>CM055126.1:242431689-243139331 GCA_029206835.1 Rana muscosa
GCACTGCATAAAATGTTGGTATTATATGATTATGTTATAATAAATAATACATTACTAAATAAATTAATAAATTAATAATAAAATTAATAATAATAATAGAAATGTTATTATTATTACAATATGCAAAACATTGTGTACAATGTTGGCACTATAGAATGTACAGTGTTTACTTATGTATTTATTACATGTAATATATAGTGCTGATAATTAATACAGTGCTTTACATATTCACATTATTATTATCATTACCCCTTCATCCCACTGATACCAATGATGGGGCACTATTCCTCCCAATGACACCAATAATGGGGCACTATTCCTCCCACTGACACCAATAATGGGGCACTATTCCTCCCACTGACACCAATAATAGGATAACTATTTTTCCACTGACACCAACGATGGGGCACTATTCCTCATAATAACACCAAAAATAGGTCATTGATAACTCCCACAGGACACCAGGAAATTTTCTACTCCCTCTGGCCGCAGTCTCCCCCCCCCCCCCAAAGTCTGAAGAACAGTGAGGACCGTCCGTTTGTTTAGAAAGTTTGGAGAGCCCTGACATAGGGGACCAATAACCAACTATGTCATAGTACATTGTAATGACAGGTACACTCGTTTAGATCCCTGAGGTCTTCTCTTCCCCCACTGAAGCTTATGGAGCACATACTGCTCTCCAGTAGACAGGGAAGCTTCCCACAGGGGCCACGGAATGACAAGGCTGCTAATAAAGTGATCAAGTGACAAAATATACGCGGCTTCCGGGGTCATTCAATGGAGGGAGAATCAGTGAATGGACGTTCGCTGAGCTCCCTCTAATCTACCCCCAGTGGCACATGCCATGCCAGTACCAGGCCAACAGGTAAGACAGAGGAGCCCCGGGATACATAGTGGTGTGGGGGGGGGGGGCTGGTGACACACTCCAGGGGTAGGCAAAGTGATTGAGTGGCTTTACAGCAGGGGTGGGCAACCTCGGCCCTCCAGCTGTTTTGAAACTACAATTCCCATGAGACATTGCAAGACCCTGAAAATCACAGGCAAAACTCCTAGAGGCAGAGGCATGCTGGGATTTGTAGTTTCACCACAGCTGGAGGGTCGAGGTTGCCTACCCCTGGTTTACAGCTTCCTTGTTCTGCCCCTGCAATATGTTTCCCTGTGAGTAGCTCAACATGCAACTAAACCCTCCTCTACTCAGACTTATGCCGCGTACACACGACCGCTTTTCATGTCAAGAAAAAAAATGTCGATTTTCTCGACGTTATTTTTCTTGTTTCCTCTCAAGCCTGCCTTGCCTACACACGATCGTGAAAAAAAATGATCTAGCAAAGCGCGGTGACGTCCAACACGTACGACGGCACTATAAAGGGGAAGCTTCATTCTGTTCGCGCCACCCTTTTGGCTGCTTTTGCTGATTTTGTGTTTCCGCGTGTTAGTAAAAGTTAGGGAAGAGACGATTCGCGCTTTTCAGTCTTCGTGCTTTAAAGATCGTTTTCGGGAGTTCAGTTTGTGCTTGTGGGTTCGTATCTGGCTTTCAGTGCGTGTAGTGAGTTCGTATCTGTTTTTGCAGTGCGTTTTTGTCCGCACGTTACTGTTTTTCAGCTCGTTCTTCAGAGGCCTTGCTGTTCTTCAGTGCGTTCTTTTAGTTCGTTCTGATTAGACGACCGTTTTGAAGCCATGTTGCGCGTACGTTCTTGTCGCCGAGATCGTGCTGTGCTTGCTGCTGGGCTTGTTGCTATGTCCCAGATCCGGTCCATGAGGAGGGTGAGGAGGAGTTCATGAACCAAGAATTGGTTGCTCCAGAGGGACCAATTATGTCATATGCCTCTGCTGCGGGAGATCCGGGAGAATAACCCTGATGATTTCAGGAATTTTCTTAGGATGTCTGACCCCGTTTTTCAGCAGCTCTTGGCTTTGGTGTCCCCCTATATCACCAGGCAGGACATTGTTATGCGGGAAGCCATTACTGCTGAGCAGAGGCTCATCGCCACGTTGCGATACCTTGCGACTGGGAGAAGCTTGCAGGACCTCAAGTTCTCGACAGGCATCTCCCCCCAGGCTCTGGGCGTCATTATCCCAGAGACCTGCTCTGCCATTATCCAGGAGGACTATCTTAAGGTAAGTTTTCTCCTTTATAAACATCACAATCTATGTTTTTTTATGCTTGATAATGTATAGTATATTTTGTACTGTCTCTAATTACCATGATTTGAATATGCTGTGAATGTCCCCTTTGTCCCCCTGCATGTTGTAAGCTTTGAATGTTCTATGTTTTTGGGCTACATGCATATTTTTTGGTCAAGCAATCTCCATCATTAGATCCTGGGCCCAAACACACCTAGCCTAGTCAATCCTCATTTTTGTTTTGTACGCTCCATTGTAGTGCTTAGATTGCCTGATTCCCCCCCCCCCCCTAATTCTTTGATTTTTGTCTAATCTACACAAATAAATTACATCGTACTATAGATTTTAATTATGATGTCCCCAACTCATCTCAAACCCTCCACCCTCTCCGAATTTCTCAGGTCCATCAGAGTGGGTGATGTTTTTGTTGCTTATTTTTCTATCTTATTCAAGCGGACCTCCATCCTAAATTTTGTGGGTCCGCTCATTGTAACCTTCCCCCGGTGTCAAAATTGACACCTTTCAGGGGGGAGGGGGGTGAAGATACCTGTTTAAGACAGGTATATTCACCCACATCCGGGAGTCATCTCTGCGGCAAATCTGCCTGACCCAAGTCACTTCCCGCAGAAGACCCGTAGTGTTCTTGGAAACACTTGTCTCACAGAACACAGGAGGACCAGTCAGAACTGCGCAGCACTTCTCGTGCATGTGCGTTTGGGAACCGGGCAGTGAAGCCGCAAGGCTTCTCTTCCTGGTTCCCTCACCGAGGATGGCAGAGGGGGCAGCAGAGTGACGAGCAATTGTTCGTCCTCTGCTGCGGACGTTGCTGGACTCCAGGACAGGTAAGTGTACAATTAGCAAACCTCTGCAGCTGCTGTAGCTGGAGCTGCTGTGTTATTTTATAGTATTTTAGCTGCGTAGCTCCGCTCTAAAATCCTCCTTCCAAATTAATGCTATCCTGATGTTTTGCCCAGAGTGTTTTGTGCTAACATGCTTGCAATGTATAGGTAGTAAAGTTTTTTTTTTTTTTTTTTCCTTTGACTCCACAGTTACCATCGACGCCACAGGAATGGCAGAATGTGGCATCTGATTTTTCTCAGCGGTGGAACTTTCCCAACTGTGGAGGAGCCATTGATGGCAAGCACGTCCGCATCGTGCCACCAGCCCATTCTGGGTCGTTTTTTTGGAATTACAAAGGCTTCCACAGTATTGTGCTCATGGCGGTGGTGTCTGCGAACTATGAGTTCCTATTTGTTGATGTTGGGAAAAATGGGCGGATGTCTGACGATGGTGTTTTCGCCCAGACAGAGTTTGCAGACCGGCTTCTTTCAGAGGACCTGGCATTGCCACCTGCTGAAGATAATGAACATGGCCTCCCGTTTGTGTTCCTGGCAGATGAGGCTTTTGCGCTTGGACCACATTTGATGAGGCCTTTTCCCCAAAGGTCCCTCACCCCTGAGAGGAGGGTGTTTAATTATCGTCTGGCCAGAGGGCGAAGGGTGGTGGAAAACGCCTTTGGCATCATGGCCAGTCGCTTCCGGCTTTTTCTGACTGCAATAAACATGGCGGAGTATAAATGGAACCATTTGGTCATGTGTTGTTGCATACTGCACAATTTTTTTAATCAAACACTCCACAAATTATCTTGCTACAGTTGACCTTCAGGGCACACAGGGTTTGGATGGACCATTGCCAGCCCAGTTAGCTGGCCCTACAGGCTTTGCCCCCCAAAGCGGCCGTGATGTGCGGCAACGCTATGTCGAATATTTTATGGGTAGGGGGGCCATTGCAATGCCTGATCATTTTTAAATCAATTTTGCTCATAATAAAAAATAATATACTGAAAACATCTTGTTTGCTTTTCTTTTGTTGTATTTGTTCTTTCTTCTAGGTCAGTGATGGTGAACCTTGCCACTCCAGATGTTTTTCAACTCCATTTTCCATGATGCTCAACTACACTGCAGAGTGCCTGAGCAACATTAGAAATGTAGTTCCAAACCATCTGGGTTGCCAAGGTTCACCATCACTGTCCTCGGTTATACTAGTGCAGTTGTAGTCCCATGTTTTTTCCTAACAAGTAAATTACAAGCATTTATAGAGTCTAAACACACACATTTTTGTTGGGGGGGGGGGGGGCAACATTGATATAAGAAGCCACACATTGTTTAGTGATTAAAAATTTTTATGAGTATAAAATTGGTAAGGTTTGTATCAAAATATAACCCAATTTTTTTGGGGAATTTCTAAAATATTTGCTTTTTACAACTCAGTACAAAAATGTACAACACGAACAATATCCCTTTATAGAAATAAAACATTTCCCCCCCAAAAAATAAACATTTTTTTTTAAATATATACAAGTTTTAGACACTCCCAAGAATATGCTCAATTTTTTAAAGTTTTGTCTCCATCATTTTGTTTGTTTGGTACATCTGGACCAGGTTGTGTTTTATGGTTTGAACCTCCCGAGAGCAGACCCTCACTTCTTCAAGCAACATCTGGGCAGTGGCTCTGGTGAAGGTTGCTGTTGCCGCAGGCATTAAAGTCCCTTTAAGTTGTGAAAAGAAAATGTCTTACTAAATATACAGGCCAACATCTATTATGTGAGGTTGTGGTGTATGACACTGACCTGGTGAGTTGCCATTTCCCTCTTCTGCCACATCCTGCAGTTGTGGGTCTTGAGTTGGTGGTGCGGGGTTTGCAGCCTCGTGTCTCTTAGCTCTTTGAAGCCCTAGGAGATATAACCAAAAGGTAGACTTGTGTAACTAAATATATTTAGGCGTGAAAGAGGAATATTAATCATTCTTGGGAAGTGTGTTACAATTGTATTACTGATAATTTTGGAGAAGATGAACACATGATTGTATCCATTTCCCAAGATGGTAGATTAATCTCTTTAGGTCATGTTTCACACATGGAAACACACCAGGTATCCACTGGATCACCTGTGTGTGACACCATCAAAAGGTTGTTCTTGTGGCCCACACTTGTGCTAATGAGTCCAGATGTGTAAGCAGCTGCTGAGCATACTCTTGTAAACGTACACTGAATCTAGTTACATTAGCCAAATAGAATTACCAACAACTACACAAACATGTTTATAATTACTTCTCACATAAACATTTCATGATGTCCTGTTTCATGTTCTTGGGCACAAGAATCCAACGTTGAAATCCTCGTTCAATACCACCCAAACGATGTTTTGGTGGAATACATTGCTAAAAACATTTGAACCTGACGATTATTTTGTGATTGATAAAATGTCGTTCGAACAATGATGAATCGTGGCAAAAGCTTGTGATTGAGTGAACGTTTGAACGACCATTTATACGATCGATTCGTGTGGCCAAAAAACATGAAACATGACATTTTTCCCTGTAATACATACATTATTTTAAAAACACATGCAACACCACGTTATTAGGCAAAATCACATTTAATGTTAATCTACTTACTTTTTTTAAAGACTTTTTTAATCTTTTTATATTGATCCGACTCACGCAACTTAATGTCCGACCATCGTTTCCGGATCTGTTCCCGCGACCTGCGAACCCCAAATTTTTCAAAGAGCGTTTTGACCACTTTATCCATGATCTTGGCCTTCACTTGATTTGGCTTTTTGTAGGGCCCATGTTTGGCGTCGTAATCATCCCGGAGCAAAATGCTGACCATCTCCACCATCTCCTCAAAGCTCATGTTAGTGGCTTTATACCTTCTGGGTCGGTGCCTGCTTTCTTCCCCACTTTCCACATCCTGTTGATTCGCCACCATGTTTACACTCTCCGTCATTAAGGAGTAGCGAGAAGGGGCGGGGAAAGTAGTGTAACGAACGTCAGGGGCGGGAAAGGTTGTGCGGAGCGTCACGCATGCGCACTGTATATAACTCCAAAAAACATAGTTGAAAGCGACGTTCAGTGAGTGGAAGAAGGTCGGAGGAGACGAACGTGTAGATCGCGGGGACGTAACATTTTTCTTACTTGATATGGCTGTGTCCAGGAGCATTAAACCTATAAACATTCATTCACTGTATGTTCGGGGCCGGGGTTGGGCAATATGCATGTAACTTGGCGCTTGCTTCCCGTGCTGTTAGTACTGGCCGTGCACAAAGTGTCATTTTTGAATTGGGACTAAACTTTGAAAAGTCAATCGCGGCTCTAAATGAATTCTTGCCTCCCGGCAAATGGCAAGACTTTGAAAACTGATTTGTACCTGAAAAAAAATAAAACGTGGGGTTCCCCCAAATTCGAGTTGCAGGCCCTTCAGGTCTGTCAAGGATTTTAAGGGGAACTCCACCCCCCCAAATCATGAAAAAAAAAGGGCGTGGAGTCCCCCCAAAATCCACAACAGACCCTTTACTTCCGAGCACGCAACCTGGCCGGCCGCAGGGGAAGAGGGGGGGACGAGAGCGGCCCCCCCTCCCTCCTGAACCGTACCAGGCCACATGCCCTCAACATGGGGAGGATGTCCCCATGTTGATGGGGACAAGGGCCTCATCCCCACAACCCTTGCCCGGTGGTTGTGGGGGTCTGCGGGCGGGGGGCTTATCGGAATCTGGAAGACCCCTTTAACAAAGGGGACCCCCAGATCCCGCCCCCCCATGTGAATTGGTAAGGGGTACATTGTACCCCTACCATTTCACGAAGAAAGTGTACAAAATGTAAAAAATGACAGTAGTCAGTTTTTGACAATTCCTTTAATTTTTAGTTTGGCTTTCTTCCATCTTCTTCCTACTTCTTCTTTTCTCGCTTCGTGTTTCTTCATCCATCTTCCTCTTCCTCTTCATCTTCCTTCTTCCTTCGGTGTTCTCGTCCGCATCTTGCTCCGGGTTCTTCTTTCTCTGGCCGCTCCGTTTGAATTGGAGGTTCCGCTGTGGGACGCTCAGTTCATCAGTTCTCCTCTTGGTCCGGCGACCCCGCCCCCCTCTGACGCACAGAGATTTCACAGGTACTTTCCCCATGCAGTCAGAGGGGGGCGGGTCCCCCGGCTCGCCTAGAGGAGAACTGCCTAACTTTGCGTCACACAGCGGGAAACTCAAATTCAAATGGAGCAGCGGGAGAACAAAGAAGAAGCCGAAGCAAGATGCGGACGAGAAGCCCGAAGCAAGAAGGAAGATGAAAATGAAGAGGAAGATGGAGGAAGAAACTCCAATGCAGAAAAGAAGAAGGAAGAAGATGGTTGAAAAACAAAAGCAATAATAAAGGAATTGTCAAAAACCGTGTAGTGTCATTTTTCAGATAATGCCATTTTTTTAGGTGAAATGGTAGGGGTACAATGTCCCCCATTACCATTTCACATAGGGGGGGGGCGGGATCTGGGGGGCCCCTTTGTTAAAGGGGTCTTCCAGATTCCGATAAGCCCCCTGCCTGCAGACCCCCACAACCACCGGGCAAGGGTTGTGGGGATGAGGCCCTTGTCCCCATCAACATGGGGACATGCTCCCCATGTTGAGGGCATGTGGCCTGGTACGGTTCAGGAGGGAGGGGGGGCTGCTCTCTCATCCCCCCCTCTTCCCCTGTGGCCGGCCAGGTTGCGTGCTCGGATAAGGGTCTGTTATGGATTTGGGGGGGGGGGACTCCACGCCATTTTTTTTAGAGAATTTGTGGGGGAGTTCCCCTTAAAATCCTTGACAGACCTGAAGGGCCTGGTATGGATATTTGGGGGAACCACAATGCTTTCCCAATGTTTGTATCAATGACTTTTCTATGTATTGCAATTGACAGGAGACAACAATTAATTATACCCAGGAGTGAATTTAGGGTTAATTTAAATTTAATAAAAAATGACACTTGGTGCAGGGACAGTTCGAGGTACTCCTTTATTTTTTGGGAGTCCTTTTATTCACCCTATTTACAGGGCTTAATCTACTTAAATGGGGTTTGGGTTCGGGTAAAGTCAGGTCACGAACTCTAGCTTTTTACAAAGTTAGCTAAAAAGAGTTCAACACAAACATCCAGGTGTCCACTCAACTCTATGATGACTGATCAATTGCTACGTTAGTGGCCTATATATGGTTAGAAAGATTTGGAGTAGTCCTGACTGACATTCCTTTTTTGGTTTTAGGTTTTGAATTGCACAGATAATGAAGGCATTTAAGGACCCCGATTTTATGCTGGAATTCCTCCAAAGATGGAAGAATCTTCCAATTTTATGGGAGACTAAAAATAAAAATAATAAAAATAAAGAAGCCAGGAAGAGAGCACTGGAGACCTTGCTGGAATTTGTGAAAACTCAGATCCCCACAGCAACACTACAGGATCTGAAGAACAAAATTGGGACCATAAGGGGCACATACCGGGCTCAACGGAATAAAGTTCAAAAATCCCTGCGGTCAGGAGCAGGTGCAGAGGACCGATACATACCAAATCTGTGGTACTATCAGCACCTGAGTTTCCTAGATGAACATCTGGAATCCAGGGAATCCCTTTCCAGCCTTCCACCCAGAACGACCTCCAGCCTTCCTTGCAGCCAACCCTCCAGCCTTCCCTCCAGCATTCCATGCAGCCAAGCCTCCAGCAAAGTTGAGGTCTCTTTGGAGTAACAACCTCAAGTCCTGGAGGAGCCGGATTTAAATATTTGGAGCCAGGTATAATATTTCACAAAATATTTAGAGTAATAAAAGTTGATTGTTGTAAAAGTTAAAAAAAAAGTGTGAAAAATGTTAACAGTTTAAAAAAAGTGTCTGACATATCAATAGACAGCAGTGGCCACAAATTAAGGGTACCAAAAAGAAATATACTGGTGTCAGAATGATTGACTTTAATATTTAGTAGCATTCAATTACCAAATGTCATGAGGTGACAAATGTGTGTGAAAGATGAAGGCAAAACTAACTCGATGTACCTTTTTTTTACAGGATGAGGAGACAGGCCCCAGTGGGACACACGAGGAGGCAGGTGCCACTGGAAGCCAGGAGGAGGCAGGCCCCAGTGGGACCCAGGAAGAGGCAGGCCCCAGTGGGACCCAGGAAGAGGCAGGCCCCAGTGGGACCCAGGAAGAGGCAGGCCCCAGTGGGACCCAGCACAACACCAGGCCCCAGATCCCTCTGCTGCGGATTCCTGCAAAAAGATCTAGGAGGCTGGTTCAAATGGAGGAGGAGAGACAGGCCCTAATTAGGGAGGCTACTGCTGCACTCCGAGAGCCCCCCACCGCTGCAGAGGGATTTGCTGCCCTTATTGGGGAGAAACTGCCACAAATGGGACTGGACCAGAGGCTGAAATGTGAAACCCTTATATTGAAGGTGGTCAATATGGGCCTGTTGAACAAACTAAAGGAGTTCACAGACGTTGTGGACCTTTCCTATTTTTTTGCACAAGTTCCTGCCCCACTCCATGCTCCTGCCCCACTCCATGCTCCTGCCCCACTCCATGCTCCTGTCCCAGGCCCTGCTCCCGTCCCAGTCCCTGCTCCTGTTCCAGACCCTGCTCCTGCTCCAGTCCCTCCTCCACGGACACAGCCTCCAAGGAAGGCTGCAGGGAAGGTCAAACAAAAAAGACGAAAATGAACCCAGGATATGTGCCTCACATGGGGCCAGTTTTGGTCTTCACATGCTTTGGTGTTTGCTGTGGTGATCTGGGTGTGCACTAATTTCAGCAGGGTCTCCAGTGCTGTCTTCCTGGCTTCTTGATTTGTAGTTTACATATGGTTTTGTTTTGGCTTACCTTTTAATTTGTTATTAGGCCATAATAAATGGGAATTTTTTTTGAAGATACAAAATTAACATGTGTTTTTCTTCTAAATAGCCAGTTTGTAAGTGAGTAGGCAGGGACAGTGGATAAAAAATTGAGAAATTAACAAGGGACACTAACCTCATTGAGGCCAAATTAGAATAAAGAATAATGTTGTGGTAACTTGACACACTCCAAAATAGCAAATAATATGTAAAAACAGTCTAAAATCTAAGACCACAAATTAAAGCAAAACAAAAAAAAAAACAAAAAAAAAAATGTAAAAAGTTTTGGGTATTTAGGGAGATCTGGCTCCCCAAAATAGAGATTAATCATGATAAAACAATAAATCATAAAGACCAAAGATTGTCCTAACTCTGGGAGAATATCAGCAGCAAGAGAATTGGAATATTGCAGCATTAGAATGAAGAAAAGAATGCGCTGCATTAAACGATGTAATAATTTCATGCATGACGAATGTGCCATCTCCATTCCGAACAGTAGTTTTACCAGAACGAGCGCTCCCTTCTCCTCACTTGCTTCTGATCATGCGCGCTTTTTTAACGTCGTTAAAGCCTACACACGATCATTTTTCATGATGAAAAAAAAAACATGTTCTAATTTTTCTCGTCGTTTTTAATGCCGTTTTTCTCGTTGAAAAAAACGACATAAAGCCCACAGACGATCGGTTTTCTCGGCGAGAAAAAAAAATGACGTTATTCTCGTCGAGAAAAGCGGTCGTGTGTACGCGGCATTAGGCCTCATGCCCACAGATGTTTTTACAGCCGCGTTTTTGAGCATTTTTTACAGCTTAAATACGCCTGTCCATGTTAGTCTATGGTTTCATGCCCACCTAGGCGTTTTTGAGCTGCACATAGCATAGGCGTTTTTAAGCTGTAAAAAAAACCCAGGACCAGTGCGTTCCTCTGCGTCGGCATTAGGCATAAAAAACGCGAAGCGTTAAAAAACACTCAAAAACGCGCGGAAACGCGCAAAAACGCCGCAATTGCGTTTTTGAGCTCCGACGTTTGTTTTGCGGAAAAAAAAAAAGTCAAAAAATGTATACAACAACGTGGACAGGCGTTTTTAAGCTGTAAAAAACGCGGCTGTAAAAACGTCCGTGGGCATGAGGCCTAACTGTCATTTTGAAGCTTTATTAACAAAACAGGGTGGGGTAAAACTATTAAGTAGGAATGGGCGAACGGTTCAGCTGAACATTGGCTGTTTGCACATTCGCCGAACAACCAAATTATCAGGGCGTTCTACTGTTTGTTCGGCCCGCCAAACGACCATAATGCACTGCGCCGCCACACAGTGCATTGAAAGCTCTGATTGGCTGAAGCAATGAAAGCTTTGCCCAATCAGGGCACATACCACTGTCAGAGCCATGATTGGATGCTGTCATGATGACTCTATCCAATCATGGCCCATTGCTGTTAGTTCCACCCCCAAACTATAAAAATATTCTTTCAATAGCAAAGACTTGAGACTGTGGCGGAGGTTCACCTTCCAGCAGGACAACGACCCTAAACATACAACCAGAGCTACAATGGAATGGTTTAGAGCAGGGGTCTCCAAACTGCGGCCCGAGGGCCAGATGTGGCCCTTTGCTAGCCTTTATCTGGCCCTTGGGACACTATTCCTCCCACTGATATGAGGCACTATTCCTCCCACTGACACTAACAAGGGGGGAATGTTTCTTCCACTGATACCAATGATGGGATACTATTCCTCCTACTGATAGGGGCATTACTCCTCCTACTACTGAGCACCAACCCTGAGGCCATATTTATTCTCACTGATGCTGGGCCCGGGACATTTTCTGCACCCACTGGCCACAATCCGGCCCTCTTAAATTCTGAAGGACAATAAACTGCCCCCTTGTTTGAAAAGTTTGGAGACCCCTGGTTTAGAGCAAAGCATCTTCATGTGTTAGAATGGCCCAGTCACAGTCCAGACCTAAATCCCATTGAGAATCTGTGGCAAGACTTGAAAATTGCTGTTCACAGACGCTCTCCATCCAATCTGACAGAGCTTGAGCTATTTTACAAAGAAGAATGAGCAAAAATGTCCCTCTCTAGATGTGCAAAGCTGGTAGAGACATCCCCAAAAAGACTTGCAGCTGTAATTGCAGAGAAAAGGGGGTTCTACAAAGTATTGACTCCGGGGGGCGCCATACAAATGCCCCCCACACTTTTCACATATTTATTTGTAAAAAATGTTGAAAACCATTTATTATTTTCCTTCCACTTCACAATTAAGTACCACTTTGTGTTGGTCTATCACATAAAATCCCAATAAAATACATTTACCTTACAAAATGTGGAAAATTTCCAGGGGTGTGAATACTTTTTCAAGCCACTGTAACAGGAATAAGGCAAGACAGGTCCTCTGTTTGGAGGCCAATGAGATCGCAGATGTCTCCTCTACCCTGGAAAGCACAAGATCAAAGAAAAAAAAATGACCTCTGCTTTCTAGGTAAAAAAAAAACTGGCAGTGTTTACATCTGTCAGTGTCGGAAGTAACGTCATGATGTCACATCTGGCCTCCCAGGGTCATAGAGCTAGCCGGGGACCATCTGTTCCTCAGCCAGCTCTATGGTAATCCGGTGCCACCACTGGATCTGTTCTCCGGGTCCCCGATCGCACGGGAGAGCTTTTAGAGGCCCCAGAGGGCAGCGGGAGGGGACGCCCTATCCCACTGCCTGTAACAGTAATCCAGTTCTGGATTGGGGCGCGATCTCTGGGTTTCTGGGAATTCAGGTCACGTCACTGTGTATTAATTCTGGGTTGGCCCAGAGTGGAGAGTGATATCTGTCATGTCTCAGTAAGCCCACCCCCCCCTACAGTTAGAACACACCCAGGGAACACACCTAACCCCTTGATCGCCCCCTACTGTTAACCTCTTCCCTGCCAGCGTAATTTTTACATTGATCAGTGCATTTTTATAGCGCCAATCATTTTAATAATGTCACTGGTCTCCAAAAAGTGTAATTTGGAGTCAGATTTGTCCGCCGCAATGTCGCAGCCCTGCTAAAAATCTCAGATCACCGCCATAACCAGTAAAAGCAATAAAATATAAAAAAAATCCCTAAATCTATCCTGGAGTTTGTAGACATGATAACTTTTTCGCAAACCAATCGCCTTGAGGCGATTTAGTTTGCATTTGTAGCGCTATACAAGTTATTCACTCACTTACTCACTCACTCAATATACGCTTATTGCGTTTTTTTTTTTATCAAAAATATGTAGAAGAATATATATCGGCCTAAACTGATGAATAAATGTTTTTTTTTTTTAATATATATTTTTTTGGATATGTATGGCAGAAAGTAAAAAACCAGCGCCGCGGGAATCACATCGCTCAAAAGTAGCTCCTGAACTTTTTTTTGTGGCGACATGCTTCCCGCGATTCAAAACGCTGAAGTGTGAATACAGCCTAACGCCTTGGACACACGATCGGATTTTCCGATGAAAAAAGTTAGATGGAAATTCCAATCGTGTGTGGGCCCCATTGGACTTTTTTCATCGGAAATTCCGATCGTGTGTGGGCCCCATCAGACTTTTTTCCGTCGTGTTTAGAAATAGAACATGTGAAAAAATGTAACACCTCATGCAACCCAACATGTAATTGCCATCATCCCAAATATGTATAAAATGAGAAAAAAACTTTAGTTTGTGTGATTTTGGAGGCAATGTAAAAAATATGAGAAAAACTCAATTAAAATGTCTAAATATTTATTTGTACAAACGCCACGTGAAGCGGACACATATATGAAAAAAGAAACCATTTGTTCTTTTTTCATATATGTGTCCGCTTCACGTGGCGTTTGTACAAATAAATATTTAGACATTTTAATTGAGTTTTTCTCATATTTTTTACATTGCCTCCAAAATCCCACAAACTAGAGAAATAGAACATGTTTTATTTTTTTCCGATGGAAAAAAATTCTATCGGAAATTCCTATCGTCTGTGTGGAACTCCGACGGAGAAAAAACCCACGCATGCTCAGAATCAAGTCGACGCATGCTCGGAAGCATTGAACTGAATAGAATTTTTCTCGGCTCGTCGAAGTGTTGTAAGTCACCCCGTTCTTGATGGTCAGAATTTTGTCTGACAGTGTGTATGCAAGACTGATGGAAGACAGCTTGAACGGAATTCCGACGGAAAATTCCATCGGGTTTTATCCCATCAGAAAATCTGATCGTGTGTACAGGGCATTGGTGTCACTGGTCCCCAAAAAGTGTCAGAAGTGTCAGTTAGTGTCCAAATTGTCCACCGCAATATTGCAGTCCCGCTTTAAGTCGCTGATCACCGCCATTACTAGTAAATAAAAAACATAATTTTTTTTTAAAATATCCCATAATTTGTAGACGTTATAACTTTTGTGCAAACCAATCAATATACGCTGATTGTGATTTTTTTTTAATCAAAAAATATGGAAGCAGAATATACTGTATATTGGCCTAAATCAATAAAGAAATTTGTTTTTTTTTCATTAGATGGGTTTTATAGCAGAAAGTTAAAAAATATATATAATTATTTTTTTTTTCAACATTTTCGGTCTTTTTTTGTTTATAGCGCAAAAAACACAAAACACAGAGGTGATCAAATACCACCCAATAAAATCTCTAGTTGTGGGGGGAAAAAAATCGCTGATCCCCACCATTACTAGTAAAAACAATAAAAAAAGAAAAAAGTCCATAAATCTATCCCATAGTTTGTAGACACTATAACTTTTGCACAAGCCAATCAATAAACACATATTGGGATTTTTTTTTTTTTTTTACCAAAAATATGTATCAGAATACAAATTGGACTAAATTAATGAAGACATGTTTTTTTTTTTTTTTTATTGAGAATGTTTTATAGCAGAAAGTAATATATATATATACATATATATAAATATATATGTATATATATATATATATATATATATTTTCAAAATTGTCAATCTTTTTTTGCTTTTGGCGCAAAAAGTAAGAACCGCAGAGGTGATCAAATACCACCAAAATAAAGTTCAATTTGTGCGGAAAAAAGGACGTCAATTTTGTTTGGGTACAATAACAATGTCGCATGACCGTGCAATTGTCAGTTAAAGCAGCGCAGTGCCGTATCACAAAAAATGGCCTGGTCATTAAGGGGCTGAAGTGGTTAATTATTTGAATTTAAGCGCAACACATTTTTTATACAAAAGCAATCCATTGGCTAAAATAGCCGCTATGATGGCTTTTACATGTGATGGAATCACTGGCTGAAAAGATAGATATCTAAATGACGCCTGCGGCTGCAACCATCGTCCAGATATTGCCACTTCAACCCAAAGGTGTCGTCCTACGGACGGGACAAAAAAAAAAGAAACTGGGAGCTGATTGGTTTCTATGCAGAGCTGCTCTAGATTTTGCGCTCTCCAGTTTTTTTTTTCTGGGGGGGGGGGGTTTGGTGGCCTGTAAAGGGGATCGAAGCGCTCTCCAGTTTTCTTTGGGAGGGAGGGGTTTGGTGGCCCGTACGGGGATCGAAGCGCTCTCCAGTTTTTTTTTTGGGGGGGGGGTTTGGTGGCCCATATGGGGATCGAAGCGCTCTCCATTTTTTTTTGGGGGGGTGGGGTTTGGTGGCCTGTATGGGGATCGAAGCGCTCTCCAGTTTTTTTTTTGGGGGGAGGCTTGGTGGCCCGTACGGGGATCGAAGCGCTCTCCAGTTTTTCTTTTTTGGGGGGTTTTGGTGGCCCGTACGGGGATCGAAGCGCTCTCCAGTTTTTTTTTGGGGGGGGGGGTTTGGTGGCCCGTACAGGGATCGAAGCGCTCTCCAGTTTTTTTTGGGGGGGTTTGGTGGCCCATATGGGGATCGAAGCGCTCTCCATTTTTTTTGGGGGGGGGGTGGGGTTTGGTGGCCTGTATGGGGATCGAAGCGCTCTCCAGTTTTTTTGGGGGGGGGGAGGGGGCTTTTGGTGGCCCGTACAGGGATCGAAGCGCTCTCCAGTATTTCTTTTTTGGGGGGTTTTGGTGGCCCGTACGGGGATCGAAGCGCTCTCTCTCTAGTTTTTTTGGGGGGGGGTTTGGTGGCCCGTACAGGGATCGAAGCGCTCTCCAGTTTTTTTTTTTGTGGGGGGGGGGTTGGTGGCCCGTACGGGGATCGAATCGCTCTCCAGTTTTTTTGGGGATGGGGTTTTCTTTGCCCGTACGGGGATCAAAGCACTCTCCAGGTTTTTTTTGGGGGGGGTTTGGTGGCCCATACGGGGATCGAAGCGCTCTCTCTAGTTTTTTTTGGGGGGTTTGGTGGCCCGTACAGGGATCGAAGCGCTCTCCAGTTTTTTTTTTTGGTGGGGGGGGGGGGTTGGTGGCCCGTACGGGGATCGAATCGCTCTCCAGTTTTTTTGGGGATGGGGTTTTCTTTGCCCGTACGGGGATCAAAGCACTCTCCAGGTTTTTTTTGGGGGGGGTTTGGTGGCCCATACGGGGATCGAAGCGCTCTCTCTAGTTTTTTTGGGGGGGGTTTGGTGGCCCGTACAGGGATCGAAGCGCTCTCCAGTTTTTTTTTTTTGGTGGGGGGGGGTTGGTGGCCCGTACGGGGATCGAATCGCTCTCCAGTTTTTTTGGGGATGGGGTTTTCTTTGCCCGTACGGGGATCAAAGCACTCTCCAGGTTTTTTTTGGGGGGGTTTGGTGGCCCATACGGGGATCGAAGCGCTCTCCATTTTTTTGGGGGGGGGGGGTTTGGAGGCCCATACGGGGATCGAAGCGCTCTTCAGTTTTTTTTGGGGGGGGTTGGTGGCCCGTACGGGGATCGATGCGCTCTCCAGTTTTTTTTTGGGGGGGGGGGGTTTGGTGGCCCGTACAGGGATCGAAGCGCTCTCCAGTTTTTTTTTTTGGTGGGGAGGGGGGGTTGGTGGCCCGTACGGGGATCGAATCGCTCTCCAGTTTTTTTGGGGATGGGGTTTTCTTTGCCCGTACGGGGATCAAAGCACTCTCCAGGTTTTTTTTGGGGGGGGGTTTGGTGGCCCATACGGGGATCGAAGCGCTCTCCATTTTTTTTGGGGGGGGGGTTTGGTGGCCCATACGGGGATCGAAGCGCTCTCTCTAGTTTTTTTTGGGGGGGTTTGGTGGCCCGTACAGGGATCGAAGCGCTCTCCAGTTTTTTTTTTTGGTGGGGGGGGGGGGGGGGGTTGGTGGCCCGTACGGGGATCGAATAGCTCTCCAGTTTTTTTGGGGATGGGGTTTTCTTTGCCCGTACGGGGATCAAAGCACTCTCCAGGTTTTTTTTGGGGGGGGTTTGGTGGCCCATACGGGGATCGAAGCGCTCTCTCTAGTTTTTTTGGGGGGGGTTTGGTGGCCCGTACAGGGATCGAAGCGCTCTCCAGTTTTTTTTTTTGGTGGGGGGGGGGGTTGGTGGCCCGTACGGGGATCGAATCGCTCTCCAGTTTTTTTGGGGATGGGGTTTTCTTTGCCCGTACGGGGATCAAAGCACTCTCCAGGTTTTTTTTGGGGGGGTTTGGTGGCCCATACGGGGATCGAAGCGCTCTCCATTTTTTTTGGGGGGGGGGTTTGGAGGCCCATACGGGGATCGAAGCGCTCTTCAGTTTTTTTTGGGGGGGGTTGGTGGCCCGTACGGGGATCGATGCGCTCTCCAGTTTTTTTTTGGGGGGGGGGGGGTTTGGTGGCCCGTACAGGGATCGAAGCGCTCTCCAGTTTTTTTTTTTGGTGGGGAGGGGGGGTTGGTGGCCCGTACGGGGATCGAATCGCTCTCCAGTTTTTTTGGGGATGGGGTTTTCTTTGCCCGTACGGGGATCAAAGCACTCTCCAGGTTTTTTTTGGGGGGGGGTTTGGTGGCCCATACGGGGATCGAAGCGCTCTCCATTTTTTTTGGGGGGGGGGTTTGGTGGCCCATACGGGGATCGAAGCGCTCTCTCTAGTTTTTTTGGGGGGGGTTTGGTGGCCCGTACAGGGATCGAAGCGCTCTCCAGTTTTTTTTTTTGGTGGGGGGGGGGTTGGTGGCCCGTACGGGGATCGAATAGCTCTCCAGTTTTTTTGGGGATGGGGTTTTCTTTGCCCGTACGGGGATCAAAGCACTCTCCAGGTTTTTTTTGGGGGGGGGTTTGGTGGCCCATACGGGGATCGAAGCGCTCTCCATTTTTTTTGGGGGGGGGGTTTGGAGGCCCATACGGGGATCGAAGCGCTCTTCAGTTTTTTTGGGGGGGGGTTGGTGGCCCGTACGGGGATCGATGCGCTCTCCAGTTTTTTTTTTTGGGGGGGGGGGGTTTGGTGGCCCGTACAGGGATCGAAGCGCTCTCCAGTTTTTTTTTTTGGTGGGGGGGGGGGGGGTTGGTGGCCCGTACGGGGATCGAATCGCTCTCCAGTTTTTTTGGGGATGGGGTTTTCTTTGCCCGTACGGGGATCAAAGCACTCTCCAGGTTTTTTTTGGGGGGGGGTTTGGTGGCCCATACGGGGATCGAAGCGCTCTCCATTTTTTTTGGGGGGGGGGGGTTTGGAGGCCCATACGGGGATCGAAGCGCTCTTCAGTTTTTTTTTGGGGGGGGGGGTTGGTGGCCCGTACGGGGATCGATGCGCTCTCCAGTTTTTTTTGGGGGGGGGGTTTGGTGGCCTGTACGGGGATCGAATCGCTCTCCAGTTTTAATAAATCAACTCCCACTGTGTCTTTAAAAGCCGTCAATTCGCTGGGACCCAATGGGTTAAATAAATGCGGATCGTGTTTTATGGCGGGTCAGAAATCGCCCTTTTTTTGCTTCCAGAACGTCACGCCGAGTTAGTTTCCCGCACGTAAGCAGAATTTTTCTTTTATCCGGATAATGTATAGATGCATAATTTTTCCGGTTGTCTTTATTCGGCGTCATAAATGTGACACATTCTGAAGAATTATACGCTGCGACACCTGATGGGATTGGAAGCTCTGCAATGTAAATGAGTCCATGTGGGAGAAGCTGTTATCTCGAGTCTCCATCTGTGCTGTAGAAAGTGTCACAACTCTCCGGGTTTAATAACGCGTTGTCACGTTATTACAGCGAGTCTATGCAGGGCGTATATTCATGGCCTCAGCTTGAGATTTTCTTAAAGATAGAATTTTCTTCCTCTGCTCCCAATGCCTGGTGTTGGCGCTGGTCGTGTTCAGCATGAGTCCCAGCTCCAATAACGAGTGTAGCTAGCTACACCCTTAAAGTGGATGTAAACCCGATTTTTTTTTTTTGCTGTCACAATGTAGTGTATAAGATTTCCTATCATCTGTGCCAGGTCTTACCACAAAGAGTTAATCCAGCTCTGAGCAATCCTCTTTTCTTTTTTCAGTAAGATAAACGGACAAACAGGAGAACTTTTGTCCGTTCCACCCCCTTGCTGTGAGTGACGGGTTATTTACAGATCTCATGCACTAAGCCTGAGACAGGCATTATTTTTTAATTCCCAGCCCCACTCCTTTTCTGAAGTCATGTGGTTACTTTTCTGAATTTTGACTGGATGTTGGTGATCATAGCAGAAGTTCAGTGTAAGGAATACACAGGAGAAAATGCATGTTGACAAGGGGAGTGTTGAGGTGGGCGGGGAGTCTACTGACATCACAACTCCTCCCCCCGAGCTCCAGACAACAGATCCACCCACAGAATCTGCAGTTTTTCAGTTCTTATAACAGACAGAGGGGAGACATTTGACAGATAAGGATACATGCAGGAGGCATCTATATCCTTATAGATCAGCACTATGGCAGTAGTTTAGAAAGGATGAGAGTGGGTTTATATCCACTTTAAGCCTCGTACACACGATCGGATTTTCCGCGGACAAAGCGTAGGGCTTTTGTCCAAAGCGCGTTGGCCAGGAACTTGTGTTGCATACAAACGGCAAAGAATTGTCGGCCAACAAACACGAAAACTATGTGGTTTTTCAACTCTTTAGAGCCACGCTTTGGGCAACTTCTGCTAATGTTGTGCTATGGTGAGCATTGCTTCCGAGCATACGTGTTTGTACTGTGGGGTTTTGTCCGACGGACTTGTGTGCACACGCTTGGATAATCCGACAAGACACATTTGTTGGTGGACAATTTTAAAGCATGCTATCCCACGTTTGCCTGCGGAAAATCCGACAAAAATTGTCCGATGGAGCATAGAAACGGTCAGATTTTCCGACAACAGCCTGCCATCACACTATTCCCGTCGGATAATCCAATCGTGAGGCTTAACACTAAATCTGAAATTTTAATTTAACCACTTCAGCCCCCGGAAGAACTTACCCCCTTCCCGACCAGGCCTATTTTTTGCGATTTTTTTTAATTTTTACATTATTTTTTTCCTTTTTTTGCATACTATGGTCAGAACAATACAGTGTTACCATAGTAACACTGTACTACATTTTTACATTCTAATAATGCTTATATCAGGGACACGCAGAGAGGGGAGGGGGGATAGAGGACAGAGGAGACAAAGAAGAGCAGGCTGCGGATGATGGAAGCAAACAGACCACAATGTCAGGGGCTCAGCAGGCATGATTATCGTGGTCTGTTTGCAGGCAGGATCAGATAGGTATTACAGGTGCTACAGGGGGCCAAATTACACAGCACAATCACTGTGCTGTGTAACATGCTTTAAATCAGTGGTTCTCAACCTGGGGGTCGGGACCCCCTCGGGGGTCGAATGGCGATTTGCCAGGGGTCACCGAATCCTGGGCTGTTCCTGAAGCCCGCACCGCTCTCCCAGCCTTTTCGCGACCGAGACAGAAACACAGTGAGTAACACTACCTGTGATAATATTTGCCATTAAAAGTCCCCACTACAGTTCTCAGATCAGCAGATGACCTTGATCAAGAGCACCTAAGTTTGCTGATCAGAACTCCCCCCAGCACTGCCACTGATCCCACCCCCCACCAGCACTGCCACTGATTCCACCCCTCACCAGCACTGTCACTCATCTCATTCCCTCCACCAAGGAGTAAGAGAAGGAATACAAATAGAGAATACATGGAAAGGAGAGAAAAAGAGGGGGAGGAACAAAGAAAAAAGGGAGAGAAAGAATAATAGAAATAACAAAAAAGAAGGCTAGAGAGAGGGATGGGGAAAAAACAAGAAATTAGGATAGCGAGAGATAAAAGGGAAAGAAAGGAGAACAAAGAGAAAGACGGGTACATCCTAAAATGTACCATAAGGGGTTTTAATATTGTACGAGTGGAAGGGAGCGCGAAATGTCCATGGGTTGGTGGCGCAAATTACTTGGCTGGCCTTGGGTGCTGACAACGCACGTTAAGAAAATAATTTTACTGTTAGGGGTCCCCACAACTTTGGAAAATATATCAAGGGGTCACGGTAGTAGAACGGTTGAGAACCACTGCTTTAAATTAACAGATTCTGTGTTTTGTTTTTTTGTTTTTTGGGGGGGGGGTTAACAAACGCTTTAAGTTATTATTAGTTATTTATTATTTAAGATTTTAGAACTTTTTCGGATTTTCATTCTCATTTTCAGATTTTCAAATTTCCGAACTTCCAAATTTTGGTATTTTCGAATTTTGGAATTTTGAATTTCCGAATATTCGAATTTCTGGATCTTCAGATTTTCAAATTTTGAATTTACGAATTTCCAAATTTCCAAATTTCCAAATTTTCATATTTCCGAATTTTTGAATTTCCGAAATTTTTGAATTTCCGAAATTTTGAATTTCCGAATTTTTGCATTTCAGAATTTATAAAATATTAGAATTTCCGAATATTTGTAAAAATTAGTTAAACTGGTTTTCGTTAATTCAGATATTTCCGAATGAACAAATTTGTTGAAATTTGTTAAAAAACGAATTTGGAGCGAAACTAATTGCACAGGTCTACTGTCGGGTAAGTATAGCATTTCTGTACACCCCTGGACAAAATGATAATTTTATCCATGCAGTGCGGGCACAGCCCCACTGCATAAGAAAACTTTTTGTCCCACAGATCTTCTTCAATAATTGTAACCGAGTTTATTATAGGATCAGTGAACTCAGGAAGGGAGGAAAAAAGCTCAGGAAGCCTTAAAAGACCAAAAATTACAGACTTCCCTTCACTACTCACAATCAGTACAGAAGAAGAACCTTTAAGCCAGACTGGAACTTTATATTCTGTTCTATGTAGCACATGTTCTCCATGGATGTGCCACCAGAACTTCCTGCAACATGCACAGCTTCTACCCAGCTCTTCCACAAAACTCTTTGGCTGATGAAGTTTTGCCCCTGTTGCTCCATGCAGAGGCATTGCTATGGGGGTGCAGGGGGGGGGGCGTCGGGCCGCACTGGGTGACACCCGCCAGAGGGGTGACACCGGGGCCGCCACCCCTTGCTACATGTTGTAATTCTGCTTGCAGAGCTGCAACGGAGCGGTGTGAGCAGGGCACCAGGGGGGGCGCTGCCTGTAATACTCCCCTGTCCCTTGGGGATCTCCAATGTCTCCGGAAGCAGCTTGAGTTGGTGGGCGGAGCTCGGGGTCTGGCTTCCCCCTCCACTCCTCCCACAGACTCGTTCACTCTGGCTGATCCCACAGCTGAAGGAGAAAGAAACGAGGACTGTCAGGAAAGACGTTTCCATACTCTGCCTGGCAACAGTGTTGCCAGGAGAACACCTGTGCGTGGAAGGACCATCCGGCGCATGCGCGTGCGCAATAGCGCAATCAACGTGCGCAATCGGCGTGCGCGCGCGCGGTGACAGCGTTTGGCGCCAGAGATGGCATTTAAACCCCTCTGACATTCTGCTCCTTGCTGTCTGGCCTACAGCGTTCCTGAGACCCCTGCTGTTTGGCTTCTGATCCTGAATATCAGTTATCTGACCCGGCTTGCCTCTGTTACCTCCGTTTGCTGCCTGCCCTGACCTCGGCTTGTCTTGACTACTCTCCCGGTCTCCCCTGAACCTGCTTATCCGCACCTACCTGTTGTTGCAGTACTACCCGGACTACAAGTACCTTCCCTGCTGTTGCAGTTCAGCCCGGACTACAGTACACCTCCTTGCTGTTGCAGAGCTACCTGGATTACAAGTACCTTCCCTGCTGTTGCAGTTCAGCCCGGACTACAGTACACCTCCTTGTTGTTGCAGACTAGTTCTGGACTCTGATATTTCAACCCGCTGTTGTATCAAGTTTAGCTTCACCGTGCACCTCCCAGCTGCCGTAGGCCTGCTCCAGTCCGCTGTGCACCACCTGCCGCTGCATCTGCCTTCTACCCTGCTCACCAACCAGGCACTTGTGCCCTCTGTTCTCCGGAGCCCATGTCTGCTCTACCAGGGGCTCTCGAGCCAGGGGATTACGAGAGGTCACTCCCTGCATGTTGGGCTCCCTCACCAGGTACGTGACAAGGACACAGCAGCCAGAGTGTCTTCATCTCCAGGCATGCTGTAAGTTACTGCACTGCTGCACATGTCACTTGTGACAGCAGGAAGGTAAAGTCACCTGGTTGCATCCAGGGGGTAGGTATATTTCTCCCAGATTCAGGCTTTATGCCGACTTATACAACTAGGGAGAGAGTTGATGAAGCCCAGCTGAGGCTAGTGGGCTCATGGATGATTCATACCTCTAGGGAGAGTGCTGGGCGTCGTGCAGGCAGGGAGTTGATGAGACCAGCTGAAGCTTGTCAGCTCGTTTAAGGCCTCTATAAAAACTCCCAGCTTCATTAGGTGTTTGCTCATGCCTGGACCCAGACCTGTGTGGACTGTCTAGGGAGAGTGAACCCCTGTGCGGTGAGACAAAGCCTGTGTGGCTATTTGTTTGGACATTTACTAAACCAGGGACTTAGGGACTAGGACAGCACCAGGCTGATCCCAGTTGTTAGTTTAGGAAACCTGCATGTTTAGTCAGAGGTCAAGCTGACCAGGATTTATTTTGTTTATGTTTCTTTTTGCTTTGCTGTGTTTTTGTCACTGTAAATAGAGAAATAAACCGCACCTTTTGATCTTGAAAACCACAACCTCCGTCTGCTGGGCCTGTTTTTGTGTGGGGAGCCCATCCAGGGGGTCACACACACCCGCTACCGAGCTAACCCCCTCACAGTTGGTGGAGAAACAGTGGCAGTTTTTTTTTTAAGCCAGCATGGAGGAGATACTGAAACAGCTGGCTCTAGCAAATGCCAATCAACAGCAGACAAATGCAGGTTTGCAAAAGAGCCTTGCAGCTCAACAACAGAGCTTCACAGCCCAGCAACAAGCCCAGCAGCAATCTGAGGCCCGCTTCATAGACCTGTTGCAGAAGCAAGAGCAGAGACTACAACAACAGATGGAAGCAGTAATGCAGCAACGTCCGCAGACCAGTGAGGAAAGCCGTCCCACTAATACCGCGTCCTTTGGGGTGAGTCGTTTATTGACAAAAATGACTGGAGAGGATGATCCAGAGGTATTTTTGACCACATTTGAAAGGACTGCTGAAAGAGAAAAGTGGCCTGAGGAGCAGTGGGCTGGACTGGTGGCTCCTCTGTTAACTGGTGAATTGCAGAAAGCTTACTATGACCTAGAGCCTGACCAAGCAAAAGACTATGGGATGCTAAAAGCTGAAATATTGGCAAGGCTGGGTGTCACCCTGGCTGTCCGGGCTCAGCGTGTGCATAACTGGACTTTCCAGCTTGGAAAACCCCCCAGGTCTCAAATGTATGATCTCATTCACCTGAGCAGGAAGTGGCTACAGCCAGAGACTTTGTCCGCACCGGAGATTGTGGAACGTGTTGTGATGGATCGTTTCTTGAGAGCTCTTCCTACCGCCATTCAAAAGTGGGTAAGCCATGGAGACCCAGAAATGGCGGTAAACTTGTGGATCATGTAGAGAGATACTTGGCTGCAGAGAACCTGACGGCCTCTTCCAGAGACTCTCGGACTTTCCACCCTAAGACCAGACCATCCCCAGGGGCGGATAAGATGATTCCAAGGAGTGAGGGTGGAGAGAGTGAGAGGGTGGGAGCTCTGCCCAGGGTTTGGCGAGAACAGCCTGGGAAGTCGGGGGCTCAAGAGGCAGCCAAAAGGATTGTTTGCTACCGCTGCCGGCAAGCGGGACATATTGCAGCAAATTGCCCGGTTGTGGAGGAACCCATGCAATGTGACTTTCTGACGGACAGACGTCAGTCGCTGTGTGCGACAGTCGCATGCACTGCCATTCGGGGAACTGAGAAACATTTATGCAAAATGTGTATTAATGGTAGAAATGTTGTGGCATTACTGGATTCAGGTAGCCTTGTGACCCTGATAAAGGCTGAATTAGTTAAAACAGAGGTCTCTGGGAATAGCAAGGTAGCTGTTATTTGTGTGCATGGGGACACCCGAGAGTATCCAGTGACTACAGTGTGTTTCAAGACCCCCAAAGGTACCCTCTCTCATCCAGTGGGGTTAGTATCTCAATTACCGCATGATGCCATTGTGGGAAGGGATTTTCCGAAGTTCTGGGAACTGTGGGATGATCCTGAGCCCCCCCACTGGTGCCCCTATGTACCAGGAAGGTGATAGCCAGAACTCCTCTGAGAGTGGTGAGGACTCTCCAGAATTTCCCTTGTCAGTATTGGCAGGCGAGACTCAAGAAACTGGAGAGGAGCCCACCTCCTCAGACGAAAACCTACCGTCTGTGGAGTTTTCTGATCTTGAGGTTCACAGGGAAAATTTTGCCACAGAACAGTTAAAAGACCCCGTCCTAATAAAGGCACGGGAAAACGTAGTGGAAATAGATGGCGAGTTAGTGAACCCAGATAATACCTGCACTTACCCATACTTCAGCGTAGAGAAGGACCTACTGTATCGGGTGGCAAAAAGGGCAGAAGAAACCGTTGAGCAGCTTGTGGTGCCCAAACCTTACAGGAAGTTGGTGTTGGAGTTGGCCCATGGGCACATTCTTGGAGGTCATCTGGGGACAGAGAAAACCCGAGAGAGGGTATTACAGAGATTCTATTGGCCTGGGGTGATGAAGGACATAGAAAATTATTGTTCCTCCTGCCCTGTGTGTCAGAGGTCGGCCCCGATGCCACATTTCCGTAGCCCGCTGGTCCCTCTACCCATCATTGAGGTCCCGTTTGAGAGGATCGCAATGGATTTGGTAGGTCCTATAATCAAGTCCGCTAGGGGGCACCAGTACATATTAGTTATAATGGACTATGCCACCCGTTATCCAGAAGCGATCCCTCTCCGAAATACCTCGGCCAAAACCATAGCCAAAGAGCTATCTCTTGTTTTTAGCCGGGTGGGTATTTGTAAAGAACTGCTTACGGACCAAGGTACACCCTTTATGTCCCGGGTTATGAAAGAGCTGTGTAAATTGTTCAAAGTGATGCAATTGCGTACGTCTGTGTATCACCCCCAAACCGATGGGCTGGTTGAAAGATTCAACAAAACCCTAAAACAAATGTTGAAGAAAGTGGTGGATAGAGATGGAAAGGATTGGGACTGTCTACTTCCTTATTTGATGTTTGCTATTAGGGAGGTGCCCCAATCCTCTACGGGATTCTCCCCCTTTGAGTTACTGTATGGGAGACACCCAAGAGGGCTGTTGGATATTGCCAAGGAAACTTGGGAAAGTGAGAGTTCTCCCCACAGGAGTGTGATTGAGCATGTCGCCCTGATGCAAGATCGAATTGCACAGGTAATGCCCATCGTGAAGGAACATTTGGCCCAAGCGCAGTTGGCACAGCAGAGAGTGTACAACCGTGGAGCCAAGACCCGTACCTTTTCCCCGGGGGATAGGATATTGGTACTTGTCCCTACGGTTGAAAGTAAATTCCTTGCCAAATGGCAAGGCCCCTACGAGATAATGGAAAAAGTGAGCGAAGTGAATTACAAGGTCAGACAACCAGGAAGGCGAAAGCCCGAACAGATCTATCACGTTAATCTGTTGAAAGCCTGGAGGGATAGAGAGTCCCTAGTCGCAGAAACTTGGTCACCAGCTCAAACTGGTTGCGTGATTCCGGAGGTTGGAATAGCAGCCACCTTGTCACAACCCCAACAACAGGAGGTTAAGGAGTTTGTGCTTCGCAACAAGGAGGTGTTCTCTGAGCTGCCGGGACAAACATCTGGGGTAGAGCATGATATTATTACCCCGCCCGGTGAAAGGGTGAAGTTAAAACCCTATCGGATCCCAGAGGCCCGACGGGAGGCAATACGGGAGGAAGTACAGAAAATGCTGAACTTAGGGGTGATAGAGGAGTCCCAAAGTGATTGGTCTAGTCCCATTGTGTTGGTGCCTAAACTGGATGGGAGCTGGCGATTTTGTAACGATTTTCGTCAGTTGAACAAAGTTACAAAATTTGACACCTACCCCATGCCACGTATAGATGAGTTGATCGACCGGCTGGGAACAGCCCGATACATGACGACTCTTGACCTCACAAAAGGGTATTGGCAAATTCCCCTGGCCAAGTCGGCCAAAGAGAAAACCGCATTTGTAACCCCAGACGGGGCGTTCCAATATAAGAGAATGCCGTTCGGGTTACAGAATGCGCCGGCCACATTCCAGCGGAAAATGGACCAGATACTGAGGCCCCATCGGAAGTATGCTGCGGCTTACCTGGATGACGTAATTGTCCATAGCACAGATTGGGCCTCACATCTGCCAAAAGTGCAAGCAGTCCTAGACTCTATCCGGGAAGCGGGGTTTACGGCTAACCCCAAGAAGTGTACCATTGGGCAGGAGGAGGCCAAATATCTTGGGTACACCATTGGCAGGGGAGTAATAAAACCCCAACTCAACAAAGTCGAGGCCATCCAGAGTTGGCCACGTCCCAACAGCAAGAAGCAGGTACGAGCCTTTCTGGGAATCGCGGGTTATTATCGGCGCTTCATTCCCCACTTTGCTTCTAAGGCTGTGCCCCTAACCAACCTGACGAAAGGGAAAGGGTCGGTCATGATTAAATGGACCCCCGAGGCTGAGGCAGCATTCCAATTCTTGAAACAAGCCTTATGTAGCCAGCCAGTGTTGTACTCACCCGACTTCTCTAAAGACTTTGTCGTACAAAGTGATGCGTCAGATGTGGGGTTAGGAGCAGTATTGTCCCAGGTCTGGAACGGGGAAGAGCACCCAGTCATTTACCTCAGCAGGAAGTTGAAGTCCCATGAGGTAAATTACGCCACGGTTGAAAAGGAGTGTTTAGCGGTGAAGTGGGCTCTAGATTCCCTTCGGTACTATCTGCTAGGTAGGCACTTTGACATGGTTACGGATCACGCTCTGTTAAAGTGGATGGCTCAAAACAAGGAGACAAATAGAAGAGTAAATAGGTGGTTCCTGGCCCTACAGGAATTCAACTTCACAGTAAAGCATCGCCCTGGCGTTCAAATGGGGAATGTGGATGCTTTGTCTCGAGTACATGAATGCCTGATTGCTGGTGTTCCAACCCCAAGGTTAAAACAAGAGGGGGGGGTATGTGACAGCAGGAAGGTAAAGTCACCTGGTTGCATCCAGGGGGGTAGGTATATTTCTCCCAGATTCAGGCTTTATGCCGACTTATACAACTAGGGAGAGAGTTGATGAAGCCCAGCTGAGGCTAGTGGGCTCATGGATGATTCATACCTCTAGGGAGAGTGCTGGGCGTCGTGCAGGCAGGGAGTTGATGAGAGCAGCTGAAGCTTGTCAGCTCGTTTAAGGCCTCTATAAAAACTCCCAGCTTCATTAGGTGTTTGCTCATGCCTGGACCCAGACCTGTGTGGACTGTCTAGGGAGAGTGAACCCCTGTGCGGTGAGACAAAGCCTGTGTGGCTATTTGTTTGGACATTTACTAAACCAGGGACTTAGGGACTAGGACAGCACCAGGCTGATCCCAGTTGTTAGTTTAGGAAACCTGCATGTTTAGTCAGAGGTCAAGCTGACCAGGATTTATTTTGTTTATGTTTCTTTTTGCTTTGCTGTGTTTTTGTCACTGTAAATAGAGAAATAAACCGCACCTTTTGATCTTGAAAACCACAACCTCCGTCTGCTGGGCCTGTTTTTGTGTGGGGAGCCCATCCAGGGGGTCACACACACCCGTTACCGAGCTAACCCCCTCACACACTACATAGAGTCCAAACCTGGTACCATACCACCGCAGCCTGCCCTATGCCACCGCACCCTGCCCTATGCCACCCCAACCTGCCTTATGCCACCGCACCCTGCCCTATGCCACTGCAACCTGCCTTATGCCACCGCAACCTGCCCTATACCTCCCCAGCCTGCCCTATGCCACCACAACCTGCCCTATGCCACCGCAACCTGCTCTATGTCACCCCAGCCTGCCCTATGCCACCGCAATCTGCCCTATGCCACCGCAAACTGCTCTATACCACTGAAAACTGCCCTTTACCACTCCAGCCTGCCCTATGCCACCGCAACCTGCTCTATACCACCCCAACCTGCCCTATGCCACCGTAAACTGCTCTATACCACCCCAACTTGCCCTATGCCACCGCAACCTGCTCTATGCCACCACACCCTGCCCTATATCACCCCAACCTGCCCTATGCCACCCAGCCTGCCATATACCACCCCAACCTGCCCTATACCACCACAAACTGCCCTATACCACCCAAACCTGCTCTCTACCAACCCAGCCTGACCTATACAACCCCAACCTCCCCTATGCCACCCCAGCCTGCCCTATATCACCCCAATCTGCACTATACTACCACAACCTGCCCTATATTACCCCAACCTGCCCTATATCACCCCAGCCGGCCCAATGCCACCCTATTATAATGTCAAAATAATATAGTTCAATCCAAGGAAACGTGTTCAATCAAAGTGTGAACTTGCAATCCAAAATTTTCTGTATATGGGAGTGATGTGAAAACCGCCACCAAGAGTAAGTTGAAGGAGGCTTACCGGACGTCTCGGATTTGGAGAGGCATACGCCACCCAAATCAGAGAAGGCTTGAGGGTCAGTAGAACCCAATATGGATGGTCTCGAGTTGGGGGGTGGTCTGGAGTCAAAGAAGTTTTATCTGCTTCAATCAAACAGGACATCCAACACGCAGATCACCAATACATGTAAGATCTCTGTATCCAAGATGCATACGTGTAAAAATAGAAAAACTCACATAGCATGATACTGTTTGGAAAGGATTTAATAATAAAGCATGTCAATGTAACACTCACATTTGAGATGGTCTTAAAAGCATGGATACAGGTACAAGAGCGATGTGTACGGACAGGTCCACCCGACTAGTTTCGACTAAATAGCCATCATCTGGGGTACAAGTTCACACCTTGATTGAACACGTTTCCTTGGATTGAACTCTATTATTTTGACATTATAATAATTTTCTCTCTATGGACTTTATGTAACTAGACATTTATTTTGTGATAATTATTATGGGATATATTATCATTATTTGATCACTTTAACACAAGAATCACTCAGCACGTTACTTTTAGGTGTTACACGTGTTCACTATATTAGCATTACATTTATATTGTGTATTTATTCACTATTACACATTATTTTACCTAGGTAGCGCTACGCTTTTATTTCCACTTATCATCAGCTTTCTCTACTAGCACTGTTGGCAGCTTCTTTTGGTACACATTTTTGTCCAGCGCAGTATTACTTTTTATTTTTTATTTTTTACCAATGCCACCCTATACTTTAATTTACAGGGGTCATTCGGGGGTGCGCCCCATGACCTGCGCTGCCTGCAGGGTGCTGGGCAGGATAGACAGGAGGGGGGTGACACCATGTTTTGGCCAGGTGACACCAACCCTAGTGACGCCACTGGCTCCATGCCAGGTAGACACCTTTCTTTCCCTTTTTCCATCATTATACCTTCCAGCAGGACAGCAGAAGCCTTCAGGCCCTAGGCTTGGCCCTTCAAAGCGTTTTTTTTTTTAAGTCAGCAGCTACAAACACTGTAGCTGCTGACTTTTAATAGGGACACTTACCTGCCCCGAGGCCGATCCCTCGATCCTGGCAGGTCCCGGCACAGCCATCCTCACTAAGGGAAACAGGCAGTGGAGCCGTGCGGCTTCACTGCCCATTTCCTACTGCGCATTTTGCGAGTCTCACGGCGCTTTGTGAATGGGCGGCTGCTCTCTGGGATACACACAGTTCCCAGAAGGCAGCGCGCCTGTTATGTACAGAAGATACCTGATCGTAGAGCCTGACTTTGTAGGAGGAGACCTCTCTTACAGCCCTGGCTCAGGAGTCACTGGAGTGGGGACAGCGACCTCGAGAGCGCAGTGAGGTAGGAGTGCCTGCAGTAGGTGTAGTGGTTGGCACCATGGCAAGGTGGTGATCCTCCAGGGATGGCTGGATCTGTAGGCAGCAGAGCAGGTGGTTGCGGGTCAGCGACCCGTGAGCTGATGGATACTGGAACAGCGGAAGCTGGAGCAGGGTGAGACAAGCCTGGTTAGGTGCACACGAACAGCAGACAGCAGGAGGGTCAGACAAGCCGGGTCAGAGCAGGTAGTCAGATGTATGGTTCAGCAGGCTTAGACGTAGTCAGGAATACAGGCAGAGGTCTGGCATCGGGTAGGCAGGTAGGAGACAGAGCAGGGTCAAGGTGAGCCGAGGTCAGGGTTGGAGATATATCGGGTGGTCGAGCAAGCCAGGTCGGTACAGGTAACTGGTAAGCAGGTGTGCAGGTATTTAGGTTACAAAGCTGCAGATCAGACAGCAATGCACTATTGCAACTGCTGGTTTTTTAAAGGCCTAATGCCGCCATATTGTTTAGCGCGCACACGCACACAACGCGCGCCGGCGCACAGGTACAGAGGGAAGCAGGAATTGTTTTCTATTTCTGGCAGGTCCCTGACAGCGCCCCATTCCCCAGAAGACAATGCAAGGTAGGACGAGTAAGAAGACCTGCCGTGGACTAGGAAGAGGCAGATTAGGAAGATCCGCATAGCAAACACCATTTCTGGTAAGTAATTTGTTTTTTTTTTCAAGTTTTTTTTTTCAAGCTTTTTGCAGAATTTTGGTGTATTTTTTTTTTTTTTTTTTTTTAGGGTGGAACTCCACTTTAAAGGATGCTGAAGACACCAGATCACTAAAGAAGCTGGGCACAGTACTTCCGATGATGCTGACTACTTTACAACACAAACTGTATAATCCAGGCGTTGCATCGCTCTCAAGACTGGGGAACCTTGTGCTGCTCAAACAACAAAAAGAACAAAGGGAGAAAATGCCTAGTGCAATATCTCAAGCCCTTTATTAGAGGATAAAAGATACAAGATATACTCACAAAACCAGTGTGAATCATAGCGCTGTATAAAACTCAGGAACCAGAATCAAGCCCATCACAGGACTCAAAAGGGTTCAGAAGGATGATAATACCAATACTGACACGTTTCAGGGGACATGCCGCCAGTTTTGCTCTGATGAAGGGGGCATGTCCCCCCACAAAACAGTTTCTGTTGAACCAGCATTCGGCCCGTGAGTACAAGGCTTTACTAAAAACAAACATCTTCTAGTGGTGGTGGTAACCAACATCATGACTTTTTCTTTCTGACGAGATTTATAAATGAAGCCCACTGTCTGAGGCCTGTAACTCTCATTTCATGTTAGATAATATCCCTGGGTGTCAATGATGCTTTGGCTAATAGCATTACAACCCTTTTTTTTTGTCCTTCCTTGAAATAATACCTTTTGACATATCTTCACTTTCTGGTTAGGACAGCTGTCGGACAAATTGTGATCTTAGTTACATGGATTTACATTCTCTTTTCAAGCTTCGAAATGTCTCCCGGGTCAGATGAAGTTCACCATTCCATATTCAAGGCACTTGCTAAGGTTTTCGTATTGTCTGTGATTCTTTCAATTACCAACACTCAGAACAGAAGAGATTTATGTAACAATAGTGTTGGCCATGTTTCTTAAGAGTCTGGAGTCTTAGAATAAAATTAAAGGGAGAAGAATTATTGCTTATCATCTACATCTCAAACAGCACCACATCCCCTTAAAAAAGCATTAATATAGAAAATTAGGGATTTTTGGGGATTTCAACCACTTCAACACCGGGGCTTTTTGTACCACTTCAATACCGGGCCTATTCTGGCACTTCTCTCCTACATGTACAAATCATCATTCTTTTGCTAGAAAATTACTCAGAACCCCCAAACATTATATATGTTTTTTTAGCAGACACCCTAGGAAATAAAATGACGGTCATTGCAACTTTTTTTCTTGCACGGTATTTGCGCAATAATTTTTCAAGCGCCTTTTTAAAAAAAAAAATGGTTTCATGAATTAAAAAATAAGCAAACTGTAAAGTTAGCCCAATTTTTTGGGAAAATATGAAAGATGATGTTACACCGAGTAAATAGATACCTAACATGTCACGCTTTAAAATTGCGCACACTCATGAAATGGCGCCAAACTTCGGTACTTAAAGCGGAGCTCCGCCGGAAAAAAAATATTAAAAGCCAGCAGCTACAGCTACAGCAGCTGCTGGCTTTTAATATTTGGACACTTACCTGTCCTGGAGTCCAGCGACGTCCGCAGCAGAGGACGAGCGATTGCTCATCGCTCTGCTGCTCCCTCCGCCATCCTCGCTGAGGGAACCAGGAAGTGAAGCCCTGCGGCTTCATGCCCGGTTCCCTACGGCGCATGCGCGAGTCACGCTGCGCCGTTCTGATTGGTGCTCCTGTGTTCTGGGAGCCGAGTGTCTCCCAGAACACCAAGGAAAGTCTGCGGGAAGTGACGTCACTCCCGCAGATTCCCGGAGAGAGGACTACCGGATGTGGGTGAAAATACCTGTCTTAGACAGGTATCTTCACCCCCCTCCCCCCCGAAAGGTGTCAATTGTGACACCGGAGGGGGGGAGGAATCCAAATAGCAAAAGTTGCTATTTAGGGTGGAGCTCCACTTTAAAAATCTCCATAGGCGACGCTTTAATTTTTTTTACAGGTTACCAGGTTAGAATCACAGAGGAGGTCTAGTGCTAGAATTGTTGCACGCGCTCTAACGCATGTGTGGTTTGAACGGCGTTTACATATGTGGGCGACTTACGTGTGCATTCGCTTCTGATCGCGAGCTACCGGGGACAGGGGCGTTTTCATTTTTTTTTTTTATTATTATTTTATTTTTTTACTTATTTATTTATTTTTTTACAATTATTTTACTTTTTTTTTTTTGATCACTTTTATTCCTATTACAAGGAATGTAAACATCCCTAGTAATAGGAATCATTGTGACAGGTCCTCTTTATTGAGAGATGCGGAGTCAATAATAAGACCCCACATCTCTCATCCAGGCTGGAAAACATGAGATCAGTGAAAAATTTTTCACTGATCTCATACTTACAAGCCGCAATGGCGGCTTTGTTTACATTTGAGGACCCGGGCGTGACGTCATCACATCGCGCCCGGGCCTCCGACGATCATAGAGATGACTGGTGACCATCTGGTCACCAGTCATTTCTATGCTCGTCACGTGACCCACCAACGGCGCCGCAAGATTCGCTCCGGGTCGCCGATCGCACGGGAGAGCCCGGAGAAGCACCGGATGGCGGCGGGAGGGGGGGGATGTCCCCTCCCGCCGCCTATAAGAACGATCAAGCGGCGGAACCGCCGCTATGAGCATTCTTATGGTGCCACAGAATCGCCGGCACTTTAAAAGGATATCTGAATGATGCCTCTAGCTGCAGGCATCATTCATATATCCCCCTACAAAGCCAGGACGTCATATGATGTCCACCCAGGATGGGAGATCCCATCTGTGGGCGTCATTTGACTATGGCTGGGTAGAGAAGTGGTTAAAGGTGCAAATTCACAACAACGTTATAATGAAAAAATATTATTTATGAAAGATTTAAAAATGACATATTCAGAATATGAAAATCTAATCATATAGTACAGTTGAAAAGTGCAGACTGAATATTTCTCTACATGTTTCACCACGAGTAGTAGCTTCCTCAGGAGAATTTATTTATCAGGCAATAGGGATGGGCTATCTGTTCGAGTCGAACATAAGTTCGACTTGAACATTGGCTGTTTGCCCGTTCGCCGAACAGCGAACAATTTGGGGTGTTCGCGGAAAATTCAAAAGCACCCTTTAAAAGTCTATGGAAGAAACCAAAAGTGCTAATTTTAAGGTTAATATGCAAGTTATTGTCATAAAAAGTGTTTGGGGACCCGGGTCCTGCCCCAGGGGACATGTATCAATGCGAAAAAAGTTTTAAAAACAGCCGTTTTTTTTCGGAAGCAGTGATTTTAATAATGCTTAAAGTGAAACAATAAAAGTTAAATATTCCTTTAAATTTCGTACCTGGGGGGTGTCTATAGTATGCCTGTAAAGTAGTGCATGTTTCCCGTTGCAGCAGAGGGGGGCGGGGTCACCCGTACACGTCACCGGGAAACCCTGGCGTTTCCCCTTGCGTCAGAGGGGACGGGGTCACGTGACGGGTAGCCTCGCCCTCAGCTACATAAGAGCTGTTAGGCTGGCGCCGCGTCATTCACTGTGTGCCTCCGGTGCAGGCAGGATCGTATGCGTGTTCCTCGCTGGAGATCATCTATCGCTGGAGTTTGAGGATGGATTTATTGGATTACATCGCTGGAATCTCTTTTTTATTTTTTATTTTTTTATTTTTAATAAAGGACTTGTCCCATGCCGTCTCCTGTGGTTTTTAACATTTTGACACTTTTTTTTGTGAAATGGTAGGGGTACAATGTACCCCTTACCAATTCACATGAGGGTGGGATCTGGGGGTCCCCTTTGTTAAAGGGGGCTTCTAGATTCCGATAAGTCCCCCGCCCGTAGACCCCCACAACCACCGGGCAAGGGTTGTGGGGATGAGGCCCTTGTCCTCATCAACATTTTATATCATTTTATATCCTTAATTAAATACATTGTTAAAATGATTGTTTTTAAAAAAAAATTGTTAAATAAAATTCTTAAGCCCCGTACACACGATCGGTTTGACTGATGAAAACCGTCCGATGGATGGTTTTCATCAGACCAACCGATCGTGTATGGTACCCATCGGTCTTTTTTCCATCGGTTGTAAAAAATAGAATTTGTTTTAAAATTTTCCGATGGATAAAAAACCGATGGGAATTTCCGATCGTCTATGGGCAAGTCCATCCGTTAAAAAACCCACGCATGCTCAGAATCAAGTCGACGCATGCTCAGAAGCATTAAACTTCATTTTTCTCGGCTCATCAGAGTGTTTTACGTCACAGCGTTTGGAACGGCCGGTTTTTTGACTGATGGTGTGTGGCCAAGACTGATGAAAAACAGTTTCATCGGCTTTCCGATGGACAAATCCATTGGACGAAAATCCATAGGTTATCCGATCGTGTGTACAGGGCTTTTTAGGTCAAAATTATTGACTGTTATAGATTTTAAAATCTTATAAATAATGTGGAATCCTGGTTTAGCGTATTAGTAATTATTTGAGCAATGTGTAAAGAAAAGGAAGCAATCACAACATCACATTTTGGTTGTAAAAAAAAAAACAAAAAAACAATTACAGTTTACTTTAAAAGGAAACAACAAATAGTTGAATCACAAAAAGAAACACATTCATTCAGAGTGTTGTTTTTTTTTTTTTTTTTTTAATGTTTTATAGAAACAGAACTCTTATTTTCTACAATCAGCAAATTTTCAGAAAAAGTCAAAGTGTTAGTAAAATATTGCACAGCATGCTGAAAGCCTGCCATCTCACCTCTGCTTCACACAGAGACACCAGTGACGGCAAAGAGACCCCTGACATTGCTCAGCGCCTCTTAGGGGGTCTCTGTACAAGTGCTCTAACCTCTTGAACTCTGAAAGATTTACCCCCCTTCCTGACCAGACCATTTTTTGTGATACGGCACTGCGTTATTTAACTGACAATTGCGCGGTCGTGCGACGCTGTACCCAAATAAAATTGATGTCTTTCCCCCCCACAAATAGAGCTTTGTTTTGGTGGTATTTGATCACCTCTGCGGTTTTTATTGTTTGCGCTATAAACAAAAAAAGACAGAAAATTGAAAAATATATATATAAAAAAAATATATATACCGTTGTAACCTGGGGGGCAGGTAGTGGGTACAAAAACTCCCTGGGATGAGCAGGCACAGATACCAAGTCCATTGGATCAGTGAAAACAGTGTTGTTTATTAGTGCTATATACAAAGTCTAATGACAGGTGCTGTACAGTGTGTTGAAAACAAACAGAAGAAAAAATAGCTAAACAAAAGCCTAGCCGTGTCTCGGCTCTAACTACACAGTATGTACAGGCCCTCACTACCAGGCTGGACAAGCCTAACGCTTGTCAGCTTCCACATTCACAGAGTAACAAGTTTTACCAACCTTCTGGCTCTCACAAACCAACATTGTCTCTGTTTCCCAGGCTGAGCAAAGGCTGTCTGCTCAGGTGAGCTTTTAATTAACCTGTGGGAGAGAACCAACACCTGAACTGGACCCTGGCTCAGAGATCCCTGAATGTATATGAGAGGAGCCTGGGAGATGTATAAACCCCGAATAGGACTTTCCCAGGCTCTCTCTGGGATGCTCTGTCACACATCCTCCCCCCTTGTTTCAACCCCAGGGTTGGAACACCTGTAGCCCAACAGGAGTGAACACGGGAGAGGGCATCTACATTCCCCATCTCAACACCTGGCCTGTGTTTTACTGTAAAAGCGTAGTCTTGTAGGGCCAAAAACCACTGGTTCACCCGCCTATTAGTCTCCTTCTTTTGGGCCATCCATTTCAGGGGAGCATGGTCAGTTATCAACTCAAACTGGCGCCCCAACAAGTAGTACCTGAGCGCGTCCACGGCCCACTTTATGGCCAGACACTCCTTTTCAATGACTGCGTACTTCTTTTCATGGTCATTGAGCTTTCTGCTTAAGTACACCACAGGGTGTTCTTCCCCATTGTGTACCTGTGAAAGTACTGCCCCGATACCCACATCAGATGCATCCGTCTGGACCAAAAAGTTTTTGGAGAAATCGGGGGAGTATAGGATTGGCTGTGCACAAAGAGCCTTCTTCAGTACTTGAAAAGACTCTTCTGCTACTGGAGACCATTTCACCATTACGGAGGCTTTCCCTTTTGTAAGGTCTGTCAGTGGGGCAGCTATAGTTGCGAAATTTGGGATGAATCTTCTATAGTACCCCGCAATGCCAAGAAAGGCCCTGACCTGCTTCTTGTTTGCAGGACGTGGCCACTCCTGGATGGCTTCTATTTTATTCACCTGGGGCTTTATGACACCCCGGCCAATAGTGTAGCCCAAATACCTGGCTTCCTCTAGCCCAATGGCACATTTTTTGGGATTTGCCGTAAACCCTTCTTTGAAAAGGGAATCCAGGACAGCCTGGACACGGGGCAAGTGAGACTCCCAGTCAGTGCTATGCACCACTATGTCGTCCAGATAGGCTGCAGCATACTGTCGGTGAGGTCTTAGGGTCCTGTCCATAGCCCTCTGAAATGTTGCAGGGGCATTTTGCAACCCAAAAGGCATTTTCTTATACTGAAACGACCCCTCCGGGGTCACAAATGCAGTCTTTTCTTTGGCCCTACCAGTCAGGGGTATTTGCCAATATCCTTTGGTCAAGTCCAAAGTGGTCAGATAACGGGCCTTGCCAAGTCGGTCTATAAGCTCGTCTACCCTGGGCATTGGGTATGTGTCAAACTTTGTTACCGCATTAAGCTTCCTGAAGTCGTTACAAAACCTCCAAGTGCCATCCGGTTTTGGGACTAATACAATGGGGCTAGACCAGTCACTATTGGATTCCTCAATAACATCTAGCTCCAACATCCTTTTAACTTCCTCACTGGTGTCCTTTCTTCTAGCTTCGGGAATTCGGTATGGTTTGAGCTTGACACGGACCCCAGGTTCAGTAACAATATCATGCTGAACTGCTGAAGTCGTGCCCGGCAACTCTGAAAATTTCTCTTTATTCCTTATCAGGAACTCTCTAGCTTCCTGTTTCTGGGAACATGACAGGGTGTCTGGAATCGTGACCTCAGGGATCAGAGGGGATTCAGTACCCTTAAGGGTTACCGGGAGAGACCTGGCAGTTAATGCCAGTCTATCCTTCCAGGGCTTTAACAGGTTTATGTGGTAAATCTGTTCGGGCTTCCTTTTACCTGGTTGATACACCTTGTAATTGACCTCCCCAACTCTTTCAATTACTTCAAAGGGTCCCTGCCACTTAGCCAGGAATTTGCTCTCAACAGTGGGAACTAACACGAGGACCCGGTCACCAGGTGAGAAAACACGAAGTTGGGCCCCCCTGTTGTATATCCTCTGTTGGGCTGCTTGGGCCTGCAGTAAATGTTCTTTTACTACCGGCATGATTGCTGCAATCCTATCCTGCATTTGAGCGATATGCTCAATAACACTTTTGTGAGGTGTCTGCTCCCCCTCCCAAGTTTCCTTGGCTATGTCTAAGAGTCCCCGAGGGTGTCTCCCATAAAGCAGCTCAAATGGAGAGTACCCCGTAGAGGACTGGGGAACTTCCCTGATGGCGAACATCAAGTAAGGTATCAGGAAGTCCCAGTTTTTCCCATCCTTATCAACAACCTTTTTTAACATACTCTTTAATGTCTTATTGAAGCGTTCCACCAAGCCATCCGTTTGAGGATGGTACACTGAGGTACGCAACTGCGTCACCTTAAATAACTTGCAGAGCTCCCTAGTTATTCGTGACATGAATGGGGTACCTTGGTCTGTAAGGACTTCTTTCGGAATGCCAACCCGACTGAACACCATAAACAGCTCTTTGGCAATGTTTTTAGCAGATGCAGTGCGTAAGGGAACGGCCTCGGGGTAACGGGTAGCGTAATCCATGATCACGAGGATATGTTGATGACCGCGGGCAGATTTGGGGAGTGGACCCACCAGGTCCATGGCAATCCTTTCAAAGGGCACTTCAATAATGGGCAAGGGCACTAACGGACTTCGAAAGTGGGGTTGGGGGGCTGACATCTGACATATAGGACAGGATTGACAATAATTCTCAATATTTTTCCATATCCCAGGCCAGTAAAACCTGCGCAACACCATTTCAGTGGTTTTCTCAACCCCTAAATGGCCTCCTAGCAAATGCCCATGGGCAAGTTCCAACACCACCCGTCTGTATAGCTTAGGGACTACCAACTGTTCAACCACTTCATCATTAGTTTTACATACACGATACAGTAAATCCTCATTGCTGCAGAAATATGGAAAACAGGGCCCGTCCCCCGGTTCGACAGGTACCCCATCAACCACCACCACATTTTCCCAGGCCCTGGCAAGGGTAGGGTCTTTTCTCTGTTCCGTACCAAAATTTTCCTTGTGCACATTTAGATCGGTAAACTCTAACGTAGGCTCAGATTCAGCAGACGGCTGTCCAGCTCTACTGGTTGTGGGGACTTCTTCAGGCTCCCCCAGCTCTCCTGCCATAACTGAGAAAGGATCACCCGGAGAGCCCTGAGAGGAGTCCCCTGAACTCACAAGGTCAGTAATGGCCATGAGTTCTGGCTCTGCGACTGAGTTAGGTACTGCGACTGGGTCGGGACAATCCCACAGTTCCCAAAACTTAGGGAAGTCCCTACCAATGATAGCCTCGTGCACCAAGTGGGGCACCAGTCCGACCGAATGGGTCACCGTACCTAAGCTAGTTTTAAACTGAACAGTGGCTATTGGATACTCGCGGGTATCCCCATGTACACAGATCACAGCAACTTTTTTTGCATGAAAATTCACAGTTTCAACCATCTCAGCTGTAACCAAAGTAACTAGACTTCCTGAGTCCAGCAAGGCCGTAATAGGCTTATTATTAATAGTCACTTGACACATATGTTTTCCCACATTTGGCACTGCAGCGCATGAAACGGCAGAAAACATAGACTGCCTTCTAAAAGATAGATCACACTGCATTGGTTCATCTGTTAATGGACAGTTTGCTGCAACATGTCCCAGTTCTTGGCAACGAAAACACCTGATGTTTCCCCAATCTGGTTTGCTGACAGGCAGTGGCTTCCCTTGCTTGGGCCGCCAAACTTCAGTCCTGGCACCAAAATTCCTCCCCCCTATTTCCTTGCCATGCTTACCACCCACTTCCCCTGGAACAGTCTTACCGGTTGCCTGGGGAGACCGTGGTTTTGGATGGAAAGTCCGTGCGGCTGTAGGGGTGGTGACCAGGTTCTCTGCAGCAAAGTACCTCTCAACGAGCTCCACCAGGTTGTCTGCTGACTTGGGGTCTCCTTGACTCACCCACTTCTGCAGGGGAATTGGCAGTGACCTCAGGAATTGGTCCATGACCACACGCTCCACTATTTGTGGCGCAGACAGGGACTCCGGCTGTAGCCATTTCCGCACCATGTGGATCAGATCAAACATCTGCGATCTTGGGGGCCTCTTTTCTTGGAAGAACCAGCTGTGGACCCGCTGAGCTCGAACAGCCAAGGTAACGCCAAGTCGTGCCAGGATTTCCCGCTTGACCTTCTCATAATCTCCCGCTTCTGCTGACTCCAGATCATAGTAGGCCTTCTGCGCTTCTCCAGAAAGTAAGGGGGCGATCAGTCCTGCCCACTGGGTTTGGGGCCAACCTTCCCTCTCAGCGGTCCATTCAAATGTTAGTAGGAAAGCCTCTGGATCATCATCTGCCGTCATCTTTGAAAGAAAGCGACCCACATGGATGGTTGAGGGCTTGTCTCCAATATCCTTCATTATCGCAGGTGACCCCTGTGCTAGCGTCTCCAAAACCTCAGTAAGGGTTTTCCTATCCGCTTTTGCAGCAGTGGCAAGCTGTTCAAACAGCCTCTGCGATTGCTCCTGTACAGCACCAATCTGTTGGAACAGCACCTTGGTTTGCTCCTGTGCGATAGCGTTGGCTTGCTGTTGTGCAGCGTTTGCTTGCCGCAATTCAGCGTTAGTTTGCTGTTGTGTAGCGTTAGTTTGCTGTTGTGCAGCATTTGCTTGCTGCAACGCGGCATTTGCCAACACCATTTGTTTGAGGAGGTCCTCCATGTTGTCACTTTAGGTACTGGCCTTTTAAGTAGTAACTTACTACAGCTGGTCGCAGCCTCCACCATATGTAACCTGGGGGGCAGGTAGCGGGTACAAAAACTCCCTGGGATGAGCAGGCACAGATACCAAGTCCATTGGATCAGTGAAAACAGTGTTGTTTATTAGTGCTATATACAAAGTCTAATGACAGGTGCTGTACAGTGTGCTGAAAACAAACAGAAGAAAAAATAGCTAAACAAAAGCCTAGCCGTGTCTCGGCTCTAACTACACAGTATGTACAGGCCCTCACTACCAGGCTGGACAAGCCTAACGCTTGTCAGCTTCCACATTCACAGAGTAACAAGTTTTACCAACCTTCTGGCTCTCACAAACCAACATTGTCTCTGTTTCCCAGGCTGAGCAAAGGCTGTCTGCTCAGGTGAGCTTTTAATTAACCTGTGGGAGAGAACCAACACCTGAACTGGACCCTGGCTCAGAGATCCCTGAATGTATATGAGAGGAGCCTGGGAGATGTATAAACCCCGAATAGGACTTTCCCAGGCTCTCTCTGGGATGCTCTGTCACACCGTATATACTCGAGTATAAGCCGAGTTTTTCAGACCTTTTTTTTAGGGTGAAAATGCCCCCCTCGGCTTATACTCGAGTCAGTGTACCTGAACGGTACGACGCTCCTTCGCACGGCGGCAGCCACTACTATAGGCTGCGGCTTCGGCCTAGTCTTCGGATCCGGCGGCAATCTTGCTTCTTCTGGCCTCTCCACCAGCACTGTATCCCGGCCTCCCTGGTGTCTGGCTCCTTCACCGCTCGCAAATCCTGCTCCACGGGCTTTCCAACCAGGCGGGGGTCTGAACGGAGCTGTGCCCTCCTGCACGGCGGCAGCCCCAAATCCAGACCGCGGCTTCGGCCTAGTCCCGGGCTCCAGCGGCCATCTTGATACTCCCGGCCTCTCCACCAGTGCTGCATCCCTCCTTTCCTGGCTTCTGCACTCAGACCTATGGATGCTTCCTGCATCCTCCAGGTGAGTGGCGCACAGTGAGGTTGCAATGGGCACAGTGAGGTTGCAATGGGCACAGTGATGTTGCAATGGGCACAGTGATGTTGGGCACAGTGAGGTTGCAATGGGCACAGTGATGTTGCAATGGGCACAGTGATGTTGGGCACAGTGATGTTGGGTACAGTGAGGTTGCAATGGGCACAGTGAAGCTGCAAATGGACATTGTTGACCCTCTTTTTTGCTTACAGTAGCTGCTGTATTCTCACCCTAGGCTTATACTCGAGTCAATAAGTTTTCCCAGTTTTTTGTGGGTAAAATTAGTTACCTCGGCTTATACTCGGGTCGGCTTATACTCAAGTATATACTATATATATATATATATATATATATATATATATATATATATATATATATATATATATATATATATATTACTTTCTGTTATAAAAAAATTCTCAATAAAAAAAAAATCTAATTTCTTCAATAATTTAGGCCAATTTGTATTTTGCTACATTATTTTGGTAAAAAAAAAAATCCCAATAAGTGTATATTGATTGTTTTGCACAAAAGTTATAGTGTCTACAAACTATGGTATAGATCTATGAACTAGTAATGGTGGGGATCAGCGATTTTTAGATTTTCAGCAGGACTGCGACATTGCAGCAGACAAATCTGACTTTTTTCCCCCCACAAATAGAGCTTTCTTTTGGTGGCATTTGATCACCTCTGTGTTCTGTATTTTTTGCGCTATAAAACAAAAAAAGACCGAAATGTTTAAAAAATATATATATAATTTTATTTAAAAAATAAATAAAATCTAATTTATTTTTTAATTTAGGCCAATATGTATTCTGCTATATATTTTTGGTATTTACTAGTAATGGCAGTGATCAACGACTTATAGAGGGACTGCAAAATTGCGGCGGACAATTTGGACACTAACTGACACTTCTGACACTTTTTGGGGACCAGTGACCCTAAGGCTGTATTCACACTTCAGCGTTTTGAATCGCGGGAAGCATGTCGCCACAAATAAAAAAGTTTAGGAGGTACTTTTGAGCAATGTGATTCCTGCGGCGCTGGTTGCCACGCTTGCAGTGTGATTTATCGCGCGAAAAAAAAAGCGGCAGACCCGCACCACAATTTTAGCTGTTATTTAAATGAATGCCATCTCAAATGCAAGTCCCACAATTTATCATTCACACATCGGCTCTTTTAAATCCCGCGCAGAAACGCGGCAAATCTCCTTGCGATTCAAAACGCTGAAGTGTGAACGCATCCTAACACAGTGATCAGTGCTAAAAATTAACACTGTCACTGTACTAGTGACAGTGTGCCCTGGAAGAGGTAATATCAGGGGCAAAGGGTTAAATGTGTGCCTAGCCAGCTGCTATACTGTGTGAGGTGCTTTTACTAGGGGAAGGCATGGATCCATGTCTCTGCTTTGCAGGAATACAGGATTAATACCTTCCCTACTGACAGAACGACGATCTGCTTTGTTTACATAGGCAGATTACCGTTCTGCCTTTGTACTGAACAATCAGCGGGTACTGGCGGACATCGAGTCTGCACTACCCGCCACTGGGCTCCCACTGTGTGTGATCAAAGCGGGAGCGAGCCGGCGGCGGAGGGCATGCGGGCGCCCTACCCGAAAGAGCCGGATCACATATATATATATATATATGTACACTGTATATATATATATATATATATATATATATATATATATATATATATATATATTAGTTTGTTTTAGTTTTCGTTTCATAATTATTATTTTTTTATTTTTTTCGATGGGACGGGAAGTCCGGTAGGAGCGGCGAAAGTCGAGGCCGCATATCTGTGAACGCTCGGCGGGAAAGAGTTATTCTTTAAAATTTTAAGATTTTCTTTCTTATTTTTGGATTTTCGAATTTATGAATTTACAAATTTACTGTACGAATTTATGAATTTACGAATTGCGGCCATAATGAATGACCTGAAAAACGAGAAAACAAAACAAAAAAAAATATATATATATATATATATATATATATATATATATATATATATACACAGGTCCTTCTCAAAAAATTTGCATATTGTGATAAAGTTCATTATTTTCTGTAATGTACTGATAAACATTAGACTTTCATATATTTTAGATTCATTACACACAACTGAAGTAGTTCAAGCCTTTTCTTGTTTTAATATTGATGATTTTGGCATACAGCTCATGAAAACCCAAAAATCCTATCTCAAAAAATTAGCATATTTCATCCGACCAATAAAAGAAAAGTGTTTTTAATACAAAAAAAGTCAACCTTCAAATAATTCTGTTCAGTTATGCACTCAATACTTGGTCGGGAATCCTTTTGCAGAAATGACTGCTTCAATGCGGCGTGGCATGGAGGCAACCAGCCTGTGGCACTGCTGAGGTGTTATGGAGGCCCAGGATGCTTCGATAGCGGCCTTAAGCTCATCCAGAGTGTTGGGTCTTGCGTCTCTCAACTTTCTCTTCCCAATATCCCACAGATTCTCTATGGGGTTCAGGTCAGGAGAGTTGGCAGGCCAATTGAGCACAGTAATACCATGGTCAGTAAACCATTTACCAGTGGTTTTGGCACTGTGAGCAGGTGCCAGGTCGTGCTGAAAAATGAAATCTTCATCTCCATAAAGCTTTTCAGCAGATGGAAGCATGAAGTGCTCCAAAATCTCCTGATAGCTAGCTGCATTGACCCTGCCCTTGATAAAACACAGTGGACCAACACCAGCAGCTGACATGGCACCCAGACCATCACTGACTGTGGGTACTTGACACTGGACTTCAGGCATTTTGGCATTTCCCTCTCCCCTGTCTTCCTCCAGACTCTGGCACCTTGATTTCCGAATGTACTTTGGACCACTGAGCAACAGTCCAGTGCTGCTTCTCTGTAGCCCAGGTCAGGCGCTTCTGCCGCTGTTTCTGGTTCAAAAGTGGCTTGACCTGGGGAATGCGGCACCTGTAGCCCATTTCCTGCACACGCCTGTTCACGGTGGCTCTGGATGTTTCTACTCCAGACTCAGTCCACTGCTTCCGCAGGTCCTCCAAGGTCTGGAATCGGTCCTTCTCCACAATCTTCTTCAGGGTCCGGTCACCTCTTCTCGTTGTGCAGCGTTTTCTGCCACACTTTTTCCTTCCCACAGACTTCCCACTGAGGTGCCTTGATACAGCACTCTGGGAACAGCCTATTCGTTCAGAAATTTCTTTCTGTGTCTTACCCTCTTGCTTGAGGGTGTCAATGATGGCCTTCTGGACAGCAGTCAGGTCGGCAGTCTTACCCATGATTGCGGTTTTGAGTAATGAACCAGGCTGGGAGTTTTTAAAAGCCTCAGGAATCTTTTGCAGGTGTTTAGAGTTAATTAGTTGATTCAGATGATTAGGTAATAGCTCGTTTAGAGAACCTTTTCATGATATGCTAATTTTTTGAGATAGGAATTTCGGGTTGTCATGAGCTGTATGCCAAAATCATCAATATTAAAACAAGAAAAGGCTTGAACTACTTCAGTTGTGTGTAATGAATCTAAAATATATGAAAGTCTAATGTTTATCAGTACATTACAGAAAATAATGAACTTTATCACAATATGCTAATTTTTTGAGAAGGACCTGTATATATATATATTGTGAAGGACTAGCATCAAATGTAGAGCTTGAAGGACACCGCCACTCGCTGGTTCTTCTCTTTAAGGGCTTTGTTTGCCCATTTTTATTAAAAGAAGTCAAAACAAAATGAAAGAAATCCCCAAGCTCCGGGTCCCAAAGTGGATTTTAGTAAATCATGAGGAAACTGAAAAGCCAGTTTCCTCCCAAACAAGCAAATACCCTGGAGCCCCTCAACCTGCCTGGTTGAGAATCCTGTATTCATACACTGGTGGGGTACCACACTACCACATACCCTCCCCCCTTGTTTCGATCCGGAGGGAGGAACACCAGCACCCATCATTATGGTTGGGACACCTCTGTGCTGGCTGTCAGCCACGTAGGCCCAACCTTTTTTCCGGGTGCGCTTCCAGGTATGTCCCACCCTGGATCTTAACAAGGTTCTATATTTCCCTATACTCAGCCTTCTCCCTCTTCTTTTGGGGTTCCATAAGCACTGCCTCTCCTGAAATTTTAACAGGGCACCCCTGGTCTTTCTACCAACCCTTCTGCCTTTCAGCTTACGTAAATAAGTTTTATCTTTCACCACAGGTCTTTCAGGTTCAAAAACCTCTCTCTTGTTACCCAGGGCAACCACATTGCTTTTAACAGCGCCAATCATTAAATCATATATTTTAATGTCACACTTTCCAACGCAATCAGTGCTGTCCATCTCAGTGCTTGTTAGTACCAGACCTGAGGAGGGACCACACATAGGCGAGAGATTAAATCCCACAGGACTAAAGCCAAGTTCTACCTCACCTGTTGTCCAACACTCCATGGGTAACTGATCTAACAAATGACACTGATCCAAGCACAAACTACTTCTTTCTGATGTACACATTACATTGTTGCAGCATCCACCTATAGCACTTTTTCTCACAGTGTCTCCGGGTACTTTAAGTTGTACCTCTTTCTGAGTGATAGAAAGCATCTCTGCTAGTGCTGCATCTATTCTGGGCCCTTCCTTCTCATGAGATTTAGCTGCCGAGACAGTATCTGCGCCCTCTACTGACCACTGCTCAGCTGCACCTTGGAGCACACCCGCAGAGATGTTTCCAGTCACTACACCAGCCGGAGAGACCTTTAATGACTCCAACAGTTCTGAGCGCCTTCCAGGCCACTCAGTAACTGGGAGCACCCTCTTAGAGAACCTCAGAACTATTTGCCACACTGTTAACAAGCTTCTCAGCACAGCCTGTACCACCTGGCTCCACCTATTGGTACCACGCAGCACCACCTGGTCCGACTGCGGTGGAGACACCCAAGTGTACAGTGAGGGCACTTTTACCAACTCCAGCATTTCTAATAAAGTTTTTGTCAACTCTATGCAACCAATGTCTAAATGCGTGACCTTTTTGGGAACCTTTCCCCTGTCCGAGACTTGGAGGGGCTCATCCATTGCAGCTTGTGAGGTTGAGACATTTGAAGAGACCACCATCTCCTTGAAGGTACCCCTCATCCCAGCCTGTTGCTCCCCTGGAGCGCTGTCAGACACATGTCTCCTCTTCACCTCTAACGCTACACCAATGAGCCTCTGCGAGTCAACATTAGTCACATTGTCAACTTGACACTTGCCACTATTTAGTTGCTGGGCCGTGGACAACCCATCTGCCATGCCTGCGCCCAGAACCGTTCCTTCAGACTGGAGGGCATCAGCCTTTGCAGGGGCTGGCGTGCCCTTGAGCACTGGCCATTCTGCGATCCCTCCACTGGGCACAGCAGGTGGTCTGTCCACAACTCTGTCACACATCATTGCTTCGTAATTCCTTGTCACTTGGCCTAGTGCCGCAACTGCTTCCTTACACCAATCATCCCAGTCTCCTGTGGTTCCAACACTGGTGCTCCACAGCACTGCATCACCTGCCCTAGAAGGCCCAACAGGAACCTGGGATTCACTAGCCAAAACAACACACTTGTCACTTCTATCTACCTCACATTGTGACAATATTTTTTTTCTCACATCACACTGGGAGATTGCATCCTCAACCAAGGCAAGGTGCAATACCTTATTTTGAACACCTTGCTTTGGTGGCACTACAGACACATACAGCTCTTCACTTTCAGCTTTTGCAGGCTGATCTAACCCCTTGACAACTGGGTTACACTTAGGGTTGTGGGGCTGCGCCCACACAGACTCACTATGTAATACAGTCTTCCCTTGTTTCACCAGAGTAGCACCACAGCAATCCTGGAAAACCTCTGGCTCCAACACATGGAGGCCCCATGAGAGTTCCATGGACAATCCTGCGCTTGTCAAGCTACGTACTTACCGAGGCCGAGATGCCGAGAGTGGTTCACCCTTGCACCCAAGCACACTCCGCCCCCTGGAGGTGAGACAGGGAGAGGACAGCACGAGGGAGCACTGGCCACCAGCAGGTAGAGGTGTCTTGCTGAAGAATCTAGCAGGGATGAGTCTGAACAGGCCAGGAGTCAAACACCAAGGGTAGACAGGGTCAAACAGCAACCAGTAGCAAGGCACAAGTCCGTTTAGGGGTTTAGCAGGAAGCACCAGTATAGTCAGGTTAGGCAAGAAGTCCAGGGTACAGGCAGAAGGTAGAGGGCTGGAGACAGGCAGCAGATCCGGGTCACAGGCCGAGGGTCAAGCACAAGGAGAGAGGTAGAAGACCGTTTAGCAAGCCAAGGGGTCAGGTTCAGGAGAAGCAGAAGCGTAGTCAAATCCGGTCCGGGTCACAGCAGGAGAACTTTAACTTCTTTCAGGCACAAGAAACACAGTAAAGCTGACAAACCAGCAACCAGATAGTGTTACTGCGTCTGTTTAAATAGGCCCGCCTGTAGACCCATTGGCGAGCTATTGCGCACGCGCATTCGTCGTTGCGCCGGTGCGCGCACCCGAGCACGCCGAAGCGTCGTCCCGCCACGCACGCGCATGCGCCGATGCGCCGTTTTGCCGCGCATGCGCACTGAGCGCAGATTGGTGACAACAGACGGGGAATTTCCCTGACAGTGCCCCCCCGAGGGGCGGACTCCGGACGCCCAGACTGGCCATTAATTCCGGATGTTCTTGGTGAAAGGCTCGTATTAGGCGAGGAGCATGCAAGTTCCTGGATGGTTCCCAGGAGTTGTCCTCCGGGGGGTACCCCTTCCATTTAACCAAGTATTGTAACTGTCTGCCTTTTTTCCTACAGCCCAGGATGGATTCCATCTCAAATTCTTTTTCCCCATCTACTTCAACTGGTGGTGGAGGAGGTTCATCTCTTCCAGGAAAGGCGTTGGGAATGACGGGTTTTAATAAAGATGAGTGGAACACTGGGTGAATCCTATAGGAATCAGGTAATGCTAGTTCAAAAGCCACAGGATTAATAGCTCGTTTGATCTTGAAGGGCCCGATAAATCTAGGGCCGAGCTTTCGAGAGGGAATAGGCAATCTGAGGTTGGCGGCGGAAAGCCAAACTTTTTCCCCGACTCTGAACGCCGGGTTCTCCTTCCTTCCCCGGTCATAAAATTTCTTGTAGGATCCTTGGGCATTCCGCATCATCTCCTGGAGTCTTTGGAAATTCGCCTGGACAGAAGCCACTCGGTCCTGGACCGCGGGAACAGGGCTCTCGGGGATGTTTTCAGGGAGAAAGGAGGGATGAAAACCGTAATTGGCCCAAAAGGGGGTTTGATTGGTAGCAGAATGCATTGAATTGTTATAGGCAAACTCTGCGTAAGGAAGTAGAGATGCCCAGTCATCCTGGGAAGCAGAGCAGAAACAACGGAGGTATTGCTCCAGGGTCTGATTGGTTCTTTCCGTCTGGCCATTGCTTTGGGGGTGGTACGCTGACGAGAGGCAGGTTTTGACTTCTAGTGACTTGCAGAGTTCCTTCCAGAATTTTGAAGTGAACTGGACCCCTCTGTCGGAGGTGATACTCTTTGGTATTCCATGAAGCCTGGTTATCTCCTTAAAAAAGATTTGAGCGGTATCCATGGCTGAAGGTGTCCCAATCATCGGTAAAAAGTGAGCCATTTTTGAGAGGCGGTCCACAACGACCAGAATCGTGGTAAACCCTCCAGAGGAAGGCAAGTCCACGATAAAGTCCATGGACACGTCCGCCCAAGGGCGCTCAGGAATGGGTAAGGGTTTGAGCAGGCCCCAACTCTTGGTGTTTGGCCCCTTGTTACGCTGACACTGAGTGCAGGAAGCGACATAAGACTTGCAATCTTGCCTCCAGCCTGGCCACCAGAAGGAGCGGGAGACAAGTTCCGACGATTTACGTGCTCCGAAGTGACCTGCCAGTTTGAGATCGTGGAAGGTCCTCAAGACCAGCGGTCTTGTTTCCAGAGGGACGAAAATCTTGTCCTGGGACCAGAATAGGCCGTCCCGCTTCTCCAGGGAGGTAGTAACCGGATCAGAGCAGAGCCCGGAAGCGATTTTAATAGAGGTGAGTAGATCGGCCCGGGGAATCAACAGAAAGTTCTGAGCTGACAGAATGGTGCCCGGTTGGGCCGACTGAGGGGTTTCCGGAAACATCCTGGATAGCGCATCCGCCTTCCCATTCTTGGAGCCGGGTCTATAGGAAATGTGAAAGTTGAACCGGGTGAAGAAAAGGGCCCAACGGGCCTGCCTGGGGCGTAGACGTTGAGCTGTTCTTAAGTACTCTAGATTTTTATGATCTGTGAAGATCATGATGGGGTGTACCGCCCCCTCCAGAAAGTATCGCCATTCCTCCAGTGCGAATTTTATGGCCAGTAATTCCCGGTCCCCTACATCATAGTTTCGCTCCGGGGGAGTCAACTTTTTAGAAGCAAAGGCTACTGGATACAGGAGAGCCTTGGGGCCTCGTCTTTGAGAGAGGATGGCTCCGATGGCTGTCTCAGAGGCGTCCACTTCCAGGGTGAACGGCAGTAGAGGATCCGGGTGCTGAAGTACTGGTGCTGAAGTGAAGACATCCTTGAGGCGAGAGAAGGCCTCCTGAGCTTCTGGAGACCAGTGAAAACGGTTATTTTGCCGAGTAAGTTGGGTTATTGGGGCCACAATGGAGGAAAAGCCCACGATGAATCTCCTATAGAAGTTGGCCAAGCCTATAAACCGCTGTACCCCCTTCTTGTCGGTTGGGGCTGGCCAGTCCTGAATGGCCTTCACCTTCTGCGGGCCCATTGCGACCCCATCGATGGAAATGATAAAGCCGAGGAACTGTACGGTGGTCTTTTCGAACTCGCATTTCTCAGCTTTGAGGTAGAGTTTGTGCTTGCGAAGGATGGTGAGGACCTTCATGACATGAGCCCGGTGGAGTTCGATGTTGGTGGAAAAGATGAGGATATCGTCCAGGTACACTACTAAGAAGTCATCAAGGTGCTGTCTGAAAATGTCGTTGACTAGGTGTTGGAAGGTGGCTGGAGCATTACAAAGACCGAACGGCATGACCGAATACTCAAAGTGTCCGAAACGAGATCTGAAGGCGGTTTTCCACTCGTCTCCGGCCCTGATTCTGATAAGATTGTAGGCCCCCCATAGATCCAATTTGGAAAAGACCCGAGCAGATCGGAAGCGCTGAAATAGCTCCGGAATAAGGGGTAGCGGGTACCTGTTCTTAATGGTTATCTTGTTTAGGTCCCGGTAATCGATACAGGGTCTTAAGGACCCGTCTTTCTTTTCCACAAAGAAGATTCCTGCACCGGCTGGAGAGGAGGAAGGGCGAATAAATCTCTTCTGGAGGTTTTCATCAATATAAGCCTTGAGGGCTTTCAACTCGGTTTCGGACAAAGGAAAGATACGTCCGAACGGAATTTTGGAGCCCGGCAAGAGATCGATAGGGCAATCATAGGGCCGATGAGGTGGTAGATGGTCGGCTTGCTGCTTATCGAACACGTCCCGGAATTCTAGATAGATGGAAGGAACATGCTGTAGGTTGTCCGGCTTGGCAATCATGGAAGCGCAGACCGTAGAGGCAGAGGCAAGACAGTTCTGGGAACAATAGGAGGAGGTGAAGCTAACCTCTTTCTTCACCCAATTTATGAGGGGCTCGTGTGCCTGTAGCCAGGGAAGACCCAGGATGATGGGGAACATCGGGGAAGGTATGAGGTCTAACCAGAGAAGTTCTTGATGACCCGAGTCAGAGATGGCAAGGATAGGTTTGGTTTCCTGCGTGATCAGCCCTGAACGGGGCAAGGACCCATCCGCCAGGTGGATCTGAAGGCAGTGGTCCTTAGGTTGAGTGGGGACATGGAATCTTGAGGCTAAGGCAGAGTCCAGGAAGCAGCTGCAGGCTCCAGAATCAATAATTGCCGGGAGGCGGATTGCCCCTTCCGGCAGCTGTAGAGACACAAAGAGAATGACATAAGACTGAGGGTTGTCAAAGAGTTGATAGTTTAAAGTGTCTTTAGAGATAGACTTACTAGGTCTTACGGGGCAGTTGAGGAGGAAGTGGCCGGCACCCCCGCAATATAGGCACAGATTGGCCTGGCGCCTTCGCTGTTTTTCCTCAGGAGTCAGGGGAGCCCGAACCAACCCGAGCTGCATGGATTCTGGCTCAGGAAGAGGTGTGACTGCAGGCGCAGAGGTTGGTGGGTAGTGAGGTACAGTCCTGGATGGAGGCCAGTTGGGACGAGGAGATTGAAATCGCTCTGCCCGTCGTTCACGAAGACGCCTATCGAGTTGTATGGCGGATTGGATCAGGTTCTCCAAGGTAGTGGGGGTTTCGATCCTGGCCAGCTCGTCCTTGAGAGTCTCAGATAGTCCCTGGCGGTACTGGTATCTGAGGGCCGCCTCATTCCATTTGGTGTCGGCGGACCATTTCCTAAATTCCGACGTATAGTCTTCCACCGGCCTTCTCCCCTGAGTTAGGTTATGGAGGACGGACTCGGCCGTGGCTGATCGCTGGGGATCATCGTATAATTGAGCCATATGTTCAAAAAATGTCTCTACTGAGTCCAATATGGGGCTTTGTTGCTCCATCAGGCCATGGGCCCAGGCTTGAGGGTCATCCGTTAAGAGAGAGATGATAAACCCCACCTTTACTGCTTCCGAAGAGAAGGTCCTTGGTTGGAGGGCAAGGTAGAGGGAGCAGGCGTTTTTAAAGGCCCGGTATTTTTTGCGGACACCCGAAAAACGTTCCGGAATAGGGACCCTGGGTTCAGGGGTGGCCATCACTACTGTAGAACTCGTAGGTACTTGGGAGTTGGTGGCGGTGTTGGCAGAGGTGGCAGCTGTGGGGCCTGGCCCTAGGAGACCGGTGAGCTGTTGAAGACGGCCATCAATCTGGGTATATCCCTCTTGGAGTCTTTGGACAGTGTCTGTTAGGGTGGAGACCTGCTGGCAGAGGGTGTCAAATGGGGAACGCACTCTGTCGGCCTCAGACATCTGGCTGGTTTGTACTGTCAAGCTACGTACTTACCGAGGCCGAGATGCCGAGAGTGGTTCACCCTTGCACCCAAGCGCACTCCGCCCCCTGGAGGTGAGACAGGGAGAGGACAGCACGAGGGAGCACTGGCCACCAGCAGGTAGAGGTGTCTTGCTGAAGAATCTAGCAGGGATGAGTCTGAAGAACAGGCCAGGAGTCAAACACCAAGGGTAGACAGGGTCAAACAGCAACCAGTAGCAAGGCACAAGTCCGTTTAGGGGTTTAGCAGGAAGCACCAGTATAGTCAGGTTAGGCAAGAAGTCCAGGGTACAGGCAGAAGGTAGAGGGCTGGAGACAGGCAGCAGATCCGGGTCACAGGCCGAGGGTCAAGCACAAGGAGAGAGGTAGAAGACCGTTTAGCAAGCCAAGGGGTCAGGTTCAGGAGAAGCAGAAGCGTAGTCAAATCCGGTCCGGGTCACAGCAGGAGAACTTTAACTTCTTTCAGGCACAAGAAACACAGTAAAGCTGACAAACCAGCAACCAGATAGTGTTACTACGTCTGTTTAAATAGGCCCGCCTGTAGACCCATTGGCGAGCTATTGCGCACGCGCATTCGTCGTTGCGCCGGTGCGCGCACCCGAGCACGCCGAAGCGTCGTCCCGCCACGCACGCGCATGCGCCGATGCGCCGTTTTGCCGCGCATGCGCACTGAGCGCAGATTGGTGACAACAGACGGGGAATTTCCCTGACAGCGCTTCTGGTTGTCATGGGAGATATCCTACTCCCATCATTGGTAGTAAACACATTTCCAACATTTTCAGACATGACACTAAAGGAAACACATTTTTCAATGTCATGATCACCAATACCATCACATTTGCCAACAGTAACCCGTTTGTCAGCATAACCATCAGAATTTTCACTACGTGTAGACATAACTGCTACTTTTGTGGATTGTATATTACCCACCAAAGCCTCTGAGTGACTCCTCACAGCGCCCTCCATTTTTAAAGGGGCACCCTTTCCTACATGGGCAGCTCCAAAGTTGACCTGGGAAACGCTTGGCTCCGTCACTGCGGGCTTCTTGGAAGTCTCCCTGGGCAACCCTGCAGTACTTGTCACTAGGGAACATGGCACAAGCACTGTTTTGGTCACCCCTAACTCTATTTTCCCAGCCACCTGCTGGACTATAGCAGGCACATGCAGAGTCCCCATGTCCTTTCCAGTCTTTAGCCCTGCGGCTAGTTGGGCTTTATTCTGTGCCTCCCCACTGCTCTGGGTAGCACACTGCCGCAAGTCTATGTCCATTGGCACTGCGGATCTCCCCACTGGATCTACTCCCACTTCACTGGGTTCAGTACCATAAACTGGAACAGTCTTACCATTTTCAGTGGCTGGCATCATAACCTTCACTTGAGTGCGCTGTCTCTCAGCTGTATCCATACCAGTTACTGTCTCTTTGGGGCCATATGGCGACCCTGCAGCCTTTCCAGACTCTTCAGCAGTGTTCCAGAACCTTGGGCAAGTAAAGATCCCATGCCCCACTTGACCACTTTCCAAGCACGGTACTGGACGCTGAAATTTAATTTCTTGGCATCTCCTCAATGCCTGGCTCTCTCCAACATGCTGTATTGGCTCCTCCGGAAGCCACTTGTCACGACCCATGGGAGGCACACCCCTTGGTCCACAGACAGCCCGACTGGCCTCCTCTGTGTTGCTATGGGCAACCACTCTCTGTCCTGGCCTTTGATCAGCCTCTCTTCTGGCATATAACACAGGCTTCTCAGACCTTTGTTTTGCTAGATAGCTTTGCACTGGAGCCAGGGACAAAAGGCACTTGGAGACTGCATGCCCCCACTCACTGCATCGCAAACAGCGCACTTGGTTCCATGTCTTGTCAGGGTTTCCCACCCTGCATCTGCTGGACCCTGTCTCAAGCTGTGTCACTTTCACACTTTTCGCAACAGCTGCTGGTTTAACTGCAGCAGTGTTGCCCGGGGCAACAACACCCCTCTCCCAGGCATGGACATTCAGCAGCTCTCTTTTTGTATGGAAGGTTGGCTTGCCTTCCACTTTAGCTTGGTCCAATCCTGCCAGGTGTCGCTTGCACCAATCCACTGCAGATTCAAACGCTGGTGGACTCTCCACACTAGCAGTCATCTGTGCATTCATTGCACCAGGGTTGCTAGGGACAACAGCAGCCCTCTTTTCCCTTGGAAAACTCTGTTTAGGCATGTATGGGGTTCGATCAGGCGGTAACAACCCCTCCAGCCACAGAGCTCTTTCTCTTGCTTCAGCAAGGATCGCCTCCTTTTTCTGCTTTGACCGCCCCATCCTTGCGGTGTTGCACACAGCAACCAGTAACACAGTTCACAGCAGAGGGAAGAAAATGTGATTCTCCTTTCACAGGTACACAACCTGCATGCAACACAGTCCATCAAACTTCTGTGCAATGCAGTTTGCCTGGCTGCCACACACAGCTAGCAGCAGTTCACTGCAGAGAAAAAAATAATTGACTTTTTGTTCACAGGTACACCACCTGCAACAAATTGGAGCACTGTCTCTTTAAGGCTAGTTTACCTTTCGCTTGCAGGTTCTCTTCACCTGCACCAGGGCCGGCCCTACCATGGGACCCGATGGGACCATTGTCCCAGGCGGCAGGTTCTGAGGGGCGGCACATTGACGCCCATAAATACAGTAATCCCGCCCAATCGGGCTCCGCTACGCCCACCCGCTCCGCTCTTCATCCCACTATGTGGATGGCCCAGCGCCGCTGCTATTAGAAGTATTGGCAGACCATTCGCTGCCATAACCGCACAGCTGGCCGCCCGCCCATCCTCTCCACAGCTCCCCCCCATCCTCTCCACAGCTCCCCCCCCCCCATGCTGCTGACGAGAAAGTCAGCTGACGAACAACAGCGTAAAGGGGGAGGAGCTTTCGGCTGAGCATAGACCCCATGATGGAAGAGGGATCGCTATAGGCGCGGCTGACACTGAGAGAAAGTAAGTGTCACTAATCCCATCTCCACCACCTCTGCCTGTGTCTAACCTCCCCTACCACCTCTGCCTGTGTCTAACCCCCCTGCCTGTGTCTAACCTCCCCTACCACCCCTGCCTGTGTCTAACCCCCTACCACCCCTGCCTGTGTCTAACCCCCCCTACCATCCCTGCCTGTGTCTAACCCCCCCTACCACCCCTGCCTGTGTCTAATCCCCCTACCACCCCTGCCTGTGTCTAACCCCCCTACCATCCCTGCCTGTGTCTAACCCCCCTACCACCCCTGCCTGTGTCTAACCCCCCTACCATCCCTGCCTGTGTCTAACCCCCCCTACCATCCCTGCCTGTGTCTAACCCCCCCTACCATCCCTGCCTGTGTCTAACCCCCCTACCATCCCTGCCTGTGTCTAACCCCCCCTACCATCCCTGCCTGTATCTAACCCCCCTACCACCCCTGCCTGTGTCTAATCCCCCTACCACCCCTGCCTGTGTCTAACCCCCCTACCATCCCCGCCTGTGTCTTACCCCCCTACCATCCCTGCCTGTGTCTAACCCCCCTACCATCCCTGCCTGTGTCTAACCCCCCCTACCATCCCTGCCTGTGTCTAACCCCCCCTACCATCCCTGCCTGTGTCTAACCCCCCTACCACCCCTGCCTGTGTCTAATCCCCCTACCACCCCTGCCTGTGTCTAACCCCCCCCTACCACCCCTGCCTGTGTCTAACCCCCCTACCATCCCTGCCTGTGTCTAACCCCCCTACCACCCCTGCCTGTGTCTAACCCCCTACCATCCCTGCCTGTGTCTAATCCCCCTACCACCCCTGCCTGTGTCTAACCCCCCTACCACCCCTGCCTGTGTCTAACCCCCCTACCACCCCTGCCTGTGTCTAACCCCCTACCACCCCTGCCTGTGTCTAACCCCCCTACCACCCCTGCCTGTGTCTAATCCCCCCTACCACCCCTGCCTGTGTCTAATCCCCCCTACCACCCCTGCCTGTGTCTAACCCCCCCTACCACCCCTGCCTGTGTCTAACCCCCCCTACCACCCCTGCCTGTGTCTAACCCCCTACCATCCCTGCCTGTGTCTAATCCCCCTACCACCCCTGCCTGTGTCTAACCCCCCTACCACCCCTGCCTGTGTCTAATCCCCCCTACCACCCCTGCCTGTGTCTAATCCCCCCTACCACCCCTGCCTGTGTCTAATCCCCCTACCACCCCTGCCTGTGTCTAATCCCCCTACCACCCCTGCCTGTGTCTAACCTCCCTACCACCTCTGCCTGTGTCTAACCTCCCTACCACCTCTGCCTGTGTCTAACCTCCCCTACCACCTCTGCCTGTGTCTAACCTCCCCTACCACCTCTGCCTGTGTCTAACCCCCCTACCACCCCTGTCAGTATCTAAACTCCCTACCACCCCTGCCTGTGTCTAACCTCCCCTACCACCCCTGCTTGTGTCTAATCCCCCCTACCTGTGCCTAACCTCCCCTACCACCCCTGCCTGTGTCTAACCTCCCCTCCCCCCTCACCACAACCGCCGCTGCCTCTGTCTGAACACCACCACCACTATTACGTCGAAATCTGACTTCCTAATAAATGTAATTTTGTTTATTATTGTCATAATATAAAATAATAAATGTGGGGGCCTTTTGGTGGGCGTGATTATTATTTTATTTTTTTGGGGGGGGGGGCGGTAGGGAGGAGGGGGGCAGCATTTTGATCCTGGGCCCAGGCAGCACAATGTCTTGGGCTGGCCCTGACCTGCACACACACAGATTATGCAGTCTCATGCACCAAAAACACAGTTCATATAACAGATGAACTTACTTGATTGTAGGGATCTCAGATTGTGCCAAAATTCTCCGCCACTTGTGAAGGACTAGCATCAAATGTAGAGCTTGAAGGACACCGCCACTCGCTGGTTCTTCTTTTTAAGGGCTTTGTTTGCCCATTTTTATTAAAAGAAGTCAAAACAAAATGAAAGGTTTCCCTCGCAGGGGTTTCAGTACTCCTTTTCAACAACAAAAATGACATTCAGCCTCCTGGCTTATACATACAGCAGTGCTGCTCAGGCCTTCCACTTCAGGCTCTTGTCTGTCTCCTATAGACTATTCCATCTGCAACACCATCCATTTGGATAGCAGCCCCTTGCTGCTCTGACCCTCAGACCTGGGTCTCTGGCTTCCACTGTGCACACAAGCACTCTCTGACTTCTCCAGTGCACACTTGCACTCTATGGCTTCCCCAGTGCACACCTGCACTCGTCGGGAGGGTGGGGCCCAGAATGCTGGTCCTGATTCTACTATCAGGCCCACACACACCTGAACAATCAGTGTGCAGTTGAGTCTCAAAACCCGGATCCAGGACTGGGGATTTCATCCCACCCGGATCTCTAAGAAATCCCCAAGCTCCGGGTCCCAAAGTGGATTTTAGTAAATCATGAGGAAACTGAAAAGCCAGTTTCCTCCCAAACAAGCAAATACCCTGGAGCCCCTCAACCTGCCTGGTTGAGAATCCTGTATTCATACACTGGTGGGGTACCACACTACCACAATATATATATATATATTGTGAGGGGGTTAGCTCGGCAGCGGGTGTGTGTGACCCCCGGGATGGGCTCCCCACACAAAACAGGCCCAGCAAACGGAGGTTGTGGTTTTCAAAATCAAAAGGTGCGGTTTATTTTCTATTTACAGTGACAAAACACAGCAAAGCAAAAGAAACATAACCAAAATAAATCCTGGTCAAGTTGACCTCTGACTAAACATACAGGTTTCCTAACTAACAACTGGGATCAGCCTAGTGCTGTCCTAGTCCCTAAGTCCCTGGTTTTAAATGTCCAAGCAAATAGCCACACAGGCTTTTTCTCACCGCACAGGGGTTCACTCTCCCTAGACAGTCCACACAGGTCTGGTTCCAGGCATGAGCTAACATCTAATGAAGCTGGGAGTTCTTATAGAGGCCTAAATGAGCTGACAAGCTTCAGCTGGCCTCATCAACTCCCTGTCTGCACGACGCCCAGCCCTCTCCCTAGAGGTATGAGTCATCAATGAGCCCACTAGTCTCAGCTGGGCTTCATTAACTCTCTACCTAGTTGTATAAGTCGGCGTAAAGCCTGAATCTGGGCGAAATATATCTACCCCCCTGGATGCAACCAGGTGACTTTACCTTCCTGCTGTCACAATATATATATATATATATATATATATATATTAATAATAATAATAAAAATGTTTTATTATTATTATTTTACATATTTATTATTAATGTGTTCCGTTTCATTTGTTTTGATGCAGCATTCGTTATTTTGGATAATTCGTAAATTCGTATTCGTTATGCTCACTAACAGCCAAATTTGAAAGGAAATTCCAATACCTAGAATTTAATAGTTAGTTATTATTAGTAATTTAGTTATTCTTTCAGATTTTCATTCTTATTTTCGGATTTTAGAATTTATGAATTTACGAATTTTCAAATTTATCCATTATGATCGCAATTCGCAAATTCATAAATTTGAAAATTTGTAAATTCATAAATTCTAAAATCCGAAAATAAGAATGAAAATCTGAAAGAATAACTAAATTACTAATAATAACTAACTATTAAATTATAGGTATTGGAATTTCCTTTCAAATTTGGCTGTTAGTGAGCGTAACGAATATGAATTTACTTGAAGTTACGAATTATCTGAAATAACGAATGCTGCATAAAAACAGATGAAACGGAACTAATTAATAATAAATAATTATAATAATAATAATAAAACGTTTTTATTATTATTATTAATATATATATATATATATATATATATCATTTTTTTGTTTGTTTTGTTCTCTCGTTTTTCAGGTCATTCATTATGGTCGCAATTCGTAAATTCATAAATTCGTAAATTCATAAATTCGAAAATCCGAAAATAAGAAAGAAAATCTTAAAATTTTAAAGAATAACCCTTTAACTCCGAGCGTACGCAGATATGCGGCCTCGGCTTTCGCCGCTCTTACCAGACCTCCCGTCCCACCAGGAGACCCAATCCACGATGCGCCACCTCCGGCGCCTAGAGAGAGACTGAAACGAAGCCGCGAAAGGCTTTGATTCAGTCTCTTCAATGTAACCACGGAAGCGACGTCATGATGTCACGTCTGGGTTACTTGTCTGCCAATGGCGCCGGATTTCAAAAAGTACACAGTATTCAGAATCGCCGTTTTCGGCGATCTGAATACTTTGAAGTGCAAAGGAGGGATTGGGGGTCTCCGATCCCTCCATAAAGAGGACCTGTCACCACCTATTACTGTCACAAGGGATGTTTACATTCCTTGTGACATCAATAAAAGTGATCAAATTATAAAAAATAAAAAAAACCACAATTTTAGATTATAAAAATAAATAAAAAAAATAATAAAAAAAATAAAAAAATTTAAAGCGCTCCTGTCCCCGCGAGCTCGCGCAGCAAAGAAAACACATACGGAAATCGCACCCGCATATGTAAACTGTGTTCAAATCACACATATGAGGTATCGTCAGAGTAAGAGCAATAATTCTAGCCATAGACATCCTCTGTAACTCTAACCTGGTAACCGTAAAAAAAAATTAAAGCGTCGCCTATGGAGATTTTTAGGTACCGTCGTTTGTCGCCATTCCACAACTGCGTGCAAGCATGGCATGTTTGGTATCTATTTACTCGGCCTAACATCATATTTCACATTATACAAAAAAATTGGGCTAACTTTACTTTTAATTTTTTTTTTAATTCATGAAAATGAATTTTTCCAAAAAAGTTGCATTTAAAACACCGCTGCACAAATACCGTGTGACATAAAATATTGCAACAATCGCCATTTTATTCTCTAGATTCTCTGCTAAAAAATATATGATGTTTGGGGGTTCTAAGTAATTTTCTAGCAAAAAAATACAGATTTTAACTTGTAAACACCAAATGTCAGAAATAGGCTTATGCCGCTGTGAGGGGGTTAGCTCGGCAGCGGGTGTGTGTGACCCCCGAGATGGGCTCCCCACACAAAAACAGGCCCAGCAAACGGAGGTTGTGGGTTTCAAAATCAAAAAGGTGCGGTTTATTTTCTATTTACAGTGACAAAACACAGCAAAGCAAAAGAAACATAAACAAAATAAATCCTGGTCAACTTGACCTCTGACTAAACATACAGGTTTCCTAACTAACAACTGGGATCAGCCTAGTGCTGTCCTAGTCCCTAAGTCCCTGGTTTTAAATGTCCAAGCAAATAGCCACACAGGCTTGTCTCACCGCACAGGGGTTCACTCTCCCTAGACAGTCCACACAGGTCTGGTTCCAGGCATGAGCTAACATCTAATGAAGCTGGGAGTTCTTATAGAGGCCTAAACGAGCTGACAAGGTTCAGCTGGTCTCCTCATCTCTGTCTGCACGACGCCCCACACTCTCCCTAGAGGTATGAGTCATCCATGAGCCCACTAGCCTTATACAACTCTCCACCTAGTTGTATAAGTCGGCGTAAAGCCTGAATCTGGGCGAAATATATCTACCCCCCTGGATGCAACCAGGTGACTTTACCTTCCTGCTGTCACATACCCCCCCCTCTTGTTTTAACCTCGGGGTTGGAACACCAGCAATCAGGCATTCATGTACTCGAGACAAAGCATCCACATTCCCCATTTGAACGCCAGGGCGATGCTTTACTGTGAAGTTGAATTCCTGGAGGGCCAGGAACCACCTATTCACTCTTCTATTTGTTTCCTTGTTTTGAGCCATCCACTTTAACGGAGCGTGATCCGTAACCATGTCAAAGTGCCTACCTAGCAGGTAGTACCGAAGGGAATCTAGAGCCCACTTCACCGCTAAACACTCCTTTTCAACGGTGGCGTAATTTACCTCATGGGACTTCAACTTCCTGCTGAGGTAAATGACTGGGTGCTCTTCCCCGTTCCAGACCTGGGACAATACTGCTCCTAACCCCACATCTGACGCATCACTTTGTACGACAAAGTCTTTAGAGAAGTCGGGTGAGTACAACACTGGCTGGCTACATAAGGCTTGTTTCAAGAATTGGAATGCTGCCTCAGCCTCGGGGGTCCATTTAATCATGACCGACCCTTTCCCCTTCGTCAGGTTGGTTAGGGGCACAGCCTTAGAAGCAAAGTGGGGAATGAATCGCCGATAATACCCAGCGATTCCCAGAAAGGCTCGTACCTGCTTCTTGCTGTTGGGACGTGGCCAACTCTGGATGGCCTCGACTTTGTTGAGTTGGGGTTTTATTACTCCCCTCCCAATGGTGTACCCAAGATATTTGGCCTCCTCCTGCCCAATGGTACACTTCTTGGGGTTAGCCGTAAACCCCGCTTCCCGAACAGAGTCCAGGACTGCTTGCACTTTTGGCAGATGTGAGGCCCAATCTGTGCTATGGACAATTATGTCATCCAGGTAAGCCGCAGCATACTTCCGATGGGGCCTCAGCATCTGGTCCATTTTCCGCTGGAATGTGGCCGGCGCATTCTGTAACCCGAACGGCATTCTTTTATATTGGAACGCCCCGTCTGGGGTTACAAATGCGGTTTTCTCTTTGGCCGACTTGGCCAGGGGGATTTGCCAATACCCTTTTGTGAGGTCAAGAGTCGTCATGTATCGGGCTTGTCAGGGTCACCTGTGGCCAGGTGACAGATGCACACCGTAGGGGGACAGGAGTGCACCGCGAGGTAGTGAACCCTATGGCTGGCTTCTGTGGATAGGAAACTGGGTGGTTGTGGAAAGCGGGACCAGAGGAGCACAACCGGGATCCCAACGGAAGCGAGAGCCAAGATTCCCCAGGGCGCGGATTCTAAGACCCAGCTGGTCTTCTCCAGGGCCTCTAGTGGTGAGGATGTTACGCTGCAGGCTGGGACCAGGTCGCGGCCCCTGGAGTTTCCTAGCTCACGCCCCGTAGGATAAGGGGAAGCAGCAGCACACGATAGAGAGAACCGAATAACAAGCCGAAGGTCAGGGGCCACAAGCAGACAAGGATAACGAAGAACGAGCCGAAGGTCAAGGGTCACGAGCAGACAGGGATGGTCGGGGACAAGCCAATAACGTAACAGAGAGACAGACGTAGCACACGGCAGGCAGGAACCCAAACACACAATGCCTAACAAACACGTTGATCAGCAAAGCAGGCTTGCAGTGCACAGGTTAATATAGTGTTCTGTGATAGGGCCTGGGGTGGAGTCTGGCTGGGAGGGGATTATAAAGGAAGCCAGGTGAAAGGGCTCAGGCCTCTAAGATGAACACATGGGAAGGAAGGTAAGCTGACAGACAAACACTACTGCATATCCATGACAGTACCCTCCCTCTTATGGGCCCTCCCCCGCCTGGACCCAGGCTTAAAGGGAAATCTCTGATGAAACCTTCTCAACAGATGAGGTGCAGCGACATCAGATGCAGCGATCCAAGACGCCTCCTCAGGACCAAAACCTCTCCAATGCACAAGGTACTGAAGAATGCCTCTGCAGAGCCGAGAATCCAGAACTTGTCTAACCTCGTACTTAAGATTATCCTCAGAGACCGAAAACGAGGTAGGGAGATGACAAGAAGATCTATTGAGGACCAAAGGCTCTCTAGGAATAAGCAAGGGCATGAGGGGATCAACAGGAATCTGAGGAGGGTCCCCTAGACCCTTAAAGGGGAACTGGTCATCTTGCACAGGACCATCAGACTGGGCAGATGTCAGTGGAATCCTGAAGTCAGGTTGGTTAGAAGGTGACATGTCGCCGGAGTCAAGCTGAATAGCTGAAGGACAAGCAGAATGTCCCAAACAAGAAAAAGTAGGAGGCTCACTGGGCATGGGCTGGACTGGCATAACTAGTACAGAGGCAGAGTGAATAGCTGAGTCAGGTGTAGCGACTACCTGAATCGCATCGCAAGACATAGCGACTGCAGGACTTGTAGACAAGCTAGCCTGGCTGTGCGTCCAAGGGTGGTTAGGGACAGAGAAATGTAAATGGTTGTGCAACCTGGAATGAATGACCGGCTCAGATTCACAGGGGGCAACCTTGGGTAGGCAGGACGAGGAACAGGAGGGACCCCAAGCCAGGATCTGTCCAGTAGTCCAGTCCACATGAGGAGAATGGAGCTGTAACCATGGGAGACCCAAAATTATAGGCGTTGAGGCCTTGGGTAAGATAAGGAAGGATATCCACTCCTGGTGGAGTGTCCCTACCGACATCTTAACAGGGAGGGTCTGGAAGCGGATAGGTCCCCCTGGGAGAACAGTACCATCAATCGCCAAGACCACCAATGGTGTGGTGAGGGGCAAAAGAGTAAGTCTCATGGACGATGCGATTTCCCAGTCCATAAAATTACCAGCGGCTCCGGAATCCAGATATGCTGAGACCGAATGAGTAGAAGCACCAACATGAAGGAACACAGAAAGCAGAAGACGAGAAGGGGAAGGTGATATTTCTGGGTCCAATACTCCACTTTCCAGATGAAGTGGACCCGAACGTTTTTCTGGACAAAGAGAGCAAGTGTCACGAAAATGACCTTTGCCCCCACAGTAAAGACACAGACCAAGAGTTCTGCGCCTAGCACGTTCCTCGGGGGATAGCCTGGTCCGACCCAGCTGCATGGGTTCCTCAGCTGGTAGGAGATGCTCTACGGGTCGAAGAGAGGGGAGCTCAGGCTGACTAAGAACCAAGGAGTGCTGGCGTTGCTTTTCTAAGGTCCTCTCCTGAAAGCGAATATCGATCTGGTTACACAAGGAGATAACGCCGGCCAGATCAGTGGGGATGGTTCTTCCTGCTAATTCGTCCTTCACTCTATCAGACAGGCCATGCAAAAAGGTTGCGACTAAGGCCTCATTGTTCCAGCTCAACTCAGCCGACAGTATGCGGAAATGAAGGGCATACTGTCCCACAGAAGCAGACTCTTGGCGGAGACGTAAAAGGGCGCTGGCCGCTGAAGAGACACGAGCCGGTTCTTCGAAGATATTCCGAAAAAGTTTCAAGAAGCCAGACAGGCTAGAAACCACTGGATCATTCAGTTCCCACAGAGGGGCTGCCCAGGCTAAAGCTTCACCAGAGAGGAGGGAAATGATATAGGCTACCTTAGCCCGATCAGACAGGAAGTTTTGGGGCTGGAGCTCAAAATGAATTGTGCATTGGCTAAGGAACCCCCTGCAAGCCTTGGAGTCCCCAGAGAAACGGGACGGAGCTGGCAGTTGTAGTGAGTGTGTGGCTGCGACTGGTGCAATAGGTGCAGCCGCTGGTTGTATTTGAGGTTGCGGATTTAGGGTTCCCAAGGAGGCCTGAAGCTGCTCGAAGCGAGAAGCCAGATCCTGGAGGAATCGCATCACCTGAGTCTGATTCGATTCCTGGGTTTCAAGTCTGCAAACTATGCCCTGCAACGGATCATCCACGGGTAACGGGATGTCAGCCGGGTTCATGGCTGATCAAACTGTCAGGGTCACCTGTGGCCAGGTGACAGATGCACACCGTAGGGGGACAGGAGTGCACCGCGAGGTAGTGAACCCTATGGCTGGCTTCTGTGGATAGGAAACTGGGTGGTTGTGGAAAGCGGGACCAGAGGAGCACAACCGGGATCCCAACGGAAGCGAGAGCCAAGATTCCCCAGGGCGCGGAGTCTAAGACCCAGCTGGTCTTCTCCAGGGCCTCTAGTGGTGAGGATGTTACGCTGCAGGCTGGGACCAGGTCGCGGCCCCTGGAGTTTCCTAGCTCACGCCCCGTAGGATAAGGGGAAGCAGCAGCACACGATAGAGAGAACCGAATAACAAGCCGAAGGTCAGGGGCCACAAGCAGACAAGGATAACGAAGAACGAGCCGAAGGTCAAGGGTCACGAGCAGACAGGGATGGTCGGGGACAAGCCAATAACGTAACAGAGAGACAGACGTAGCACACGGCAGGCAGGAACCCAAACACACAATGCCTAACAAACACGTTGATCAGCAAAGCAGGCTTGCAGTGCACAGGTTAATATAGTGTTCTGTGATAGGGCCTGGGGTGGAGTCTGGCTGGGAGGGGATTATAAAGGAAGCCAGGTGAAAGGGCTCAGGCCTCTAAGATGAACACATGGGAAGGAAGGTAAGCTGACAGACAAACACTACTGCATATCCATGACAGGGCTGTTCCCAGCCGGTCGATCAACTCATCTATACGTGGCATGGGGTAGGTGTCAAATTTTGTAACTTTGTTCAACTGACGAAAATCGTTACAAAATCGCCAGCTCCCATCCGGTTTAGGCACCAACACAATGGGACTAGACCAATCACTTTGGGACTCCTCTATCACCCCTAAGTTCAGCATTTTCTGTACTTCCTCCCGTATTGCCTCCCGTCGGGCCTCTGGGATCCGATAGGGTTTTAACTTCACCCTTTCACCGGGCGGGGTAATGATGTCATGCTCTACCCCAGATGTTTGTCCCGGCAGCTCAGAGAATACCTCCTTGTTGCGAAGCACAAACTCCTTAACCTCCTGTTGTTGGGGTTGTGACAAGGTGGCTGCTATTCCAACCTCAGGAATCACGCAACCAGTTTGAGCTGGTGACCAAGTGTCTGCGACTAGGGACTCTCTATCCCTCCAGGCTTTCAACAGATTAACGTGATAGATCTGTTCGGGCTTTCGCCTTCCTGGTTGTCTGACCTTGTAATTCACTTCGCTCACTTTTTCCATTATCTCGTAGGGGCCTTGCCATTTGGCAAGGAATTTACTTTCAACCGTAGGGACAAGTACCAGTATCCTATCCCCCGGGGAAAAGGTACGGGTCTTGGCTCCACGGTTGTACACTCTCTGCTGTGCTAACTGCGCTTGGGCCAAATGTTCCTTCACGATGGGCATTACCTGTGCAATTCGGTCTTGCATCAGGGCGACATGCTCAATCACACTCCTGTGGGGAGAACTCTCACTTTCCCAAGTTTCCTTGGCAATATCCAACAGCCCTCTTGGGTGTCTCCCATACAGTAACTCAAAGGGGGAGAATCCCATAGAGGATTGGGGCACCTCCCTAATAGCAAACATCAGATAAGGAAGTAGACAGTCCCAATCCTTTCCATCTCTATCCACCACTTTCTTCAACATTTGTTTTAGGGTTTTGTTGAACCTTTCAACCAGCCCATCGGTTTGGGGGTGATACACAGATGTACGTAATTGCGTCACTTTGAACAATTTACACAGCTCCTTCATAACCCGGGACATAAAGGGTGTACCTTGGTCCGTAAGCAGTTCTTTACAAATACCCACCCGGCTAAACACAAGAGATAGCTCTTTGGCTATGGTTTTGGCCGAGGTATTTCGGAGAGGGATCGCTTCTGGATAACGGGTGGCATAGTCCATTATAACTAATATGTACTGGTGCCCCCTAGCGGACTTGATTATAGGACCTACCAAATCCATGGCGATCCTCTCAAACGGGACCTCAATGATGGGTAGAGGGACCAGCGGGCTACGGAAATGTGGCATCGGGGCCGACCTCTGACACACAGGGCAGGAGGAACAATAATTTTCTATGTCCTTCATCACCCCCGGCCAATAGAATCTCTGTAATACCCTCTCTCGGGTTTTCTCTGTCCCCAGATGACCTCCAAGAATGTGCCCATGGGCCAACTCCAACACCAACTTCCTGTAAGGTTTGGGCACCACAAGCTGCTCAACGGTTTCTTCTGCCCTTTTTGCCACCCGATACAGTAGGTCCTTCTCTACGCTGAAGTATGGGTAAGTGCAGGTATTATCTGGGTTCACTAACTCGCCATCTATTTTCACTACGTTTTCCCGTGCCTTTATTAGGGCGGGGTCTTTCAACTGTTCTGTGGCAAAGTTTTCCCTGTGAACCTCAAGATCAGAAAACTCCACAGACGGTAGGTTTTCGTCTGAGGAGGTGGGCTCCTCTCCAGTTTCTTGAGTCTCCCCTGCCAATACTGATAAGGGAAATTCCGGAGAGTCCTCACCACTCTCAGGGGAGTTCTGGCTATCACATTCCTGGTACATAGGGGCACCAGTGGGGGGCTCAGGATCATCCCACAGTTCCCAGAACTTCGGAAAATCCCTTCCCACAATGGCGTCATGCGGTAACTGAGATACTAAGCCCACTGGATGAGAGAGGGTACCTTTGGGGGTCTCGAAACACACTGTAGTCACTGGATACTCTCGGGTGTCCCCATGCACACAAATAACAGCTACCTTGCTATTCCCAGAGACCTCTGTTTTAACTAACTCAGCCTTTATCAGGGTCACAAGGCTACCTGAATCCAACAATACCACAACATTTCTACCATTAACACACATTTTGCATAAATGTTTCTCAGTTCCTCGAATGGCAGTGCATGCGACTGTCGCACACAGCGACTGACGTCTGCCCGTCAGAAAGTCACACTGCATGGGTTCCTCCACAACCGGGCAATTGGCTGCAATATGTCCCGCTTGCCGGCAGCGGTAGCAAACGATCCTTCTTGCGGCCTCTTGAGCCGCTGATTTCCCAGGCTGTTCTCGCCAAACTTGGGGTAGAGCTCCCACCCTCTCACTCTCTCCACCCTCACCCCTTGGAATCCTCTTATCCGCCCCTGGGGATGGTCTGGTCTTAGGGTGGAAAGTCCGAGTGTCTCTGGAAGAGGCCGTCAGGTTCTCTGTAGCCAAGTATTTCTCCACACGATCCACAAGACCATCGGCCGTCTCTGGGTCTCCATGGCTTACCCACTTTTGGATGGCAGTAGGAAGAGCTCTCAAAAACCGATCCATTACAACACGTTCCACAATCTTTGGTGCGGACAAAGTCTCTGGCTGTAGCCACTTTCTGCTCAGGTGAATGAGATCATACATTTGAGACCTGGGGGGTTTTCCAAGCTGGAAAGTCCAGTTATGCACACGCTGAGCCCGGACAGCCTGGGTGACACCCAGCCTTGCCAATATTTCAGCTTTTAGCATCACATAGTCTTTTGCTTGGTTAGGCTCTAGGTCATAGTAAGCTTTCTGCGATTCACCAGTTAACAGAGGAGCCACCAGTCCAGCCCACTGCTCCTCAGGCCACTTTTCTCTTTCAGCGGTCCTTTCAAATGTGGTCAAAAATACCTCTGGATCATCCTCTCCAGTCATTTTTGTCAATAAACGACTCACCCCAAAGGACGCGGTATTAGTGGGACGGCTTTCCTCACTGGTCTGCGGACGTTGCTGCATTACTGCTTCCATCTGTTGTTGTAGTCTCTGCTCTTGCTTCTGCAACAGGTCTATGAAGCGGGCCTCAGATTGCTGCTGGGCTTGTTGCTGAGCCTCCAGACTCTGTTGCAAAGTTGCGTTTGTCTGCTGCTGGGCTGCAAGGCTCTGTTGATGAGCTTGCTGCTGGGCTGCGAAGTTCTTTTGCAAACCTGCATTTGTCTGCTGTTGATTGGCATTTGCTAGAGCCAGCTGCTTCAGTATCTCCTCCATGCTGGATTAAAAAAAAAAACTGCCACTGGTTCTCCACCAACTGTGAGGGGGTTAGCTCGGCAGCGGGTGTGTGTGACCCCCGAGATGGGCTCCCCACACAAAAACAGGCCCAGCAAACGGAGGTTGTGGGTTTCAAAATCAAAAAGGTGCGGTTTATTTTCTATTTACAGTGACAAAACACAGCAAAGCAAAAGAAACATAAACAAAATAAATCCTGGTCAACTTGACCTCTGACTAAACATACAGGTTTCCTAACTAACAACTGGGATCAGCCTAGTGCTGTCCTAGTCCCTAAGTCCCTGGTTTTAAATGTCCAAGCAAATAGCCACACAGGCTTGTCTCACCGCACAGGGGTTCACTCTCCCTAGACAGTCCACACAGGTCTGGTTCCAGGCATGAGCTAACATCTAATGAAGCTGGGAGTTCTTATAGAGGCCTAAACGAGCTGACAAGGTTCAGCTGGTCTCCTCATCTCTGTCTGCACGACGCCCCACACTCTCCCTAGAGGTATGAGTCATCCATGAGCCCACTAGCCTTATACAACTCTCCACCTAGTTGTATAAGTCGGCGTAAAGCCTGAATCTGGGCGAAATATATCTACCCCCCTGGATGCAACCAGGTGACTTTACCTTCCTGCTGTCACACCGCGTACACACGATCGTTTTTCCCGTGTGGGCGAAAAAAAAGACCGTGTGTGGGCTTTTTGTCATTTTTCCCCGACGGGAAAAACGTCATTAATCACGACGAGAAAAATTAGAACATTGCTCTAATTTTTCTCGTCGTGATTCCCGTCATTTTTTTCCGCGGCAGTTTTCCCCATAGGGAAACACTGCCGGGGAGCCTACACACGGTCGTTTTTTTTCGACCAAGAAAAAAAATGTCATTTAAAACGGCCGTGTGTATGGGGAACAAGCTGTTCCTCGTTTTTCACATCGTTTTTCTCGACGGTGTTTTCACCATCGAAAAAATCGATCGTGTGTACGCGGCATTAGTCATGAAAGGGATAACTAACTAATAATAACTATCTATTATTAAATATTAGGTATTGGAATTTCCTTTTAAATTTGTGTGTTAGTGAACGCAACGAATACAAATTTATCCGAAGTTACGAATCATCCGAAATAACAAATGCTGCATCTAAACAAATGGAACGGAACTATTCTACGATGTTCGCCCGCAAACTTAACCAGTCAATAAAACCTACACACATCTATAAGCTCAAAAACAGGGCAAACCAACTGGTTATACACCCTCAGGAGATACTCTCCATATTCAAAGACTTTTATTCCGTCCTTCTCTCAGCACCAAACACTCCCATTCCTCCCTCCTCACTTTCTTGGTTTGATAACCTCCCCTTTCCAAAATTAACCCAAACTCAAATAGATACACTAAATTCGCCATGTTCAGAAAAAGAATTGACTTGTATCATTAAATCACTTAAAAGAAATTCAGCTCCAGGCCCGGATGGCTTTTCATCCTCATACTTTAAACAATATCACCTACTCCTAATCCCTCACTTGGTCAAACTATATAACAACATTCTCACAGGAGGACAATTCCCAGAGGAGATGCTATTAGCCAACATGTCACTCATCCCAAAAGCAAATAAAGACCACACTTTACCCCAAAATTATAGGCCAATATCCGTTATAAATAATGACCTCAAAATTTTTAGTAGACTCCTAGCCAATAGACTCGCCAAAATTATCCCTACACTTATCTCCCCTTACCAATCTGGATTTATCCCTGGTAGACAGATCACAGACAACATTAGACTGGTCTCAAATATTATCCAAGACGCGAACATACATTCTAGACCTCTTTTAATGCTTAGCCTAGATATTAATAAGGCATTCGATAGTGTCTCTTGGAAATTCTTAGACCTAGTACTACGTAGATATGGCTTCGAAGGTGAATTTGTACATGGCTTTCATGCACTTTATCACAACCCCTCAACTAGAATTAGGTTACCAGGCTGCAATTCAGAGTTTTTCAAAGTAGGTAGAGGTACGCGTCAGGGCTGCCCCCTCTCCCCACTGTTATTTGCACTTGCAATCGAACCATTAGCTACAGCCATCCTACTCAATGCAGGCATCAAAGGTTACACATCAAACAATAACACATACAAACTGTGCATGTATGCAGATGATATGTTAGTATTCCTCTCCCAGCCAAATACTGCTTTACCTATTCTTTTACAAACTCTCAACATCTTTTCGTCCTTATCGGGCTTAACAGTCAACGTATCCAAATCGATGGGCATGCCAATCAATATTCCAACTTCAGATTTAGAATCGCTACGCTCCTCTTTCAGCTTCTCCTACACATTGGAGTCCCTTCCGTACTTAGGAATTCATCTCACTCCCAAATTCAATGAGCTTGTTTCCAAGAATTACATACCATTGATGCATAAATTAAGAGCAACATTAAAAATGTGGAAATCCTATAAGATATCATTTTTAGGAAGGATCACAGCAATAAAAATGACTTTACTCCCGAAGATCCTGTACTTATTTAGGGCTCTCCCTATTAGACTGAATAAAACATTGCTCACGAAGTTCCAATCAGACGTTAATAGATTCGTCTGGTCGGACTCCCATCCTCGCCTTTCAAGATCGATCTTATATAGTCCTCAAAGACATGGTGGTCTTGGCCTCCCAGATTTTTGGTTGTATTACCTATCAGCTAGATGGTCACAAATGGCACAGTGGCACATCCCCAACCCAAAAGTTCCATGGGTTGATTTTGAAAAGAACTCCATTTTGCCATTCTCCATCTCAAGTTTACTGTGGGGAAACAAAATTCCAAACTATTCTATTGACCCCTTAAATCAAATAGTCTCACAGTCATACCAATTATGGAAAACATACAACCAGAAATTTAATCTTAAGTCCAAAACCCCTCCACATGCATCTTTTATAAGCGACCCTAAATTTCCCCGAGCTGCACGGGTCCCAACAGACTTCTCTTGGTGGATAGACAATAACCTTACATCCCTTTCCAATTTTATAGATGGTACAAACTTCATTTCCCTCCCCTCTCTTATCTCTAAATCCCAAATTCCTGAAACTGAATGGAATAGATTTTCTCAGATCAAACATTTTTTTGACACGTATTTTCAAACCTCGAATATACAACCCCCATCCTTTTTCGAGACCCTCTGTCTTAAATCCCCCAGAAAGAGAGGTTTCATCTCGGAAGTATACGTCAACCTACTTATCAACACAGACACGAACAAACTTCCATACATGATGAAATGGGAACAGGAGGTAGGCTTCACATATCCTTCTGTGAACTGGGACAACTGCATCAACAATTTGCACAAAAGTACCAAGTCTATAGCCATTAAAGAGACAGCGTTGAAGCTATTCACTAGATGGTACTATACCCCTATTAAACTTCACACCATTTTTCCTACCGTCTCCCCTTTGTGCTTCAGAGGATGCAACTCCACCGGCTCTTTTACACACATCTTTTGGAGCTGTGAAAAAATCACTCATATCTGGAAGCAGTTGGAGAATTTTGCCTCTAAAATTGCAGATAAGAACATCACCTTGACCTTACATAATTGCCTTCTATTCTCACCCATTATAGGACTCTCTACTCAAGGTATTAGACTAATACATACTATATGCGTAGCAGTCCACTGGTTAATTGCTTTCCATTGGAAATCCCCATCAGTTCCTTTAACACAACTCAAAACTAGAATCAATAATATAATTTTGATGGAAAAAATCTATCATACTGTTCGGAACACAAATCAGGTTTATAAACAAAAATGGGACCCCTGGGTCGCACATAGCAAGGAGTTCCTTAACCCAGATCAACATGCCTCTCCTTAATTTTTGGTTCAAACATATATGCACATCACTGTAACTTCGTTTATAGAGCCAGTCTTCCTTCTTACATGTATATATATGATGCAAATTGTATTTCTACGTTTCTACTTTATACAGTCCATATGTTTATCTGACGCTATGGAATTGATTTTTTTACTTTTGTCATGTCGGTTTTGTACCACCTTTTAACCCAAATAAAAAACGTTTGTAAACAAAAAAATAATAAATAATGAAAATTAAATAAAACGTTTTTATTATTATTATTATTATTATTGTTATTTATTAGTATTAATTAGTTACGTTCAATGAACAGCCATCCTCCAATAAAGTGCTCGGTGCTCCAAAATTCATAATAATAGTGCTGAAGTGCTCCAGGTAAACATGTTGCGCAGTATCTGCGCAGTTAAAATTGCTATAAGGAGGGCCAGGAGCGGTTAATATATACAATTAAATAATAATACAAAAAATACAAAAAATAATAACAGTAATCATAAGGATGGGGCCAATCATTGTGTGATAAAATCAAATAATAATAAAATAGAACTAATGCCCTGGAATACATGTAATGGATCACTTTTATACTTATAGAGTGAGGACATTAACCACTTAAGCTCCGGACCAATACGCAGCATAAGGACCAGGCCCCTTTTTGCGATTCGGCACTGCGTCGCTTTAACTGACAATTGCGCGGTCGTGCGACGTGGCTCCCAAACAAAATTGGCGTCCTTTTTTTCCCACAAATAGAGCTTTCTTTTGGTGGTATTTGATCACCTATACAGTTTTTATTTTTTGCGCTATAAACAAAAATAGAGCGACAACTTTGAAAAAAAATCATATTTTTTACTTTTTGCTATAATAAATATCCCCAAAAAATATATAAAAAAACATTTTTTTTCCTCAGTTTAGTCCGATACGTATTCTTCTACATATTTTTAGTAAAAAAAATCGCAATCGCCGTTTATTGATTGGTTTGCGCAAAAATTATAGCGTTTACAAAATAGGGGATAGTTTTAAGGCATTTTTATAATTTTTTTTTTTTTACTAGTAATGGCGGCGATCAGCGATTTTTTTTCGTGACTGCGACATTATGGCGGACACATCGGACACTTTTGACACATTTTTGGGACCATTGTCATTTTTACAGCGATCAGTGCAATAAAAATACACTAGTTACTGTAAAAATGACACTGGCAGTGAAGGGGTTAACCACTAGGGGCGCTGGAGGGGTTAAGTGTGCCTAGGGGCGTGTTTGTAACTGAGGGGGGCGTGGCTACGACTGACACCTCACCGATCTCCGCTCTGATTACACAGAGCGGAGATCGCTGACATTGTCAGTAGGGGAGCGGGGAGATGTTGTGTTTACACTAACATCTCCCCGCTCCGAGCCTCCGTGAGACGATCGCGGGGATCCCCACGGCGATCGAGTCCGCGGGACCCGCGGTCCGACTCACGGGGAATGCAGGGGGGGTCGCGACCCCGACGTCGGCAGTTAAAGGGCCACGTACAGGTACGTTATTGTGCCTGTACGAGCCATTCTGCAGACGCATATATACAGTGAGGGGTCTTTAAGTGGTTAAGGAGGGAATGAGATTAGTGAATTATGTTAACAATGACCTCAAATGCCTTGATTGAAGAAACTCAACTCACAGCATATTGCAAAAAAAATGTAAGGTTGTCAAATGTTCTATTGTAACCATGGTGTAAATTGATAAGAGATACATTCTGTACCTTGTGCAGGTGGTAATAGAAGGACATAATGGACAATAGGAAGTGATTGCCAAATGTCTACCTCAACAAAGTGAGAAAAAGTACCCATCTGCATTAGATTGCTGTCACATCCTTTTGATATTGGAACAATTGGGTGACGTCGTAATGCCTAATAATATCCTTCATATAAACCTCTAACTGATAGGCAAGTCGAAAGATTGTACCAGATGGATTGCTCTGGTTAAATATCCTTCTAAAGCCTCGTACGCACGATTGGACTTCCATCTGACTTTTCCGTGGATTTTGTTTCCGAAGGGCGTTGGCCGTGAACTTGTTCTGCATACACATGGCACATTATAGTTTTCTGTGTCTTCAGTGGGAAAGCTTGTCCCTGTCTGAAAACTATTATCTGGACAGAACTGAAGCTAATTCTTCCCCCAATCTGTTAAAAAAAAAGGTTGCATTGCTGTCAATGCCTCTTTGACGCTTCCGGTGTTGTTTGAAACTCAACAAATAAGCTTTAATGGCAATGCCATCACATCACATTACCATACCTGCCAACTTTTAAAAGTCCCACCGCGGGACATTGATGAGCTCCCCTCTCCCCTGCAAACAAATTCGACTTTAAAACGAAAGTTGTTGAGCGGGGGGGGGGGGGCTCATGGCAGGGCAGTGGGAGAATTGAAAAAAAAAATCGACATTAAAACGAAAGTTGTTGATGAGCGGGGGGGGGGGGGGGGTTGTGCAGTGGGGAGAATTGGAGAATTGGAAAAAAAATTGACATTAAAACGAAAGTTGTTGAGTGGGGGGGGGGTGCAGCAGGGCGAATTTAAAAAAAAATATTCGACTTTAAAACTAAAGTTGTTGAGTAGGGGGGTTCAGCGGGAGAATTGAAAAAAATTTGTTCCTCCACTTCCTGCTGTGCCTGCTCTGCGGGAATTATACAACTATCGCGGGAATGCGGGAAGGAGGTGCCTATGCGGGAGAAACCCGCAGAATCCGTGCCTGTTGGGAGGTATGCATTACAATGGGAACACAGGAAAACTTGAAGGATGTTTTGGCTAGAGTTTGGCACGAAGAACCAATATGATTTGAAAAACAGGCTAGTTTTCATTCCATGCCAACACAAGCTGACTTTTTTTTAAACTGGAGCTACTGGGGAACTGGCCCATATGCAAGTAACATGCCTAATATTTATAACAAATGTTTCCAAAATATTACTATTTCCTTTTGAGCAGCTAAGATCCACCCACCATTATGGAAAAATAGACCATTGTATTAATTTGTAAGATCCTTATGCCGGGTACACGCAACAGTTTTTAATGTTTACAAGGGTAAAGAATGGGTTTACATCCACTTCAAAATAGAGTAAAGGAGGGTTATAACCTCTGTCCCATAGCCAACACAGGGGTCTTGGTTTTAGCAAAGGTCAGGACAAAAGAGGAAAACATCTAAGATCAATCCAAAATACAAAAGAAGGCCTAAGATAACAGATCACAAGATCTCTGTAACTTTTCTCATCAGCAGTATATAGCAGTCGTGTGACTTCTATCAGTGTCTGGTTAAAGCTTGTAGGCGGAGTTTTCATTCTTCGCTGACTGTCCTTTCAGGACCCCTGACGCTCTGTCTAGACAGTGCTGATTGGCCCTGTGCCGATCACATGCACCCTCCCAAGATAAAAAAAAAACTCTCTAGCAATACACACCAATCTGAGCATCTGCAGAGTGCCCCCAAGGCTCTGTTCTATTAGCAGATAGATTGGGGAGAGTGGAAGAAGGGGAGGCTTAGAGAAGACAGGATCAAACAGCCTTTGCAATGCAGAGGATTAACCCCTCAGGTTCCACAGTGAGTATAACAAGCATACTGCATATACAGGCTGATTATACTGTTGTGGGTTTAGAAAACACTTTAAACCCATGTTATAATAAACCCCCAAGGATGCTGGGCCATGTGACCCATGCCCCTTCATATAAATCACACTTCCATATTACCTCCCTCACACTTCTGCTTTCCACAACTTCCTGAGACATCTACCCAAACTCTGGGCCTCCATAATTTAATTGTGCCCAATGCATCCATCACCCCATACCCTCTGGCAACAGCCACAATTCACACTATCGAGCTTCTAGGGGAGTCCACACATCTTGACCAGTGGCTCTTATCCCTTGACACCAGTGTCCAGCAGATGAGCAAGGCACTCAATCCACTCTGTGCCCTTGTGCTACTTGTCCCCTGATCAGGGGTCCTGGACTGGAGGTGTAAGAGAGGCCGTCCTTGTTTAGTCAGGCTCCCCTGCCAGGTTTGTGACACCCAAACTATATTGATGGATGAGAGTCCTGCACAGCGGCGGCTGGTGCTTAATATTTTTGGGGGAGGCAGAAAAAATCTGCCCCTTGGGAGACAACTGGCGGCAATCAGTGCCCGCCCCATGGGAGACAAATAGCAGCGATCAGTGCCCCCCCTGCTGGAGACGGACGGCACCAATCAGTGCCCCCCCGCAGGACACATGAACGGCAGCAATCAGTCCCTCCCGTGGGAGATGGACAGCGGCGATCAGTACCCCCCACGGGAGACGGACGGCGGTGATCAGTGGCCTTACCTTAGGAGGCCAATGCTGCTCCTCAATCAAGGGAAGAGCCGGGGTCATTGCTTCTCCTCCCGAATAGGAAGTGGGTCCTCCTGAGACCTGATTGGCCGGGAGTCCTAAGACTCCCGGCCAATCGGGTCTCAGGACCCGCTTCTTGATTGGCCGGGAGGAGAATCAGCAAGACAATAGCGAATAGTAATTCGCTATTGTCACACAACTGGGTGGGCTCTGGGTGCAGTGCTCTACACCCCGAGCCCACCCTTTTCTGAAGCCAATTAGAGCCTTGGGCTCGAATCACTCTAAAAAAAAAAACCCTATTGAAATCCATGCGTCCGGCGTCCTGCATGTAGATTAGGGGCCGTGGGCTTGGATTTGGGGGGCGATTCACTTTTGCCCCTAATGGACGCGCCGCCACTAGTTCTGCAGATGAGCCCCCTACACTCTAATTTACTTTCTCAAGAACATTTCTGGTCAGCAGACATTCTGGTCCGGGTGGTGAAATGTGCGAAAATGACCCACCAAGTTGTACCAGCGTCTACTTCCTTATAATTCAGTCACTCCCCCTCCTATTTTTCTTCTTTAGCAGAAAAAAAAGAAACACAAAAAAGCAATAAAATAAATAATTGTCCAAGGGTCTACTAGGTGAACCGTTTTTCAGCATTTGATTAAGAAGCAGCCTGATGTGTGTGACACTAGAGCAGAGCGGGGGTTTGCATTGAGTTGCAGCTCATGCAGTCTGGTCCTGGAGGGATATTCATTGACATGCTACTGAGCAGCTGAGAACCTTCAAGTGCAGCAATGGGAAAAAAACAGGAGCACTAAGCAAAGCATCAGACTACATATTGTACTGAGGCTGAAAATCACATTCATTTCTTGTTGAATTCAGACGGTACCGATGGCTCAGGACACATAATAAGAGACGATGGAGGCTTTTTAAAAGAGAAGCTGTGAACTAATTTCTTGCATGTTTGCGTCTATAAATAGTAGACATCTGCACACTGAAATATTCTGTTTTGGAATTTCGTTTTCGTTCGAAAAATAAATTTATTTAGTTACTCCCAAAAATTTTTTTTTATTTACCGTATATACTCGAGTATAAGCCGAGTTTTTCAGTACATTTTTTTGTGCTGAATATGCCCTCCTCGGCTTATACTCGAGTCTGTGTCCATCTTCATCTTTGTGCGCCTGATCCTGGCCAGCCGTAGGTCCCCTGGACCCCAAACTTGGCACACATGTAGCCCCACTCTTCCTCTACAAGGGGGACCTACGGCCCCGGAGAACCAATTTTTCAAAGCCAGGCACCCCTTCCATAGACTCCCATGTTAAATGGTAATTTCTCTGGTAATTTTGGGGACCGGGTACTGGCCGACCCTAAGATCCCTGGACCCCAAACTTGGCACACATGTATCCCTACTTTTCTTCTACAAGTGTGCAAAGTTTGTTGTCCAGAGGACCTACCGCCGGGGAATAACGATTTTTCAAACCCGGGCACCCCTTCCTCAGACTCCCATGTTAAACGTTAGTCTAGTCACACAGCGCCGGAGATCAGGTAGGGAGATTGGACACAGTGAGGCATGGGCACAGTGACAGTGAGGCATGGACACAGTGAGGTACAGTGAGGCACAGTGAGGCATGGGCACAGTGAGGTACAGTGAGGCACAGTGAGGCATGCAGATGGACACCCTAGGCTTATACTCGAGTCAATACGTTTTACCATTTTTTTGTGGTAAAATTAGGTGCCTCGGCTTATATTCAGGTCGGCTTATACTCGAGTATGTACAGTATTTTGTTTCTTTAAAAAATGCATTCGTCCGAAAATCTGAATTATTTAAGGTCAAATCTGTCATTGAAGGCTTATGGTGTCTGTCAAATGTTCTAATGTTCTGCTGTTTGTTTACTAAGGTTCTCCAACAAACCTCTGAGGGCTTCACAGAACAGTTGTATTTATACTGAGATTAAATTACACACAGGTGGACTCTATTTACTAATTAGGTGACTTCTGAAGGCAATTGGTTCCACTAGATTTTAGTTAGGGGTATCAGAGTAAAGGGGGCTGAATACAAATGCAGGCCACGCTTTTCACATATTTATTTGTAAAAATGTACAGGCTGGGGTAAGTGCGGGGCTGGCAGGCCAGCGGGCGGGTGGGATGGAGTAAGTGCATGGCCGACTGGCGGACAAGCAAGCGAGCAGACGGGCTGGGGTAAGTGCAGGACTGGCGGCGAGCAGGTGGGGGTAACTGCGTGGGCCAGCAGGCGCGCAGGCAGGCTCTGGTAAGTGCGGGGCTGGAGCACAAGCTGGGGGTGGGGTGAGTGCGGGGCCAACTGGTGGGCAAGCGAATGAGCGGATGGGCTGGGGTAAGTGCGGGGACGGTGGGTGAGCGGGGAAGCGGGTGGTTGGGCTGAAGTAAGTGCGGGGCTGGCGGGGGGGGGTGTGTGGAGGTTTTGTTTGCCGACCCCCCAAGAAATGAAGCACCAGCCGCCACTGTGTTCAATTAAGCTTTGACAAAAAACCTGGAAGCTGATTGGTTTCTATGCACAGCTGCACCAGATTTTGCTCTCTCCAGTCTTAATAAATCAAACCCTATATGTCTGTAATCAGACCTCTCTGCATCTTACAGGGAACATGCGGCACACCTCAGAACCACACAAGGTGCAAAAGAGATGAAAGTCGGCCTCCGCCTTGGCTCCTCCCAATAGGCCACATTCCCCTGATGCATTTTGCCACACCCCTTGGTCTTAATCATAGAGTTTCACTTCCCTCCCCTTCCCCAGCTGCAGGTTTAAATTAGACCTTGAATACATATAGGGTTGCCACCTGTTTGGGATTCACCCGGACAGTTCGGGTTTTGAATCACGTGTCCGGGTTTCAGGCGGACTGAAACCGGACACATTATTCAGACCGGGCTGTGGCTACCCAAGTAACCAAAATAGTCACACTGCGGGCGGCTTTCTGGGGGCAGGTTCGACATCGCTGGGGGGCAGGGCGATGATGTCAGCGAGAACAATTTGGCCACACCCACTGTTCGCTACGACACGCTATGCGCACCGCATTATTACTCTACTCGGGGCACCCCAAAGTGTCCCAGGCCGCTAAAGTGTTCGGGTTTGGCTTGAAGAATAGGTGGCAACCCTACATCCATACTATATGCCTATAATCAGACTTCAGTATCCCATCAATGGTAAAGTCTCGGCGTCGTGTCCTGTTCTTCAGTCTACAGTCAGTTTCTGCTTCTCCACCAAATATAACATATAACACAATATTTCTTTTTTTTTTTCCCCATAAACACAAATGAAATATGTAAATCCATTATTACGAGCGCAATCAATTATCACAATACAAAGCGCAATTACTGACATATTTCAGCATTGTGAATAGTATCCTCATAAGAACCTCCTGGAACAGATTAATTAACTAACAAATTAATTTTCAGTTGATTCTTGCCATGGCTCCTGTATAGCTGTGGGCTCGCTGTTTAACCAGATGAACCGCAGTTAAGAGTTTCATTCAATCATTTATTTAGACTATCTGCTACAAAGTAAAGCCTCGCTTCTCCGTATCCTGGGAACGCTTCTCTCTTTTATTCTGAAAGTTTGTTAAATCTTTTAATTGCATCTGAAGTCTGAGTCCAATCGTTGGAGCTGAAAAAACAACAGTTCTGTGAACTCCATGTCTGCTCGACTCCACTAAAGGAATGAAGAAAAGAACAAAAAAATACCAATGTTTTATTTATTTCTTTATTTTTTTGGCTGTTGTACTTCAAGACCGGGCCTTTTTCTGACATTTGTTCTTTACAAGTAACAATCACTATTTTTTGCTAGAAAATTACTTAGAACCCCCCAAACATTATATATAAATATTTTTCAGCAGAGACTCTAGAGAATAAAATGGCGTTACGTTACAAAATTTTTATGTCACACTGTATTTGTGCAGCGTTCTTTCAAACGCAATTTTTTGGGAAAAAAAATACACTTTAACCACTTCAGCCCTGGAAGGTTTACCCCCCCCCCCCCCCCCTCATGACCAAGCCATTTTTTGTGATACGGCACTGACGTGTCATATGACGTGATCAGGATAACAGAGCCGGCGCGTGCTTATGGGGGTACGCAGCGGGGCGATCGGAGGTGCTGTGTCAGTCTGACACACTGTAACTCCGATCGTGGTATGAAGCCTCTGGTAAACGGCTTTCCTCGGTTCACGCTGACATGGAGAGCCGATCGGCGGCTCTGCCTGTCAGAGGGGGGAGTTTTTGCTGATAATCAGCACATTGATTATCAGCACAGCCCCCATCAAAAGGTGCCCATCACCTGCCAATCAGTGCCCATCACCTGCCAGCCTGCCCCCCTCTATAAACGCAGATCAGTGCCCACAACAGTGTCAATCAGTGTCCAAAAAAGTGCCAATCAGTGCCAAATCAGTAATGCCTGTCAGTGCCCCATTAAAGTGCCACTCAGTAATGCCTGTCAGTAGCTCCCCATCAGTGCTGCATATCCAGTGCCACCCATCAGTGCCCATTAGTGCAGCCTATCAGTGCCGCCTATCAGTGCCCATCAGTACCGTATATCAGTGCCATCAGTGCCTCCTATCAGTGCCCATCAGTGCCGCCTATCAGCGCCCAACTGTGCCGCCTATCAGTGCCATCAGTGCCGCCTATCAGTGCCCATCAGTGCCGCCTATCAGTGCCCATCAGTGCTGCCTATCAGTGCCCAACTGTGCTGCCTATCAGTGCCATCAGTGCCACCTATCAGTGCCCATCAGTGCCGCCTATCAGTGCCCATCAGAGCCACCTATCAGTGCCGCCTATCAGTGCCATTAGTGCCGCCTATCAATGCCCGTCAGTGCCACCTATCAGTGCCCGTCAGTGCCCATTAGTGCTGCCTATAAGTGCCCATCAGTGCCGCCTATCAGTGCCATCAGTGTTGCTAATAAGTGTTGTCTATCAGTGCCCATCAGTGCCGCCTATCAGTGCCATCAGACCCATCAGTGCCGCCTATCAGTGCCCATCAGTGCCGCCTATCAGTGCCGTCCTTCAGTGCCCAACAGTTTTCTTTTTTCAAAATTGTTGGTCTTTTTTCTTTTTTAAAGCAAAAATTAAAAACCGCAGAAGTGATCAAATACCTCCAAAAGAAAGCTCTATTTATGGGAAAAAAATTATAAAAATGTAGTTTGGGTACATTGTTGCATGACCGCAAAATTGTCATTTAAAATGTGACAGCGCTGAAAGCTAAAAGTTGTCCTGGGCAGGAAGGGGGGAAAGTGCCCGGTATTGAAGTGGTTAAAAAAAATATATATTTTATGCTAGAAAATACATCCAATAAAAAAAATGGAAACAATCAAATGTATTCATCAATTTGGGCCAATATGTATTCTGCTACATATTTTTGGCAAAACAATTCCCAATAAGTGTATATTGATTGGTTTGCACAAACGTTATTGCATCTACAAACTATGGGATGTATTTATGCAATTTTTATTTATTTATTTATTTTTTACTAATAATGGTGGCGATCAGCAATTTTTAGCGGGACTGTGACATTGCGGCGGACAATTTGGACACCTATCTGACACTTTTGACACTTTTTGGGGACCAGTGACACTAATACAGTGATCGGTGCTAAAAAAATATGCACTGTCACTGTACTAATGACACTGGCAGGGAAAGGGTGAACATCAGCAGCAATCAAAGGGTTAAGTGTGTTCCTAGGGAGTACTTTCTAACTGTGTGAGGATGCTTTGACTGGAGGAAGACAGAGATCCCTGTTCCTGCTTTGCAGAAAGACAAGATCTCTATCTTCCCCCCTCACAGAACGGTGATCTGCCTTGTTTACATAGGCAGACTGCCATTCTGCCTCTCCTGAGAACGATCGGCGGGACCGGCTGATTGGCTCCCGCTGTGTCCAATAACAGCGGGAGCGGGTCGCCGGAGGTGCGCATGCCCCAGACCCTGTGCAAGAAATCCCATACAGGTACATGATTTTGCGCAGTAGGGCCACCCTGCCACAGTTTATCTACGTGGGGCGATCCTTAACAGCTTAATGAATTAAAAAACAAAACAGTAAAGTTAGTCCAATTTTTTTGTATAATGTGAAAGATGATGTTACGGCAAGTAAATAGATACCTAACATGTCACGCTTTAAAATTGCACACGCTCGTGGAATGGTGACAAACTACGGTACCTAAAAATCTCCATAGGCAACACTTTAATTTTTTTTACAGGTTGTTACCTGTTTAGAGTTACAGAGGTAGCACCAGATGTATTGCTCTTGCTCTAACGATCGCGGCGATACCTCACATGTGTGGTTTGAACACCGTTTTAATTTCCGGGCGTGACTTACGTATGCGTTCACTTCTGCGCACGAGCTCGGAGCGATGGGACGCTTAAAAAATTTTCTTCCCGCATCGCCGACCCGAAAAGTAAAAAAAAAAAAACGCCTCGCCTTCTGGGTCGGCCACCTGCCGAATGCCTCCTCCGCACTTTGACAGTTATTATATAGATATGGGCGGGGCTACCCCCCGCCCCCTCATGACGTCACCAGCCCAGCATGTACCACTCTGTGGCAGTCTCCTGTTGTTATTTTTTTGTACACTTTTTTTGTGAATGGGTAGGGGTAAATTCACATGGGGGGGAGATGTGAGGGGCCCCCTTGTTAAAAGGGGCTTTCAGATTCTGATAAGCCCCCCGCCCGCAGACCCCGACAACCACATCCCATGGTTGTCGGGAAGAGACCCTTGTTCCCATTAACATGGGGACAAGGTGCTTCGGGGTGGGGGGGGAGCACTGGTCCAAATAATTTGGTGGAGGGGGGATTATGGTGTGGGGTTGTTTTTCAGGGGTTGGCCCCTTAGTTCCAGTGAAGGTAACTCCTAAGGCAAAAGCATACCAAGACATTTTGGACAATTTCATGCTCCCAACTTTGTGGGAACAGTTTTGGGACGGCCCCTTCCTGTTCCAACATGACTGTGCACCAGTGCACAAAGCAAGGTCCATAAAGACATGGATGAGCAAGTTTGGGGTGGAGGAACTTGACTGGCCTGCACAGAGTCCTGACCTCAACCCGATAGAATACCTTTGGGATGAATTAGAGCGGAGACTGCGAGCCAGGACTTCTCGTCCAACATCAGTGCCTGACCTCACAAATGCGCTTCTGGAAGAATGGTCAGACATTCCCATAGACACACTCCTAATCCTTGTGGACAGCCTTCCCAGAAGAGTTGAAGCTGTTATAGCTGCAAAGGGCGGAGCCAACTCAATATTGAACCCTACGGACTAAGACTGGGATGCCATTAAAGTTCATGTGCGCGAAAAGGCAGGCGTCCCAATACTTTTGGCAATATAGTGTATATCTTTGTTTTCTCTAAACATCACATGTGTGAAATCACACTGAGCGTTGTGTATGGAGAAGTTTGTTTGAGAAGACTCTGTTCTCAATAAAAATCAGTCATTATTTTCTAACTGTGTTGTTCGGAGCAAACAATCAGCAATTTCTTTGTTCTCAATCACATTTCCCCCCATGGTATTAAGTAAGTATTTTTTGTTTCTCACTGTGTTGCCCATATCAACCAATCAGTAATGTTCTTTCTCTCACTGTGTTTTCTTTTATAACCAGATAGCATTTTCCTTTAAAAGTGGCACAGAGTACATGATTTATTTATTTATTTTCTATTTTATTTTTTATGGATTATTGTTCAATGCAAGTCAATTGTTATTATTTTTAGGTTTAGGACTACATTGCTTGGAATGGGACTTTTGAGGCATGGATCCCAAATACACTATTTATTTAAAAAAATACACATTTTATTGCTCAAGTTTCAATAAAACCTAAAACAAATGAGAGTACGTGATATTATTATTTCTTTTTTTTTTTGTACCTTTTATCTGTATGTCTCCTGCAGGTGCAGGCTGTTTGTCTTATAAATGTCCTAAAAAAAAGTATTAAAAAAAAAAAGAAAAAGAGAGAGAGAGAACAGATAGATCATAGCAATTTGGTTATATGTTTCTTATATTCCGACGCATTTCGATATTCTCTCGCCTTCAGGGGAAATAATTTACACAATAAAACTTCAACCCATTAACGCAGATGTAACACATCTGTATATGTAACATAGATGTTGCAGCCTCACGGAAGTGGGCTTTTTTTCTGTGAGACCGGGCTCTCACCGAAATCCCCGGGTCTCACACTAATGATCTGGACCCGGGACTGTCGGCCCCAGGTCACCTGATCGCTGTGATAGCCTTTGATTGGCTATTAAAGTGATCAGTCACTGTGAGCCCGCCCCTGTGTTTATTTCCTCTTCTGAATGAAGAGAAAGATACATTGTATCTTCCTCTTCTTAGATGGCTTTAATTGGCTTCAAAACAGGGTAGGCTCGAGGCGCACCTTATCCCACCCAGTTGTGTGACACTAGCGAATGAATATTAGCTATTCTTCCTCATTCTCCTCCCAGCCAATCAAGAAGCCCCTATTAGCCAGGGAGTCTTAGGAGTCTCCTGTGTGCTCACCGGAGTGGCCCAGACTCTTCCTTCTCCCTGCCTCCATGCCTCTATAAGAGGTAAGGCAGTCTCTCGGGTGATCACCTCCGTCTGTGTCTCCCGCGGGGGTCGTGGATAACTCACCATCCATCTCCCGCGGGGGGGATCGCCTCCGTCTGTGTCTTCCGTGGGGTGGTGGATAACTCACCATCCATCTCCCGCAGGGGGGGTGATCACCCCCGTCTGTGTCTCCCATGGGGGTGGTGGATAACTTACCGTCCATCTCCCATGGGGGGGGGGTGATCGCTGCCGTCTGTGTCTCCCACGGGGTGGTGGATAACTCACCGTCCATCTCCCATGAGGGAAGGTGATCGCCGCCGTCTGTGTCTTCTGCGGGATGGTGGATAACTCACCGTCCATCTCCCGCAGGGGGGGTGATCACCGCCGTCTGTGTCTTCCGCGGGGGTGGTGGATAACTCACTGTTCTTCTCCCGCAGGGGGGGGGTGATCACCGCTGTCTGTGTCTCCCACAGGGGTGGTGGATAACTCACCGTCCATCTCCCGCAGGGGGGGTGATTGCCGCCATTTGTGTCTTCCCCAGAGAGGGGGGTGGGTGGTTTAAGACCCGCTGCCCACCTCCCATGCGGGGGGTGTTGGTTGTGCCCCCCCAAATAGTGAGCACCAGCCGCAACTGCAGCCCACCATACATATACTGGGTGGCTGTTCTGTGCCAGATCACTTACCTAGTACATGACCCGACACTTTCGGGTCTGGGGCGTGCATGTGCGCCGCCGGCGGCTCACTCCCGCTATGATTATACACAGTGGGAGCTGATCTGTGGGTACTGTGGACTCAATGTCTGCCGGCACCCGCTGATTGTTAGGCAGAGAGCCAGAACGGCAGTCTGCCTATGTAAACAAGGCAGATCGCCATATTTTCAGTAGGGAAGGCATGGATCCTGTGTTCCTGCAAAGCAGGGACACTGATCTATGTCTTCCCTTAGTAAAAGCACGTCCCACACGGTACACAAACACTGGCTAGGCACACAAATAATGCCCCTGATGTTTAACCCCTTCCCAGACAGTGTCATTCGTACAGTGACAGTGCATATGTTTAGCAATGATCACTGTATTAGTGTCACTGGTTCCCACAAAGTGTCAAAAGAGTGAGTTAGTGACCCGACTGTCCCCCACAATATCGCATTCTCGCTATAAGTCGCTGATTGCCGCCATTACTAGTAAAAATAAAAAAATATATCCCATAGTTGTAGATGCTATTAACTTTTTCGCAAACCAATCAATATACGCCTATTGGGATTTTTTAACCATAAATATGTAGCAGAATACATATTGGCCTAAATTGATGAAGAAATTCGATTTTTTTTTTCATTTTTTTATTGGATATGTTTTATAGCAGAAAGTAATTATTATTATTTTTTCGGCACTCCTGTCTCCTCCCCCTTGACCAGTGGCCCCTATAGCAAGCCACTCGCTATGGTGACCCTGGTGCATGACCAGCTATATGCATCCATGGGACAAATGCAGCCCCCCCCCCACACTCTCTCCCATTGGTTTACTGGCTGTGATTGACAGCAGTGGGAGCCAATGGCTAAATTGTTCCTCAACTTTTTTTTTATTATTGGTATGCAAAAGAAATGAATTAAATGCCATAAACAACAAAAAATCAAAGAGAAGGAAAAAAAAAAAGAAAGAAAAACCTGTAATATTAATATTCATAAAATGATCCAGGTGTATGAATGATTAATACATGTTGATAGACACCATAGAATAATCTTCCTGCTATAAAGCAGATAAAATGGCTGTAAGCTATAAATAAGGATATTTTTCCCAGTTGAAAAGACATAAAATATTAACAACAATTATAATGAACAATTCCAGCAGCGGGTCAGCGGGGAGCCATATTTATCGAGCTCGAAAGAAAAAAAAAAAGAAGAGAAATTTTGCTTTTCCAGATTTCCACAAAAATTCACTCCATTTTGATCGTAGATTTTGGGGTACATTTAACCACTTACCGTAAGTACCGAGCTCCTTTCTGAGATTTGGTGTTCACAAGTTAAAAACATTTTTTTTTGCTAGAAAATTACTTAAAACCCCCAAACATTATATATATATATATTTTTTTTTCTAACACCCTAGAGAACAAAATGGTGGTCGTTGCAATACTTTTTGTCACACCGTATTCGCGCAGCGGTCTTACAAGTGCACTTTTTTTGGAAGAAAAAAACACTTTTTTTGAATTAAAAAAATAAGACAACAGTAAAGTAGCCCAATTTTCTTTTATGTTGTGAAAGATAATGTTACGCCGAGTAAATTGATACCCAACACGTCACGCTTCAAATTGCGCCCGCTCGTGGAATGGCGACAAACTTTTACCCTTAAAAATCTCCATGGGTGACGTTTAAAAAATTCTACAGGTTGCATGTTTTGAGTTACAGAGGAGATCTAGGGCTAGAATTATTGCTCTCACGATCGCGGTGATACCTCACATGTGTGGTTTGAACACTGTTTTCATATGCAGGCGCTGCTCACGTATGCGTTCACTTCTGCGTGCAAGCTCGGCGGGACAGGGCGCTTTAAAAAATATTTTTTTTTAATTTTTTTTTATTTTACTTCTTTTTTTTTGCACTGATTTTTTAAAAAACATCCCTTGTTATAGAAAAAAGCATGACAGGTCCTCTTAAATATGAGACCTGGGGTCAAAAAGACCTCAGATCTCATATTTACACTAAAATGCAATAATAAAAAAGAAAAAAATGTTATGTCATTCTAAAAAAAATAAAAAATATAAAATGTCCCTTTAAGAGCTATGGGTGGAAGTGATGTTTGGCGTCACTTCCTCCCTGCAATAAGATGGAGACGGGTGGGGGCCATTTTCCCCTCACTCATCTCCATACCAAGCACAGAAGATGATCCGATCGCCTCCGTTGCTCTGCCGACGGCTCCGTTAAGCCCGGTTGGGCCCCTCTCCCATCGCCGATAAAAGTGATCTCGTAGCGTATCCACCGCAGAGACTACTTTGATCTGAAAGAGGACCGCCAGCTTAAGAAGAGGATACCGGGGTTATGGTAGCTAGTTGGTACCATAAAAACATTATTCCTCTTCAAAGTAGTGACGTATAACGACGGCGGGCGGTCCGTAAATGCCATCAAAAGTATCTTTTAGCACAATCTGGTGACATTTCCCCCCCCCATTTCCATTAAGATCTGTGCATAAACCCGCACAGATGTCTCTAAAATCGCCCCCCAAAGTCGGGACTGACATACGGGAATGAAATTGTGCGAGTTCAGCTGAACTTACACGATTTCATTCCCCCAGTCAGTGTGAACCAGGGCTAAAGGGACTAATGAAATTATGGGGATGAACAGGAGGGGCAGTCTCTAATATGATCTATCTGCCATCTACTGTTGGGGCCCTTGAGGAATGTTGGTGCGCTTGTTGAAAGACTCCTTGAATGTCATTTTTACTGCCCCCTAATTGCCTCCCCCCAAGCTGCAAAGGCAGCAATATAGAGGTATACTCATGGCTTGGCCGTGATGCTTTGCATTGCAGCGTTGGCTTAAATGATCCCCCTGTTGTGTCCCGTGGGCAGCAGTGCCCGCTGAATGCAACCCATTCAAGTAAATAGGGCTGTGCCATACTTGGATGTGGTGTTGTGGTGCAGGCTTTGCGGGTTTCCAACAGTCAGTGAGGAGGTATCATATCGCCTCCTCACCGCCTGGCATACACCCTCTGAAAAGCGCTCCTCTGCAACCTAAAGTCCTAAAAGAGCCGATAATTCGGTATTGCATGGTGCCAATCTGTATTACTTACTTTTGGCCACAGAGATTCCTTGAAGCCCTCAAACTCCAGTGCCCAGCAGTTTTCTAAAAAGTCAGCACAGTAAACCCCTCTGGTAAACTTGCGTAATACAAAAGGGGGGTTCAACAACCAGCTCTGTGGGTGGTCTGAGGTGCCAATGGTGTTGAATTTAAAATATTTCACTGTAGTATTGCCACATGTCAGGACCTCCCAGGGGCATCTCTAACCAACTATATAAAGTATTTGTGAACTCAATGAATACAATCTCATAGAGGCTGGGGAATACTATTTTAGAAGTTCTTGTTTGGGTACTTCCTGTTATAGGGTGACAACGCTGTGTCCCTGCATCCCAATTAGGCTCCTGCGTTGTCACCCTTTAATAAATCAACCCCAAAGTGGCTGCAACAAGGTTGCTGGAGGTCAGCAGTACTGAGATACGGTATAACAAAGGATGAAACAATTAATAACAAATATCTCATTTAAATTATTTTATATATGCAAACTTTTAGAATGAAGACGTTTTGTTTCGGTTTCGATTCTTTATTTTAATAGATTTGTTTACTTAAATCCGCCTAATTCATTTTCTGAATTTGTTTCCTTTCCTTTTATTTGTTTTTAAATTCATTTAGAATTTTCCAAACTCGGTCATATTGACTTCCATGTAACAGAAATTGGAAAACTTGAATCAACATTCAAATTTATTCTATTCAAAATTTGAAATATATTCTTTCTGTTCTATTCTACTCTATTTGTTTTTTTTTCTATTCTGTTTTATTCTATTCTAATCTATTCTATTTGAATTCAAATGTAATCTATTTGAAATTTAGTATTTTGGGAAATGGGTATATTCATTCTATTCTATTCTATCCTATGCAAGTCTATTTTTTTCTATTCTATTCTAATCTGTTTTATTCTCTTATTTCCTATTCTATTCTAATCTGTTCTATTCTATTCCATTCAAATCTATTCTATTCAAATTCATATGTATTCTATTTGAAATTAGAATTTCAGAAGATGGTTATATTTTTTCTTTGTTATTCTGTTCTATTCTGTTCTATTCTATTGTTTTTTCTATCCTTTTTTATTATTTTCTATTCTGTTCTATTTGAATTCAAATTTATTCTCTAAAAAAACACGGTTTAATTCTTCCTATTTTATTCAATTATATTCTATTTTTTCCTATCCTTTTCTTTTCTTTTATTTTCCATTCTATTATTTTCTAGTCTATTATTTTATTTTATGTTCTATCCGTTTATATCCCTTTCTTTTCTATTCTCTTATTGTATGTTCTATTGCTTGATTTTCTAATATATTTGATTTGTATTGTCTATTCTACTCTGTTCTGTTTTACACTGTTCTATTTGATTCTTTTATACTCTATTCCTTTATTTTATTTTCGATTTGGAATTCAAATAAAATTTTCTAATTCGATTCAAATTTCTAACAAATTTTATTTTGTTATTTTAGATTTGTTTAATTTGTTCTAGTGCTTCATTTTCTAATATATTTGATTTGTGTTGTCTATTCTACTCTGTTCTGTTTTACACTGTTCTATTTTATTCCCCTTATACTCTATTCCTTTATTTTATTTTCGATTTGTAATTCAAATAAATTGTCTAATTCGATTCAAATTTCTGACAAATTTAATTTTGTTATTTTCGATTTGTTTAAATTTTGTTATTTTAGATTTGTTTAATTTGTTCTAGTGCTTTATTTTCTAATATATTTGATTTGTATTGTCTATTTTACTCTGTTCTGTTTTACACTGTTCTATTTGATTCTTTTATACTCTATTCCTTTATTTTATTTTCGATTTGGAATTCAAATAAAATTTTCTATTTCGATTCAAATTTCTGACAAATTAAATTTTGTTATTTTAGATTTGTTTAATTTGTTCTAGTGCTTTATTTTCTAATATATTTGATTTGTATTGTCTATTCCACTCTGTTCTTTTTTACACTGTTCTATTTGATTATTTTATACTCTATTCCTTTATTTTATTTTTGATTTGTAATTCAAATACATTTTCTAATTCGATTCAATTTTCTGACAAAGTAAATTTTGTTATTTTAGATTTGTTTAAATTTTGTTATTTTAGATTTGTTTAATTTATTCTAGTGCTTTATTTTCTAATATATTTGATTTGTATTGTCTATTGTACTCTTTTCTGTTTTACACTGTTCTATTTGTTTCTTTTATACTCTGTTCCTTTATTTAATTTTCAATTTGGAATTCAAATACATTTTCTAATTCGATTCAAATTTCTGACAAATTTAATTTTGTTATTTTCGATTTGTTTAAATTTTGTTATTTTAGATTTGTTTAATTTGTTCTAGTGCTTTTTTTTCTAATATATTTGATTTGTGTTGTCGATTTTACTCAGTTCTGTTTTACACTGTTCTATTTGATTCTTTTATACTCTATTCCTTTATTTTATTTTCGATTTGGAATTCAAATAAAATTTTCTAATTTGATTAAAATTTCTGACAAATTTAATTTTGTTATTTTGGATTTCTTTAATTTGTTCTAATGCTTTATTTTCTAATATATTTGATTTGTATTGTCTATTCTACTCTGTTCTGTTGTACACTGTTCTATTTGATTCTTTTATACTCTATTCCTTTATTTTATTTTCGATTTGTAATTCAAATAAATTTTCTAATTCGATTCAAACTTCTGACAAATTTAATTTTGTTATTTTAGATTTGTTTGAATTTTGTTATTTTAGATTTGTTTAATTTGTTCTAGTGCTTTATTTTCTAATATATTTGATTTGTATTGTCTATTGTACTCTTTTCTGTTTTACACTGTTCTATTTGTTTCTTTTATACTCTGTTCCTTTATTTAATTTTCAATTTGGAATTCAAATACATTTTCTAATTCGATTCAAATTTCTGACAAATTTAATTTTGTTATTTTCGATTTGTTTAAATTTTGTTATTTTAGATTTGTTTAATTTGTTCTAGTGCTTTTTTTTCTAATATATTTGATTTGTGTTGTCGATTTTACTCAGTTCTGTTTTACACTGTTCTATTTGATTCTTTTATACTCTAGTCCTTTATTTTATTTTCGATTTGGAATTCAAATAAAATTTTCTAATTTGATTCAAATTTCTGACAAATTTAATTTTGTTATTTTGGATTTCTTTAATTTGTTCTAATGCTTTATTTTCTAATATATTTGATTTGTATTGTCTATTCTACTCTGTTCTGTTGTACACTGTTCTATTTGATTCTTTTATACTCTATTCCTTTATTTTATTTTCGATTTGTAATTCAAATAAATTTTCTAATTCGATTCAAACTTCTGACAAATTTAATTTTGTTATTTTAGATTTGTTTGAATTTTGTTATTTTAGATTTGTTTAATTTGTTCTAGTGCTTTATTTTCTAATATATTTGATTTGTATTGTCTATTGTACTCTTTTCTGTTTTACACTGTTCTATTTGTTTCTTTTATACTCTGTTCCTTTATTTAATTTTCAATTTGGAATTCAAATACATTTTCTAATTCGATTCAAATTTCTGACAAATTTAATTTTGTTATTTTCGATTTGTTTAAATTTTGTTATTTTAGATTTGTTTAATTTGTTCTAGTGCTTTTTTTTCTAATATATTTGATTTGTGTTGTCGATTTTACTCAGTTCTGTTTTACACTGTTCTATTTGATTCTTTTATACTCTAGTCCTTTATTTTATTTTTGATTTGTAATTCAAATACATTTTCTATTTCGATTCAAATTTCTGACAAATTAAATTTTGTTATTTTAGATTTGTTTAATTTGTTCTAGTGCTTTATTTTCTAATATATTTGATTTGTATTGTCTATTCTACTCTGTTCTGTTTTACACTGTTCTATTTGATTCTTTTATACTCTATTCCTTTATTTTATTTTCGATTTGGAATTCAAATAAAATTTTCTAATTTGATTCAAATTTCTGACAAATTTTATTTTGTTATTTTGGATTTCTTTAATTTGTTCTAGTGCTTTATTTTCTAATATATTTGATTTGTATTGTCTATTCTACTCTGTTCTGTTTTACACTGTTCTATTTGATTCTTTTATACTCTATTCCTTTATTTTATTTTCGATTTGTAATTCAAATAAATTTTCTAATTCGATTCAAACTTCTGACAAATGTAATTTTGTTATTTTAGATTTGTTTAAATTTTGTTATTTTAGATTTGTTTAATTTGTTCTATTGCTTTATTTTCTAATATATTTGATCTATTCTATTGTCTATTCTACTCTGTTCTGTTTTACATGTTATATTTATACTCTATTCCTTTATTATTATTATATTTATTTATATTTTTATAGTTATTTATATTTTTGATTTGTAATTCAAATACATTTTCTAATTCGATTCAAATTTCTGAGAAATGTAATTTTGTTATTTTAGATTTGTTTAAATTTTGTTATTTTAGTTTTGTTCTAGTGCTTTATTTTCTAATATATTTGATTTGTATTGTCTATTCTACTCTGTTCTGTTGTACACTGTTCTTATTGATTCTTTTATAATCTATTCCTTTATTTTATTTTCGATTTGAAATTCAAATACATTTTCTAATTCAATTCAAATTTCTGACAAATGTAATTTTTTTATTTTAGATTTGTTTAAATTTGTTACTATTGTAATTCGGAAAGAAAAGAACTGCCCACGTCTTTGTACGCATAGATTTGAGTCGGACCCAAAGATTTTGTGCTGGTCTTGCTGTTTTACTCGACGTCCTCACGGCTGGGTGAACTTGAAGTGCATTTGGGTCACACAAGAATTTTCGATTCCTTTGTCTTCTCTGATTTTAGGAACGCAGGCTCTTAGTGAATCATAACTGGAGAAAGGGGAATTGGTTTTGGCAAGGGAGTCTCACCAGATGTCGTCCTATGGCTTTGCTTTACCTGGAGCAATCTGAGGATTCCGTTGTTAAAATTAATTACATTGTAAAACGTAGCTTCAAAGTGTTTCCACAAATCTACCAATTTACGAGGAAATAGTAACACAAGCAAGATTTAGGATCTAAAAGATTACTAAAAACAAGGAAAAAATGTCTGGACCAATAAGCTTCAATGTTTATAGAATTAAAGCGTCTGCTTTAACCACAAAAATCATTATCAATGTATTTGTTCTGATTAATTTATTTTCATTATTTATTTATTTATTACAGTTACGGCAAAACAAAAAAATAAATACATTTAACTTGTTTCTCTTTTTAGCAGGAAGATATTAAATAATGCATTTATTATTATTTTTATAGTTAGACACTGTAGACAGCAAGTAGAGGTCTGGGTTTCTGCTCTCCACATTGCTACTGTATATAATGTACGTTCCATAGATGGGAAACTCATATACAGTGGAACCTCGGATTGCGAGTAACGCGGTTAACGAGCGTTTCGAAATACGAGCGCTGTATTTAGAAAAATCCTAACTTGGTTTGTGAGTGTTGTCTCGCAAAACGAGCAAGTGTCAGGCCAAAGCAGTGTGCAGTACCGCGTTTGGCCTTAGGTGGGGGGCGCCCGAGCCAAACTGAGCCGCTCGGCGCCGTTCAAGAAATGTTCGGAAAGACTCGGAAATACTATGTTCCTGAGCCTTTCCGAGGTTTGCTGAGGTCAGCCGAGCTGTCCTCGGACCTTTCCGGCGGTTTCGGAGGTTCTCCGGCGCCCCCCGCCTCTGGCCGCATGCAGTAATGCATGCCATTGAAGTCAATGCGGAACTAATTATTTTCGTTTCCATTGACTTCAATGGGGAAACTCGCTTTGATATGTGAGTAATTTGGATTACGAGCATTCTCCTGGAACGGATTATGCTCGTAATCCGAGATCCACTGTATTTCCTTGATCTTCTACCTCAAGTGATCACCAATGCAGGGCCTTTAAAGTGGTTGTTTCCTTTTACATAAACCCAGTGAAGTGACTGGCCTCAGGTGATACACAGAAACGAGACAAACCCTCCTACATAAGTTGTGCCTGTTTATCTACAGTCTTCTCTACATCTGTTCGAAGTCCAGAATTTATACAGCTTGTCTGAGCTGTCAGAAAATAGGGGGCAGGGGGCAGAGAGCTGAATTTACACTCTTAAATGCTCAGTGAGGAGAGCTCTGACAGCTGATCGGAGGGAAGGGACACCCTCCCCCCTCTTCACACAGCACACAGGAACAGAGCTGAGGCTGTCAATCACAGGCTGTGTGCTGGAGCTCCCTCCCCATCACCATTTTTCTCTTGGTGTCAGAAAAGGCAGAGCAGAGAAAGGAGGCAGCAGACAAAAATGAGACTAAAGCCGCATACACACGATGGGACATTCCGACAACAAAACCGTGGATTTTTTTCCGATAGATGTTGGCTTAAACTTGTCTTGCATACACACGGTCACACAAATGTTGCTCAGAAATTCCGAACGTCAAGAACGCGGTGACGTACAACAGTACGACCAGCCGAGAAAAATTATGTCCAATGATTCCGAGCATGCGTTGAATTGATTCCAAGCATGCGTAGAATTTTTGTGCATCGGAATAGGCAAGTTTTATTGTCGGAAAATTTGAGAACCAGCTCTCAAACATTTGTTGTCGAAAATTTCGACAGCAAATGTCCGATGGAGCCTACACACGGTCGGAATTTCCGACAACAAGCTCCCATCGAACATTTGTTGTTGGAAATTCCGATCCTGTGTAAGCGGCATTAGTGCTTTGGATTGAGACAAGTACACACTATATTCTGAACTCCTGTCCCCGGGACCCACTAACAGGCCAAATTTTATGTATTACCTTGGGGAGATGCAGACTAGAATACTGCAATCACTGAGCAGTAGGGATGAGCATCGAGTTCGAGTCGAACATTGCCTGTTCGCCCGTTCGGCGAACAGCAAACAATTTGTGGTGTTTGCGGCAAATTCGAAAAGCCGCAGAGCACCCTGTAAAAGTCTATGGGAGAAATCTAAAGTGCTAATTTTAAAGGCTTATATGTAAGTTATTGTCATAAAAAGTGTTAGGGGACCCGGGTCCTGCCCCAGGGGACATGTATCAATGCAAAAAAAAGTTTTAAAAACAGCCATTTTTTCGGGAGCAGTGATTTTAATAATGCTTAAAGTGAAACAATAAAAGTGAAATATTCCTTTAAATTTCGTACCTTGGGGGTGTCTATAGTATGCCTGTAAAGCAGCGCTTGTTTCCTGTGCTTAGAACTGTCTCTGCACAAAGTGTCATTTCTGAAGGAAAAAAAGTTGTTTAAAAGTACTTGCGGCTATAATGAATTGCCGGTCCCGGCAATACAGAGAAAAGTAATTGAAAGTCATTAATAAAAAAAAAAAGAAATGCGTGGGGGTCCCCCCAAATTTAATTACCAGGCCATTCAGGTCTGGTATGGATATTAAAGGGAACCCTGCGCCAAATAATAAAAAAAATGGCGTGGGGGTCCCCCCCAAATTCAATTACCAGGCCCTTCAGGTCTGGTATGGATTTTAAGGGGAACTCCGCACCAAATAAAAAAAAATGGCGTGGGGTTCCCCCAAAAAATCCATATCAGACCCTTATCCGAGCACGCAACCTGGCAGGCCGCAGGAAAAGAGGGGGGACGAGAGAGCGCCCCCCTCCTGAACCGTACCAGGCCACATGCCCTCAACATGGGGAGGATGCTTTGGGGTCTGGACCCTAAAGCACCATGTCCCCATGTTGATGGGGACAAGGGCCTCATCCCCACAACCCTGGTCCGGTGGTTGTGGGGGTCTGCGGGCGGGGGGCTTATCGGAATCTGGAAGACCCCTTTAACAAAGGGGACCCCCAGATCCCAGGCGCCCTCTATGTGAATTGGTAACGGGGTACATTGTACCCCTACCATTTCACAAAGAAAGTGTAAAAAATTGTAAAAAAACACACAGACACAGTGGAGATAAGTCCTTTATTAAAAATAAAAAGAAGAATAAAAAAAAAAGACTTCAGCGGTGGTAATCCACTCTCGATCTTCACTCCAGCGATGTTGGTATCCTGTGCTGCTTTACAGGCATACTATATACACCCCCCAGGTACGAAATTGAAAGGAATATTTCACTTTTATTGTTTCACTTTAAGCATCATTAAAATCACTGCTCCCGAAAAAACGGCCGTTTTTAAAACTTTTTTTTGCATTGATACATGTCCCCTGGGGCAGGGCCCGGGTCCCCAAACACTTTTTATGACAATAACTTGCATATTAACCTTTAAAATTAGCACTTTTGATTTTTCGTGTTCGTGTCCCATAGACTTTAATGGGGTTCGGATGTTAGAACAAATTTATTGCCTGTTCGCAAGTTCTGGTGGGAACTGAACTGGGGGGTGTTCGGCTCATCCTTACTGAGCAGCAAATGATATCACCTGTGATGTATATTAGTTATCTTGCAAACCTGGCCTGTTAGGGGGTCCTGAGGACAGGAGTTGAGAACCACTGTTATGGAGGGATATGCTTTGTTCATATTTCATGTCTGAGGTTTACAACTACTTTAAAGTGAAACTTCACCAAAAAAAGGGAAGTTCAGAACCCCTGACAGAAGGAAAAACCAGAGTTCCATCAAAACCTAGGCGAGAAAGTCTGTTTTCAGAATTTGGGTTCTCAACTATGGAACATACAATATACAGTGTGACAGTGTCAGGTCCTGCCAATGTGTTTAGGCAAGAAGTACTCAAGGTTCTCAAAGTTACAGTTTGAGGGGCTCCAGAATAGTGGTCCTGAGTGGAGAAGACTGGCTTGTCGGTTTTCTCAGGGATTGGTAATCCCGAATCAAGGTCTAGAGCTTGGAACCTAATGCCGTGTACACACATTCAGAATTTCTAACAACAAATGTTCGATGGGAGCTTGTTGTTGAAAATTCCAACCGTGTGTAGGCTCATCTGACATTTGCTGTCTGAATTTCCAACAACAAAAATTTGAGAGCTGGTTCTCAAATTTTCCGACAACAAAATCCGTTCTCGTAAATTCCGAGCGTGTGTAAACAATTCCGAAGCACAAAATTCCACGCATGCTCTGAATCAAGTACGAGACGGAAGCGCTCGGTCTGGTAAAACTAGCGTTCGTAATGGAGATAGCACATTCTTCACGCTGCAAACACGTCACGGACTGAAAATCACAAGGCTGAAAAGCGCCAATCGTCTCTCACCAAACTTCTACTAACACGAGATTAGCAGAAGGAGCCCAAAGGGTGGCGCACTTGGTGTTGAACTTCCCTTTTGTAGTGCTGTCGTACGTTTTGACCGTGTGTATGCAAGACGAGTTTGAGCCAACATCCGTCGGAAAAAAAATCCACGGTTTTGTTGTCGGAATGTCCGATCGTGTGTACGCGGCATTAGAATAGATTTGGGCAGGAGGAAGTCTCCAATCCTGTGTCCGGGTCTTACTGGAGACTTGTGCAGGTGTGCAGTAAGTGAGTCCTGGCCAAAGCTCGGCTCATTGAATGGGCTGCCAAGTGAGTGACACCTGGAAATACATGTATATCGCACTAAAACTGTGATGGGGTCTCTGAAAATATATGAATGAATGAGTGACTTGTATAGCACTCACATGCGAACTGAATTGCCTCTAGGCACTTTTTGCAGCCAGTGTCTGCTTGGCTGGGGCAGTCATTTTACCCCGTAGGATCTCGACATGCTTGGGACACACATATATACTGGGCCAATTTGGACAAGATCCAATTAACCTACCAGCATGTCTTTGTAGTGTGGGAGGTAACCGGAGGAAACCCACACAGACACAGGGAGAACATGCAAACTCCAGGCAGATGGTGACATGGTCGGGATTTGAACCAGTGATCCTTTTGCTGCTAGGTGAAAGTGCTAACCACTACACCACTGTGCTGCCAGCCAGTCCAGTAACATTGTGACTTCTTCCCCTCTGCAAATCATCGTTTCAGTTGATTTTAAGTAAGTGATACCTTCATATATGTATCACATCTCCTTGAATTTTTTTATCATATTACATATCCCATTTTTCATTAAATTTTTTCCCTCTTTTCTGCCCCCCTTCCCCCCCCTTTACTTTATTCAACCCACCCCTCACTTTGTTTTATTTCATCTTGTCTCTTTTTCTATTCTTCTTTTATTATCCAGTTTCCTTATATTGTCCTCTGTGACCAATAGGGACAGTCCACACCTCTTGTTGTTGGGGGTCCTCTGTCTGATCCAGGGACTTTCTGGTGGTTTCACTTGCTGGAGATCCATGATTGGGTAAGTGTATTGGCCCTTAGATTGAAGCATGCTGTTCTTGATTTCTTCCTTCAAAAATATTGTGATTTACTACGATCTTTTTTGCAATAAATATGTAAATATGTATTTATTTTTCATTTTCTATCTATACAGTTGTCAATACCAGTTTTGAGCACTATCGCACTACCCCCGAAGAAGCTATCAAAGCGAAACATGTCGGGTTGATGCGACCAGTTCTTTGCTCTTTACTTGATTATGACTTGCTAATTGTGACCACTCTCCAAACTGCATTATAACCACTTTGGTTCTTCTTTATGTAAACCTGCGATTGCTTGAGATCGTTTTTTATGTATATGTTAAATTAAAATGTAACTTTTTACTTACAGTAATCTCCCTCTCATCTCTTCTACTTCATTGATTGCACCGTTAAAAATCCCAATTCCCCCCTCCCAACTTTTGAACATATAATGTTTTGAGGGTTTTATGTAATCTTCTGGTCTAAAGTAATTTTTTAAATATGTGTACAAAAAAACGCAAAAAGGGAAAGAATTAATCTAAGTCACGGGTCTCCAAACGTCTAAACAATTTTCTGTCCTTTAGACTTTATGAGAGCCGGATTAAGGCCGCAGGGAGTAAAAAATGTTCCAGCATCAGTAAAAGTAAACAAAACTCAGTGATCAGTGGAAGTAAAACAATTTTATATACTGTAGCCCTTGTGATCAATAGGAGAAGGGTCATTGGTATCAGTGGGAGGAATAGTGCCCCATCACTGGTTTTAGTGGGAAGATAGTGCCCCATTAGTAGCAGGATTTATGCCCCACTGTTGTTGTCATTTGGAGGAAAAGTGCCCCATCATTGGTAGTAGTTGGAGAAATAGTGCCCCATTATTGATAATAGTCAGAGGAATCGTGTCCTATCATTTGCATTATTAAGAGAAATAGTACCCCATCATTGGTATTAATGGGAGGAAAAGTGTCCCATCATTGGTATCAATGGGAGAAATAGTACCCCATCATTGGTATCAATGGGAGGAATAGTACCCCATCACTGGTATCAGTGGGAGTAATAGTGCCCCATCATTGAGGTCAGTGGGAGGAATAGTGCCCCATAATTGATAATAATAGGAGGAATAATGCAAGATCATTGGTATTAGTGGGAGGAATAGTGTCCCATCATTGGTATCAGTGGGAGGAATAGTGCCCCATCATTGGTATCAGTGGGAGGAATAGTGTCCCATCATTGGTATCAGTGGGAGGAATAGTGTCCCATCATTGGTATCAGTGGGAGGAATAGTGCCCCATCATTGGTATCAGTGGGAGTAATAGTGACCCATCATTGGAATCAGTGGGAGGAATAGTGTCCCATTATTGGTATCAGTGGGAGGAATAGTGAACTATCATTGGAATCAGTGGGAGGAATAGTGCCCCATCATTGGTATCAGTGGGAGGAATAGTGAACCATCATTGGTATCAGTGGGAGGAATAGTGTCCCATCATTGGTGTCATTGGGAGGAATAAGGCCCCATCATTGGTATCAGTGGGAGGAATAGTGTCCCATCATTAGTATCAGTGGGAGGAATAGTGCCCCGTCATTGGTATAAGAGGGAGGAATAGTGTCCCATCATTGGTATTAGTGGGAGGAATAGTGTCCCATCATTGGTGTCAGTGGGAGGAATAGTGCCCCATAATTGATAATAATAGAAGGAATAATGCCAGATCATTGGTATCAGTGGGAGGAATAGTGCCCCATCACTGATTATAGTGGGAGGAATAGTACCCCATTAGTAGCAGGATTTGTTCCCCACTGCTTGTGTCAGTTGGAGGAATAGTGCCCCATCATTGGTGTCAGTTGGAGGAATAGTGGCCCAAGGGCCAGATAAAGGTTAGCAAAGGACCACATCTGGCCCACATACATCTGGCCCCGGAGCATGTGACTGTGACGTCATGGGACCATGTGACTGTGACGTCATGAGAAGCCTATATTAATCTCTGCGGACCGAAGATTTATCATTACTGCGAGAGGAAGTGTCGAGTCAACATCGAGGAGGAGAAGAGGGAAGAAGACGCAGACGGCGACGACGGGAAGACCGGCTCCTCCACTAGCAAAAGAGCTACCAAGAAGTTAGTGGAGGGGCCGGCAGAAGGACAACGGAGAGCCGGACGAGACGACGGAGAAGACCGGGCCTCCACTAGCAAAAGAGCTAAAAAGAAGTTAGCGGAGGCCCGGCAGAAGAAAGAACCGGAGAGTGGGAGAAGAACGGGAGAGCGGGAGAAGAAGAAGGTGACGGAGAAGACCGGGCCTCCGCTAGCAAAACAGCTAAAAAGAAGTTAGCGGAGGCCCGGCGGAAGAAAGAAAGAACCGGAGAGAAGAAGAGGGGAGAAGGCGACGGAGAAGACCGGGCCCCGCTAGCAAAAGAGTTGGAAAAAGATAGTGGTGGCCCAGCAGAAGAAAGAACCGGAGAGCACGGCGACGACACCGGAGACCCCCGAAGTCGGAATAAGACCTCCGGAGCGGTGCAATAAAATACTTTTAAAAACGGTGTTGTGTTTTTATTGCCATTTTTTTCCACCAGGTGAATGGGTAGGGGTACAATGTACCCCATACTCATTCACATAGGGTGGGGGGGGCCGGGATCTGGGGGCCCCCTTATTAAAGGGGGCTCCCGGATTCCGATAAGCCCCCCGCCCGCAGACCCCGACAACCAACGGCCAGGGTTGTCGGGAAGAGGCCCTGTCCTCATCAACATGGGGGCAGGGTGCTCTGGGGTGGGGGGGCCGCAGGTCGCCCCCTGCCCCAGAGCACCAAACCCCCCATGTTGAGGGCATGTGGCCTGGTACGGTTCAGGAGGGAGGGGGGCCGCTCTCTCGTCCCCCCTCTTCCCCTGCGGCCTGCCAGGTTGCGTGCTCGGATAAGGGTCTGGTTTGGATCTTGAGGGGGACCCCCACGCAGTTTTTTCAGCGTATGGTTCCCCTTCAAATCCAGACCAGACCCAAGGGCCTGGTATGCTCCTGGAGGGGGAACCCACGCCGTTTTTTTCTTTAAAAATTAGCGTGGAGTTCCCGCTCAGGATTCATACCAAACGCAGTGCCTGGTATTGGCGGGAATCCACGTCGGATCCCCGCCTATCGGCAATGCGTGTCGCTCATCGTGAAAGGAACATTTTTTCCTTTCCCGATGATGAGACAGCTCGGCACTGGCTCTCGCGACGGAGCTCATAGGGTGTCAATATCGCCGCTAGAAGCGCTGGATCTCCGGGAAAGTCACCTCTCTGGTCCCCCTCGCCCTAGATTCGGGTGTCCAATACCGGAGGACACCCTAGGAATCCTCCATCCCTTGCGGGACCCAGTCGAAGATACTGGGCCCCAGGCCTCCAGAGAGTACCTCACCCCAGACTAAAGGTGTCTGGGGTGGAATCGCAGCTCCGTCCCCGGGCCGAGGGCGCCCGGAGACCTCCAGCACTCACACCCAGGCTGAAGGTGCCTGGGCGTGGACCCCGAGCGGAAGATGTCTGCCCCTTTTATCCCCTCTCTCAGCATGCACAGCAGGCTTCCCGCCCCACCGTAGCACTGCCGAGAGAGGACAAAAAGGCACAGACCTACAATGGTGGTTCAACCCCGGGCGACAGCGCCACCTATAGGCCGCAGGGAACTGGACACCACTGATATCCTCCACTGGCATAAATTGGTCCATGAACCCTAACAATTGCTGCATCTGAGCCTGTTATCACTCAGATGCCTCCCCTAAATGTAACCACCTGCTACATATATTTTTGCTGTCTAGTGTCTAGCACAGTGTGCAGGTGACCCCCTGTGTTCTGTGCTATGTATTGCCCCTCTTTCCCTATTTTCTCTCTTCACACAGGTCAGAGCGGCCGCCAATCCTGCTTTTCATCTGAAGACCCGACATAAACTCCTTGGAACATCACATATGTTGGTCCTCGGGTTTTTGAAATGAAATATCCTTTTTTTTTTCGGGCATCTGCTAATGAGGCGCAGTCATGTGACAGCGGGCTTGACACAGTTTTACAGACAGAGCCACGCGGCTTCCTCGGGTCTCACGGTTGGACATCACAGCTCAGAGGGAGAAGCTTTGCTTTGCATTCTGCCACAAACAGAAGGAACGTGTCACTAGTAACTGGTTTGTCTTAATTAATGAAACTTCAAGTCCTGTTTTTATTCTTCAGGGTTCATTCTGGAAAAGCTCGGATACATTAATAAGCTGGAGTAATTCTGTGCAAAGAACGCTTTGCTCTGCGGACTCTTATTGAAGCATGTTGGAGCTGTCTGCTCCGGATCTAGAGGTCCATGTTATAAAAAAAGAAAAAGGCCTTTTAGGAAAAAAAAAAATTGTTTTAAAATAGTATTGTTTTGCTTGAATTTGGCTTGGTGACCCGGAGTTATATTAAAGCTAAAATTTAAGCAAACAGCCTAATACATAAAACATGTTTTAATAAACAGGAGGCACTGATTACTGATCACCAAAATCAAAGTGTAAAAAAAGACTCCTACTGTGTGCAGAATACTAAATTCCAAATTTCAATTTACAATTTCAATACTATATTTTGGACCAAACACTGGAAAAGCTAATATTTGTATTGAAGGGCCCTGGGGCCATCATAAAAAAAAGAAAATCATATATATATTTTTTAAGAATTCTGAGTTTAAAGAATATTTTTTTTTTAAACTAAATTCTGTCTTTGAAAGTTAGAATTCTGACTTGGAATCTCAGAATTCTGACTTTGAAACTCATGCCCCGTACAAACGACCGATTTTCCCGTCGGGAAAAGTCAGACGAGAGCTTTTCGCCTGGAATCCCGAGCGTGTGTATGCTCCATCGGACTTTTTCCCACAGGAAAACTGCCGGAAAAAAAAGAGAGCAGGATCTCTTTTTTCCCGTCTGGAAAAAATCCTAGTGGGAAAACCGTTTGTCTGTATGCTGTACGCATACAGACGCATGCTCGGAAACAAATCGACGCATGCTCAGAAGCATAGAACTTAATTTTCTCAGCTCGTCATAGTCTTTTATGTCACCGCGTTCTTGCCAGTCAAAAGTTCACCGGACTTGTGACCGTGTGTATGCAAGGGAGGCTTGAGAGGAATTCCGTCGGGAAAACAATAGTTTTTTTTTCCAACGGGAAAACCGGTCGTGTGTGTACAGGGCATCAGAATTCTGACTTTGGAACTCAGAATTCTGACTTTGAAACTCAGAATTCTGACTTTAAATCTCAGAATTCTGACTTTAAATCTCAGAATTCTAAATTTTTAATCTCATAATTCTGTTAATTTTTTTAAACTTACAATTCTGTCTTTTAATCTTAGAATTCTGAGTTTGAAACTCTGAATTCTCACTTTTAATCTTAGAATTCTGACTTTTAAACTCCGAATTCTGACTTAAAATTTTAGAATTCTGACTTTTAAACTCAGAATTCTGGGTTTGAAACTCAGAATTCTGACTTTTAATCTCAGAATTCTGACTGTCAAATCGCATGTCAAATCGGCAGCATTTGCTGGCAATTGCCAGCAATGACACCGTCCTAATCGGTGCGACGCCGCATCTGTGGCGCTGCACCAATTTCAAAAACTAGTTACATGTTCTACTTTTTGCGATTTCGGGCCACGATTTACATTGACATCTGTGCAGAAACCTGCACAGATGTCTCTGTAATTACGGCCGAAATCAGGACTGACAGGCGGGAGTGAAATCGTGTGAGTTCAGCTGAACTTGCACGGCTTCGTTCCCGCAGCCCAGTGTGAACCCGGACTGAAACTCAGAATTCTGACTTTAAATCTCAGAAATATGACTTTGAAACACAGAATTCTGACTTTGAATCTCAGAATTCTGACTTTTAACCTCAGAACTCTGTTAATTTTTTTTTTTTTTTTTACTTTCAATCTCAGAATTATGACTTTTAATCTCAGAATTTTGACTTTCAAGCTCACAATTTTGTAAAAAAAAATGAAAAATAAAAATTTAAACTCATAATTCTGTAATTTTTTTATGATGTCCCCAGGACTCTTCCATATATTTATACATAATGGCTAACAGTCAATTTAAACCCATAGTCATAAATATAAAAAAATATTTTTGTTATTGTTAAATTTCAAAAGGGTTGGCGATTATTATTGGGGGGGGGGGGGAATCTAAAATTTGGGGTATTAATTAAGGAAAATGCAATTTTTTGAAATACAGAGAATATTATTGAATGTGCTACTGCTTCTTGGTTGTGTATGGAGGAACACCTAGTACAAAAGTACTTTTCTGATGGACTTTTTGAAACATTTAGGCTCCATTTAGGCTCCATGCACACTACTCCTGGAGTAAAAAAATATAATATCATGTTATTATTTATGGTATTAAAGTGGTTGTAAACCCCTGAATAGTGATGAGCCGAACACCCCCGGGTTCGGTTCGCACCAGAACCCGCGAACGGACCGAAAGTTCGTACGAACATTAGAACCCTATTAAATACAATGGATGCGAACGTTCGAATTCTAAAGTGCTAATTATAACAACTATTATGCATGTTATTGTCCTAAAAAGGGTTTGGGAACCCGGGTTGTGCACCAGGGGACATGTATCAATGCAAAAAGAAGTTTTAAAAACGGTCGTTTTTCGGGAGCAGTCATTTTAATGATGCATAAAGTGAAAAAAAAAAAGTCAAATATTCCTTTAAATATCGTACCTGGGGGGTGTCTAAAGTATGCCTGTGAAGTGCCACGTGTTTCCCGTGTTTAGAACTGTCCCTGCACAAAATGACACTTCTAAAGGAAAAAAAAGCCATTTAAAACTGCTTGCGGCTTTAATGTAATGTCTGGTCCCGGTAATATGGATGAAAATCTTTAAGAAAAATGGCATAGCTACCCCATGACCCCCCCCCCCACCCCAGCCCATTACCAGCCCCTTTGGGTCTTGTATGGATATTAAGGGGAACCCCGCACATAAAATAAAAAAGGCCCTATATACTCTGAACAGCCGTATACAGGCGGTGCATACAAGACAGGGACTGTAGGTTTGTTCTTATGTAGAATCTGTTTGTAATTTTGAACAGGTACATTGTTTAAGTGTAGCTCCAGCCCAAAAATCTATTTTTAAACTTTTTGGAAAACATAGGTAAGGGTTATCACCCCTGTAACATTTGTTTTGCTGTCTGTGCCCCTGTTCAGAACATTTCACCTCACTTTCCGTCCCAATGACAACTGTTTTTGAAATGTGGTGTTTTTCTTGAAACAAGGATTGGTGATAAAGCATCAGTACAGAGGAGACACCTTTCTCCCATATTAATTCTTACAGGAGAGAATTTTCCTTCCAAGGGGTAGATTTCCTCTCACTTCCTGTTGTCTTCTTGCGTTTGCAAGTAGGAGTCGTTTGTAAGTTGGATGTTTGAAAGTAGGGACCTGCCGTATATACTCTGCAGAAATAGGCCCCTTAGTTGTTGGTGTTGGCACAACACTGTAAGCACTCACAGTTACTCTTGGTTGGTGCTGGAACGCCCTGCTGTCAACTATTATATCAGGAATTTTAATTACATATAATTGTTGAACAGTGGTAGTAAAAATTGGGCCTTTGATGGTGGTGCTGGTGCCACAACACTGTAAGCCCTGACAGTTACTCTTGGTGGGTGCAGCAATGGGCCCTGCTGTGAATTATTAGATCAAGAATTGTAATTGCATGCCCCTGTTGAACAGGGGCTGAAAAATTGGGCCTTTCGTGGTGGTGGTGGTGGTGGTGGTGTTGCCACAACACTGTAAGCCCTCAGAGTTAATCTTGGTGGGTGCAGGAATGGGCCCTGCTGTGAATTATTAGATCAAGAATTGTAATTACATGCCCCTTTTGAACAGGGGCTGAAAAATTGGGCCTTTCGTGGTGGTGGTGGTGGTGGCGTTGCCACAACACTGTAAGCCCTCAGAGTTACTCTTGGTGGGTGCAGGAATGGGCCCTGCTGTGAATTATTAGATCAAGAATTGTAATTACATGCCCCTTTTGAACAGGGGCTGAAAAATTGGGCCTTTCGTGGTGGTGGTGGTGGTGGCGTTGCCACAACACTGTAAGCCCTCAGAGTTACTCTTGGTGGGTGCAGGAATGGGCCCTGCTGTGAATTATTAGATCAAGAATTGTAATTACATGCCCCTTTTGAACAGGGGCTGAAAAATTGGGCCTTTCGTGGTGGTGGTGGTGGTGGCGTTGCCACAACACTGTAAGCCCTCAGAGTTACTCTTGGTGGGTGCAGCAATGGGCCCTGCTGTGAATTATTAGATCCAGAATTGTAATTGCATGCCCCTGTTGAACAGGGGCTGAAAAATTGGGCCTTAGGCACTGGTGGCACAACACTACAACCCCTCACAGATACTGTACTTGGAGCACAGCAATGAGCCCTGTTGCAAAGTATTGCTTCAAAAATTGTAATGACACGCCCCTGTTAAACAGGGGCTGAAAAATTGGGCCTTAGGCACTGGTGCCACAACACTCCAACCCCTCACAGATACTGTACTTGGAGCACAGCAATGAGCCCTATGGCAAATTATTGCTAAAAAATTGTAATTACACGCCCCTGTAAAACAGGGGCTGAAAAATTGGGCCTTAGCCACTGGTGGCGGCACCCATAAACAAAAATGATCTTCCAAGCTATCATCATCAATCGTATCATTGAGGCCTCGGAGGAGGAGGATAGCCAGTCAACATAACAGCACAGGCACTCAGCATCAGCATCAGTCTTGAAGGGATGTGACATGTTAAAATCAATTAGTCTGTTATATCAGCATCAGGTGTGTGGTAGCTGGTGGTGATCCAAGACTGGTTCATCTTGATGAAAGTCAGTCGATCAACCGAGTCGGTGGACAGGCGCACCCTGTGATCCGTGACAAATCCTCCAGCAGCACTGAATGTGCGTTCCGAAAGAACGCTGGATGCAGGACAGGCCAGTAGCTCAATTGCATACTGTGCAAGCTCTGGCCAGTGATCCATCCTCAAGACCCAGTAAGCCAGAGGATTTTCGGTGGGGAAGGTGTCCAAGTCTGACCTTGCCCCTAGATATTCCTGCACCATGTTTATCAGACGCTGGCGATGGTTGCTGGAACCGATCATACTTTGGGGCTGCGGACTAAAGAATTGTCTGAACGCATCGGTCAGACGGCCACCTTCCCCACCGCTCCTTCTTTGACTGGCCGAAGCCTCAGCAACTCGTTGTCCAGGACCAGGAGTTTGTAACCTCCCAGTCTCTGGGAACGCGTTGCACAGACCTTTCTGCAAGGCCTCCCGGAGTTGTCTCATCCTCTGCTCCCTCTGCGACGGTAACATAAGGTCCGCAACCTTACCCTTGTACCGTGGATCAAGGAGAGTGGCCAGCCAGTAATGGTCCCTCTCCTTGATCCGAAGAATACGAGGATCCTTCCGCAGACTTTGCAGGATCAGGGAGGCCATGCAGCGTAGGTTTGCTGAGGCATTCGCTCCGGAGTCCTCTGGGTCACTAAGGACGACATGATCCGCAGCCACCTCCTCCCAGCCACGTACAAGTCCACTGGTTTCTTGGGACTGTAAATCATCCCTAAAAGACTGCTGCTGATGATGCTGAGTGCCAGCCTCCACCTCCATGCTGACACAATCCTCCTCCTCCTCCTCCTCCTCCTCTTCCTGTGCGATGGGTGGGACAGAAGGAACACTGTCTGGGTAAAGGGGGCCTTGAGAGGCAAGGAAGTCCTCCTCTTCCTGTCTCTGTTCTGCCTCAAGTGCCCTGTCCATTATTCCACGCAGCGTGTGCTCCAACAGGTGGACAAGAGGTACAGTGTCACTGATGCATGCACTGTCACTGCTCACCATCCTCGTGGCCTCCTCAAATGGTGCCAGGACAGTGCATGCATCCCTGATCATGCCCCACTGGCGTGGAGAAAAAAAACCAAGCTCCCCTGACCCTGTCCTGGTGCCATAGTCGCACAGGTACTCATTGATGGCCCTCTGCTGCGTGTGCAGCCGCTGCAGCATGGCCAACGTTGAGTTCCACCTGGTGGGCATGTCACATATAAGGCGGTTCTTGGGCAGGTTCAACTCCTTTTGCAGCTCAGCCAGGCGAGCACTGGCATTATAAGATCTGCGGAAATGCACACAGACTTTCCTGGCCTGCCTCAGGACATCCTGTAAGCCCGGGTACCTGCCCAAGAACCGCTGCACCACCAGGTTAAGGACGTGAGCCACACAGGGCACATGGGTCAGTTGTCCCTGTCGGAGGGCGGAGAGGAGGTTGGTGCCATTGTCGCAAACCACCATTCCTGGCTTAATCTGGCGTGGCGTCAACCACCTCTCGGCCTGGCCCTGCAGAGCAGACAGGACCTCTGCCCCAGTGTGGCTTCTGTCCCCCAAACACACCAGCGCAAGCACGGCATGGCATCTTTTTGCCTGCGAAATTGCGTAGCCCCTTGAACGGCTACGGAGCACCGCTGGTTCATAGGACAAACCACAGGAAGAGGCCATGGAGGAAGAAGAAGAGGAGGGGGTGGAGGAGAGAGGTGTGTCACAACCAGTAGTAGCATTTTGGAGGCGTGGCAGTGGAACAACCTCCAACACTACTGCACCTTGTCCTGCATCCTTCCCAGCTGCCAAAAGAGTGACCCAATGGGCCGTGAAAGAAAGGTAACGTCCCTGTCCATGCCTGCTGGACCATGAGTCAGCGGTAATATGCACCTTACCGCTGACCGCCCTGTCCAGCGAGGCCAAGACATTGCCTTCCACATGCCGGTAGAGAGCCGGAATAGCCTTCCGTGAGAAAAAGTGTCGTTTGGGAACCTGCCACTGAGGAACCGCACATTGCACAAACTCACGGAAGGGGGCCGAGTCTACCAACTGAAAAGGCAGCAGTTGAAGCGCTAGCAATTTAGCCAAGCTAGCATTCAACCGCTGGGCATGTGGATGGCTGGGAGTGAACTTCTTTCAACGGTCCAGCAGCTGGGGCAGGGAAATTTGCCTGCTAGAATCGGACGTCGGTGTACTGCTAGCAGAGTGGCCGCAAGTACTTGGCTGTGACACACCTAATTCTACACCTTCATTCCTCTCAGTGCATGTTTCAGAGAGGACTGAAGTTATAGTGGGGTTGGAGATCCCAGCTGTTGCGGTGCAAGGAGAGGTCCGCTTTGTTCTTTGGTGTGGGTCTTTGAGGTAGGCTTGCCAATGAGCTGCATGGCAGGTCAACATATGTCTGGTCAGGCATGTGGTACCCAAGCGGCTGATGTTTTGGCCACGCGATATACGCTTGAGACATATGTTGCAAACAGCAGCTGTGCGATCTGATGCACTAGCCTCAAAAAAGGCCCACACCAAAGAACTTTTTGAATGACGGGCAGAGGCAGCGCCCTGCACAGGCGGAGCTCTGCGGTGTGATTCCGTCAGTGTACTGCCCTTACGCTGGCCACCAAAGGGCATCCTGCCTCGTTGGAGATGTGCCTCCTCCTCATCCTCCTCCTCCTCTCTCCTATTAGGCACCCACGTGGAGTCAGTGACCTCATCATCCCCTCCCTCCTCATCACTGGAGCCAATCTGGCAGTATGCTGCATCTGCTGGAACATGACTGCCAGATTGGTGTCCTTCTTGAGCATCCCCTCTGTCTGCTCTCACGCTACTGCCTTCCTGTAGCTGGGTTTCATCATCAGACCCTTTGAAACGCTGGGCATCCTCCTGGAGCATGTACCCAACACTGTGCTCAAACAGTTCGGGGGACTCCTCAGGAGGAGGACATGGTGGGTCTAGGGAAGGAGTGACTGATGATGAGTCTGACATTGATACCAGGGAAGAGGACGCTTTGGCAGCTGCTTTGCCAGTACCCTGAGCCTGGGTGAGAGAGGATGAGGAGGAGGAGGAGGGCTTGGTCATCCACTCCACCAAGTCTTCGGCATGATGTGGCTCAACATGTCCAGCTGCCGAAAAGAAGGACAAGCGTGTCCCATGGCCATGTGCTGATGACAATGCACCGCGTCCACGACCAGCACTGTTGCCCCCAGACACAGAGCCTGCTTGCCCTCTTTTATTGCCTCCTGACTGTCTGCCTCTCCTTGTTTGCCTTCCAGACATTCTAATAGATGGCCTGCAGGGAGATGGGAAAAAAGCAATAAGGGCTACCTTCAGGTGTCCTTCTCTGTCCCTTTACTTAAGGATTTCTAAATATGGTTGAGGATGATTGCTTTTGCACAGAATAGCACAACGACAATTTCCCTGACTGTCCAAAAAACAAGGATTTCAAAGATGGTTGATGAGGAATGCTTTAGCACACTATAGCACAAGGAGAATTTCCCTCACTGTCCTTCCCTGTCCCTAGAAACAAGGATTATCAGAGTGAAAGAAACTGACACTCTTCCTACCTATAGTTTTCTGTCCCTAGAAAAAATGTTTTTTTAAAGCACACTATAGCACAAGGAGAATTTCCCTCACTGTCCTTCCCTGTCCCTAGAAACAAGGATTATCACAGTGAAAGAAACTGACACTCTTCCTACTGTGACAGCAGGAAGGTAAAGTCACCTGGTTGCATCCAGGGGGGTAGATATATTTCTCCCAGATTCAGGCTTTATGCTGACTTATACAACTAGGGTGGAGAGTTGTATAAGCCCAGCTGAGGCTAGTAGGCTCATGGATGACTCATACCTCTAGGGAGAGTGTGGGGCGTCGTACAGACAGGGAGTTGATGAGGCCAGCTGAAGCTTGTCAGCTCATTTAGGCCTCTATAAGAACTCCCAGCTTCATTAGATGTTAGCTCATGCCTGGAACCAGACCTGTGTGGACTGTCTAGGGAGAGTGAACCCCTGTGCGGTGAGAAAAAGCCTGTGTGGCTATTTGCTTGGACATTTAAAACCAGGGACTTAGGGACTAGGACAGCACTAGGCTGATCCCAGTTGTTAGTTAGGAAACCTGTATGTTTAGTCAGAGGTCAAGTTGACCAGGATTTAATTTGTTTATGTTTCTTTTGGCTTTGCTGTGTTTTGTCACTGTAAATAGAAAATAAACCACACCTTTTTTTGGATTTTGAAAACCACAACCTCCGTTTGCTGGGCCTGTTTTGTGTGGGGAGCCCATCCCGGGGGTCACACACACCCGCTGCCGAGCTAACCCCCTCACAGTTGGTGGAGAACCAGTGGCAGTTTTTTTTAAGCCAGCATGGAGGAGATACTGAAGCAGCTGGCTCTAGCAAATGCCAATCAACAGCAGACAAATGCAGGTTTGCAAAAGAGCCTTGCAGCTCAACAACAGAACTTCGCAGCCCAGCAGCAAGCTCATCAACAGAGCCTTGCAGCCCAGCAACAAGCCCAGCAGCAATCTGAGGCCCGCTTCATAGACCTGTTACAGAAGCAAGAGCAGAGACTACAACAAATGGAAGCAGTAATGCAGCAACGTCCGCAGACCAGTGAGGAAAGCCGTCCCACTAATACCGCGTCCTTTGGGGTGAGTCGTTTATTGACAAAAATGACTGGAGAGGATGATCCAGAGGTATTTTTGACCACATTTGAAAGGACTGCTGAAAGAGAAAAGTGGCCTGAGGAGCAGTGGGCTGGACTGGTGGCTCCTCTGTTAACTGGTGAATCGCAGAAGGCTTACTATGACCTAGAGCCTAACCAAGCAAAAGACTATGTGATGCTAAAAGCTGAAATATTGGCAAGGCTGGGTGTCACCCAGGCTGTCCGGGCTCAGCGTGTGCATAACTGGACTTTCCAGCTTGGAAAACCCCCCAGGTCTCAAATGTATGATCTCATTCACCTGAGCAGAAAGTGGCTACAGCCAGAGACTTTGTCCGCACCAAAGATTGTGGAACGTGTTGTAATGGATCGGTTTTTGAGAGCTCTTCCTACTGCCATCCAAAAGTGGGTAAGCCATGGAGACCCAGAGACGGCCGATGGTCTTGTGGATCGTGTGGAGAAATACTTGGCTACAGAGAACCTGACGGCCTCTTCCAGAGACACTCGGACTTTCCACCCTAAGACCAGACCATCCCCAGGGGCGGATAAGAGGATTCCAAGGGGTAAGGGTGGAGAGAGTGAGAGGGTGGGAGCTCTACCCCAAGTTTGGCGAGAACAGCCTGGGAAATCAGCGGCTCAAGAGGCGGCAAGAAGGATCGTTTGCTACCGCTGCCGGCAAGCGGGACATATTGCAGCCAATTGCCCGGTTGTGGAGGAACCCATGCAGTGTGACTTTCTGATGGGCAGACGTCAGTCGCTGTGTGCGACAGTCGCATGCACTGCCATTCGAGGAACTGAGAAACATTTATGCAAAATGTGTGTTAATGGTAGAAATGTTGTGGTATTGCTGGATTCAGGTAGCCTTGTGACCCTGATAAAGGCTGAGTTAGTTAAAACAGAGGTCTCTGGGAATAGCAAGGTAGCTGTTATTTGTGTGCATGGGGACACCCGAGAGTATCCAGTGACTACAGTGTGTTTCGAGACCCCCAAAGGTACCCTCTCTCATCCAGTGGGCTTAGTATCTCAGTTACCGTATGACGCCATTGTGGGAAGGGATTTTCCGAAGTTCTGGGAACTGTGGGATGATCCTGAGCCCCCCACTGGTGCCCCTATGTACCAGGAATGTGATAGCCAGAACTCCCCTGAGAGTGGTGAGGACTCTCCGGAATTTCCCTTATCAGTATTGGCAGGGGAGACTCAAGAAACTGGAGAGGAGCCCACCTCCTCAGACGAAAACCTACCGTCTGTGGAGTTTTCTGATCTTGAGGTTCACAGGGAAAACTTTGCCACAGAACAGTTGAAAGACCCCGCCCTAATAAATGCACGGGAAAACGTAGTGAAAATAGATGGCGAGTTAGTGAACCCAGATAATACCTGCACTTACCCATACTTCAGCGTAGAGAAGGACCTACTGTATCGGGTGGCAAAAAGGGCAGAAGAAACCGTTGAGCAGCTTGTGGTGCCCAAACCTTACAGGAAGTTGGTGTTGGAGTTGGCCCATGGGCACATTCTTGGAGGTCATCTGGGGACAGAGAAAACCCGAGAGAGGGTATTACAGAGATTCTATTGGCCGGGGGTGATAAAGGACATAGAAAATTATTGTTCCTCCTGCCCTGTGTGTCAGAGGTCGGCCCCGATGCCACATTTCCGTAGCCCGCTGGTCCCTCTACCCATCATTGAGGTCCCGTTTGAGAGGATCGCCATGGATTTGGTAGGTCCTATAATCAAGTCCGCTAGGGGGCACCAGTACATATTAGTTATAATGGACTATGCCACCCGTTATCCAGAAGCGATCCCTCTCCGAAATACCTCGGCCAAAACCATAGCCAAAGAGCTATCTCTTGTGTTTAGCCGGGTGGGTATTTGTAGAGAACTGCTTACGGACCAAGGTACACCCTTTATGTCCCGGGTTATGAAGGAGCTGTGTAAATTGTTCAAAGTGACGCAATTACGTACATCTGTGTATCACCCCCAAACCGATGGGCTGGTTGAAAGATTCAACAAAACCCTAAAGCAAATGTTGAAGAAAGTGGTGGATAGAGATGGAAAGGATTGGGACTGTCTACTTCCTTATCTGATGTTTGCTATTAGGGAGGTGCCCCAATCCTCTACGGGATTCTCCCCCTTTGAGTTACTGTATGGGAGACACCCAAGAGGGCTGTTGGATATTGCCAAGGAAACTTGGGAAAGTGAGAGTTCTCCCCACAGGAGTGTGATTGAGCATGTCGCCCTGATGCAAGACCGAATTGCACAGGTAATGCCCATCGTGAAGGAACATTTGGCCCAAGCGCAGTTAGCACAGCAGAGAGTGTACAACCGTGGAGCCAAGACCCGTACCTTTTCCCCGGGGGATAGGATACTGGTACTTGTCCCTACGGTTGAAAGTAAATTCCTTGCCAAATGGCAAGGCCCCTACGAGATAATGGAAAAAGTGAGCGAAGTGAATTACAAGGTCAGACAACCAGGAAGGCGAAAGCCCGAACAGATCTATCACGTTAATCTGTTGAAAGCCTGGAGGGATAGAGAGTCCCTAGTCGCAGACACTTGGTCACCAGCTCAAACTGGTTGCGTGATTCCTGAGGTTGGAATAGCAGCCACCTTGTCACAACCCCAACAACAGGAGGTTAAGGAGTTTGTGCTTCGCAACAAGGAGGTATTCTCTGAGCTGCCGGGACAAACATCTGGGGTAGAGCATGACATCATTACCCCGCCCGGTGAAAGGGTGAAGTTAAAACCCTATCGGATCCCAGAGGCCCGACGGGAGGCAATACGGGAGGAAGTACAGAAAATGCTGAACTTAGGGGTGATAGAGGAGTCCCAAAGTGATTGGTCTAGTCCCATTGTGTTGGTGCCTAAACCGGATGGGAGCTGGCGATTTTGTAACGATTTTCGTCAGTTGAACAAAGTTACAAAATTTGACACCTACCCCATGCCACGTATAGATGAGTTGATCGACCGGCTGGGAACAGCCCGATACATGACGACTCTTGACCTCACAAAAGGGTATTGGCAAATCCCCCTGGCCAAATTGGCCAAAGAGAAAACCGCATTTGTAACCCCAGACGGGGCGTTCCAATATAAAAGAATGCCGTTCGGGTTACAGAATGCGCCGGCCACGTTCCAGCGGAAAATGGACCAGATGCTGAGGCCCCATCGGAAGTATGCTGCGGCTTACCTGGATGACGTAATTGTCCATAGCACAGATTGGGCCTCACATCTGCCAAAAGTGCAAGCAGTCCTGGACTCTGTTCGGGAAGCGGGGTTTACGGCTAACCCCAAGAAGTGTACCATTGGGCAGGAGGAGGCCAAATATCTTGGGTACACCATTGGGAGGGGAGTAATAAAACCCCAACTCAACAAAGTCGAGGCCATCCAGAGTTGGCCACGTCCCAACAGCAAGAAACAGGTACGAGCCTTTCTGGGAATCGCTGGGTATTATCGGCGATTCATTCCCCACTTTGCCTCTAAGGCTGTGCCCCTAACCAACCTAACGAAGGGTAAAGGGTCGGTCATGATTAAATGGACCCCCGAGGCTGAGGCAGCATTCCAATTCTTGAAACAAGCCTTATGTAGCCAGCCAGTGTTGTACTCACCCGACTTCTCTAAAGACTTTGTCGTACAAAGTGATGCGTCAGATGTGGGGTTAGGAGCAGTATTGTCCCAGGTCTGGAACGGGGAAGAGCACCCAGTCATTTACCTCAGCAGGAAGTTGAAGTCCCATGAGGTAAATTACGCCACCGTTGAAAAGGAGTGTTTAGCGGTGAAGTGGGCTCTAGATTCCCTTCAGTACTACCTGCTAGGTAGGCACTTTGACATGGTTACGGATCACGCTCCGTTAAAGTGGATGGCTCAAAACAAGGAAACAAATAGAAGAGTGAATAGGTGGTTCCTGGCCCTCCAGGAATTCAACTTCACAGTAAAGCATCGCCCTGGCGTTCAAATGGGGAATGTGGATGCTTTGTCTCGAGTACATGAATGCCTGATTGCTGGTGTTCCAACCCCGAGGTTAAAACAAGAAGGGGGGGTATGTGACAGCAGGAAGGTAAAGTCACCTGGTTGCATCCAGGGGGGTAGATATATTTCTCCCAGATTCAGGCTTTATGCTGACTTATACAACTAGGGTGGAGAGTTGTATAAGCCCAGCTGAGGCTAGTAGGCTCATGGATGACTCATACCTCTAGGGAGAGTGTGGGGCGTCGTACAGACAGGGAGTTGATGAGGCCAGCTGAAGCTTGTCAGCTCATTTAGGCCTCTATAAGAACTCCCAGCTTCATTAGATGTTAGCTCATGCCTGGAACCAGACCTGTGTGGACTGTCTAGGGAGAGTGAACCCCTGTGCGGTGAGAAAAAGCCTGTGTGGCTATTTGCTTGGACATTTAAAACCAGGGACTTAGGGACTAGGACAGCACTAGGCTGATCCCAGTTGTTAGTTAGGAAACCTGTATGTTTAGTCAGAGGTCAAGTTGACCAGGATTTAATTTGTTTATGTTTCTTTTGGCTTTGCTGTGTTTTGTCACTGTAAATAGAAAATAAACCGCACCTTTTTTTTGATTTTGATAACCACAACCTCCGTTTGCTGGGCCTGTTTTGTGTGGGGAGCCCATCCCGGGGGTCACACACACCCGCTGCCGAGCTAACCCCCTCACACTACCTATAGTTTTCTGTCCCTAGAAAAAATGTTTTTTTAAAGCACACTATAGCACAAGGAGAATTTCCCTCACTTTCCTTCCCTGTCCCTAGAAACAAGGATTATCACAGTGAAAGAAACTGACACTCTTCCTACCTATAGTTTTCTGTCCCTAGAAAAAATGTTTTTTTAAAGCACACTATAGCACAAGGAGAATTTCCCTCACTGTCCTTCCCTGTCCCTAGAAACAAGGATTCGCACAGTAAAACACACTGACACTCTCCCTACCTATAGTTTTCTGTCCCTAGAAAAAATGTTTTTTTAAAGCACACTATAGCACAAGGAGAATTTCCCTCACTGTCCTTCCCTGTCCCTAGAAACAAGGATTATCACAGTGAAAGAAACTGACACTCTTCCTACCTATAGTTTTCTGTCCCTAGAAAAAATGTTTTTTTAAAGCACACTATAGCACAAGGAGAATTTCCCTCACTGTCCTTCCCTGTCCCTAGAAACAAGGATTATCACAGTGAAAGAAACTGACACTCTTCCTACCTATAGTTTTCTGTCCCTAGAAAAAATGTTTTTTTAAAGCACACTATAGCACAAGGAGAATTTCCCTCACTGTCCTTCCCTGTCCCTAGAAACAAGGATTATCACAGTGAAAGAAACTGACACTCTTCCTACCTATAGTTTTCTGTCCCTAGAAAAAATGTTTTTTTAAAGCACACTATAGCACAAGGAGAATTTCCCTCACTGTCCTTCCCTGTCCCTAGAAACAAGGATTATCACAGTGGAAGAAACTGACACTCTTCCTACCTATAGTTTTCTGTCCCTAGAAAAAATGTTTTTTTAAAGCACACAATAGCACAAGGAGAATTTCCCTCACTGTCCTTCCCTGTCCCTAGAAACAAGGATTATCAGAGTGAAAGAAACTGACACTCTTCCTACCTATAGTTTTCTGTCCCTAGAAAAAATGTTTTTTTAAAGCACACAAATAGCACAAGGAGAATTTCCCTCACTGTCCTTCCCTGTCCCTAGAAACAAGGATTATCACAGTGAAAGGAACTGACACTCTTCCTACCTATAGTTTTCTGTCCCTAGAAAAAATGTTTTTTTAAAGCACACTATAGCACAAGGAGAATTTCCCTCACTGTCCTTCCCTGTCCCTAGAAACAAGGATTATCAGAGTGAAAGAAACTAACACTCTTCCTACCTATAGTTTTCTGTCCCTAGAAAAAATGTTTTTTTAAAGCACAATATAGCACAAGGAGAATTCCCCTCACTGTCCTTCCCTGTCCCTAGAAACAAGGATTATCACAGTGAAAGAAACTGACACTCTTCCTACCTATAGTTTTCTGTCCCTAGAAAAAATGTTTTTTTAAAGCACACTATAGCACAAGGAGAATTTCCCTCACTGTCCTTCCCTGTCCCTAGAAACAAGGATTATCACAGTGAAAGAAACTGACACTCTTCCTACCTATAGTTTTCTGTCCCTAGAAAAAAAATGTTTTTTTAAAGCACACTATAGCACAAGGAGAATTTCCCTCACTGTCCTTCCCTGTCCCTAGAAACAAGGATTATCACAGTGAAAGAAACTGACACTCTTCCTACCTATAGTTTTCTGTCCCTAGAAAAAATGTTTTTTTAAAGCACACTATAGCACAAGGAGAATTTCCCTCACTGTCCTTCCCTGTCCCTAGAAACAAGGATTATCACAGTGAAAGAAACTGACACTCTTCCTACCTATAGTTTTCTGTCCCTAGAAAAAATGTTTTTTTAAAGCACACTATAGCACAAGGAGAATTTCCCTCACTGTCCCTCCCTGTCCCTAGAAACAAGGATTATCACAGTGAAAGAAACTGACACTCTTCCTACCTATAGTTTTCTGTCCGTAGAAAAAATGTTTTTTTAAAGCACACTATAGCACAAGGAGAATTTCCCTCACTGTCCTTCCCTGTCCCTAGAAACAAGGATTATCACAGTGAAAGAAACTGACACTCTTCCTACCTATAGTTTTCTGTCCCTAGAAAAAATGTTTTTTTAAAGCACACTATAGCACAAGGAGAATTTCCCTCACTGTCCTTCCCTGTCCCTAGAAACAAGGATTCGCACAGTAAAACACACTGACACTCTCCCTACCTATAGTTTTCTGTCCCTAGAAAAAATGTTTTTTTAAAGCACACTATAGCACAAGGAGAATTTCCCTCACTGTCCTTCCCTGTCCCTAGAAACAAGGATTCGCACAGTAAAACACACTGACACTCTCCCTACCTATAGTTTTCTCTCCCTAGAAAAAATGTTTTTTTAAAGCACACTATAGCACAAGGAGAATTTCCCTCACTGTCCTTCCCTGTCCCTAGAAACAAGGATTCGCACAGTAAAACACACTGACACTCTCCCTACCTATAGTTTTCTGTCCCTAGAAAAAATGTTTTTTTAAAGCACACTATAGCACAAGGAGAATTCCCTCACTGTCCTTCCCTGTCCCTAGAAACAAGGATTCGCACAGTAAAACACACTGACACTCTCCCTACCTATCCTTCTCTTTCCCTAAACTAAAGGAATCCAGGTTAAGCAAGAAAAAATAAATGTCACTGTCCCTGCCTATGCTTCTCTTTCCCTGCTCAGGAACACACTACACTAGGCCGCCGTGCTGGCGGCCTTTTATAGTGTGGGGCGTGTACTAAACACCCTCAGCAATAATTGGCCACAGGCATCCTGCCTGTGGCCAATCATTGCTCTCCTCGCTGCCGGCGCTGTGATTGGCCAAGCATGCGGGGTCACAGTGCATGCTTGGCCAATCACAGCGCCTGGATGACACTGCGATGGCGTAGTGCATTGTGGGCCGTTCGCGTCACTCGAATTTGGCGCGAACGGCCCAAATCGTTCGATCTTCGTCGAACGATCGAACAGCCGATGTTCGAGTCGAACGTATGTTCGACTCGAACACGAAGCTCATCCCTACCCCTGAATTATTATTTTTTTTTTTAAACTAAAGTACCTGTAAGAGAAAGCCATAATGAGCTAATATGACTAGCATAATAGCTCATTATGCATCACTTACCTTAGATCGAGGCCCCCGAAGCCGTCCTCGTCTCCCTCTCCAGCTGCAGCCATTGCTGCGGTGATAGCCGGAAGGTTACTTTGATTGGCCGGAGCGGCGAAGACGTGACTCCACGCATGCGCGCGGGAGCCGTCGAATCCGGCTAAGTCGAAGAATGCTGGGACTTAGCCGGATTTGTGAATGGGATTAACCCTATGAATGCGCCGTTGTCTACGGTGCGCATGTGCCGTAGACACGGAGCAATGTCATTTTTAGCAAATATCTCCTAAACCGTGTAGGTTCAGGAGATATTTCTTGCACCTACAGGTAAGCCTTAATCTAGGCCATGGGGGCCATCCACATGCAGTAAAAAAAATATATATATAAAAAAAAACATAAAAAATATGCCAATCAGTGCCCACAAATGGGCACTGACTGGCACTATCATGCCAAGAAAATAATGTGTGGTGGCTGGCATTGCTAGGCAGCAGTGTCACCAGTGCCACCTACTAGTGTCCATCAGTGCCACCTATCAGTGCCCATCCGTGCCCATCTGTGCCCATAAGTGCCCACCTATCAGTGCCCGTCCGTGCCACCTATCAGTGCCACCCATAAGTGCCCATCAGTGCCGCCTAAAAGTGCCCATTAGTGCCGCCTATGAGTGCCCATCAGTGCCGCATACCAGTGCCACATATCAGTGCCCATCAGTGCCGCCTATCAGTGCCCATCATCAGTGCCCATCAGTGCCACCTCATCAGTGCCACCTCATTGGTGCCACCTCATCGGTGCCCATCAGTGTCGCCTTATCAGTGCCCTTCAGTGCCGCCTTATCAGTGCCCGTCATTGAAGTAGAAAAGGTACTTATTTACAAAAAAAATAACAGAAATAAAGAAAAACATAGTTTTTTTTTTAATTTTCGCTCTTTTTTTATTTTTTGCGCAAAAAATAAAAATCGCAGAGGCGATCAAATACCACCAAAAGAGAGCTCTATATGTGGGAACAAAATGATAAAAAATTTGTTTGGGTACAGTGTTGCATGACCGCGCAATTGCCATTCAAATTGTGACAGCGCTGAAAGCTCAAAATTGGCTTGGGCAGGAAGCTGTATAAGTGCCTGGTATTGAAGTGGTTAAACATTTATGGGGAACTGTATCGAATGCCTTTGCAAAATCCAGATACACCCCGTCTACGGGCCTTCCTTTATCTAGATTGCAGATCACCTCCTCATAGAAAGTAATAGATTGGTCTGGCGAGAACGATTCTTCATGAATCAATGCTGATTACTGCTAACGATACCGTTCTCATTACTAAAATCTTGTATATAGTCCTTTATCATTCCCTCCAGGAGCTTCCAAACTATTGATGTTAGGCTAACTGGTCTGTAATTCCCAGGGATATATCTTGGCCCTTTTTTATAATTGGTGCTACATGGGTGCAACATGGGCTTTTCTTCAATCAGCTGGTACCATTCCAGTCAGTAGACTGTCAGTAAAAATTAGGAACAATGGTCTGGCAATCACTTGACTGAGTTCCTTAAGGGACCTCAGGTGTAAGCCACCTGGTCCTGGTGACTTATTAATGTTAAGTTTTTCAAGTCTATTTCTATTTCTATCCTCTATTAGCCATGAGGGTGCTTCCTGTGATGTGTTATGAGGATAAACCTTGCAGTCTTGGTTACTGAATCCCCCCGTTTCCCTCGTGAAGACTGTGGAGAAGAATAAATTCAATACCTTCGCTATCTCTCCATCTTTTGTAACCAGTATCCCTTCATGTCAGGGATCGGATGGGAGACTGAATTGACAAGGTCGGCCTCTCTTATATCTCCTGTCCTGGCTCCGCTGGAGGTGAGACAGAGGAAGCCAAAGGACAAGAGGGATACGAGTGCCTGGAGCATGAGGTTCTGGGAGAACAGTTTGGCAGGGTTCAGCAGACTGGAGCAGGCTGCGGTGTGCTGAACAGGAACAGGTAACAGCCAGGCAGGTAGCCGGGGGTTAACAGCAACCAGGAAGAAAGACAGGAGCAAGGTCTCAGGAATAGCCAGGTTCGTCAGCAGGCGGGCAGCGAGGTACAAGATCATAGACAGAGCCAGAGTCGGGAACGGAGCCGGGTCAGAGATGGACATCAGTACAGGAACAAGGTCAAGAGCAAGCCGGGTCAAAATACTGGGGAGACACACAGGATCAGAGCAGGATTCAGGAACACAGCTGACATCAGTCAGCAAAGCACAAGAGCCCAGACTCCCTTTAAATAGGCTGTCCGGCGCCAAAGGAGAATTAGGCTTGTGCGTGCACGTTAGTGCGCACTCGCGTACTCGCCCTTGCGCATGCGCGCGCCTGTTTGCCATTCTATGGCAAAGACTATATGCTTGTGCACAACGTCTCACAGGAATTTCCCTGACATTTCATCATCCTTTATGGGGCCAATATGGTCTTTCCTCCCTTTCTTACTATTTATATACTTAAAGAATTTCTTGTTTTTTTTTATACTCTCCTCCGCTATGTACCTTTCATGTTCTATCTTAGCCGCCCTGATTGCACCCTTACAGGCGGCACTGGTGGGCACTGATCAGGAGGCACTGATGAGGCTGCACTGATGGGTGGCACTGATGGGCACTAATATGTGGCACTGATATGCACTGATAGGTGACACTGATGGGCACTGATATGCAGCACTGATAGCTGGCACTGGTGGGCACTGATGATGAGGAACTGATGGGCACTGATTGGCAGAACTGATGAGCACTAATAGGTGACACTGAGGGGCGCTGATTAGCAGTACTGATGGGAACCAATAGATGGCAGTGGTAAGCATGGATTTGCAGCACTGAAGGGCACTTAGGGGACCGATGTCCCTCTAACAGAAGCCGCTTAGCTGGCTTTATTCTTTTCTTCACGCTGGCAGCGTGAAGAAAAAAAAAACAGGTAACCGGCTTCTGTTGATTTCTGTGATCAGCTGTCATTGGCTAGAATAGAATTCGGATTGCTACACAATTATTTCTGGTATGACGGAAGTTATTACCTGCAGAAAACCGGTGTAGCAATGGGCGCCCGTTTTGCCAATTTGTTTTTGGCACACTGGTCAGAGGCTGTCTTTGAAAATAAACCAGAGGAGCTGATTGGTTATTATAGATTTATAGATGAGCTGTTCATGATCTGGAGAGGTGATGAGAGCAGTCTCCTCTCCTTCATGGACAGGCTAAAGCAAAATGAGAAAAATATCAAATTAACCTGGAATTATGACAGAAGTAAAATGGTGTTCTTAGATGTGGAAATTTACGTGCAAGAAGGAGTGAAAAATTATAGCAAGCCTACAGATAGAAATGGCTATATAGCCATGTACAGCTGTCATCACCAAACCTGGTTATTGAACATACCCAGGGGTCAGTTTGTTAGACTCCAAAGAAATTGCTCCAAGGCGGAGGATTTTAGAGATAGAGAACAAGCCGGCAATTTTGAGGAGAAATTCATACAGAAAGGATACGATAGTAAGTTGGTGAGGAAACAACTAGAGGAGGTGAAAAACATGGATAGAAATTAGTCACTGTCAACCAAAAAGAAAGCACCTAAGAAGAGGGTGATAAATACAGGATGGTTCTGCGCTACAACATTCAAAAGAACAAGATTGAAAACTTAATTAGAAGACACTGGAATGTGCTATTACGAGATAAACTATTGGGAGGAGTTCTTCCTCAGCACCCCTCATTTTTTTTATAAGAAAGCACCCAACTTAAGAGACATTTTAGCCCCGGGAGCACTAGACCCCCCTAATAAACATAATAGGACTATAGGGACCTTAACTCCCTTCCTCACAGGTTTCTATGCCTGTGGGAAGTGTTTAGCTTGTAGGACCACAAGAGGTAGTAACGTAAAAAAGAAAAGCAAATTTGTGGCTACGGCCACGGGAAGAGTACACAAGTAAAAAGATTTTATTACTTGTTCTTCCGAAGGGGTTGTATACACGCTTGAGTGTTCATGCAAGCTCCAGTATGTAGGTCGTACATCCAGACCTCTGCTGGTAAACACATCAATATGATTAAAAAAGGGAAAAAAGAATACTGTGTTTCCAAACATTTTAGAGAGGTCCATGATAGAAATCCTAGTCAGCTTAAGACCCGGTTCACACAGGGGCGGCACGACTTGTCCCACGACTCTGCCGGGCGATCTCCACACGACTTCAGAGGTGACTTGCAAAATGACTTCTGTATTGAAGTCAATGCAATTCGCCTTGAAGTCGTCCCAAAGTAGTACAGGAACTTTTTTCTAAGTCGGAGCGACGTGAGTCGCTCCTATTAGAACGGTTCCATTGTACAGAGCGGAGCGCGACTTGTCAGGCGGCTAGGTCGCCTGACGAGTCGCCCCTGTGTGAACCGGCTCTAAGTTTTGGGTCATAGAAAAGGTAAATCACCATTGATGGGGGGGGTAATTATATAAGGCAATTAAACCAACGTGAATCAGCGTGGATCTATGAGACCCAGGTTTTAACGCCTAGGGGGCTCAACATAGATTTTGACTTAAATTGTTTAATCTATAATGGATGAGCATAGGTAACCCTCCATCTGATGATATATATAGATCTCAATGCTCAGTAGATAATAGTTTTGTTTTATTTTGTTGCACAAATTTGTATTGGATTAGAGACCCCACACGTATGTATATTCATATAGTATGGTAGGGGAGTATATATAAAATTTATAAACATTTTATTAATACACCAAAGTGGTCCCGTAGTATACTAATAAACATTCCTCCTATGTTGGTTGGTAATTTAATTCTGTTTTAATTTTAATTTTAATTTAATATATTATTATGTAAATTGTTAGCTGCGGTAGTATTCGAGTTTAGTAATGCATAACATGCTATAGATTGTAACTGGAGATTGCCAGGGATGTCTGCGGGTGTACAGGAAAGATAAACATCCTGACTGCGAGATGATTGTTTAGCAGTCAGGGTGACACGCTCCCATGTCTTGGAATTGTGTTTCCTGGAGACACAGGGAGTGGGAGGTTCTTTTCTGCGCCGCAGACACAGCTGTGGCGATGCCCGGGAGGCTACTATGGTAACGATACACAATAAAACAGCCTAGAGAGATCAGCCCTCCCATCTACTGAGGAAGGCCTGTGATTGGCCGATACGCGTCTAGAAGGAATGAGCTGCTAACGAGATGTCCAACCAGGCACCGTGAGTGTGTACACGGCGGTGCTACCGTGGAGCTTTTATATGTGGTTTTAAAGTTTTTATCCTGTAAGTGTAACTTGTTTTTGGGGGCTCTTAATACATTTTGTATACAGAGAACACTATGGTCTCTCTATTTATCATTTACATGCCCTGAATCCATGGAATCTTGAGCAAAGCTAAGAGGTGGTTTGTTTCCCTGGATGCAAGTGTGCTGAGTTGCCAATAAGAAAGGAGCCAGCTTGATTAGCTGCCATTGATTGTTTAAAGGTGGAGATCGTGTGAACTCGTGGGGAGATCTATTCATGAGTTGTAACTCATCTGGGAGGTGAGCGCGCATTTTTATTGGTGGTGGTGTGCACTCCTTTTGAGGACGAACAATCACAGTGGTGGAATAGCATTGAAACACTGACCATATGTAGAGTCTTTATTTAATTTATGGACTATTTATCACCAATGTTATGATTTATGATCATTAGATATATGCACTTTTATTTGATTATTAATAGGTTTATATATATAGCGCTACATTTATTTATTTCAAGCTGTCATTGGCTGACAGCTGATCATGTGGTAAAGGGCCCGCTGTGATTGGCCCTTTACCCTGCTCTATGATTAGCCGAGTCCAAAGAATTTGGCGATCACAGAGCATGCGAGAACGGGAGGACGTCCATGGTCGCCCTCCTGGCATTTGAGGTCCACGCTGTAGATGTCTTTCGGACATCAAGTGGTTAATTAAATTTACATTCACTTTAAAAAAAAGACTGTTCCTGGCTGAACTTTTTTTTTTCACCTTTTTATCCAATAGCCCAGAAAATAGGCATCTTTAATTTGACAGATTCAGGTCCCTCTGATTTCAATGGGGTTCGTGTTCAACATTCAAATTTCTTTGAGGTTCCCTAAACCCTGATGGAAATCAAACCTCTGCGGGAACTCTATTCCAAACATCAACTACTCTTTCTGTAAAAATAATACTTTCTAAGGTTAGTTTTGGACTTTCCTCCCGCTAGTTTTAGGTTGCATGTTCCAATGCCGCGTACACACGACTGTTATTCATGTCATGGAAAAAAAACGACGTTTTTCTCGACGTGATTTCTCGTGTTTCCTCTCAAGCCTGCCTTGCATACACACGTTCATAAAAAAAAAAAAAAAACGCTCGAGCAAAGCGCAGTGACGTACAACACGTACGACGGCACTATAAAGGGGAAGTTCCATTCAAATGGCGCCACCCTTTAGGACGCTTTTGCTGATCCTCGTGTTAATAAAGTTTGGTGAGAGACGATTCGCGCTTTTCAGTCTTCGTGCTTTTCAGTCCATTACAGCGTGACGAATGTGCTATCTTCATTACGAACGCTAGTTTTTCCAGATCGAGCGCTCCCGTCTCATACTTGATTCTGAGCATGCGTGTTTTTTTCCCCTCGTAAAAGCCTACACAAGACCGTTTTTCACGACGTTAAAAAGAACGGCGTGAAAAACGACGAGAAAAAATAGAGCAGGTTCTAAAAAAAATTTGGGCATTTTTCTCATTGAGAAAAATGCTTTGGAGCCTACACACGAACGTTTTTCATGACTATCTTTTAAAAATTGCATTTTTCTCGTCATGAAAAACGGTCGTGTGTACGCGGCATTAGCCTTACATCGTTCATAAAAAATTAGCCTTACAGCGTTCATAAAAAAAGTTTGTTCCTGACAGTCTGTCTGGAGCCACCATATGTGTTTGGTATTGTCTCTTCTCTTCCAGAGAACCAGAGGAATCTCATCCAACTTGATAGCAAATATAGAAGAAGTGAAGCCTAATTGTCAGCATAGATAATGGCTTGGCTGAGCAGTCAGAGCTAGACAGCCTGTACCCGGATCACTCCAAGATGACCCTGTCTGATCTGCTCACTGTGCCTGTCAGAGCATGGTGCCTGTGACTCAGTAGAGCAGTCTGTCGTGCAGACTTCTGTCATCTTGTGTAAGTGCCGAGCAGAGACTAATACAAGACAGCTATCTAAAAAAAATGGTCTAGTTATGGGCCAGTTAAATCTGCTATAAGATTTGGTTTAAATCAAGAAAGTATGATAGTAACAAATATTTCAGTAACCGTTTCTAGAAGTTAGCTTTACTCAAGTTAACAGATACATATTTACCAAGACTAGAGTTGAGCGGACACCTGCATGTTCGGGTTCGACGGGTTTGGCCGAACTTCTGAAAAAAGTTCGGGTTCGGGACCGAACTTTAACCCGAACCCGGACCCGAACCCGAACCCCATTGAAGTCAATGGGGACCCGGACTTCTAAGGACTAAAAAGGCTCTAAAAAAGTAATGGAAAGGGCTAGAGGGCTGCAAATGGCAGCAAAATGTTGTTAAGAGAATGGCAAGTGCTCTGCAAACAAATGTGGATAGGGAAATAACTTAAAATAACATAAAAAAAATAAAAATAAAAAATAATAATCTTGACCTAGGAGGACGAGGTCCATATGGAGTAGGAGGTTGAGGTGGCGGTGGATGTGGCTGTGTAGGTGGAAGCGGCGGTGGAGGAGGACGAGGTAGCCAACACTGATTCAAAAATACAACAATGGCTGTGTAATGCCGGTGATGTGTCGAATTCTGTCCCCCGTCAAATAGTGTCCACCCTGTACTGCGCTTGCTCAGTATGTAGGACAAGGGGATTTCTAAAATCTCCCAAGACGAACGGCGCCTGCGTGGTGAGTTCAGGTGAAGGCCACACCATCCGTGGTTCAAGCCGAGCCAAGTGAGGCCGTGCCCGAAGCGTGGCGATCGAACCGAGCCCGTGAGGGGCCCTGTTACTATGTGCTACCGTATGTCCACTTGGATGGTGGGGCTTGAACCTGCACTCACAGCGCAGTCGCCGTTCATCTTCGGAGATTTTGTGAATCTCCTTGTCCTCTGTACTGCGCAAGCGCTGCGCCTTCGCAGTATGGGCCGGACACAATCCGATGGCCGGACAGTTTTTGTCACAACACCAGTATACATGTCTATTCTGCACAAGGTACGGACAAGTCCTGTGGGATCCATGCCTGGTTCATTTTAATGAACGTGAGCTTGTCCACATTGGCTCTGGACAGGCGGCTGCGCTTGTCTGTGATAACGCCCCCTGCCGTGCTAAATACACGTTCAGATAATACACTGGCTGCAGGGCAGACCAGCATCTCCAAGGCATAAAGGGCAAGCTCAGGCCATGTGCCCAATTTGGAGACCCAGAAGTTAAAGGGGGCAGACCCGTCATCCAGTACGTGTAGGCCTGTGGACACATACTGCTCAACCATGTTGGTGAAATGCTGCCTCCTGCTAAGACGTTCCATCTCAGCTGGTGGTGCTGGTTGTTGTGGCGTGCTGACAAAGCTTTTCCACATTTCAGCCATGCTAACCCTGCCTTCTGAGGTGCTGCCGGTGCCCCGGCTGCGTTGGCGACCTCTTCCTCCTCCTCTGCCTTCGCCTTGTGCTTCCACCGTATGCCCGCTGTCAGGTGGGAATGCCACCAGCAGTGCGTCTACCAGCGTGCGCTTGTACTCGCGCATCTTACGATCCCGCTCCAGTGTGGGAATTAAGGACGGTACGTTGTCCTTGTAACGGGGATCCAGCAGGGTGGCCACCCAGTAATCAGCACCAGTTAAAATGTGGGCAACTCGGCGGTCATTGCGGAAACACTGCAGCATGTAATCGCTCATGTGTGCCAGGCTGCCCAGAGGCAAAGAAAAGCTGTCCTCTGTGGGAGGTGTATCGTCTGTGTCCTCTGTATCCCCACAGCCACGCACCAGTGATGGCCACAAGCTGGTCTGGGTGCCACCCTGCTGTGAAAATGGCTCCTCCTCCTCCATCTCCTCCTCCACCTCGTCATCCTCCAGAACTGTGCCCTTTCTGCCGGACAATTGTGTACCTGGCGTTTGTTGGTGCAGGAACCCACCCTCGTAGCCACTTGTGAAAGACTGCCCTGAAAGCCTTTGAAATGATCCCGCTTCCTCCTCCTCCTCCTCATCCTCCTGTGCCACATCCTCTTCCATCACTGCCCGAAGCGTTTTTTCAAGGAGGCATAGAACTGGGATAGTAACGCTAAGAACGGCGTCATTGGCACTGGACATGTTGGTGGAGTACTCGAAACAGCGCAACAAGGCACACAGGTCTCGCATGGAGGCCCAGTTATTGGTGGTGAAGTGGTGATGTTCCGCAGAGCGACTCACGCGTGATTGCTGCAGCTGAAACTCCACTATCGCCTGCTGCTGCTCGCACAGTCTGGCCAGCATGTGCAAGGTGGAGTTCCACCTTGTGGGCACGTCACATATGAGGCGGTGAGCGGGAAGGCCGAAGTTACGCTGCAGCGCTGACAGGCGAGCAGCAGCAGGGTGAGAACGCCGAAAGTGCGCACACACAGCCCGCACTTTCTGCAGCAGCTCTGGCATATTGGGGTAATTTTTAAGGAACCTCTGGACCACCAAGTTCAGCACATGCGCCAGGCAAGGGATGTGCGTCAAACCGGCTAGGCCCAGAGCTGCTACGAGATTTCGCCCATTATCGCACACCACCAGGCCGGGCTTGAGGCTCACTGACAGCAACCACTCATTGGTCTGTTGTTCCATGTCCCTCCACAACTCCTGCGCGGTGTGGGGTTTTTCCCCCAAACAGGAAAGTTTTAAAACTGCCTGCTGTCGTTTACCCCTGGCTGTGCTGAAGTTGGTGGTGAAGGTGTTACGCTGACCGGATGAGGAGGCGGTAGAGGATGAGGAAGCGGAGTAGGAGGAGTTAGCAACAGGAGGCAAACTGAAGCGCCCTGCAATCCTCGGTGGTGGAAGGACATGCGCCAAACTGCTATCTGCCTCAGGCCCAGCCGCCACTGCATTTACCCAGTGTGCTGTTAGGGAGATATAACGTCCCTGACCGTGCTTACTGGTCCACGCATCCGTAGTTAGGTGGACCTTGCCACAGATGGCGTTGCGCAGTGCACACCTGATTTTGTCCCCCACTTGGTTGTGCAGGGAAGGGAAGGCTCGCCTGGAAAAATAGTGGCGGCTGGGCACGACGTACTGTGGGACAGCCAATGCCATCAGGCTTTTAAAACTCTGCGTCTCCACCAGACGGAATGACAGCATTTCAAAGGCCAGGAGTTTTGAAATGCTGGCATTCAGGGCCAGGGATCGCGGGTGGCTAGGGGGGTACTTCCTCTTCCGCTCCAATGTTTGGGAGATAGAGAGCTGAACGCTTCCATGGGACATTGTGGAGATGGTTGGTGACCCAGGTGGTAGTGTTGCTGGCAGATCCTCTGTTTGCGGGGTGGCAGGTGCCACTGTCACTACAGAGGTGGATGAAGAGGCCGAGACTGCAGCAGAAGAGGAAGCAGGAGGAGCCAGAGACCTTTCTTGGTTTTTGAGGTGTCTACTCCACTGCAGCTCGTGCTTTGCACTTAGATGCCTGGTCATGCAGCTTGTGCTCAGGTTGAGAACGTTTATGCCTCGCTTCACGCTCTGATTGCACAGTGTGCAAACCACTCGTGTCTTGTCATCAGCACATTGTGTGAATAACTGCCACGCTAGGGAACTCCTTGGACCTGGCTTTGGTGTGCTCGGTCCCTTGCTGCGTTGGGCAGTAGCAGACATACTGTCTAGCTGACAGACGCTCCGCTTTTGCACCCTGCTCCCTCTTCTGCTGTGCTGGTGGCTCTGTGCGACCACCGCCTCTTCCTCCAAACTACACTGGTCACCTGCATAACGTTGATTCCATGTGGGGTCGAGGACCTCATCGTCCTCCACATCATCTTCCACCCAGTCTTCACCCCTGCCCTCCTTGTCTGTCTGCACAATTGCGAAAGCAGCAGCAGTTGGCACCTGTGTTTCGTCATCATCCGAGACGTATTGCGATGGTCCTCCCATGTACTCATCATGAAACATAAGTGGTTGGGCATCGGTGCACTCAATCTCTTCCACTTCTGGGGCAGGGCTAGGTGGATGGCCCTGGGAAACCCTGCTAACAGAGTCATCGAAAAGCAGAAGACACTGCTGCATGATTTGGGGCTCAGACTGCTTGGCTGATTTGCAAGGGGGTGAGGTGAAAGACTGATGGACATGGGTTTCAGGTGCCAACTCTGTTCTTTCATCAGAAGAGTGGGTGGGAGACAATGTGAAGGAACCCGAGGCACTGTCAGCAACCCAATCTACTATCGCCTGTACTTGTCCTGGCCTAAACATTTGTACAGCCTCATTAGGCGCGACAAAATACCGCCGCAGGCTCGGTCGCCTACTCGCACCTGAGGAAGGTATTTCACTTGTGCGTGTATCTGGCACAGATCCACCACGTCCTCTCCCTGCAACAAGAGCTCCACCAGCAGCACCACGACCAGGGCCACCACGTCCCTTTGACCTTCTCCTCATATTTTCCAAATTTAGGATCTTGGCCTAAATGGGTGTTTTTGGAAGAGCAGAACACACCCACAGTACGTAACCGCTGAATCGCACAGCTACAGAACTGCAGAAAATGCTATTCAAAAAAAAAATGTTTTTTTTTTAGTATAGCACAGTAGGAGAAAACTATATAGAAATTGTTTATTTCACACACCTCAAAATATGTATAACACACTGCAAACTATTTTTTGTGCCCCTAAACTGCGTTTTTTGGAAGAGCAGAACACACCCACAGTACGTAACCGCTGAATCGCACAGCTACAGAACTGCAGAAAATGCTATTCAAAAAAAATGTTGTTTTTTTAGTATAGCACAGTAGGAGAAAACTATATAGAAATTGTTTATTTCACACACCTCCAAATATGTATAACACACTGCAAACTATTTTTTGTGCCCCTGAATGGCTCTTTTTGCAAGCGTACATTAAAGTGCAAATTTTTTATTTATTTATTTTTTTGCCCTAAACGGGTCTTTTTTTGCACGAGCAAAATGAAATGCTTTTTTTTTTTTTTTTTTGCCCTATGGGTCTTTTGGAAAAGAGCACAATAAAGTGCCTTTTTTTTTTCCCCTAAAAGTTAGATTTTCTCTGACACTGGGCTCATGGCAGTGTAAAAAGACTGCACTGCAACACAAATAGGTAGACCTATGCAGATCGCTGATTTTAATCTCTGAATCTGGACTCCTATAATAATAAATCTCTCTCCCTGAAAGCACCAACACAGGAACCTGGCCCTACACTACACTATCTCTCTATCTTTTCCCTCAGATTGTAGAATCAGGACTACCTCTTCTATTTTTCTATCTCTCCCTAAAAGCAGCAGCAGCAGACTAGATCCTCTCCCTATCTATTCTGAAGCAGAGTGACATGTGTGCTGTGTGCCTCTAGCTTATATAGAAGCTGGGTCACATGTTGCACTGACCAATCACAGCCATGCCATTAGTAGGCATGGCTATGATGGCCTCTAAGGGCACAACAGCTAATCAAAAGGTGATTGGCTGGCCCCTGAAGCATTTCTAAATGCGTAATTAGATTGCAAAGATGGGCAAAGTCCAGGTTCGGGTTCGGGAAAAAGCTAAAGTTCGGTACGGACCCGAACTTTACAGTTCGGGTTCGCTCAACACTAACCAAGACATAAAATAATTTACAGGGACATTTTCCTGCCAAAGTGCTGGAACCAACAGCGGAGCTCCACCCAAAAGGGGAAGTTACGCTTATTTGCACCCTTCCCCCATCCACTGCTACATTTGGCACATTTTCGGGGGGAGCGGGTACCTCCCAGATAGCAAGTAATTGTGCTACAAGTTTGAAAGTGCCTTGCTAAACTATTGCTAGACTTGCCAGGCTTAACAAGTTTGTTGCAGCAAGTCCACATTGCATGACTCCAGACCAACTTTCTTTGCCAACATTCAGCAAGTCTGGACATGTGCAGAACGAAAAAATAATTTTTGTTTAGTTTCGATTCGTTATTTACATAAATTTGTTTAATTAAATTAATTTCATTAGCTTAATTCGTTTTCGGGATTTGTTTTCGTTTTCAAATAGTTTCGAAACAGTTTCGAATCGATTCGAAAAGTTTTCGAATCAATTTCGAATAGTTATAAAATTCAAAAAGTTTTCAAATCTATTTTGAATAGGTTTTCAAATCACATTTGAATATTGTATATATTCCAGTATAACTCGACCCGAATATAAGCCGAGGCACCTAATTTTACCACAAAAAACTGTGAAAACGTAATAACTCGAGTATAAGCCTACGGTGGGAAATGAAGCAGCTACTGTAAGTGGAAAAGTGGGTCAACAATGCCCATCTGCAGCCTCACTGTGCCCATCTGAACGCTCACTGCCCATTTGCAGCCTCACTGTGCCCATTTGCAGCCTCACTTTGCCCATTTGCAGCCTCACTGTGCCCATCTGCAGCCTCACTTTGCCCATTTGCAGCCTCACTGTGCCCATCTGCAGCCTCACTTTGCCCATTTGCAGCCTCATGTACCTTTGATCTCCCACTGTGTCATGCAACTGCAGTCGGAGGCCATCCACTGTAACAAAGCCCCGCCTCCTCCTTGTCCGTGATAGACGGAACACTGATTAAGTTTACCAGCATTGTATCAGTGTTCAGTGTTCCGTCTATCACGGATGAAGAGGAGGCTGTGTTACAGTAGACGGCCGTCCAACAGTTAAGACTGCATGACACAGCGGGAGACCCTCATAAAAAATTTGCTGAAAAAGTCGGTTTATACTCGAGTATATTTCAAATACTTTTTGAATTCGAATAGTTTTCAAATTCAAATTCAAATTTTCCAATTTCCCCAAAAAATTAAAAAGAATAGACAATACAGGAATAGAATAGAAAAAATATATATTCTATTCCTTTTTTTTCTATTCTATTTTATTCTCTTTGGAAATTGGAAATCTATTTAAATTCGAAAACTATTTGAAAACTATTTGAAAACGATTCAAATTTTGCCTCGTTATTTCGGATTCGTTTAAATTCGTTACTATTCTAATTCGGAAATTCAGATACATCTAAATTTACGAATAATTAAAATTTGTTCGAATTTTAATTCGGAACGAAACGAACCGCACATGTTTAAGCAAGTCTGCTGCACGTTCTGGGATCGGTTATGTTGTGCAAGAGTCATCCCACCACAGGGGGACACTGTGGCTGAATTTTATTGCTGTACACTTGCATAGCTCTTGCTGTAGATTTACCACGGCAACTTTGCTCTTGCTAGCGACTTGCCACGTAAATTTGCTACAAATTAAAAAAAGTGTCAACTAAAACTTGTGCTTCAAGTGCTCTGCATGTGTATAACTTAAAATACAAAAAGCCGCACTTATTCTTTATTTTGTTATTTTGCCATTAGTGTCCCATAGCCACGACAGGAGGGGGAAATCCTTCCAAAGTGAGGCAATCCCCTAGTGTCCTCATTGGAAGATAACCTAAAATGTGTTGGTTTTTTTTTTTTTCACTTTGGGTGATAATTATAAACAGGTCAAATAGAGAGGGTGAATCTCCCTAATGGGGACACAGACATCAATAAAAAGTGTTCCTTAAAAAGTGTTCCTTAAGTTATACTTTAGTTTTGTCACTCAGTTACACTTTGCAACTTTGGGATCACATTGATACATTCTCATCCACATACAGTAAACACTCCAATCTAATGTAATATTGCTTCCATCTATATTACCCGTGCTTCTGTGATTATTGCCCGGTCCGGATTTCATTCTTTGAGCCTATTCAGGTAACTTTCATAACTGTCAAGCAAGAATTAATTTCTATGTGTATGTAGCGGGTATGTACTTTCCCGGGTGTAAATTTGAATTTGACAGAGACATTAGTGATGTGTAATTCCCTGCAGCCCAGTAGGTGGCGCTGTTGCCCTGGGCTGGGGTTGAATCATTGCTGTGTGCTGTGCCTCCTTTTTGTCCTCCCTCGGCAGCGGTATGGTGGGGCGGGGAACTCGCCGTGCTTGCTGGGAGAGGGTATAAAGGGGCCGGCCATCTTTGTCACGGGGTCGAAGTCCCAGGCACCTTCAGCTTGCGGGCGGTGGTTCGTGTCGGTCCTCTGGGTGGCCTAGGCCTAGAGGACAGCTGGAGGTCGTGTTCCACCCCAGGCACCTTTAGCCTGGGGTGAGGTACTCGGATGGAGGTCCGGAGCTCAGTGCCCAACACTGAGTTCCGCGAGGGAAGGAGATCCTAGGGAACCCCCGGGAGTCAGTACCCAAATCCGTGAAGGCGCAATGGACCGGGGGAAGCCCCTCACTTGAAGACCCGGTGCAGCATATTGCCGGTGACAGGTGAGCCTCTCGTCGGAGACCGCCTGGAAGGAAATTCCCCCTCGTGCGGAGACCGTAACCTACTTTCAGGAAGGAAAGTGGAGAACACATTGTGTCTGGGCCTATTCGCATCCACACCTCCATTTCTGCTCTGTTCCTACCAAGGGAGTTCAACTGATTGTGTTCATTCGAGAAGAATAAAGGAGTGTTGAACTTTAATGGTGTGGGGCTCATTTCCTGACAGACATTGTTCAAGGTGACTCTTGGAGGGAGGATCCAGGTGCACAGCACTGACCCGAAGGTAATACAAGAACGTTGCTTATGCCGCACTGACACATGTGGTGGAAGCCAGGCGTGGTGTCCCCGCTCCCTCCCCTCTAAGGTACCCCTAGACAAGAGACGAGACGAGACGAGAGAAAGAGGGGAGTGGAGGTGGCCGCTACACGTATAAAGAAAAAAAAATGGTCTATTTATATTTTTAATTAAATTTTTATGTTTGCTATAGTTCACCCACTATTTTCAATCTGTATAATTTGAAGTTAATCACGCATGACTTGATACACTGTGATTCTAACAATTTGCATAGATCAGATATCATCATTATATCATGCTGTTTTATTACATAAGACCTTTTGTACCACCATTAACTGATTCATGTGAGCATAATATACATGAATGCTATTAAAAAAAAAATTGTATTGACTAGACCAAATACATTTTCTTTTAATTCAATATACTCAATTATATGTAAATTTTTATTAATGTTATTAGATTGGTTTTTTTTCTCCCCTCCCTCCTCGCCCTTTTATTTGAAAACATATAAAAATAATATATATATATATATATATATATATATATATATATATATATATATATATATATATATATATATGTGTATGTATGTATATATCTCATTTTTTTTTCTTTTATTATTATTATTAATATTTTTTTTAAACGTTTAAAAAAAATAATGAAAATAAAGGGAGAGGGGGGAAAAAAGGGCTAGGGAGGGTGGGGAGAAGAAAAAAAAAATCTAATAACTCTACATTAAAAAAATATATACATATACATACAGTATCTCACAAAAGTGAGTACACCCCTCACATTATTGTAAATATTTTATTCTATCTTTTCATGTGACAACACTGAAGAAATGACACTTTACTACAATGTAAAGTAATGAGTGTACAGCTTGTATAACAGTGTCAATTTGCTGTCCCCTCAAAATAACTCAACACACAGCCATTAATGTCTAAGCCGCTGGCAACAAAAGTGAGGACACCCCTAAGTGAAAATGTCCAAATTGGGCCCAAAGTGTCAATATTATGTGTGGCCACCATTATTTTCCAGCACTGCTTTAACCCTCTTGGGCATGGAGATCACCAGAGCTTCACAGATTGCCACTGGAGTCCTCTTCCACTCCTCCATGACGACATCACGGAGCTGGTGGATGTTAGAGACCTTGCGCTCCTCCACCTTCCGTTTGAGGATGTCCCACAGATGATCAATAGGGTTTAGGTCTGAAGACATGCTTGGCCAGTCCATCACCTTTACCCTCAGCTTCTTTAGCAAGGCAGTGGTTGTCTTGGAGGTGTGTTTGGGGTCGTTATCATGTTGGAATACTGCCCTGCGGCCCAGTCTCTGAAGGGAGGGGATCATGCTCTGCTTAAGTATGTCACAGTACATGTTGGCATTCATGGCTCCCTCAATGAACTGTATCTCCCCAATGCCGACAGCACTCATGCAGCCCCAGACCAGGACATAATCAAATATTTAGGGCTCAAAATTTCAAGTCTTGAGCTACTAGCCAGGCCTTAAGAGTTACTCGTTAACAGTTGCCCCACCCAACACCTACCCTGCCCCACCCCTGATTCCACCCCTAAACACACCTTCATAAATTATCTTATGAAATGACGCTGTTATATGTTCTATGCAAGATTAAGTTACAAAAATAAATGTTAACAACAACTTGATCAGTGCCCATCAGTGCAGCCTCATCAATACCCATCAATGCAGCCTATCAGTGACCATCAATGCAGCCTATCAGTGCAGCATATCAGTGCCCATTAGTGCCACCTCATCAGTGCCTATCAATGCAGCCTCATCAGTGCCCATCAATGCAGCCTCACCAGTGCACATCAATGCAGTCTCATCCATGCCCATCAATGCAGCCTCACCAGTGCCTATCAATGCAACCTCACCAGTGAACATCAATGCAGTCTGATCAGTGCCCATCAATGCAGCCTGATCAGTGCCCATCAATGCAGCCTCTCCACTGCCCATCAATGCAGCCTGATCAGTGCTTATCAATGCAGCCTCACCAGTGCCCATCAATGCAGCCTGATCAGTGCCCATCAATGCAGCCTCACCAGTGCCCATCAATGCAGCCTCACCAGTGCCCATCAATGCAGACTGATCAGTGCCCATCAATGCAGCCATCAGTTTCCATCAATGCAGCCCATCAGTATCCATCAATGCAGCCTATCAGTGCCCATCAATGCAGCCCCAATGCAATGTAGTGGAATTGGAGGCATAAGTATGATTCAGACCTATGCCTCCAATTCTATCCCCCCCAATCCATTGAACCTATGCCTCCAATAACCCCCCCCCCCCAATCCAGCACATCTATGCTCCCAACCCCAACCCCCCTTTCCTCACAGCACACATCTTGTTCAATTCCACATTAAATGCCTCCAACCCCCTCAAGAGAGGGTTTTGAATCCGTCCACTTAGGACTGCCTTGGGACATGCATTGCCTTAGATGTGCAGCAGGAGGGAGATGGAGAGGGGCGTTCCCAGGTGGCTGATTGCTCCTACTGAAATCTGAAATGCCTGCACTGCGAGCCTGTGCTGGGGGTGGGGATGTGTGGCAGGAGTTTGGTAGAGAGGAGTGGCCCAGGCGGCTGTTTAACATGTCCGCGCTGTGAGCTTGTGCGCGGCGGGGGGGGGGTAGAACTGGCTATACATTCCCGGGACAGCACAGCCCTGTCCATACTCGCACTCCTCATATTTCCACTCGCAAAAGGAATGAGAGCAGGCTAGGGGAAATTTTAAGGGTATATATATATATATACAGCCCTCAAAAATTGCACTCGCCTGCTCGCATTTTGCGAGTGAATTTTGAGGGCTGGCGAGGAAGGGCTGCCTGGGAGCCGGGGGGGCGAGCATCGCCGGCAGCCTGTGTGGAATGGGAGTCCTTCTCCCAGTGATTGTGGAGGGGAAGAGAGAGAGAGCCGCCCGGATGTTTAGAGCGCAGCGTGGGGAACAGACACAGTGATAACAGTTTCCTTTTTTAATTGCCGCGTTCCCCGCCGCTCGCTGTCAGAAACAGCCCCACCTCCCGGTCCCGGGACTTTGATAGACAGATCACCCGTCCAATCCTGGTGACGGGTGATCTGTCAATCAAAGTTCCCCGGCCAGGGGGCGGGGCTGAATATGATGTTGAGTGGCGGGAACGCGGCAATTAAAATTAAAACGTTTAACGCATGTTCCCCGCTCTGCGCTCTGATCACCTGGATGGCTCCTCTGGTCCTCTCCTCCCCTGTACAGGTAGGCTGCATAGTGAACACAGGCTGAATGGTAAACACGGGGTGCATGGTGGACACAGGCTGCATTTGGTGGACACAGGCTGCATGGTGGACACAGGCTGCATTTGGGGGACACAGGCTGCATTTGGGGGACACAGGCTGCATTTGGTGGGAACAGGCTGCATTTGGTGTACACAGGCTGCATGGGGGACACAGGCTGCATTTGGGGGACACAGGCTGCATTTGGGGGACACAGGCTGCATTTGGTGGGCACAGGCTGCATTTGGGGGACACAGGCTGCATTTGGGGGACACAGGCTGCATTTGGTGGGAACAGGCTGCATTTGGTGTACACAGGCTGCATGGGGGACACAGGCTGCATTTGTGGGACACAGGCTGCATTTGGGGGACACAGGCTGCATTTGGTGGGCACAGGCTGCATTTGGGGGACACAGGCTGCATTTGAGGGACACAGGCTGCATGGTGGACACAGGCTGCATTTGGGGGACACAGGCTGCATTTGGGGGACACAGGCTGTATTTGAGGGACACAGGCTGCATTTGGTGAACACAGGCTGCATTTGGTGGGCACTGGGAACAAGGCTGCATTGGTGGGCACAGGCAGTCTGCATTGATGGGCACGGATACAGTTGTTATTATTTATTTTTATAACTTAATTCTGCATAAAACATTTAAGTGTCATTTCATGAGATAATTTATGAGAGTGCGTTTAGGGGCGGAATTAGGGGCAGGGCGGGGCGGAATTAGGGGCAGAGTGGGGCGGGCTAGGTGGGGCAACTGGTGGCGAGTAACCCTTGAGGCCTGGCTAGTAGCTCAGGACTTGAAATTTTGAGCCCTGATATATATATATATATATATATATATATATATATATTGTATATATTTCGACAAGTTGGGAAATTTTTAGCTCATTGGTAGCACCAGACAGTTTACTCCATGCCAGAAGTACATTTTGGGCCTTTTCTGACTACTTTTGATTTAAAACAAAGCACACTTCACACTTGAAGAGTTTCCCACACAGGGGTTTCTCAGTCACCATCAATGCAACAAAAGATTAAATTCAGGCTTGTGGTTCTCATTGCAGCTTCACTGCTCAGGCCTCCTGCCGTGGTCCTCAGGACCATCAAACACACAGTCCCAGTGCTTGGGCACAAAACGCCGTACCTTTGTCAGCTTGACTGTTTCTCCTGCGGCTCCCAGCTGCTACATCCACACAGGCTCGGGCCATTGTCTGTCCCAACTTGGACAGTGCGGTACGATGTGCACCTCACAACTCCCTTACTGACCTCCTTGGTGGGGCCACTGACCTCTAACTCTGTCTCTTACACTAACCCAGTACATACATCTGCCCTTAGTGTACTTGTTTCCTGGAAAACATGGCCCATACCACCATTTTAACCAGTGGCACAGGATCGACCTGCCGCTATATATATATAGGTTTGACCTAACTGTGGAACTCCATATGGTAACAGTTTTTGTCTTGGGGTATAGGGGTCCTTTAATGAGAACAAAACAGTTAAAATTTGAGCAGAGAATACAGCAAACAGTGATGACCTGTTAAATAGCTAAATTGCCTGAATCCTTTATTTTCTAGTATTTTACAATCTTCACATTAACGCTTCTTTTAGATAGCATGCTAGAGGAACATTTTCAAGCGGTAATTGTAATTACTCTTGGGTGACCTCATTGAACCCCCCTGAGAATTTAGCATTCGTTAAGAGATGAGGGCACATTATGTCAAAACATCAAAATGCAAATTTATACAAAAATTGCATGGGAAATGTATAGCTTATTAGAAAACAGCACCAATAAATTGCAAAATATACATTAAGTCAGAGATACATGACATAAAATAAGTGCATTTTCAGTTTTCAACGTTTCATTTCCATACCATTATATCTGTATGTATCAGCCTTGTTATGTTAAAATTGACCTATACTCTCTTAAAAGTTTACTTCACAGACTGTTAAAAATAGATCTTAACTCCATCCCCAGTCTATAGAAGGAGGTGCTCCTGGTCCAAGTGCTGGATTTCAGAATCAAAGCCTAGGCTTTGGTCACATTTTTTTTCTTCCAGCGGCGATGAAGGTCTGTGTGGCAATCATTGAAAGCCAATCAATCATTAGTTTTGCATGATTAGTTTGACTGACCACACCTTAATTTTTTTAAATTTTTGATGGAATGAGGATACAATCCCGTCATTTTTTTATTGATATCACCTTCTCTATTGGTTCTAGTTGCCCCCTTGTCCCTGGGACTGTAAGTGGTGGTAAATACAAAATGATGAGTTGTTAAAGGAATTTAGGGAGAACGGAGCAGGATATTCCAATTAGGGCACCTATTTGGTTGATACCTGTCCATGAGTGGATTTAAGCCCTGTCCATGAGTGGATTTAAGCTCACTTTAAAGAGACTTTATCTCACGTCCTTCTGTGTCCTATAGGCATGCAAGAAAATGGCAGAGGCTTTAGCGATATATATACGGTGTATACATGATAAGCAAGGATGAGATTGGGTTTGGTCAGTGTTGACCCCATCAGCTGCAGCCAGGGCATTCTCTGCCCCAGAGCTGCATGTGCACAAAATGGGTGGGGATGCTTGTGACATCTTTGACCTAATATGACAGAACCAATGCTCATATGTAACCCTTCTAGGGGAAAGGTGTGGTGATGTTTGTGATATCATTGGCCTAATATGGCCGAACCCAAGATGATCCTTCATTTTAAGTAATATGGCAATGTAACCCTTCCAGGTTGACCAGTTTCTGCCCACACTATAGCCGAATGACAGCTACAGTGTGGGCTTCCAGTGCAGGGGGGGCGTCAATGTACGTCCTACCCGTGATCGCATTGCTCTGTGATCCCCGAGTCCTACGGACATGGCTGATCACAGAACAGGGTAAAAGTCCAATCACAGTGGGCCTTTACCACGTGATCAGCTGTCAGCCAATGACACCGTTCCAGGTAAAGTAGGGGGATGCTTGTGACATTATTGACTTTATATTACAGAACCCAAGCTTGTCATAAAAGGTTTCACCTGCTGGTGGTGCTGTCGGTTCTTTGGATCGCAATACTGGTGTCCACCAGTGGGTGTCTCCTAGCAGTCTGGAGCTGTCAAGAAAGGTTTGACCTGCTGATGGCACTGTTAGATCTTTGGGCCGCAGCACTGATGTCCACCAGCGGGTGTCTCCTGGCAGTGTGGAGCCGACATCATCTCCTGCGATCAGGCGTCTCCTGAGGCTAATTGCGGGGGATGTGTATTTATACCCAGGAAGCATTCACACACTTGCCTTGGCATTGTCCTTGAGCTCTGAACCTGAACTAAGTCAACCAGTGATGCAATTTCCGCCTCCGTGGAATGCACGCCATACATCGGCGATCTTGAATGCTTTTTCTGAAGCCCGTCTTTGCCAAGAATCCTCTAAGTGGCGCCTTAAATGCGCTTGATAAACTCATGTTTATCAGTGTTTCACTATGAGTTTTCTCTCTGCTTTTTATCTATGGAGTGTGGTGTATCCTTCCTGCCGTAAAGTATTTTCTTGGAAAGAGCTTTTATGAGGAACCATTCTACACATCCCCAGATCAGCAGATCACTGCTTTATTTGATCCCAGACTGCGAAGCTGAGGATCCATTATTTTTGGTGAGTGGGGTCACCGAAGGGGGAATCTCCTTACTTTTGTGGAAACACCGGAGTAATTTTTCACTGTTCAATGAAGCACTAAAGCACTTTATAAATTTTGTGATAATATATTGTTGTTTATTTTATGTCCCAAACATATTGATATATTGTGCACCTAGCACTAGAATGTGAACTGTTTGATATAAGCTGCTAGCGCTTCTCCATATTCTTCATCACATTTAAGGTTGTAGCACCTTTTGTGCAGCAGCTGCAGTCTTTTTTATATATATATTTGCCGGGGGGGCCGACATCGTGGGCGCCTAGGACAGGTAAGTGTCCTTATTAAAAGTCAGCAGCTACAGTGTTTGTAGCTGCTGACTTTTAAAAAAAAATTGCGGGTGGAATCCCGCCTTAATCACTTGCCGACTGGCTCATGCCGATATATACGTCTGCAGAATTGCTCTCCAGCGCAAACTGACGTACCTGTACGTCAGTCCGTAAAAGGAGGATAGTGGGCGCACGCGCCCGTATGTCCTGCGGACTTGGTGTCCGCCGGCGGCCCGCGATTGCGGAGAGGAAAGGCAGAACGGGGAACTGCCTATGTAAACAAGGCATTTCCCTGTTCTTCCTAGTGACATGACAGATCTACTGTTCCCAGTGATCGGGAACAAGGATCTCTGTCATGTCCCAGGCACGCATGTCCCAGGCGTCAACGGCGTCATTACGCGGTAGACAAGCTTTTTACCATCTCAGCCGCCGTTAGCTGGGGAGGTTCCGTCTCTGTTGTGGGCGGTATTCACCTACATGGCTGAGGCCCCTCCCTGCACGTGGCGTGCGGCATGACGTTGGTGCGAGTCAGCATGGGGTGTTGCTGGGCGTGTATAAATTACACTTCCTGCACCCAGCCATTTCTATCACATCCCCCTGATAGAAGCCACACTGCATAGAAATCCTTTACTCTTTTGTACACCACCAAGGTCATTTCCCTTGATTACGCTGGTAAATTTTTCATTACTCTTTATGAATATACCCAATCCTTAATATACATTATATCTATTTAATTTTAGATTATTGCTAGTTACTCTTTACTACTCTGGCGCACTACCAAGATTACCACCTGTGGCTTTTCTGGAGGGCCTCCTGCCTGTACCCCGGAAACATGCAGTTCCTTGTACCTCAGCTTCCGGGATGGACTCCTGTTTTTGGCCCTGGTCCCACATGCAACATATCCCCAGCTTTTACCTTTTGTATGTAAGTACTCAGGAATGGCATTTTTGCCCTTTCCTGTTACACCCAGTGCCATACTATAACTACTTTTATTTATAATTTTTTTTATAGATAATTGTGAGCATCGCCCCTGATGAGTGTTATACACGAAACGCGTCAGAATTTTTAGGATGCCCACACACCTGTACCAGATGTCTACGTAGTTCACTGTCCATCGTGCAATTATGTTTTACTATTTTTTACCATTATGCTCCATTGTATTGTGCCGCTCCAATGACATGTGTATATATATATATATATATATATATATATATATATATATATATATATATATATATTTGTAATCATGGGAATTACTCATCTATTTTTCCACATTGTCGCATGTTTCCAAGTCGATCCTTGATGTCTATGTGATATGTGTAAGGTTATGTGTATCCTTATGACTTATATAAGTTTTACAAATCGCATATTTTTATATGTTTCCCATGTCAATAAACACATTATTTTTGTATACCCCCACTGTGTTGAGAGCCTCATTTAAAGTCCCAAAACTCCCCCTTTTTTTATTTGTACCAGGGATGGAGGCACATATATATGTGCCTCATTTAAATTCCCAAACCTCCCCCCTCTTTTTTATTTCTTCCTCTACAAGTGTGCAAAGTTTGTTGTCTGGGAGACCTACGGCCGGGGAGCACCGATTTTTCAAAGCCGGGCACCCCTTCCATAGACTCCCATGTTAAACAGAAATTTCTTTGGTGATTTTGGGGACCCAGTACTGGCCGGTGTTAGGTCCTCTGGACCCGAAACTTAGCACATATGTAGCCCCATTTCTCTTCTATAAGTGTGAAAAGTTTTTTGTCCGGAGGACCTACGGCCGGGGAGCATCGATTTTTCAAAACTGGGCACCCCTTCCATAGACTCCCATGTTAAACGTCAGTCTAGTCATGGGCACAGTGAGGCAAAGTGAGGCACAGTGAGGCATGGGTACAGTGAGGCATGGACACAGTGAGGCATGGACACAGTGAGGCATGCACATGGACACAGTGAGGCAAAGTGAGGCACAGTGAAGCATGCAGATGGACACCCAGGCTTATACTCGAGTCAATACGTTTTCCCAGTTTTTTGTGGTACAATTAGGTGTCTCGGCTTATATTCGGGTCGGCTTATACTCAAGTATATACGGCAAATCAGAATTTGGTTGGCAAATTGTTGACAAAACCAAGTAGTGTGGGTAACAAATGAAACATTTGAATGGAGTGTATCATAAAAATAAATTAGAGAGAGGAAGAGTTACAAAGGTTATACATAGAAATAAAGGCCGTTCCAGGATGGACGTGTAGTGTGCGAGCTCCCGTCCCGAGGTCCAGCAACTTCAGCTTATCAGCTTACCTGCTCCACCGGACATGGTGAGAACCGCTCGCAGTGCCTCGGCAACCCGTTCCCGATCCCCGCTGAACACCGACACCCCGCTGAGTCAGCAAATCCCCGAGATATTCCGGTCACGGCCTACGGCCAGGATGCAGGCCTCGCAAGCAGCCTCCTCCCAAGCGCCACGCGCCCAGAGCTCCAGCCCGCAGCGACCCGAGGAGCAGAGATCCCCAGGTCTGGCAACGGGGATGACTCACCCCCCGGCAGTGAGCCTTAATGACCTGCACAGCGTCGCTACGGATATTAAAAACACCCTCATGGCGGCCATCTTGGACATGAGGTCGGACATACACGCCATGACGCTTAGGGTGGAAGAGGTGGAATACGCTCAAGCCCGCCAAGACACAGCGATTTGTCACGTTCAACAGGTAACAGAGTCGCATGCGATCCACCTCAGGGAGATCAATCGCCACATGGAAGATTTAGATAATCGCGGAAGGCGTCACAACCTTAGAGTGAGGGGTATTCCAGAAATGATCGATGCCAGCCAGCTCCCAGTGGCAGTAACTACCATCTTTAACGATCTACTTGAAAGAGCCCCTGATACCCCGATCGCGTTCGAACGGCTCCACAGGGCACTGCGCCCGCGGGGAAGGGACACAGATCCCCCACGGGATGCAGTCTGCTGCCTCACAGACTTTCCCTTGAAGGAGGAAATATTACGCAAGGCCAGACACCGCAACCAACTGTCTTTCCAGGGAACGGATATCAGAATCTACCAGGACCTATCTAACATCACCCTGCAGCGCAGACGCGAGCTACGTCCCCTCCTGGAAACACTGAGGGCCAGATCCATAATCTACCGATGGAAGTTCCCCTTCTGCCTGACAGCAACTCACCAAGGCCGCACAGCCAATCTAAAAGTCCCGGAGGATTTAGACCACTTCTGCACGGCCATGGAGATACCGTATGTGGAAGTACCAGACTGGTACAGCGACTTCCGTATACCGCCATTCAGAAGAGTCACCTCCATGGAAGGTATCGCAGAAGCAGGCAACTTTAGTATCGGCCGCCGACGCTCTCACCCACCTCCTCCCCACACTCCTTCAAAGGATCAAAGAGCCCCGCGTAATGGTAGCCCGACGGCTTCTCCAGTGCCCCGCAAAGCACGCATCGCCTAACAAGAAACATGAATACCGTCCTTCTGTTTCCACCTCACAGCTGGACTCTGGACCACTCCAATTCGCAGGTAACTTTATACAGCAATCCCTAGGGAACACTGGCAGAACGGTTGGTACCCTCTTTCCCTCTTGGACAACTCCCGAAGGTTTCCCCGGTCGCCCTAACTTCCTTATGTCGGGTCAGAGACTACCTTCTCCCGCACTGATTGTCTTTTCCTCCTTCTCCTCACACTGTATTCATTCTTGCTCATCGGCTGTACCCTTTTTCTATTGAAGCCTTCTTCCTACATTCTCCTATCTACTCCAATGCAGCTAATGACATGTCGATATATAATCCCCCGATTGCATTATGTGCTGTCTTTCTCCCCACAGGCCCTACTAGCTCCTAGCTCCTGAATTTTCTGCTTTACAGCACTGAGGGTGGTCGGGGATCCGAGGGGGACATGCACAGGTGTGTGGCCTACGTGGATGTCGGGTAGAATCCATTCTCAGGTTTGGGAATGGGCGTGCCCCCCTCGGATTTAGACAGCCTGCCCTTAACCCCTGGGTATGATTTTGTTTACTATGTTTTTGTTTACTATGTTTTGTTTGCTATGTTATCCATATTTGGATTTTTGATGTCAGCCATAACTGCAGATGCATACTTGTTCACGGTAACGCAAGCTGTACGTTCTGTTCTGTTCTGTTTTAACTAATTCACCATGTTACTGACTCTGTTCCCTGCATATTCCTCTAAACCAAAGTATATGCCCCCTATTCTCTGTCATGTGACATCTGAAATTTGAGCAATACACTTAATTTCTTACCCCCCTCTTCCACACAAACCCCCAGATTACACAATGCTAAACATCCTCCTCTAATTGCCGAATAAATGCCCTTACAACTCCACAGCCTTCATGCTTTATGAGAATAAGCCGTTACACACAGCCCTGAAGTCACCTACGAATCACCCTCTCACCATGTCCTTATAGGATGACCTGTCCGTCATCTACACAACAAGATTACTCCTCTGACACCAAAATGAGCCATAGATGACGCTAACAATCAGCAGCGTCTGTTATCCTTAAGACCTCATAGAGAGACGCAGACCTCACCTCTCTCTAGTTGAACTCCACCTACCGCTCTCACACACAGCGGACTCTGGTAGACACCGCTGAACCTCACCGGTACCCCCACTCCTAATTGGTGGGCTTGCAGGTCAAGTCCCACAACCGGTATAATACCCCATCCCCCTACCTGTCCCCTCCTTCCTCCCTGGTTATCTTCCTCCTCAACGTCCTAACCTCACCTACCCCACATCTTCCCTTCTCCCCATCCGCATAACCCCCCCCCTTTCTTTTCCTCCCGTCTCTGACTTCCCCATATCCTCCCGCCCCCCACTCGCTTAAACCTCTACTACCAACATGAGCCCCGATAATGTCCGAGGCGCCAACCTGTCCCTAAAGGTAGTCTCCCTTAACGCCAAAGGACTGAACATACCTGAAAAGCGAACACAACTCTTTTCCCTCATGCGCAGCATGAAAGCTGACATAATCTTCTTACAGGAAACCCACTTTTGTAAGAAATCAGTTCCCAACATGACTAATCGCCTCTTCCCCCATAGTTTCCATGCCACCTCACCTATCTCGAAATCCAAAGGAGTCTCCATAATCATTTCCAAAAACCTTCCCATCCAAATTACAGACACTCACCTTGACGAACTAGGCAGGTATATCTTCCTAAAAGGGACACTCAGGAACAAACCAATCACTTTGGCTAACATATACAGCCCCAACTCGTCCCAAGTTCCCTTTTTTAGGGCTGTAACAAGACACCTAACCAATTTCCAAGAGGGTATTCTTATACTGGGAGGGGATCTCAATGTACCCCTGAACCCCCTTTTAGACACCTCGTCGGGGAAATCCCACCTACCATACAGGGCGCTCCGACAAATCAGAAAATGTTTCCAAGAACTTTTGCTCCACGACACATGGCGCACCTTACACCCGAACGTAAAGGATTTTACATTCTTCTCCGCCCCACATAACAAATATTCACGACTAGACTACATATTTCTTACCCAACAGGATCTCCCGTCCCTGAAAGCAGCAACCGTCGAACCGATGACCTTCTCGGACCACCACCCTATCTCAATGACCCTCACTTTCCCTGAAAAAGTATACCGCTCGCAAATTTGGAGACTAGACCCTTCCATCCTGACAGACAAAACCAAAGAATTAGAGATTCAAACTTGCCTAAGCAATTATTTCACTGAGAACAACACCCCGGACATTTCTAAACTTACTCAGTGGGCGGCTCACAAATGTGTTGTCCGAGGGAAATTGATTTCCCTGGGGGCCGCAATTAGAAAGGAAAAACGGGCCAAACTGGCTGATCTCTTTTCCAAACTTAATAAACTAGAAGCACTACACAAACGAAACCTGGCCCAGCAAACCCTCGTAGAACTACTAGAGACTCGTACACTCATTCAGGAAGAATTGGGCCATCACCTCAGGAAGAAATACACTCTATCTCAGAAACTTTTTTACGAATTCGGCAACAAAAGTGGCCATCTTCTTGCTCAAGCCTTACGCAAGAAAAGGGCTGCTAATACGATACACCACATACAATCCCCCACGGGTAAGACTCTCACGAATAACAATGACATAGCCAGAGAGTTTGAGAAGTACTACTCGTCCCTATATAATCTAGATAAATCCGAACCCCCTACTACCTTATCGAATGACAGACCCAATGATATTAACTCGTTCTTAGACCAATTTGCTCCAGGAAAGCTCCCCACTGACACCACCACGATTCTGGAATCCCCGATCTCTATTCAGGAATGGAAAAAAGCTTTAAAACAACTTAAGCCTGGTAAGAGCCCGGGACCTGATGGTCTTTCCGCCGTATATTTCAAGACATTCTCAGACCTTCTTCAACAACCCTTCCTTGACGCCTTCAATACACTCTCTCCCACAAATCCTTTCAAAAGCGAAATGTTAGAAGCACATATCGTTGTTATCCCCAAAGAAGATAAGGACCCCACCCAAACGGGAAATTATAGACCAATCTCATTATTGAATGTAGATGTCAAAATCTTTTCTAAGATTTTGGCAAACAGACTCTTACCGCTTCTCCCTTCCTTAATCTCTCATGACCAGACCGGCTTTATCCCTGGACGTGAAGCCAGGGACAACACTGTTAAAGCAATAAACTTACACCACCTTATGACACAGACAACCCAAAAAGGCCTGTTTTTGTCACTCGATGCGGAGAAGGCGTTCGACAGAGTAGCTTGGGACTATATGACAGCGGTTCTGAGGGCCATAGGATTGGGCCCATATATGTTAGGCCTAATCCTGTCACTATACACGGGACCATCTGCTAAGGTACGGGTCAACAATACTCTGTCGGACGCCTTTCCCATCGGAAATGGCACAAGACAGGGCTGCCCCCTGTCCCCCATCCTCTTTGTACTCACACTTGAACCATTCCTCCGTAAACTGACATACAACCCAGATATCCAAGGTATAAGTTCCTCCAAAAGAGAATATAAATACGCTGCTTTCGCAGACGATATTTTGTTGTTCCTGTCGAACCCACTGATCTCCCTACCAAACCTTCTTTCTGAATTTAAACAATTTCAGTTCCTCTCCCACCTTAAAATTAATTTCTTGAAATCCTTTGCCCTTAATATAACATTACCTCAACACATAGTTGATCAATGTAAGGCTAACTTCCCGTTCCAATGGAAACATGATTCCATCACATACCTAGGGATACAACTCCCTTCCAAACTCTCAAACCTCTACGCTAAAAACCATGTTCCTATCCTACACAGAATATCCTCTGATCTTGAAACATGGAACAAACCGCTTTTCTCTTGGTTTGGCAGAGCGGCGATCCTCAAAATGAATGCCCTCCCGAGAATACTCTATATATTGCAGGCGATCCCTATACATATACCTCCGGCCTTTTTTAAATCTTATAGAAACATATGCACTAAATTCTTATGGGGGAACCGTAGACCCAGAATCAGCTTTACGCAGCTCACCCGACCTAAAAGACTTGGGGGCATAGGCCTCCCCAACCTTCTCAATTATTACACTGCTACACACCTTACCAGGATAGTGGACTGGAATACTCAATCTCTCCACAAAGATTGGGTTTCCCTAGAAGCATCTTTTTCTGCTCTCCCTTTGGAGTCTCTCCCATGGTTACTCTCACCCCACGTCCCCTCTGAATTACACGTACACCCACTTATAGGCCCAACCTTGCAATGCTTCAAAAAGCTTTGCTACCGATCACCCATATCTTCGATTCCCGGCCCACTGACACCTGTAAAAATGAACCCTGGGTTCCCACCAGGTATGCACGCAAAGTTTCTTACCGATAACTGGACACAGAGCCCAATTAGATCACATCAGTTCTTCCTCCGGGGCAAACTATTGTCTACATCCCAACTCTCCTCCCAACTAAACAAGCCACCCATTCCCCCTTGGACATATATTTTAATTGCTCATTTTCTAAAATCCCTTAACAAGAATATACAATGCTCCAGAGAACTCACCCCTTTCGAAAAGCTATGTATCCAAACGACACCCCAATCTCATCTAGTTTCTACCACACATGAACTCCTCTTCGCCGAGATGAAAGCTAACGAGACCTTAGCCTGTAAGAACTGGGAGTCAGACCTCTCGGTATCTCTTTCAGCGGAACAATGGGAACTAATTTTCCTCAACATACATAAAGGGTCGACGAATGTGTCGACCCAGGAAAACGGCTTTAAGATCCAATCTAGATGGTACCGCACGCCCACCCTTCTGCATAAATATAATCCCACAATCCCAGAGGTTTGCTGGAGATGTCTCCGGGAAAGGGGAACCCTTCTCCATATCTGGTGGTCCTGTCCATCTCTAAAAGACTTCTGGGAAAAGGTATGCCATATAACCTCTCGAGTCACCTCATATCATTTGGACCTTTCCCCTTCTCAATTCCTTCTACACCATTCACCCCTGTCGCACAATTCCTATCACAAATCCCTAGCAATGCACATGATCAATGCGGCAAAGCAGTTTATCCCTATACACTGGAAATCGACTCACCAACCAACCATAAAAGAATGGTTTAACAGAATATGCAAAATTGAGGAAATGGAAAATCTTATACATATTGCAAGAGAGACTCCGTCATCATTTAGTAAAAAATGGGCCTGCTGGTTACACTATAAAACGACCCCAGAATTTGCAAACTCCCTGAACCCTGACAAAGGATAAATTACTCCTCTGAGAATTGTCATTAAAAATCTACGACGTGCCAGGATCTCCCCTTAACCCTAAACCTTACAAAGACACCTCTCTCCTCCTATATCTCCCCCTATACAGATCCGCCCCTAGTTTCTCATAACACGCCCCTTGAACACCCCAAGGGGTCGGGGAAGTCAGAGACGGACCCCCTGCCAACGCCATCCCTTCCTGCCTCACTCCCCTCCCCTCGATCCCCACCCCACCCCTTCTCCTTCCACCACTTACCCCCTCCTACTTTCTCATCCACAAGCTTCTGTACAATACAACCACTAACATAGCTCCAGCCTACACTCCCGCATTCATACACTCTCAACGAAATAAACCTGTTTATAGCTCCTTCCCTCCCTTTCTGCCATATTGCACCTGTTGGCCTTTCCCTCCCACACAGACCAAAAGTCCATAACGGCATCCGTGAACCTACCTAGCTCTAACCTACCAACAAGATCTATCCCCGTCAATGGTAGTGGACTTTGACTAGACCCCACAACTACCTTGAATTAAGGTAGCCCACCCCAACACGGCCTAGTTCATGAAGGATGCACATAGCCATTTCATTTTCACTACCCGCAAGTTGAATTGTATGTGACACATGTTATTCATCCATGTTTTGTGGTTGTATTAATACCTTATTGTACTACTATTGTTCAAGATATCTGTAAATGCTTTTTACATTTCAATAAACTGTTTTTGGAAAAAAAAAAAAAAAAAAAGAAATAAAATATGGAAATATATGCAGAAAGTGTAACATAAGGGTAAGTTATGAAGATAAAATGTTACATAACTATTTTTATAAGTTGTGACACAAGAATAAAATATGGAAAGGGTGACAATTCCAGAAAAAACTTGAAAATTGCTTAAAATGTGAAAGATTGTGATGAACATAAGGATAAGTTATGGAAATATAATGTTGCAAAAATGTGTGACATATGGACAAAATCTGGAAAGGGTGACAATTATGGAAAGTGTGAGGATTGCTTTCCATATTTTCTCCTTAAGCAAAAAATTCTATAAACAGTTTTGTCATGTTTGTTTTTTTTTTTTTTTACAATGTATCCCTGTGTTCACATTTTTTCACATTTTAAGCCACACTTTATAAAAATTACTTGTGGCATTTTATCTCCAAAACTTACCCTTATGTTGTGTGACAGCAGGAAGGTAAAGTCACCTGGTTGCATCCAGGGGGGTAGATATATTTCGCCCAGATTCAGGCTTTACGCCGACTTATACAACTAGGTGGAGAGTTGTATAAGGCTAGTGGGCTCATGGATGACTCATACCTCTAGGGAGAGTGTGGGGCGTCGTACAGACAGGGAGTTGATGAGGCCAGCTGAAGCTTGTCAGCTCATTTAGGCCTCTATAAGAACTCCCAGATTCATTAGGTGTTAGCTCATGCCTGGAACCAGACCTGTGTGGACTGTCTAGGGAGAGTGAACCCCTGTGCGGTGAGACAAAGCCTGTGTGGCTATTTGCTTGGACATTTAAAACCAGGGACTTAGGGACTAGGACAGCACTAGGCTGATCCCAGTTGTTAGTTAGGAAACCTGTATGTTTAGTCAGAGGTCAAGTTGACCAGGATTTATTTTATTTATGTTTCTTTTGCTTTGCTGTGTTTTGTCACTGTAAATAGAAAATAAACCGCACCTTTTTGATTTTGAAAACCACAACCTCCGTTTGCTGGGCCTGTTTTTGTCTGGGGAGCCCATCCCGGGGGTCACACACACCCGCTGCCGAGCTAACCCCCTCACAGTTGGTGGAGAACCAGTGGCAGTTTTTTTTAAGCCAGCATGGAGGAGATACTGAAACAGCTGGCTCTAGCAAATGCCAATCAACAGCAGACAAATGCAGGTTTGCAAAGGAGCCTTGCAGCCCAGCAGCAAGCTCATCAACAGAGCCTTGCAGCCCAGCAGCAAGCTCACCAACAGAGTCTGGAAGCTCAGCAACAAGCCCAGCAGCAATCTGAGGCCCGCTTCATAGACCTGTTACAGAAGCAAGAGCAGAGACTACAACAAATGGAAGCAGTAATGCAGCAACGTCCGCAGACCAGTGAGGAAAGCCGTCCCACTAATACCGCGTCCTTTGGGGTGAGTCGTTTATTGACAAAAATGACTGGAGAGGATGATCCAGAGGTATTTTTGACCACATTTGAAAGGACCGCTGAAAGAGAAAAGTGGCCTGAGGAGCAGTGGGCTGGACTGGTGGCTCCTCTGTTAACTGGTGAATCGCAGAAAGCTTACTATGACCTAGAGCCTAACCAAGCAAAAGACTATGTGATGCTAAAAGCTGAAATTTTGGCAAGGCTGGGTGTCACCCAGGCTGTCCGGGCTCAGCGTGTGCATAACTGGACTTTCCAGCTTGGAAAACCCCCCAGGTCTCAAATGTATGATCTCATTCACCTGAGCAGAAAGTGGCTACAGCCAGAGACTTTGTCCGCACCAAAGATTGTGGAACGTGTTGTAATGGATCGGTTTTTGAGAGCTCTTCCTACTGCCATCCAAAAGTGGGTAAGCCATGGAGACCCAGAGACGGCCGATGGTCTTGTGGATCGTGTGGAGAAATACTTGGCTACAGAGAACCTGACGGCCTCTTCCAGAGACACTCGGACTTTCCACCCTAAGACCAGACCATCCCCAGGGGCGGATAAGAGGATTCCAAGGGGTGAGGGTGGAGAGAGTGAGAGGGTGGGAGCTCTACCCCAAGTTTGGCGAGAACAGCCTGGGAAATCAGCGGCTCAAGAGGCGGCAAGAAGGATCGTTTGCTACCGCTGCCGGCAAGCGGGACATATTGCAGCCAATTGCCCGGTTGTGGAGGAACCCATGCAGTGTGACTTTCTGACGGGCAGACGTCAGTCGCTGTGTGCGACAGTCGCATGCACTGCCATTCGAGGAACTAAGAAACATTTATGCAAAATGTGTGTTAATGGTAGAAATGTTGTGGTATTGCTGGATTCAGGTAGCCTTGTGACCCTGATAAAGGCTGAGTTAGTTAAAACAGAGGTCTTTGGGAATAGCAAGGTAGCTGTTATTTGTGTGCATGGGGACACCCGAGAGTATCCAGTGACTACAGTGTGTTTCGAGACCCCCAAAGGTACCCTCTCTCATCCAGTGGGCTTAGTATCTCAGTTACCGCATGACGCCATTGTGGGAAGGGATTTTCCGAAGTTCTGGGAACTGTGGGATGATCCTGAGCCCCCCACTGGTGCCCCTATGTACCAGGAATGTGATAGCCAGAACTCCCCTGAGAGTGGTGAGGACTCTCCGGAATTTCCCTTATCAGTATTGGCAGGGGAGACTCAAGAAACTGGAGAGGAGCCCACCTCCTCAGACGAAAACCTACCGTCTGTGGAGTTTTCTGATCTTGAGGTTCACAGGGAAAACTTTGCCACAGAACAGTTGAAAGACCCCGCCCTAATAAAGGCACGGGAAAACGTAGTGAAAATAGATGGCGAGTTAGTGAACCCAGATAATACCTGCACTTACCCATACTTCAGCGTAGAGAAGGACCTACTGTATCGGGTGGCAAAAAGGGCAGAAGAAACCGTTGAGCAGCTTGTGGTGCCCAAACCTTACAGGAAGTTGGTGTTGGAGTTGGCCCATGGGCACATTCTTGGAGGTCATCTGGGGACAGAGAAAACCCGAGAGAGGGTATTACAGAGATTCTATTGGCCGGGGGTGATGAAGGACATAGAAAATTATTGTTCCTCCTGCCCTGTGTGTCAGAGGTCGGCCCCGATGCCACATTTCCGTAGCCCGCTGGTCCCTCTACCCATCATTGAGGTCCCGTTTGAGAGGATCGCCATGGATTTGGTAGGGCCTATAATCAAGTCCGCTAGGGGGCACCAGTACATATTAGTTATAATGGACTATGCCACCCGTTATCCAGAAGCGATCCCTCTCCGAAATACCTCGGCCAAAACCATAGCCAAAGAGCTATCTCTTGTGTTTAGCCGGGTGGGTATTTGTAAAGAACTGCTTACGGACCAAGGTACACCCTTTATGTCCCGGGTTATGAAGGAGCTGTGTAAATTGTTCAAAGTGACGCAATTACGTACATCTGTGTATCACCCCCAAACCGATGGGCTGGTTGAAAGATTCAACAAAACCCTAAAACAAATGTTGAAGAAAGTGGTGGATAGAGATGGAAAGGATTGGGACTGTCTACTTCCTTATCTGATGTTTGCTATTAGGGAGGTGCCCCAATCCTCTACGGGATTCTCCCCCTTTGAGTTACTGTATGGGAGACACCCAAGAGGGCTGTTGGATATTGCCAAGGAAACTTGGGAAAGTGAGAGTTCTCCCCACAGGAGTGTGATTGAGCATGTCGCCCTGATGCAAGACCGAATTGCACAGGTAATGCCCATCGTGAAGGAACATTTGGCCCAAGCGCAGTTAGCACAGCAGAGAGTGTACAACCGTGGAGCCAAGACCCGTACCTTTTCCCCGGGGGATAGGATACTGGTACTTGTCCCTACGGTTGAAAGTAAATTCCTTGCCAAATGGCAAGGCCCCTATGAGATAATGGAAAAAGTGAGCGAAGTGAATTACAAGGTCAGACAACCAGGAAGGCGAAAGCCCGAACAGATCTATCACGTTAATCTGTTGAAAGCCTGGAGGGATAGAGAGTCCCTAGTCGCAGACACTTGGTCACCAGCTCAAACTGGTTGCGTGATTCCTGAGGTTGGAATAGCAGCCACCTTGTCACAACCCCAACAACAGGAGGTTAAGGAGTTTGTGCTTCGCAACAAGGAGGTATTCTCTGAGCTGCCGGGACAAACATCTGGGGTAGAGCATGACATCATTACCCCGCCCGGTGAAAGGGTGAAGTTAAAACCCTATCGGATCCCAGAGGCCCGACGGGAGGCAATACGGGAGGAAGTACAGAAAATGCTGAACTTAGGGGTGATAGAGGAGTCCCAAAGTGATTGGTCTAGTCCCATTGTGTTGGTGCCTAAACCGGATGGGAGCTGGCGATTTTGTAACGATTTTCGTCAGTTGAACAAAGTTACAAAATTTGACACCTACCCCATGCCACGTATAGATGAGTTGATCGACCGGCTGGGAACAGCCCGATACATGACGACTCTTGACCTCACAAAAGGGTATTGGCAAATCTCCCTGGCCAAGTCGGCCAAAGAGAAAACCGCATTTGTAACCCCAGACGGGGCGTTCCAATATAAAAGAATGCCGTTCGGGTTACAGAATGCGCCAGCCACATTCCAGCGGAAAATGGACCAGATGCTGAGGCCCCATCGGAAGTATGCTGCGGCTTACCTGGATGACGTAATTGTCCATAGCACAGATTGGGCCTCACATCTGCCAAAAGTGCAAGCAGTCCTGGACTCTGTTCGGGAAGCGGGGTTTACGGCTAACCCCAAGAAGTGTACCATTGGGCAGGAGGAGGCCAAATATCTTGGGTACACCATTGGGAGGGGAGTAATAAAACCCCAACTCAACAAAGTCGAGGCCATCCAGAGTTGGCCACGTCCCAACAGCAAGAAGCAGGTACGAGCCTTTCTGGGAATCGCTGGGTATTATCGGCGATTCATTCCCCACTTTGCTTCTAAGGCTGTGCCCCTAACCAACCTGACGAAGGGGAAAGGGTCGGTCATGATTAAATGGACTCCCGAGGCTGAGGCAGCATTCCAATTCTTGAAACAAGCCTTATGTAGCCAGCCAGTGTTGTACTCACCCGACTTCTCTAAAGACTTTGTCGTACAAAGTGATGCGTCAGATGTGGGGTTAGGAGCAGTATTGTCCCAGGTCTGGAACGGGGAAGAGCACCCAGTCATTTACCTCAGCAGGAAGTTGAAGTCCCATGAGGTAAATTACGCCACCGTTGAAAAGGAGTGTTTAGCGGTGAAGTGGGCTCTAGATTCCCTTCGGTACTACCTGCTAGGTAGGCACTTTGACATGGTTACGGATCACGCTCCGTTAAAGTGGATGGCTCAAAACAAGGAAACAAATAGAAGAGTGAATAGGTGGTTCCTGGCCCTCCAGGAATTCAACTTCACAGTAAAGCATCGCCCTGGCGTTCAAGTGGGGAATGTGGATGCTTTGTCTCGAGTACATGAATGCCTGATTGCTGGTGTTCCAACCCCGAGGTTAAAACAAGAGGGGGGGGTATGTGACAGCAGGAAGGTAAAGTCACCTGGTTGCATCCAGGGGGGTAGATATATTTCGCCCAGATTCAGGCTTTACGCCGACTTATACAACTAGGTGGAGAGTTGTATAAGGCTAGTGGGCTCATGGATGACTCATACCTCTAGGGAGAGTGTGGGGCGTCGTACAGACAGGGAGTTGATGAGGCCAGCTGAAGCTTGTCAGCTCATTTAGGCCTCTATAAGAACTCCCAGATTCATTAGGTGTTAGCTCATGCCTGGAACCAGACCTGTGTGGACTGTCTAGGGAGAGTGAACCCCTGTGCGGTGAGACAAAGCCTGTGTGGCTATTTGCTTGGACATTTAAAACCAGGGACTTAGGGACTAGGACAGCACTAGGCTGATCCCAGTTGTTAGTTAGGAAACCTGTATGTTTAGTCAGAGGTCAAGTTGACCAGGATTTATTTTATTTATGTTTCTTTTGCTTTGCTGTGTTTTGTCACTGTAAATAGAAAATAAACCGCACCTTTTTGATTTTGAAAACCACAACCTCCGTTTGCTGGGCCTGTTTTTGTCTGGGGAGCCCATCCCGGGGGTCACACACACCCGCTGCCGAGCTAACCCCCTCACAGTTGCTATTTTCCATATTTTAGCTTTATGTTTCATTTTGCACAAATCATTTTGTAGAAAATTTGGAGTTTAAAATGTCATTAACAGGGATGAGCCGAACACCCCCCTGTTCGGTTCGCACCAGAACCTGCGAACAGACAAAATGTTTGTGTAAACTTTAGAACCCTATTAAATACAATGGACTCGAACGTTCAAAATCTAAAGTGTTAATTATAAAGGCTAATATGCAAGTTATTGTCCTAAAAAGTGTTTGGGGACCGGGGTCCTGCCCCAGGGGACATGTATCAATGCAAAAAGAAGTTTTAAAAACGGCCGTTTTTTCGGGAGCAGTGATTTTAATAATGCTTAAAATGAAAAAATAAAAGTGAAATATTCCTTTAAATTTCGTACCTGGGGGGTGTGTATGATATGCATGTGAAGTGGCGCATGTTTCCCGTGCTTAGAACTGTCCCTGCAAAAAATGTCATTTTTGAAAGAAAAAAATGCATTTAAAACTGACTCGCGGCTATTAATGAATTGTCGGCTCCCGGCAATACATACAAAAGTCATTGATAAAAAAAAAAAAAAAAAGCGTGGGGGTTCCCCAGAATTCAATTACCAGGCCCTTCAGGTCTGGAATGGATATTAAGGGGAACCCCGCCGCAAATTAAAAAAAAATTGATGTGGGGTTCCCCCAAATATCCATTCCAGGCCCTTCAGATCTGGCATGGATTTTAAGGGGAACTCCACCCCAAATTTAAAAAAAATGGCGTGGAGTCCCCCTAAAAATCCATACCAGACCCCTTATCCGAGCACGCAACCTGGCCGGCCGCAGGGGAAAAGGGGGGGGACGAGAGAGTGGCCCCCCTCCCTCCTGAACCGTACCAAGCCACATGCCCTCAACATGGGGAGGATGTCCCCATGTTGATGGGGACAAGGGCCTCATCCCCACAACCCTTGCCCGGTGGTTGTGGGGGTCTGCGGGCGGGGGGCTTATCGGAATCTGGAAGACCCCTTTAACAAAGGGGACCCCCAGATCCCGCCCCCCCCTATGTGAATTGGTAAGGGGTACGTTGTACCCCTACCATTTCACGAAGAAAGCGTAAAAAAATGTTTAAAAAAACACACAAACACCTTGAAAAAGTCCTTTATTTAAAAAAAAAAAAAAAAAAAACATTCCAGCGGTGAAATCCAGTGTCCCGCGGCGATCCCGATGTCCAGCGCTGTCCTTCATTGGTTGTGCCTGAGCGGACCTGATGGGGAACTCCCTCTCAGTATTTTAAATGTATAGACCCGCCCCTTCTAAAGTTCCCCATCAGGTCCGCTCAGCGGACCAGATGCGGAACATGAGAAGGGGCGGGTCTATACATGTATTACCAAAGTGAGAGCAGTTCCCCATCAGGTCCGCCCCCTCGGTATGTCGGACCCGCCTACGTCATTGGCTTGAGCGGGGAACTTCCTTCACTATGTAAATTTAAATTTTTTAAATTTTTTAATTTGTTCCCCTTAAAATCCACGCCAGATCTCAAGGGCCTGGAATGGATATTTGGGGGAACCTCACGTCAATTTTTTTTTAAATTGTCGGCGGGGTTCCCCTTAATATCCATTCCAGACCTGAAGGGCCTGGTAATTGAATTCTGGGGAACCCCCACGCTTTTTTTTATTTTTTATCAATGACTTTTGTATGTATTGCCGGGAGCCGACAATTCATTAATAGCCGCGAGTCAGTTTTAAATGCATTTTTTTCTTTCAAAAATGACATTTTTTGCAGGGACAGTTCTAAGCACGGGAAACATGCGCCACTTTACATGCACATCATACACACCCCCCAGGTACGAAATTTAAAGGAATATTTCACTTTTATTTTTTAATTTTAAGCATTATTAAAATCACTGCTCCCGAAAAAACGGCTGTTTTTAAAACTTCTTTTTGCATTGATACATGTCCCCTGGGGCAGGACCCGGGTCCCCAAACACTTTTTAGTACAATAACTTGCATATTAGCCTTTATAATTAGCACTTTAGATTTCTCCCATAGATTTTTCAAATTTGCCGCGAACACCCCAATTTGTTCGCTGTTCGGCGAACGGGCGAACAGGCAATGTTCGAGTCGAACATGAGTTCGACTCGAACTCAAAGCTCATCCCTAGTCATTAAACCCAAATCATCAAAAACTGTCAATACATGCTATATTACATTGTGTTCATACTCACTCATCCACTAGAGCATTTGTCCATTTGTCCAATCACAGCTGATCACGAATGTTAACACAAGAAGGTTTTTGGGTCTCTTCTCCCTTCCTCATGCTGTCAGATGGAAAGGAGTGCTGATAACCGGCTTCTGTTTACATCCGTGATCAGCTGTGATTGGATGGCTGCCAATCTGTGTTCACCAGTGCTGCCAATCCGTGCCCACCAGTACAGCCAATCTGTACCCACCAGTGCTGCCAATCTGTGCTGCCAATCAGTACTGCTAATCTGTACCCACCAGTGCTGCCAATCTGTGCCAATCTGTGCCCACCAGTGCTGCCAATCAGTACTGCCAATCTGTACCCACCAGTGCTGCCAATCTGTGCCAATCTGTGCCCACCAGTGCTGCCAATCTGTGCCCATCAGTACTGCCAGTCTGTACCCACCAGTACTGCCAATCTGTGCCCACCATTGCTGCCAATCTGTGCTGCCAATTAGTACTGCCAATCTGTACCCACCAGTGCTGCCAATCTGTGCCCACCAGTGCTGCCAATCAGTACTGCTAATCTGTACCCACCAGTGCTGCCAATCTGTGCCAATCTGTACCCACCAGTGCTGCCAATCTGTGCTGCCAATCAGTCAGTACTGCCAATTTGTACCCACCAGTGCTGCTAATCTGTGCCAATCTGCACCCATCAGTACTGCCAATCTGTACCTACCAGTACTGCCAATCTGTGCCCACCAGTGCTGCCAATCTGTGATGCCAATCAGTACTGCCAATCTGTACCCACCAGTGCTGCCAATCTGTGCCAATCAGTACCCACCAGTGCTGCCAATCTGTGCTGCCAATCAGTCAGTACTGCCAATCTGTACCCACCAGTGCTGCCAATCTGTGCCAATCTGTGCCCATCAGTACTGCCAATCTGTACCCACCAGTACTGCCAATCTGTGCCCACCAGTGCTGCCAATCAATTCATATATATATATATATATATATATATATATATATATATATCTGTATATTTACTGTATGCACACCCACCAGCCATTTTATTAAGTAGATATGTTCTATCGCTTGGTAACACAAATTGCTAATCAGCTAATCACATGACAGCAACTCAATGCATTTAGGCATCTAGACGTGGTGAAGACGACTTTCTGAAGTTCAATCCGAGCATCAGAATGGGGAAGAAAGGGGATTTAAGTGACTGGCTGGTCTGAGTATTTCAAAAACTGCTGATCTACTGGGATTTTCATGCACACCCATCTCTCGGGATAACAGAGAATGTTGGGAAAAAGAGAAAATATCCAGTGAGCGGCATTTGTGTGGAGGAAAATGCCTTGTTGATATCAGAGGTCAGAGGAGAATGGGCAGACTGGTTCCAGATGATAGAACGGCAACAGTAACTCAGTTAACCACTTGTGCACAAAGCAAAGTCCATCAAGACATGGATGAGCCAGTTTGGGGTGGAGGAACTTGACTGTCCTGCGCAGGGTCCTGACCTCAACCCGATAGAACACCTTTGTTATGAATTAGAGTGGATACTGCGAGCCAGGCCTTTCTCATCCAACATCAGTGCCTGACCTCACAAATGCGCTTCTGGAAAAATGGTCAAACATTCCCATAGGCACACTCCTAGGGCCAGTGCTACCACTAGGCAAACTAGGACGCACTTGGGCGCCCGGCCACAGGTGTTTCTACTCTCTTCTCTCTGAAGCAAGCAACTAAGTCCCAGCATCTGCAGGCGGAGGAATGTGTCCCGATCCTGAATGAATGGAAGCAAGCAAACATTCATTTGATGGGCGCTGGTGAGGCTGCATTTGATGGGCACTAGTGGGCTGCATTTGATGGGCACTAGTGGGCTGCATTTGATGGGCACTAGTGGGCTGCATTTGATGGGTACTAGTGGGCTGCATTTGATGGGCACTAGTGGGCTGCATTTGATGGGCACTAGTGGGCTGCATTTGATGGGTACTTGTGGGCTGCATTTGATGGGTACTAGTGGGCTGCATTTGATGGGCACTTGTGGGCTGCATTTGATGGGCACTAGTGGGCTGCATTTGATGGGTACTTGTGGGCTGCATTTGATGGGTACTAGTGGGCTGCATTTGATGGGCACTAGTGGGCTGCATTTGATGGGCACTAGTGGGCTGCATTTGATGGGTACTAGTGGGCTGCATTTGATGGGCACTAGTGGGCTGCATTTGATGGGCACTAGTGGGCTGCATTTGATGGGTACTTGTGGGCTGCATTTGATGGGTACTAGTGGGCTGCATTTGATGGGCACTTGTGGGCTGCATTTGATGGGCACTAGTGGGCTGCATTTGATGGGTACTTGTGGGCTGCATTTGATGGGTACTAGTGGGCTGCATTTGATGGGCACTAGTGGGCTGCATTTGATGGGCACTAGTGGGCTGCATTTGATGGGTACTAGTGGGCTGCATTTGATGGGCACTAGTGGGCTGCATTTGATGGGTACTAGTGGGCTGCAATTGATGGGTACTTGTGGGCTGCATTTGATGGGTACTAGTGGGCTGCATTTGATGGGTACTAGTGGGCTGCATTTGATGGGTGCTGGTAGGCAGTATTTGATGGGTACTTGTGGGCTGCATTTGATGGGTACTAGTGGGCTGCATTTGATGGGCACTAGTGGGCTGCATTTGATGGGTGCTGGTAGGCAGTATTTGATGGGTGCTTCATTAAAAAGGTGGGATATACATGGGCAGGACAAAGGGGGTGGAGTCAGGGGTGGAGCCAAGGGCGGTGGCAAAATTTGATTTCTCCCAGGGTGTAAAAAATCCTTGCACCAGCCCTGCACACTCCTAAACCTTGTGGACGGCCTTCCCAGAGGAGTTGAAGCTGTTATAGCTGCAAAGGGTGGGCCAACTCAATATTGAACCCTACAGGTGTGGGTGTAAAGGCAGGCGTCCCAATACTTTTGGTAATGTAGTGTATGTTCCAATGGAACAGTCAGGGGGTCCATGAACCAAGCACAGCCCGGGGGCCCAATGGTACAACTACACTGCCAGTAATCTTTATAAGAAATCTACTTTGTATCCACATACAAAATTTGAATTCTTAGGGAGATTACAGACAGTGTAGTTGTACCCGTTGGGTAGACTGAAGAAAACATGAGGATCGCCAGTCACTCATACCTGAAGATGATGTGCAATGTTTTGGACTGGAAGAATCTTGTGCACAGATTGTGGAATTCTGGCGCTCCGTAACCCGAAATAATAACTGGCATTCTTCTAACATTACACAATTAGCCTGAGATGAGATATATTGATCCGCGTTCTGTTCAAGGTATTTTGCCAGCAGCTAAGTCAGGGAAAAAATGAAATCTCAAAATGCTCCATCAATCAGGTGGAAATTCTTCACATACTACAGATGGATTCCCACTTGTATCATTTCAAAGACATTATTTATAACGCCGTATGTCTGGCGTTATCCGACACGCCGAGCACCGCTCTCTCTCCCCCCCCCCCCAAACAACGGATTGCTTCCATCGGTTATATGTTATGTTGATAAACAATACCTTTTTTTTTTTCTATTATTATAAATTTGAAGGGATGGGAAGAGTTTGTACTTTTCTGTCATCTTTGATTTAAATCATTATTTGTTTTCCCCTTCAAAATAAAATATATTTTCTATGTTTGTGTGGTAGGTTTAGCAAGACAGAACGCGACTGTCATTGCTTATTTCTGATTTTTTTCAGGCGTAAATCAAAAAAATAGAAAAAAAAAATAGAATAGAAACTATAGGTAAAAAAAAAAAAAAGAAAGAAAAAAAAAGAAAAGAAAAGAATGGAAAATAAAATAGAAAATTAAAGAATAGAATAAAATATATAAAAAATTGAATAAAATAGAACAGAAAGAGTATAACAATATACTGTATTTATTGGCGTATAACACTCACCTTTTTACCCTGAAAATAGAGGGTAAACTGTACCTGCGTGTTATACGCAGGGGGCTGTGGAACGTTTTTTTCCTGAACTTCCCTCTTAAAGTTAGGGTGCGTGTTATACGAAAATAGGGTAACCATCTTCCTAAATCTGAATTTTCATATATATATAGAAAGAATATAACCTTCTGAAATTCAGATTTTAGAGACTTTGCTTATTTCTGATTTTCTCAGGGGTAAATCTAAAAAATAGAATAGAAACTAAGGGGATAGAATAGAAAATCAAATAATAGAATAGAATAGAATAAAAAAAAAACAATAAAATAGAATAAAAAAAAATAGAAAGAATATAACCTTCTTCTGAAATTTTGAATAGATATATTTAATGAGAATATAAAATAATAGTGTTGATTAGAAAAGAATAGAATGGAAAATAAAATAGAAAATTAAAGAATAGAATAAAATATATAAAAAATAGAATAAAATAGAACATAAAGAGTATAACAATATAACCATCTTCCTAAATTCGAATTTTCATATATATATATATATATATATATATATATATATATATATATATATATATATATATACCGTATATACTCGAGTATAAGCCGAGATTTTCAGCCCTTTTTTTGGGCTGAAAGTCCCCCCCTGGGCTTATACTCGAGTCAGCAAAATTTTTACATTGTAAATAGTACCTGTAAAGACGTTGCGGCTGTGGCGTCCATCGTTCGAATTCCGCGGTCTCTTCCTGTTCCTTCCGTGATAGGCGATTCTCAGCAGACACTCTCCACCTATCACAAACGTTCTCTCATCCTCAGTTTCCCAGCAGACGTCTGTGATTGGCGGATCACCCAACACAGTGTCTGCTGGGAAACTGAGGATGAGAGAACGTTCGTGATAGGCGGAGAGTGTCTGCTGAGAATCGCCTATCACGGAAGGAACAGGAAGAGACCGCGGGATTCGACCGATGGACGCCGCAGCCGCATCTTCTTTACAGGTAATATTTACAATGTAAATTTATAGGATAGGAAACAGTGAGCTAGGGAACAGTGAGGATGGGAACAGTGAGGATAGGAAACAGTAAGGATGGGAACAGTGAGGATGGGAACAGTGAGGATAGGAAACAGTGAGGATAGGGAACAGTGAGGATAGGGAACAGTGAGGATAGGGAACAGTGAGGATAGGGAACAGTGAGGATGGGAAACAGTGAGGATAGGGAACAGTGAGGATAGGGAACAGTGAGGATAGGGAACAGTGAGGATAGGGAACAGTGAGGATAGGAACAGTGAGGATAGGGAACAGTGAGGATAGGAAACAGTGAGGATAGGGAACAGTGAGGATAGGAAACAGTGAGGATAGGGAACAGTGAGGATGGGAACAGTGAGGATAGGGAACAGTGAGGATGGGAACAGTGATGCCGCGTACACACGACCGCTTTTCTCGATGAGAAAAACGGCATTTTTTTTTTTCGCCGAGAAAAACGATCGTCTGTGGGCTTTATGTCGTTTTTCTCGTCTAGAAAAATGGCATAAAAAAACGACGAGAAAATTTAGAACATGTTCTAAATTTTCTCATCGTTTTTTCCAGCATTTTTTTCCGCGGCAGTTTTCCCATAGGGAAACACTGCCGCGGAGCCCACAGACGGTCGTTTTTCTCGTCAAGAGAAAAAATGACGGGAAAAACGACCGTGTGTAGGGAACCAAGCGGTTCCCTCGTTTTTCCTGTCATTATTCACGGCGTTTTTTTAACCGCCGTGAATAATGATCGTGTGTACGCGGCATGAGGATGGGAACAGTGAGGATAGTTAACAGTGAGGATAGGGAACAGTGAGGATAGGGAACAGTGAGGATAGGGAACAGTGAGGATAGGGAACAGTGAGGAACAGTGAGGATGGGAACAGTGAGGATAGGAACAGTGAGGATAGGGAACAGTGAGGATAGGAACAGTGAGGATAGGGAACAGTGAGGATGGGAACAGTGAGGAACAGTAAGGATGGGAACAGTGAGGCATTGTTGACCCTCGGCTTATACTCGAGTCAGTAAGTTTTCCCAGTTTTTTGAGGCAACATTAGGTACCTCGGCTTATACTCGAGTATATACGGTATATATATATATATATATATATTTTTTTTGATTACAAACGATTTTATTCAAGGATCAACATCATACAAAGAAAATGTCAGACAGTACAGTTGGATCAGAGAATGGTAGACAATCACGGGACATGGGAAAAAGATGGGGGCAGACAACAAAAGTATCAATACATGTGAATACATCAATCCAGTGAAGCACTTAGGTACAAGTAGAGAGGTTATTAGAGGATGCTAGCAGAGAAAGTCATATGATATTATTGAGGCATATTAGTCCATTGATTCCATTTATTTTCGTATATTATCATAGTGTCATAGAGCATGTGGTGAATGCGTTCCGCTAGCTTGATGGCATCCATACGTGTCAGCACCTGAGACCACGAAAGGGAAGAGGACCGCCAGTTGAGTGCGGTTGCCCAATGGATGGCTAAGAAGAGCGTGTGTATTAGTTTTGCACAGGGTAAAGGGATATCAGGTATGGGAGCAAAGCATAAGCACATTTGGGCTGAGAGGGTAATCATGCGGCCAGCAATGGTCGATACTTTCAGGGCCGCCGCTTGCCAAATGGGCTTAAGATGCCTACAGCTCCAAAATGTGTGTATTAACGTGCCCACCTCGGAGCATCCCCTAAAACAAAGTGGAGATACCGCAGGGTAGATGGAGTGTAGGCGTGAGGGGGTCAGGTACCATCTGAGATGCAGTTTAATGGCTGTTTCCCGTATGGAGTAGGCCCTGGAGTGTTTGTACATATTAGTCAGCATCTCCTCCCAGTCTGGCCGGTCGAAAGACTCGCCCAAATCCCCCTCCCACTTAAGCATTGGTTTCGTTTTGACTGGCAGGGCACATTCATTAAGCATAATGTATATTCTGGATATAACCCCCCTATCCCTGGAAGAGTGAGAACATATGCGTTCATATGGGGTATTATGGATTTGGGATTCTAGGGAGCCCCTAGACTGATAAAAATGCCTGACCTGTATGTACCTATACAACTCTGAGGGTGGGAGGTCATGCTCTGCTCGTAGTTGCTGGAAGGATTTAAAATGACGGCCTTCTTTCAAGGATTGAAACGTTATAGCAGTTGATGTCAACCACCGGGAGAATCTAGCTCTATCATGAAAGGCTGGGGGGAAATCAGGGTCACCTATAAAGGAGCATAATGGGGAAAGAGGAGAGGATAAGTGGAATTTATGGCTGTACAGCGACCAAAGGTGAACCGTCTGGCTAACTACAGAGTTTAGTGGGGCGAGTTGACTTGCCTTGATGGATCTAGACCACAACAACCCCGGCAAGTGGAAGGGGAGGATAGACTGAGACTCGAAGGCCAACCAGGGAATACCGTCGCGGGAGGTGTGCCATTGTGCAGTTTGTGCAAACCTGGAGGCTAGATAGTAGCGCCAAAGGTCTGGAAGGCCCAGACCTCCCAAGGGTTGGGGTCTGTACAATAAGGATTTATGGAATCTTGGTTTCTTATTGTGCCACACAAAATTATTGATGTCTCTCTGGATTGATTCAACATAGGTCTTAGAGACATATATAGGGAGGGCCCTGAAGAAGAATAGTAACTTAGGCAAAATGGCCATTTTTATGGCTGTGACCCTACCCAGAAAGGAGACGTGATATTTATCCCAGGTCTTAAGCAGGGACTTGACATGAGAGACTATAGGGTGATAGTTGACCTGGAACAGGGATTGGAAAGTAGGAGTAAGCTGTATCCCTAAGTAGCGAAAGGTGTCTGTGCACCAAGTAAATGCAAAGTGTTGCCTCAATGAGGATGCAAGAATAGGAGGTATATTGATTGGCATGGCCGAGCACTTAGCTAAATTAACACCCAGCCCCGAAATTAGGTGAAATGAGTCTAATAAGGATGTGAGATTCGGGAGTGCTATGAGTGGGTTGGTCAGAAACAGGAGTACGTCATCAGCGTATAGGCTGAGTTTAAATTCATCAGGGCCTTTACGATATCCGTTGATATTTACATTATTTGTTATGGCGCGGGACAGGGGCTCTATGGCCAGAGCAAAAAGGAGGGGGGATAATGGGCATCCTTGCCTAGTGCCCTTCTGGAGGGGAAAAAATGGAGAATTGTTGCCCGGTAGTTTAATGCGCGTTTGTGGGTCTCTATACAAGGCATGAAACCCGTGCATAAAGTCTCCGGCGATGCCAAATTTGGGCAATAAGTGATCGAGATAGGACCAGCTAACGCTGTCAAATGCCTTGTGTACATCTAGGCTAAGAAGGAGAGTTTGTTTGGAATGTAGGTTGGCGTCTTGTATTATATTAGTGACCAGGCGGATATTATCAGTGATCTGCCTACCAGGGACAAACCCCGTCTGGTCAGGGGAGATCAAAGTGGTGATCACAGAAGCTAGTCTGTCTGCTAGCAATCTGCCAAAGATTTTTAAATCATTGTTGATTACCGATATCGGGCGGAAGTTCTGGGGCAATGAATGATCTTTGTGGGGTTTGGGGATAAGAGACATGTTGGCCAGTAGCATCTCAGCTGGAAAGTCATTTCCTTTTAAGACATGGTTATAAAGGGAGGTCAAATGAGGGGATAATATATGGGCAAATTTCTTAGGAGGTGGAGTAGCCATCTGGGCCAGGGGCAGTTGAGGACTTGAGTGATTTGATAATGGTCTGTATTTCTAACACCGTACACGGGGCATTCAGGGCCTCTAATTGCTGGTCAGTTAGAGTGGGTAGGGCCAGATCTGAGAACCAAGACTGCGTTGAAGGGTCAGAGGTCGGGTGAGACATTTTGAACAGGTTCTTATAGTAATCTACAAATATGTCCATAACATCATTAGGGTGAGAGACCAGTACCCCAGCAGAGTTTCGAAGTCTATAGTTATGTGTGGGTTTTGTGGCCTGGTTTAATTTCCTTGCAAACATAGCAGATGCTGCATTACTATGTAGCATGAATTTAGCTTTAGCCCACCTCAAGGCCTTTTCTGTACCTTCTGAAAGCAGGAGGTCCAAAGATTGTTTTTTGCTGTGAATTTGTTGGAGGAGAGCCGAGGAGGGATCCTGATTATATTGGTTATAAAGGCTATCTAGGGCTCTTGTGAGCACACGAAGTTCAGATAATTTAGCTCTGTTCCGTTTGGAGGCTATGTCAATGAGGTTGCCCCTCATGACTGCCTTATGGGCAGTCCACAGAGTGCTCGGTGAGGTGTCGGGTAGATGATTATCCACAAAGTACTCCTGGAGCCTGGCTGTGAGCGCCTCAACCGTGGAGGAGTCAGTGAGAAGCGAATCATTCAATCTCCAGGAGTAGGTCGTGGGTTTGAGGCCCATCCCGTAGATCGTGAACTCAACCATGTGATGGTCAGACCAGGGGCAAACATGAATATCAGCCCCGGAGGAGTTAGCTAGGACCGTGGGGGAGCTAAAGATATAGTCCAAGCGGGCATAACTGTCATGGGGATTCGAGTAAAACGTGTAGGATCTACAGCCGATATTATGAGCTCGCCACGTGTCAATAAGCTGTAGGGAGTTCAGGCTACTAGTCAGGGTTTTGGGAAATGCTTTAGTGGCGGGGGTACTCCTGCTCCTATCCAAGCTCGGATTGGCAGTGAGATTAAAATCTCCGCCTATTATCAAATGGGGTGAGAGGAATCTCTCCAAGACCAAAAAAAATTGCCTAAAGAAGGAGGCGTGTGCCTCGTTAGGGGCATATATCGAAGCAATAGTAACTGCTCGGTTCTGAATTTTGCCTTGCAGGATTATAAACCTGCTACCCGGGTCTCTATATACGTGCCCGACCTCAAAGAAAGCCGAGTTCCTAATAAAAATGGCTACTCCACGGGTTTTGTTGAGGTGAGAGGTACAAAAAAATTGCTTGAAGGATCGATCAAAATACTTTGGGTGGTTTAGATTGGAGAAATGGGTCTCCTGTAGCAGGAGTATGTCCGCTCCAAGGCTTTTGTAGTGTCTGAAGGCCTTCCGACGTTTTTGGGGCAGGTTAAAGCCCTGGACATTATGAGAAATGATCTTAAGGGCCATCATAAACTAACAGGGAGGGGGCACCGGGATTGAGGGAGGGTATGCGGGTAGGGAAACCCCGTGGAATAGCCATTTGAGCCACCATCTTATCTCTAACAATGCATACATGTCTCTGGGCAGTAAAATCAAGCGTCTGATCAATAGCATGAGATATAAGCAATATGAATGACATTTCAAGGTAGAATGCAAAGGTCTGAAACAAACAACTAAAACCTAAAACAAAAGTACTCACAAACCACGTATGAGCATGGGGGTCAGAGGAGAACTTTCCTAATGACCAAAAAAACTTTTCCATTGGACTATATAGTCCTATACCAACCGAAGGACTCCGAGAGGGACGCAGCGACGAACAGGGGGACCATAAAATACACATCTCCCTGAACCTCACAGCGGCCCCGGTCCCAGAGTCAGCAGGGGGGGGGACAGTGAACGAGAGGAGACATACCGCCTCAGAGCGTGTCGGGGCAAAAGAAAAACCACAGCAAAAAAGAGAGCTACTGATGCGAGCCCTCCAACCGGAGGGGATTGGATCGATCGGATACCGGGGGTAGAGCATCCACCGGGAGGGCCCGGGCTTAAACAGCACAAAACAGGGGGGTAGTTGAACAGTTCCTGCAGTGTTTCCAGTCTGGTACGGGCAATGAACTGAAACAAGGGAAAGTCGTTTCTGCTTGGAGACCGGTGCAGTTAGGTCTATGCATAGTCAGTGAAGCAGGCTTCCTGGTGATGGGGGAAACGCTGCCACCAATCGGGCCTGGGTTCAAGCAGCAGAAAATAGGGGATAATGTGACCGTAGCAACAGAGTCTCTGGCCTGGCTCGGGAGCTGAGCTCAAATAAGGGGAAATCATACCTGACTGGAAACAGGTGCCTTGGAAGCCTCCGAAGAAGTTCTGTTCGTGAACCGCTAGGCAGGCTGATCACGGAACGGTTGGCGCCATCTGCCTTGGTTCCTTCGTGAAGGGGTGTTCCAGATCGGGTTAGGTCCTGGGGTGGGGGGTCTGCGGTTTACGGCCTCAGGTTCCAAAAGGCCCAGTTTGATCAGTATCTCCTTCCCTTCCGTGACATTATAGGCATTGTAAGTGGTTCCGTTGTGAGGGACAGAGAGCTTGAATGGGAAGCCCCATCTGTAGCGTATATGAGCAGACTGAAGGACAGACGTGACCTCCTTCATCCGACGTCTGCGGTCCAGGGTCGCCTGCGAGACATCAGGGAAAACCTGAATCCTCACCCCATCTAAATCAACGGCCGCAGCATTTCTAGCCGCGCGGAGAATGTCCTCCTTGATTAAATAGTCTTTAAGACACAGGATTATGTCGCGTGGTGGTTTTTCTGCAGGGGGCTTAGGACGCAAGGCCCTGTGGATCCGGTCACAAACAAACGCCGTAGGAGGTGCAGAGGGAAGGAGGCTGAGGAATAGCTTAGAGGCTGCGGCAGGGAGGTCCACGACCGTTTCTGGGACACCTCGCAATCTGAGGTTGTTTCTCCTATTACGGTTGTCGAGATCCTCGACCTGCGATTGTACTAGTTGGAAATTGTCCGCCAGTGCCTCATAGTCCTTTCGAAGATCGGCGTGCGCCAAGGCTAACTCGTCGTGCTTCGTTTCTAAGAGATCGGTGCGGCCACCCAGGGTAGTAATTTCCAATGAGAGTGTGTTCGTTGCTTTATGTAATTCCCTCTGGAACTTCTCAGCTAGTTTTTCGTACATGGAGGAAAGGCTGTCCTCCAGGTCAGCCTTGGTGAGCTGAGTGTGACACTCACCGTCTCCAGGGGATGAAGCTGAAGCCTCTGGAGACTCTACCGGCGACTGGGGACCACGTTGTGCATGGGCGCCATCTTTAGCCATGCCTGACTTCTCAGAGGTGCGAAGGAGGTAAGCGGTGAGGGACCTCTGTGGCTTGGGTTTCGGTGTTTTTTTCCGTGAAGGCATGCACCTGATGTTCCCACAGGGGTGCAGGGCGAGAATAATAAGCAAAAGAGTGCAATATAGCCCTGTGGGAAGGCGGCAAGTCTCCTCGTTCGTCGGAGCTCCTGCTAGCTGCGACCTTCTCACATTGCGTCTAGGCCACGCCCCCATATATATATATTTTAACATACTGTTACCCGTCAGTGTCCCTGATCAACACCACCCCAGTGATATGATGCCTCTGTACTGCACTGGTGACAGTATGTAAAAAAATAAATAAATATGTTTTTAGCTATACAGTGAGGTATCTTACAAAAGTGAGTACACCCCTCAGTCACATTTCTGTAAATATTTTCTTCTATCTTTTCATGTGACAACACTGAAGAAATGACACTTTGCTACAATGTAAAGTAGTGAGTGTACAGCTTGTATAACGGTGTAAATTTGCTGTCCCCTCAAAATAACTCAACACACAGCCATTATTGTCTAAACCGCTGGCAACAAAAGTCAGTACACCCCTAAGTGAAAATGCCCACATTGGGCCCAATTAGCCATTTTTCCTCCCCGGTGTCATGTGACTCGTTAGTGTTACAAGGTCTCAGGTGTGAATGGGGAGCAGGTGTGTTAAATTTGGTGTTATCGCTCTCACTCTCTCATACTGCTCACTGGAAGTTCAACATGGCACCTCATGGCAAAGAACTCTCTGAGGATCTGAAAAAAAGAATTGTTGCTCCACATAAAGATGGCCGAGGTTATAAGAATTGGATACAGAAAATGATGTTGCTATCATAACACAGAGTGGTAGCTGTGGATAACAACAAAAATAATAATGTGCCACATCCTGATTATATTGAATAGAGAAATATTAATGTGACTTGGACTTTATAGGCACCGTACTACAAAAGTTGGTTAAAAAGTACAAATTTATTAGACATAAATAATGGTGTAAACAAACTTGTTAAAAAAGCCCACATCATTGCAACGATACAGCAATACCGCCATTATACATAAAGAGACCATATCCCTCAATAGGATGAAACAATATCAAAATTATTCCAAACAGAACATAGTCCAAAGGATAGTTGAGGTACAGATAGGGCGGTAGAAATTGCTGATGTAGCGTTCGCTCGTCAAGTTCCGCGTGCGATCACGCTTCTTCAGGAGCACAGCATGTGGATGTGGATAAGAGAGTAGTGATCTTAGAATGGTTAGCAGCCAATATATAATAAAGTAGATACACCTGCAGGCAAGTGACAGTGCTGAGCATTGGGGGTATATTGAATAGACCTTCTATTGTCATTTATAGCAATTAGCTACATAACCCTGGTAACTCCGGCTAATGTGGACATCCATAGGAGTCCTGGTCAGAGATAGGATGGTATATCAAGGAAGCCTATGAAATCCCCAGTGTTCATGTTAAATTATGTTGCACAGTTCTGATAAAATCCAGTTTCAGAGATTGTGCCTAATAGGATGTCCCCAGGTCAGCAGCGTCTGTCATGATCAGTAGTCCTGCAGTGATGGCTGTACAACATGACACCTCATGGCAAAGAACTCTCTGAGGATCGGAAAAAAAGAATTGTTGCTCTACATATGGCCGAGGCTATAAGAAGATTACCAAGACCCTGAAACTGAGCTGCAGCATGGTGGCCAAGATCATACAGCGGTATAACAGGACAGGTTCCCCTCAGAACAGGCCTCGCCATGGTCCACCAAAGAAGTTGAGGTCACGTGCTCAGCGTCATATCCAGAGGTTGTCTTTGGGAAATAGACATATGAGTGCTGCCAGCATTGCTGCAGAGGTTGAAGGGGTGGGGGTCAGCCTGTCAGTGCTCAGACCATACGCCGCACACTGCATCAAATTGGTCTGCATGGCTGTCGTCCCAGAAGGAAGTCTCTTCTAAAGATGATGCACAAGAAATCCTGCAAACAGTTTGCTGAAGACAAGCAGACTAAGGACATGGATTACTGGAACCATGTCCTGTGGTCTGATGAGACCAAGATAAACGTATTTGGTTCAGATGGTGTCAGGCGTGTGTGGCGGCAACCAGGTGAGGAGGACAAAGACAAGTGTGTCTTCCCTACAGTCAGGCATGATGGTGGGAGTGTCATGGTCTGGGGCTGCATGAGTGCTGCCGGCACTGGGGAGCTACAGTTCATTGAGGGAACCATGAATGCCAACATGTACTGTGATATACTGAAGCAGAGCATGATCCCCTCCCTTCAGATACTGGGCCGCAGGGCAGTATTCCAACATGATAACCACCCCAAACACACCTCCAAGACCACCACTGCCTTGCTAAAGAAGCTGAAGGTAAAGGTGATGGACTGGCCAAGCATGTCTCCAGACCTAAACCCTATTGAGCATCTGTGGGACATCCTCAAACGGAAGGTGGAGGAGCGCAAGGTCTCTAACATCCACCAGCTCCGTGATGTCATCATGGAGGAGGGGAAGAGGACTCCAGTGGCAACCTGTGAAGCTCTGGTGACCTCCATACCCAAGAGGGTTAAGGCAGTGCTGGAAAATAATGGCGGCCACACAAAATATTGACACTTTGGGCCCAATTTGGACATTTTCACTTAGGGGTGTACTCACTTTTGTTGCCAGCGGTTTAGACATTAATGGCTGTGTGTTGAGGTATTTTGAGGGGACAGCAAATTTACACCGTTATACAAGCTGTACACTCACTACTTTACATTGTAGCAAAGTGTCATTTCTTCAGTGTTGTCACATGAAAAGATACAAGAAAAGATTTACACAAATGTGAGGGGTGTACTTACTTTTGTGAGATTCTGTATATCCCATAATTTGTGGACTCTATAACTTCCCTACAGACTACATAAAGTACACTGATTTGGGTGGTTTTCACCAAGGAAATGTAGCAGAATACATTTTGGCCTAAATTTATAAAGAAAGATTATTTATTTGGAAATTTTATAACAGAAACACATTTTTTTTCCCAAAATTTTTGGTCTTCTTTCATTTATTTTGCAAAAAAAGCAAAAATAAAATAAAATCAGTGTTAATTAATTACCACAAAAAGAAAGCTGCATTTATGTGAAAAAAATTATACAAATTTTTATGAGTACAGTGTTGCATGACCGCACAATTGCGACAGCGCTGAAAGCTGAAAATTGCCCTGGGAGGGGCAAGTGCCCGGTATTGAAAGTGGTTAATGTATTTTCCCTGTTTGATAAATGGCTTTGCAAATATAAGGTGACATAAAAGATTGTAACAGCCACTATTTTATTCTCCATGACTTCTGCTTTCAGAATAACCACTTCCCTACCCAGCCATAGTCATATGACGTCCACAGATGGGATCTCCCATCCTGGGTGGGCGTCATTTGACGTCCTGAGCTTTGTGGGGGGATATCTGAATGATGGGTGCAGCTAGAGGCATCAGTCAGATATCCTTTTGTTCTGCCGGCAATTCTGTGCGCCATAAGAATGATCATAGCGGCGGTTCTGCCGCTTGATTGTTCTTATAGGCGGCGGGAGGGGACATCCCCCCCCTCCCGCCGCCATCCGGTGCTTCTCCGGGCTCTCCCGTGCCATCGGGGGCCCGGAGAATGAATCGTCCGGCGCCGGAGGTGAACCATAGAGATGACTGGTGACCATCTGGATGTGATGACGTCACGCCCGGGTTCTCAGATGTAAACAAAGCCACCATTGCGGCTAGTAAACATGAGATTGGTGAATTTTTTTTTCACAATCTCGTGCTTTCTAGCCTGGAGGAGAGATGTGGGGTCTTATTGACCCCGCATCTCTCCATAGAGAGGACCTGTCACACATATTCCTATTACAAGGGATGTTTACATTCCTTGTAATAGGAATAAAAGTGATACAAAAAAAAATGTAAAAAAAGTGTAAAAATAAAAACAATTAAGTAAAATAAAATAAAAAAATAATAAAAAAAAATTAAAACGCCCCTGTCCCCGGTAGCTCGCGATCAGAAGTGAACGCACACGTAAGTCCCGCCCACATATGTAAACGCCGTTCAAACCACATATGTGAGGTATCGCCACGTGCGTTAGAGCGCGTGCAACAATTCTAGCACTAGACCTCCTCTGTAACTCTAACCTGGTAACCTGTAAAAAAAATTTAAGCGTCGCCTATGGAGATTTTTAAGTACCGAAGTTTGGCGCCATTCCATGAGTGTGCACAATTTTAAAGCGTGACATGTTAGGTATCTATTTACTCGGCGTAACATCATCTTTCATATTTTACAAAAAAATTGGGCTTACCGTATATACTCGAGTATAAGCCGACTCGAGTATAAGCCGAGGTGCCTAATGTTGCCCAAAAAACTGGGAAACCTCACTGACCGGAGTATAAGCCGATGCCCCGCTGTTCCCTGTAAATAGAAATTTTTATATTGTAATTATTACCTGTAAAGAAGTTGCGGCTGCGGCGACCATCGTTCGAATTCCGCGGCGTCCATCGTTCGAATTCCGCGGTCTCTTCCTGTTCCTTACTTGATAGGCGAGTCTCAGCAGACACTCTCCGCCTATCACGATCATTCTCTCATCCTCAGTTTCCCAGCAGACACTGTGTTGGGTGTTCCGCCAATCACAGACGTCTGCTGGAAAACTGAGGATGAGAGAACGTTCGTGATAGGCGGAGAGTGTCTGCTGAGACTCGCCTATCAAGGAAGGAACAGGAAGAGACAGCGGAATTTTGAACGATGGACGCCGCGGCCGCAACTTCTTTACAGGTAATATTTACAATGTCAAATTTCTATGACTCGAGTATAAGCCGAGGGGGGGACTTTCAGCCCCCAAAAAAAGGGCTGAAAATCTCGGCTTTCACTCGAGTATATACGGTACTTTAATGTTTTGTTATTTTTTTAATTCATGAAATAATTTTTTTCCCCAAAAAGGCGTTTGAAAAATGATTGCGCAAATACCGTGCAAGAAAAAAAGTTGCAATGACCGTCATTTTATTCCCTAGGGTGTCTGCTAAAAAAAAAAACATATATAATGTTTGGGGGTTCTGAGTAATTTTCTAGCAAAAGAATGATGATTTGTACATGTAGGAGAGAAGTGCCAGAATAGGCCCGGTATTGATGTGGTAAAAAAAAAGCCCTGGGTTGAAGTGAATAATGTTTGGGGGTTGAAACTTTCTAGCAAAAAAGCTGATTTTAAGGTGGGTGAGAAATTTGAAAATGACCCCGGAGAGCAAGTGGTTAAAACAGGAATAAAACTGAGGCAAAGCATGGACTATATGCCTTCTGTTTTAATCCTCCTTTAATCAAATTTTAATCCTTTCTAAGTAATGACTGCATTTTCAATCAGTATTTGTTCTGCTTTCATTTCTTTTTCTTTTTTTATCTAGTTGCTTTTGGCTAAACTTGAAGTAAAAGTTTAATGACTATTGACACCTTATTTCCAATGAGTACAGTATAAAAATCTGAATACATAGCACAATACAGTTTACAGCAGAACAGATAACCAAAGGAGGGAAACATGCTTATATGCTTATACACTATAGTGTCAAAAGTATTGGGACGCCTGCCTTTACACGCACATGAACTTTAATGGCATCCCAGTCTTAAGCCTCGTACACACGACCAGTTTTCTCGGCAAGAACCAGCAAGAAAATTGCTGGCAGAGCTTTCTTGCCGAGTAAACCGGCCGTGTGTACGAGGCTTTCAGGTTTCTCGTCAAGAAAACTGGCCAGAATCTCGACGAGAAAAATAGAGAACCTGCTCTCTATTTTCTCGTCGGGATTCACGACGGCCTGTTTCCCGACGAGAAAACCCGAGAGTGTGTACACTTACCTATCACCGTGAAAACCCACGCATGCTCAAAATGACTTTGACGCATGCGCGGTAGCTTCCTAGGCATAGGTAGGGTGTAGCAAGATGGCGGCGATAGCATCGAATGTGGCGAGCGCACGCTCGTCGTAGTCGGTGACGTCACCGCGTTCATGTCATTCAAAAGAACGGCGGTTCTTTTGAATCGTACGTGTGTACACTCGGCCGGGACAAGATTCTTGTCAAGAATCTCATCAGGAAAAATGGCGGATTTTTTCCTGATGAGATTCTCGGTCGTGTGTACGAGGCTTTAGTCCGTAGGGTTCAATATTGAGTTGGCCCACCCTTTGCAGCTATAACAGCTTCAACTCTTCTGGGAAGGCCGTCCACAAGGTTTAGGAGTGTGTCTATGGGAATGTTTGACCATTCTTCCAGAAGCGCATTTGGGAGGTCAGGTACTGATGTTGGAGGAGAAGGCCTGGCTCAGTCTCCGCTCTAATGCCGCGTACCCACGCTCGGAATTTCCGACAACAAATGTTCAATGGGAGCTTGTTGTCGGAAATTCCGACCGTGTGTAGGCCCCATCGGACATTTGCTGTCGGAATTTCCGACAACAAAAATTTGAGAGCTGGTTTTCAAATTTTCCGACAACAAAATCTGTTCTCGTAAATTCAGAGCATGTGTAGACAACTCCGACGTACAAAATTCTACGCATGCTCTGAATCAAGTATGCGACGGGAGAGCTCAGTCTGGTAAAACTAGCGGTCGTAATGGAGATAGCACATTCGTCATTTCTATTGGATTGAGGTCTGGGCTTTGACTAGGCCATTCCAACACATTTACATGTTTCCCCTTAAACCACTCAAGTGTTGCTTTAGCAGTGTGTTTGGGGTCATTGTCCTGCTGGAAGGTGAACCTCCGTCCTAGCCTCAAATCACACACAGAGTGGTACAGGTTTTTCTCAAGAATATCCCTGTATTTATCACCCTCCATCTTTCCCTCAACTCTGACCAGTTTCCCAGTCCCTGTTCTTTGGGTGATGTGATGTGTTGGGTTGGCACCAGACATAGCGTTTTTTTTGATGGCCAAAAAGTTCAATTTTAGTCTCATCAGACCAGAGCACCTTCCTCCATACATTTTGGGAGTCTCCCACGTGACTTTTTCGCAAACTCAAAACGTACCATTTTGTTTTTTGCTGAAAGTAATGGCTTTCTTCTGGCCACTCTGCTATAAAGCCCAACTCTATGGAGCGTACGGCTTATTGTCGTCCTGTGTACAGATACTCCAGTCTCTGCTGTGGAACTCTGCAGCTCCTCCAGGGTTACTTTAGGTCTCTGTGCTGCCTCTCTGATTAATGCCCTCCTTGCCCGGTCTGTGAGTTTTCGTGTGCGGCCGTCTCTTGGCAGGTTTTCTGTTGTGCCATGTTCTTTCCATTTGGTTATGATAGATTTGATGGTGCTCCGAGGGATCATCAAAGATTTGGATATTTTTTTATAACCCAACCCTGATTAGCACTGGCTCTTGCTTAGGTGTTGCAGCCTCTGGGGACTTTCAAAAAGGTGTGAATATGTAATGACAGATCATGTGACACTTAGATTGCACACAGGTGGACATCATTTCACTAATTATGTGACTTCTGAAGGTAATTGGTGGCACCAGAGCTTTTTATGGGCTTCATAACAATGGGGGTGAATACATACACACATGCCAGTTATCATTTTTTTTTATTTCTGAAAAATTGTTTTATGTATATATTTTTCTAATCTTACTTCACCAACTCAGACTATTGTGTTCTGATCCATCACATATAATTCAGATTAAAAAAAGATTGAACTGAAGGCTGTAATGTAACAAAATAGGTAAAAAGCCAAGGGGGGTGAATACTTTTGCAAGGCACTGTAATTACATTTCTATGTTGAGGGGTCCCCAAAAATGATTAATGATATTAGAATATATGATTTATAGCACCAACAGTTGGCACAGCACTTTACAATAGACATGTGTACTGCCGAAAAATGTGTTTGTTTTCGTTTTTTGGGTCATTCGTTATGATCGCAATTTGTAAATTCATAAATTAGTAAATTTGAAAATTTGTAAATTCAAAATAACTAACTAACTGACTAATAATAACGAACTATTAAATTATAAGTATTGGAATTTCCTTTCAAATTTGGCTTGTAGTGAACGTCACGAATATGAATTTATTCGAAGTTACAAATTATCCAAAATAACAAATGCTGCATCTAAACAAATGGAGCGTAACAAATTAATAATAAATAATAATAATAATTAAAAGTTTTTATTATTATTGTTATTTATTATTAATAATGCGTTAGGTTCCATTCCTTTAGATACGGCATTCGTTATTTCGAATAATTCGTAAGCCGACCCGAGTATAAGCCGAGGTACCTACTTTTACCACAAAAAACTGGGAAAACGTATTGACTCGAGTATAAGCCTAGGGGAGGAAATGTGCCCATTGCCCAACCTTACTATGCCAATTGCCCAACCTTACTGTGCCCATTGCCTTCTCACTCTGCCACCTCACTGTGCACATTGCCACCTCACTGCCCATTGCCACCTCACTGTGCCCCCTTACTGTGCCCATTGCCATCTCACTGCCCATTTTCACCTCACTGTGCCCATTGTCACCTCACTGTGCCCCCTTACTGTGTCCATTGCAGCCTCCCTGTGCCCGAGTCAGTGTACCTCAAAATCTTGTAATTCTGCGGCCGGCGTCCATTGTTCAAATCTCGCGCCGTTCTCCCTGTCCCTTCCATGATGGGCGTTTCCAGCAAACACTGTGTTGAGTGTTTGCGCCTATCACGGAGGTCCTCTCATTCTCCGACTCAGTTTCCCAGCAGGCACTGTGTTCAGTGCTCCGCCAATCACGGACGTCGGACAAGAGGACCTCCGTGATAGGCGCAACACTCAACACAAGTGTTTGCTGGAAACGCCTATCGCGGAAGGGACAGGGAGAAAGGCGCTAGAATTAAACAATGGACGCCGGCCACGGAATTTCACGGTACTGGCTCGAGTATAAGCCGATGGGTATACTTTCAGCCCTAAAAAAAGGCTGAAAAACTCGGCTTATACTCGAGTATATACGGTAATTATTTCAGATTTTCGAATTTTTAGGTTTTTGGATTTCCAACTTTAGAATTGACGAATTGACGAATTTACGAGTATTCGGAAAAACGGGTTTTCTTTAATTCGGATGCTTCCGAATTAACGAATTTGTCAAAATTTGTTAAAAAACGAATTTGGAACTAAACGAATTGCACATGTCCACTTTTCAATATAAGGGGAGAAAGTACAGTTACAATACCTCATGGAGTTACCTCTATGACTAAGTCCCGTTGGACGGGGTGAAACGCACACACAGATCCACGGTCCTGCTTGGTTACTGGGCAATCGCGGGTGCCTGGCGGCCATTGTGGCCATCGGGCACGCGCATCGGGTGTCCAGTGACGTGGTGGCGCGCGCCCCCTAGTGGATTTTAAAGGCGCGACGTCGCATGACGTCCGCCCAGAATAACAGTGTCTTCCTGCCGCCGTCATTTGACGGCGGCCGGTTGACAACTGGTTAAAGATCGCCTAAAGGTGGACAGGATAGGAGATAACTGGACAGATTGTGGTAGGGAATTCCAGAGGATAGGAGAGGCTCTGGAGAAGTCCCGGAGACCACCAAGGGAGTAGATAAGGAGCTAGACAGCAGAAGGTCTTGGGAGGAGCTGAGTGGACAATTTGGGTGATATTTTAAGTTGAGGGTGATCATGTCGCTGGGGGCGGAGCTGTGGATGGCTTTGTACGTTGTGGTTAGTAATTTGAATTTTATACGTTGGGCTAATAGAGGCCAGTGGAGGGGTTGACAGTAGCCACAGATTGGTTAGTAATGTAGATGAGTCTAGCAGCAGCATTCATGATGGACCGGAGGGGGGAATAGCCTATGTAGCGGTAGGCTAGTGACAAGAGAAATGAAAAAACACTCTACAAGTTCTACATTAAAGCAAACGCTCACCCTCCAGAGAAAGATCCAGCCTCTCCACACCCCCCCCCTTCTTCTGGCAGAATCAGGCAATTTATTTTCTCTTGTTTACGCATTTTTTTAACCACTTCAGCCCCGGACCATTTTGCTGGTCAAAGACCAGGCCACTTTGTGCGATTCGGCACTGCGGCGCTTTAACTGACAATTGTGCGGTCGTGCAACGTGGCTCCCAAACAAAATTGACATCCTTTTTTCCCCCACAAATAGAGCTTTCTTTTGGTGGTATTTGATCACCTCTGCGGTTTTTATTTTTTGCGCTATAAACAAAAATAGAGCGACAATTTAAAAAAAAAATAATATTTTTTACTTTTTTTTGCTATAATAAATATCCCCCAAAAATAATTATTTTTTTCCTCAGTTTAAGCAGATACGTATTCTTCTACATATTTTTGGTAAAAAAAACCCGCAATAAGCGTTTATTTAATGGTTTGCGCAAAAGTTATATGGTCTACAAAATAGGGGATAGAATTATGGCATTTTTATTATTATTATGTTTTTTTACTAGTAATGGCGGCGATCTGTGATTTTTATCGTGACTGCGACTTTATGGTGGACACATCGGACACTTTTTGACATATTTTTGGGACCATTGTCATTTTTACAGCGCTCGCAGCTATAAAAATGCACTGTTACTGTGAAAATGACACTGGCAGTGAAGGGGTTAACCACTAGGTGGCGCTGAAGGGGTTAAGTGTGCCCCAGGGAGTGCTTCTAACTGTAGGGGGGATGGACTGTTTGTGACACGACAGTGATCTCCGCTTCCGATTACAGGGAGCTTTGATCAGTGTCCTGTCACTAGGAAGACTGGGGAAATGCTTGTTTACATCAGCATTTCCCCTTCTTCCTCACCGTTACACGATCGCGGGTATGCCCGTGGACATCGAGTCTGTGGGACCTGCGGTCAGAGTCACGGAGCTCGCGGTGGTCGCCACAATGCCGCTTCTTAAAGGGGACGTATATATACGTCCTTTTGCCTGTCCGTGCCATGCTGCAGACGTATATCTGTGTGCGGCAGTCGGCAACCAGTTAATTGAAAGTCTGACCCGCCTCCCCATGCACGTCACCCGCCTTAGGCGAATGACGCTCACACTAAATGGTGGTGCCTCCTGAGAAATGTACATTACGTACTGTATTCCAGGAGTCATAGGCTTTCATTGAAGAACAGGAGGAGGGAGGGAGCCTATTGGTTCGTCATCGAGAGGCCCACCCGCTGAACCCGGAAGAGCCGGCGAACCTCTCGATGACGTCAGATAGAGGAATGAGCTGTGGCCAGTCATGGGATGATCAACGGGTCAACGCTGGATCCACTGGATGGGTGAAAATCTGAAATGTGCAGATACCACCATAAGGTAAGTGGGGAAAAAAATGGGGAGGTCGGGCGGAGTTCCTCTTTAAGCCTTGCAGTGCGGGGGAAGGTGTGTTTTTGATTCCATCCTGGAGTTGGGCTTAACCCTTTCGCTGCCAGAGCCGTTTTTTACGTTTTTTTAGACACATGTTTAAAAAATCATTTTAGGCCTAAAGATTACACAAAACCCATAAATATTGTATATATTTTCTGAAAGCAGACACCATAGAGAATAAAATTGTGGTAGTTGCAATTTTTTATGTCACACGATATTACCGCAAAGGCCTAGGAAACAAAATTTCAGTAAAAAACACACAAAAACATGAATTTTAGGGCAAACAAACACAATAAATTACCCATATTTTTAATAAAATATAAAAGACGAGGTTGCACTGAGTAAATAGATACCCAACATGCCAAACCTTAAATTTCCGTGCGCCCGTGAAATAGGGTACAAACTTCAGTACCCTATATTTTCTATATGCAACGCTTCAAAAGCCCTCTATAGGTATCAGTTTAGTGCAGGGGTGCCCAACCAGTGGCCTGGGGGCCACATGTGGCCCGCGGAGCCCTCTGATGTTCCCTCTGCTCTGGGATGGAATAGAATAGAATACTGTAATTAAAGGTCAATTTATTACTAAAATCACAGTGTATATTATGGGCATATCTGTTCTGCAGTGGTTACTGGGCTGCTTTCAAACTGATCCACAGGTGCAGAGCGGGTTACCTGCACTGAGCCATAGACTTCTGTTATTACTTGCGAGTTTGGTGAGCTTTCTGAAAGTGCACCAAACCTGCAGAATATAATAGAAGTCTATTGCAAAGTGCAGGAAAGCCAAAGGTACACTGCGTTGCACCAGCGGAGCGGGTAAACTGCAGCGCATCTGTGTGAAAGCAGCCTTGGGCCCCTTTTACACGTCATTCCGACCCAATTGGACCCTCCATTCACCTCTAAGGAGTGGCAGATGTAAACAGACTTGTGTCCTTCCTCCAATCCAATCCGAAAAAAAAAGGAGGGGTATAGTGGGTTGTGTCCATGTCCGCTCTGCATATACAGGCACGGACCTGCCATCCACCCGCTCTGCTCATTGTAGCCCGTGACCGGTTACCAAGTCGCTTAAGTGGCCCTCGCTCTTCAAAAGGTTGGGCACCCCTGGTTTAGTGTTATGGAGGAGGTCTTGTGTTAGATTTATTGCTCTCACTCCGGCATACACGGCGATATGTAACATGTGTATCGCAATCAACGTTTTCATGTGTAGGCGCCCCGACACATGCTTTTACGTTCGTGCGTGTGTATATGTGGGCGTGGGGGGGCCTCAAATTTTTTTTTGGGGGGGGGATTTTATGTGCTCTCATCTGACAGGCAGGAGTCTGCCTGTCAGTTTCACACACAATCCCGGTGGCTGCAGCCACCGAATTGTGTGTAATACCCCCCCCCCCCCCGCCGAACGACGTACGGACCTGGCGGCGAACGGGTTAAAAAGACAGAATATTAACAGAACCTCTTATTTTTTTTGAGCAAATGGGAAAAAACACTGTGCTAACAAATATAAAACTATCAGAGTAACCAAATTAAAAAGCTCCAGGACAACGTCAGCTTGTGACGAAACGTGTCGGCTGGAGGGACATGCTGACGTCACCGTGTTGCTACGATCCCGGAAGGACGGGTGGTTATACAAGCTGGCCGGCTTTTTACATATGTTTTTAATCTACTCCTTGCTATAAGTGCACAACATATTTACTATTAAAGGTGTAGTTGGTTTTACACTATAGCAAGCTTTTTCATTTTGGGTATCCTGGCCTATGTGCCGACTGAGCACGGAGCTGACTTCTTGGTCCCTATTAGGTTAAAGGACGTCTGTTTGGCTTTCCCCCGCACAGAGTGTGATCCATCCTTGAGCTGACATCAGATCCCCCTCAGGATAAAGACCTTGGCTGGGAAATAGCCGCAAGCGTTCCTAAGCTTGCCATCTGGTAGGCGTGTTTTTCATGTGGTGGAGGTGCACCCCCCTTTTTTGGCGTAGTGTGACAACACTCACACTATTGTCATCTTTTATAGGGACCGCTCACTTTTTTCACCTTTCTGTTTTGATGGATTTGATGATTTATATGGTCTGTAAATTCACTATTTATGTCTATGCATATTTATCATTATTTAACAATCTACTTAGGTCAGCGTATCTCTTTTTGTTTATTCTTATTTTTTTAACCACTTGCCGACCATCCGGCGGCAGGTCTGCTAGTTCGCGCAAATCGCCGTAGCTATACGGTGGTCCCTTTAACAGCTATAGCGGGCGTGGCGGGGGAGCCAATGAGCATGGCCAGTGGCCATGATGCCTGCCGGCCACCAGCGATCGCTCCACAGAGAGCCTGAACAGGGATCTGTCAATGTAAACAAAGTAGATCCCCGTTCTGTCAGGAGAAGAGAGAGAGTTTTGCTGTTCCTAGTGATCAGGAACAGCGATCTCTCTGTACTCCAAGTCAGTCCCCTCCCCCACAGTTAGAAACACCTCCCAGGGAACACATTTAACCCCTTGATCGCCCCCTAGTGTTAACCCCTTCCCTGTCAGTGACATTTATACCATAATCAGTGCATTTTTATAGCAATGAGCGCTGTATAAATGTCACTGGTCCCAAAAAAGTGTCAAAAAAATTGTCTGATCTGTCCGCTGCAATGTCGCAGTCCTGCTAAAAATCGCATATCACCGCCATTACTAGTAAAAAATAAAAATCCATAATTCTATTCTCTATTTTGTAGACGCTGTAACTTTTGCGCAAACCAATCAATATACGCTTTTTGCGTTGTTGTTTTTTTTACTAACAATATGTAAACGAATACATATTGGCCTAAAGCGATGAGGAAATTATTTTATTTTTTCAATATTTATTATAGCAAAATGTAAAAAAATTATATATTTTTTCAAAATTGACGCTTTTTTTGTTTATTGCGCAAAAGCTAAAAACCGCAGAGGTGATCAAATACTACCAAAAGAAAGCTCTATTTGTGGGGAAAAAAGGACATCAATTTTGTTTGGGAGCCACGGCGCACGACCGCGCAAATATCAGTTAAAATGACGCAGTGCCGTATCGCAAAAAATGGCCCGGTCAATAAGGGGGCAAATCCTTCCGGTCCTTAAATGGTTAAAGTTTCAGAGACTGCACAAGGCAAACAGAACTATCATAAGAAGACTCCGCACCTACACAGCCCACTCATCCCACAAAGAAGAGGTCTAGGGGGGGATGAGATTCTTTCTACAATGAGATAAAAGTGGAAACAAGATAGGAAATTACTGCGGCGGAGCCTCTCTTTTGGGATGCGGGTTTGGCGCACCGGATAACCTGTTCTGGATGGTGTCATGAGCCAGTTTAGCAGACCAGCACACTCGGCGATATTCATCTCCCTCTGCAATAACTGCGAGTAGCAGAGGTCAATTAGAATCCATTCGTCTCCTCTTCGTCACACTTCGCACATAAAAGGAAAAGGGCCGCCGTTCACCGGAACCGTCAGGTAGATAGATTCCTGGGTGGTTTCTCTCTTTGACACTACACAGGTCCAGGTCATGCTGCCTGGAAGCCGCAAGTCACCCGAGTGTTTGCTGGCATTTAATAAAAAGGACTCTGATGAATTTCCTTCAAACAACAGGCTTCTTTAGCAAAAACTGTACAGAAGTCTGAAGTACGTAAGAAAATTAAGGCAGGCTTAAAGGTAGACTGCATTTAAACATAGAATACTGTTAATTTTGAGGTCACAGTGGATGGCCATAAACACAAATAGCAGGGGGGCACAATCTGAGTGTAGTAAGTATGGTATATTTAATAATCTCTTTCATGCCTAAAGCCTCGTAGACACGATCGGACTTCCATCTGACTTTTCTGTGGATTTTGGTCCAAAGGGCGTTGGCCGTGAACTTGTTCTGCATACACACGGCACAACATTTTCAGCCAACATTCACCAAACCACATGGTTTTTCAACTCTTTACCGCCACCCTTTGGGCAACTTCTGCTATTGTTGTCTGATGTTTAAGATTGGTTCGGAGCATGCGTGTTTGTACTTTGGATTTTAGTTGGACATACTTGCGTACACGCGATCGGAAAATCCGACATAACAGATTTATTGCCCAACAGTTGGTGAGCATGAAGAGCCAACCTTTGTTGTCATTAATGCAGCCAATAATTGTCTGATGGAGCATACAGTACCTGACTGCGATATTGTAGATTCCCGTGGCTCGGCATCGGCGATATTCTACCTCCGCGACCCCCGTCGCGGGAGCCAGCGCCGAGCTCTGTCGCTCCTCCCGCTCGCTGCCCCCAATTAATTCCTGTGGATGCGGTGCATCTCGTGGGGGCGGCGAGCGCGAGAAGCACATCCTCGCAGTGCCGATTTCCAGTGCGGTCCCATCGCGCTGGAAATACGATATCGCCGGGACCTACTGTACATGTGGGATAATCCGACACAACACGTCCGTTAGACAATTATGGCCATAAAGTTGGATCGCGTGTACGGGCCTTAAAGCGGAGTTCCGCTTTAAGCACTCCTCGCCCCCCTTACATGCCACATTTGGCATGTATTTTTTTGGGGGGGGAGTGGGGGCTTCGATAGGAGTGGCACTTCCTCATACCTCCCAACTTTGTAAAGTCCCTTCGCGGGACATTCTGATGTCCCCTCTCCCCTGCCAACCAGAGTTGTTGAGCGGGGGGGGGGGGGGGGGAATGATGGTTGCTGCCGGAACATTTAAAAAAAGAAAGGACTTGCAAAAAAAAAAAAATTTAAGGGGGGGGGGGTTGGGGCGCGGCGGGGGGGCTGCCGATCGGGGGGGGGGCTCTTACCTGCTGCTGTTTCCTGCTGTGCTCCTCTTCTTCTCTTCATGTTTCCTGCTGTGCGGGAAACATGATAGTCTGGCGGGAGTGCGGGAAGGAGGAGCCTCTGCGGGTAAAACCCGCACAATCCGTGCCAGTTGGGAGGTATGCTTCCTGTCCCACTTCCTACTTCCACCTAGGGACCGCCTAGGCGACTCCTCCTCTGCCCCTAGGCGGCCCCTTCCTCTAGGCGATCTCCTGGGACACGTGACAGGTCCCAGGAGATCGCCTGTCCATTCCGGGAGCGCAGCGAAAGAGTGGAGACTGCAAGCCAGGCCTTCTCATCCAACATCATTCCCTTACCTCACAAATGCGCTTCTGGAAGAATGGTCAAACATTCCCATAGACACCCTCCTAAACCTTGTGGACGGCCTTCCCAGAAGAGTTGAAGCTGTTATAGCTGCAAAGGGTGGACCAACTCAATATTAAACCCTACGGACTAAGACTGGGATGCCATTAAAGTTCATGTGCGTGTAAAGGCAGGAGTCCCAATGAGTTATGACTGAGCACGGAGGGAGCGTGACACGCGTTAGCTGGTGATGCTGTTGCCCTCTATTTGTTTTTTTGGACTTGCTGAAATGAAGATGATTTTACTGGATGTGTGGTCACCTGCTCACTGCGATAGCCTCTGATCAACGATCACAGTGATCAGTCACTGTGAAGCCCACCACTATGTTTTCTCTCTCTGTGAATAGAAGATACATTGTATCTTTCTTTCTCCTTGCAGAGAGAAAAAAAAAGTGTGTGTGAAAAAAAAAAAATAATAATAATAATAATAATAATAATAAAAAATAAAAGAAAAAATTAAGAAAAAATATGTAGATCAAAGTTTGATCTAGGACAGTGCCAGGGTTAGTGTTTGGTTTAAAGTGGTTGTAAACCCACTTTTTAAACAAAGACCTACAGGTAAGCCTAGATCAGGACTTACCTGTAGGTGCATGAAATATCTCCTTAACCTACACGGTTAAGGAGATATTTGTATGTAAATGCGGCAACGCTGACGTCACCCCATTCACAAATTCGGCTAGGTCGCAACATTCGACGATGTAGCCGAATTCGACAGCTCACGCGCGCATGCGGGGAGTCACGTCTTCGCCGCTCCGGCCAATCACAGCGCCGGAGCGGCGCTGTGATTGGCTGCAGCGGCGATACCCGGAAGTAACATTCCGGCTATCGCCGCAGCGATGGATGCGGCTAGAGGAGGGACACGGACGACTTTGGGGGCCCCGATCGAAGGTAAGTGGTACATAATGAGCTAGTATGCTAGTCATACTAGCTCATTATAGCTTTGTCTTGCAGGTAAGTAAAAAAAATAAAAATTTGTCTACAGGGTTTACAACCACTTTAAGTAAGGGTCAACGATCAAGGTCAGGGTCAGTATATTTTGGACAGAATTTTTTGATTGGACCCGGCGGGAGCCAATCAGTGGGTCCTGCTAGTAGGGAAGACAGTGATCTTGTGTTTCTGCTAAAAAGGAACATGGATCTCTGTCTTCTCACAGCCAAATCTCCCCCCCCCCCCCCCCCCCACAGTTAGAAAGCACTCCCTAGGAGCACATTTAACCCTTTGATCGCCCCTGATGGTAATCCCTTCCCTGCCAGTGTCATTAGTACAGTGACTTGCTGAAATAAAGCTGATTTTACTGGATGTGTGGCCAACCAGAATTCTTGTTTGCTTGCAGACGTCCCAATACTTTTTTTCTTATTTTTTTTTATTTTTTTATTATTGAGCTTTTGTGCTGATTGAACTTCAGGCTATGTGTAGCAAACACAGCTTTACTAGTTGAAAAAAAAAAATTCACTGTGACCTGTAGAATAACATTTGAATTCCACCATACTTTTGACAATATAGTGTATTTTTGTATATATCACTTTTTTTTCATAAAAGAACCTCTGGTTTAGGTTGAAAATCGAATTTTTGCTAATGTGTACCATTCATACCACCCTAGAGAAATTTTCTGCACAGAATTTTTAAGCCCCAACAGCTGTTAAATGTATTTTTGGTTCCTGGCCCGTAGCAAGGAGAGCCGACTTATTGAGCGAAATGTCGTAAGCCGTGTGCATACGATCGGTTTTACTGATGAAAACAGTCCGATGGACTTTTTTCACCAGACAAACCGATCGTGTATGGGCCCCATTGGTCTTTTTTCCATCTGTGTTTAAAAATAGAACATGTTTTAAATTTATCCGATGGTTAAAAAACCGATAGCAAATTACTATCGTCTGTGGGGAACTCCATCGGATAAAAAACCCACGCATGCTCAGAATCAAGTCGACGCATGCTCAGAAGCATTGAACTTAATTTTTCTCGGCTCATCGGAGTGTTTTACGTCACGGCGTTTGGAACGGTCGGTTTTTTGACTGATGGTGTGTAGGCAAGACTGATGGAAGTCAGCTTCATCGGTTTTCTGATGGAAAAATCCATCGGTTAAAAAACCATAGGAAATCCGATCGTGTGTACAGGGCTTTACTCTATTTATCCGTGCTTCAGTTTTACAATAGCGATCGAAGGTCTCGTTCAGAGACAAGACACAGTTGCTGGGCGTCCATGAAAGATGGACTTGGAGTATGGAGTATTTTGGAGTATTTTATGGGGGTAAACGGTTTGGGCATTTTGTAAAGGACCTTTTGCAACTTTAGCAGTGAAAAAGAAAGACACGGAGGTCAGGATGTGGAATTTGTGATATAAAGTTTCTTTATAACAAGAAACTGTCAGTGCGGCTGGTAACAATACAGCATGACATTCTTTATTTTATTTTTATTTTTTTATTGAGCTTTTGTGCTGATTGAACTTCAGGTTATGTGTAACAAACACAGCTTTACTAGTTAAAAAAAAAAAAAAAAACACTGTGACCTGTAGAATAAAAGTTGAATTCCAGCTTAAAATAAATAAATTAAAGGCAAAAGTTTATTTATTTATTTATTTTTTACGTGGGGTCGCATATCTGAGCATCTGTCTTTGTGCTGGGAGCGCGCCACAGAGCGCGCTCCCAGCACAGAGCCTGGGATTTCACCAAGAGCCCCCTGGGCCCCGTACTAACGGTCGGGACCTGAAAATCCCGGGTCCAGGTCACCTGCATGCTGCGATAGCCTCTGATCGACGATCACAGTGATCAGTCACTGTGAAGCCCACCGCTATGTTTTCTCTCTCTGTGAATTGAAGATACATTGTATCTTTCTTTCTCCTTGCAGAGAGAAAAAAAAAAGTGTGTGAAAAAAAAATAAAAAAAATAATAATAATGAAATAAAAGAAAAAAATAAAGAAAAATATCTAGATCAAGGTTTGATCTAGGACAGTGCCAGGGTTAGTGTTTGGGTCAAGTAAGGGTCAAAGATCAAGGTCAGGGACAAAGGTCAGAGTCAGTAAATTTTGGACAGAATTTTTTGATTGGACCCGGCGGGAGCCAATCAGTGGGTCCTGCTAGTAGGGACGACGGTGATCTTCTGTTTCTGCTAAAAAGGAACATGGATCTCTGTCTTCTCACAGCCAAATACTGCCCCCCTCCCCCAGTTAGAAAGCACTCCCTAGGAGCACATTTAACCCTTTGATCGCCCCTGATGGTAATCCCTTCCCTGCCAGTGTCATTAGTACAGTGACTTGCTGAAATAAAGCTGATTTTACTGGATGTGTGGCCAACCAGAATTCTTGTTTGCTTGCAGACGTCCCAATACTTTTTTTCTTATTTTTTTTTCTTTTTTATTATTGAGCTTTTGTGCTGATTGAACTTCAGGCTATGTGTAGCAAACACAGCTTTACTAGTTGGAAAAAAAAAATTCACTGTGACCTGTAGAATAACATTTGAATTCCACCTTAAAATAAATAAATTAAAGGCAAAAGTTATTTAAAAGTAAAAAAGAAAAAAAAATTCTGCAATACTCAGGTTCAAAAAGTATATTACGCTTCTGAGTTATGGAGAAATATAATGTACCTTTGTCCTATCAGTTCTACAAAAACAACGATGAAATCGAGGAAACCTTGGACTTTGGTGGTACGGTATAGGCTCACAATGCTCAAACTGCTTTATATAAAATTAAAAGAAAAAAATAAATAAAAGATACCCAAAAGAGCAGACATATGACATACAGAAGGTACAAAGTATCCCATGGTAGGGAAAAACCTCAAACAATTAGATTCCTCTGGTGTGAACTGGAAATAAATGGATGTATCGACCCACGATGGGGGATTAGATATTTCGTCTTTTTTCCAGTTACAGACTCTACACTCTAGTGCTTGCTGACTTGCTAGATCGTCCTTTGATTAATTGTGACCTTTGGCAATCAGCCCTTGGCCGCCCCCGTAATTGTCTGTGTCTTTAAATAGTAAACAGAGTACCGTATATACTCGAGTATGGGCTCTTTCACACGGGACGGATCCGTGAAGATCCGCCCCGTGAAGCTCCGCTTGCTCAGCGGGGATCGCTCCGTTGATCCCCGCTGAGCCGGCGGATGACTGGGCGGTCCCTGCACACTGTGCAGGGACCGCCCTGTCAGAGCGCCGCTCTCCCCTATGGGGGGATTGGATGGCGACAGGCCGTAGAGTCCGTTGTCATCCGATCCGCTCCGCCAACGGATGGAAAAATAGGGTTTTCCTCCGTCATACTTTGGCGGAGCAGATCGGATGTCAGCGGATATGTCACCGCTGACATCCGTGGCTCCATAGGGCTACATGGAGCATCCATTCAGGTCCACCTAAAAAACTGATAGGCGGACCTGAACGGACCGTCCGTGTGAAAGGGGCCTATAAGCCGAGTTTTTCCGGCACATTTTTTTGTGCTGAAAATGCCCCCCTCGGCTTATACTCGAGTCTGTGTCCATCTTCAACTTTTTTGTGCGCCTGTTCCCGGCCAGCTGTAGGTCCTCTGGGCCCCAAACTTGGCACACATGTAGCCCCTCTTCATCTACAAGTGTGCAAAGTTTGATGTCCAGGGGACCTACGGCCGGGGAGCACCGATTTTTCAAAGCCGGGCACCCCTTCCATAGACTCCCATGTTAAACGTCAGTCTAGTCACACAGCGCCGGAGATCAGGTAGGGAGATTGGGCACAATGAGGCATGGGAACAGTGAGGCATGGACATGGACACAGTGAGGCACAGTGAGGCATGCAGATGGACACCCTAGGCTTATACCCGAGTCAATACATTTTCCCAGTTTTTTGTGGTAAAATTAGGTGCCTCAGCTTATATTCGGGTCGGCTTATACTCGAGTATATACGAGTAAGTTCTCCCTGAGCCTTTTGGCCCCCAACTTTTTGCTCTCTGTTTTTATTATCTCTAATGTTTGGAACTTAGCATTCATTAGGCTCTTTGTTCCTTATAGCTGGGTCTTTCTATACCCCCCTACAGCCGAACACTGCTCTTTGCACGAGCCCACGTGTTTGGACATTTATTACACACTCCATGTGGGGCCCCACATGTAGATTCCCTCTGTTCTGGCTGAGTGAAGGTGGGTTCCTTTCCGGGTGACTTGGCAGCACACATTTATGTATATGTGTAAATATATATCATATGTAATTGTGTCTTACACATTGTTTTTGATTTTTGTTGATAGAGCTGGCTGTTAAAATTGGTGGTCTCAGTACATTCCCCTGAGGAAGCCAAGTTGGTGAAATATATAGGGATGTGACATCACACATGACCACCATCTTACTCTACTTGGGAATACCAGCGACCCACACAGTCTACTATACCAGTTTGAATATTCAGTTTTTATTGAATCTTCTTTCCCTTTTGTAAATTGTGTATTTTGTATAATATGTATATGATATTTTAATTAAAAATTAAAATAATTTTTGATGTTGACATTATAATGTTTACAGCACTGCTATAATCCCATTATCCTCTTCTTCCATACAGACTCTACATGTTTCGTGTAGATCTGCTTCTTCAGGAGTATATTTCAGAGAAAAGTTTATTCTAAAAGGAAAACACACACATAAGAGATCTTCATATAACAAGACATGATAATATGGTAGAGCTGCAGAATGTGGAGCGGACCACCAGGTAACTGCCACAATGGTGAGACGCCCCACAGCTACAGTCTTATGCCACGTACACACGATCGGAAATTCCGACAAGAAAAGTCCGATGTGAGCTTTTGGTCGGAAATTCCGACGGTTTGTAGGCTCCATCTGACTTTTTAAAAAGATTGAGTGCAGGTTCTCTATTTTTCCGACGGAAAAGGTTCCTATCGGAAATTCCGATCGTCTGTATGCAATTCCGATGCGCAAAAAAACACGCATGCTCAAAATCAAGCAGAAGAGCCAAACTGCCTATTGGAATTCATTGATCTCAGCTCGTCGACGTTCTTGACGTTCGGAATTCCAGACAAGATTTTTGTGATCATTTGTATGCAACACAAGTTTGAGCCAACATTCCATCGGAAAAAAATCCACGGTTTTCTTGTCGGAATTTCCGATCGTGTTTGCGGCAAAACCCACTACACATGGCAAATATTATACATTAATCCCAATCTGCCATTGTCATCAGAAGGAAAATCCTATGGGCAAAAAGTACTCACCAGCAGGACCGTCACCAACAAACCGGCACCTTAAGGCCACAAAGGCAGTATCCCGGGCGAGTGTGGGAGCCAGGTGAGGGTAACATGGAATAAACAGTTGTTATCCCCTTAGCGCCGACCGGTTCAGCCTGGAGCCATCCCTGCAGTAATTTATTTCTGCCACTAGATGTCATTAGTTTTAGTTATTCAACCTACTACCTCTGAGCCCAGGAAACCATGGGGTCATTCAAATGGCTGCTAAACAGCTTTGGTGGCTCCATTGCTGCTCATCAACTGTTACATTGTCATGTGGAGTGTTCTTTACATTTATAATATACACTCACCTGCCACTTTATTAGGTACACCTTGGTAGTACCGGGTTGGACCCCCTTTTGCCTTCATTTTTCTTGGCATAAAATCAACAAGGTGTTGGAAACATTCCTCAGAGATTTTGCTCCATAGTGACATGATAGCATCACACAGTTGCTGCAGTTTTGTTGGCTGCACATCCATGATGCCAATCCACATCCCAAAGGTGCTCTATTGGATGAAATGTGGTGAGTGTGGAGGCCATTGGAGGACAGTGACCTCATTGTCCAGTGGTGAGATGATTGGAGCTTTGTGACATGGTGCATTATCCTGCTGGAAGGAGCCATCAGAAGATGGGGACACTGTAGTCATAAAGGGATGGACATGGTCATCGAACAATACTCAAGTAGGCCGTGGTGTTTATACAATGAACAATTGGCAATCATCAGGAAAAATGACGCGTGCTCTAGCGTGAAATGCATTGAAAGTGAGGCTCAACACTCATACACACGAGTCCTCCACTTCTGCCATACAGCTGAGACGCACGCCGAACACCTCGGAGCAATTCACTGGTGACGGACCGGCTTCTGCTCTCCCTTAAAGTTGCATTCTAAAGCCTGCTGTGTCTTACACTGAACATATGGATATGTAAGTGCTGCATTTTTGCCGACCATCACGATATACGTCGGCAGCAGTGGCAGTGTGTCCATAGTGGGCGCAGGAGCGCCGCCCCCTCTCTCTCTTGCGCCCATCACTCACGTCAACAATACATAGGTTCATGCATTGCATGAAACTATGTATTGTCGCCAGCGCCGCTGCCGCCCACTATTCAGATGGCCGGCCCCCTGGCGAGCGCCGGCCATCTGAGTAACAGCGGAGGGTTAGTTTGTGGAATTGCCTATCAGAGCCAATGGGCTGTAATCGGCTTCCAAATAGTTAACCAGGGGACGCACGGGCTGTGCGTTCCTTGGTTAACACTGAAACGCGTCTCAGCCAATCAGGTTCACCGGGTCTGGTTACCGGTAACCTGATTGGCTGAAGTGACATCGAGGGCTGGAGAAGACATCGAGGACGGAAGAAGGACGGCGCTGACCCAAGGAAGGTAAGTGCAGGGCTGGGGGGAAACTGGCTGTATTTGGGGGGAAACTGGCTGCATTTGGGGGGAAACTGGCTGTATTTGGGGGTTAACTGGCTGTATTTGGGGGTTCACTGGCTGCATTTGGGGACAAACTGGCTGTATTTGGGGGTTAACTGGCTGTATTTGGGGACAACCTGGTTGTATTTGGGGACAAACTGGCTGTATTTGGGGACAAACTGGCTGCATTTGAGGGGGCAAACTGGTGGCGTTTGGGCACAGTGGCTGCGTTTAATGGGCTCAGTGGTGGCAATTGATGATTTTTTTTTTCAGTTTGTTTGCGCCCCCCCAAAAATTTTGAACACCAGCCGCCACTGGTCGGCAGAATGGAATGGACAGGCAGATGGGCGTATATATACGTCCCCTTTAAGAAGCGGCATTGTGGACACGCGCGCGCCGCCCACCGCAAGCTCTGTGAGTCCGACCGCGGGTCCCGCAAACTCTGTGTCTGTGGGGATACCAGCGATCGTCTCACGGAGAGGAAGAACGGGGAAATGCTGATGTAAACAAGCCTTTCCCCAGTCTTCCTAGTGACAGGACACTGATCACAGCTCCCTGATCAGTGATCAGTGTCGTGTCACACACAGCCCACCACCCCCTTACAGTTAGAAGCACTCCATAGGACACACTTAACCCCTTCAGCGCCCCCTACAGGTTAACCCCTTCCCTGCCAGTGTCATTTTTACAGTAATCAGTGCATATTAAAGTGGAGCTCCACCCTAATTTTTCACTTTTGATAATCGGATTCCTCCCCCCCTCCGGTGTCACAATTGACACCTTTCAGGGGGAGGGGGGTGAAGATACCTGTCTAAGACAGGTATTTTCACCCACATCCGGGAGTCCTCTCTCCGGGAATCTGCGGGAGTGACGTCACTTCCCCCAGACTTCCCGTAGTGTTCTGGGAGACACTCGGCTACCAGAACACAGGAGGACGAATCAGAACGGCGCAGCGCGACTCGCGCATGCGCCGTAGGGAACCGGGCATGAAGCCGCAGGGCTTCACTTCCTGGTTCCCTCAGCGAGGATGGCGGAGGGAGCAGCAGAGCGACGAGCGATCGCTCGTCCTCTGCTGCGGACGTCGCTGGACTCCAGGACAGGTAAGTGTCCAAATATTAAAAGCCAGCAGCTGCTGTAGCTGTAGCTTCTGGCTTTTAATATTTTTTTTTTCCGGCGGAGCTCCGCTTTAATAACACTGATCGCTGTATAAATGTGAATGGTCCCAAAATGGTGTCCAAAGTGTCCGCCATAATGTCGCAGTCACGATAAAAATCGCTGATCGCCGCCATTACTAGTAAAAAAAAAAATATTAATAAAAACGCCATAAATCTATCCCCTTTATGTAGACGCTATAACTTTTGCGCAAACTGATCAATAAATGCTTAGTGCGATTTTTTTTTACCAAAAATATGTAGAAGAATACGTATCGGCCTAAACTGAGGAAAAAAATCGTTTTTTCTTTTTTTGGGGGGATATTTATTATCGCAAAAAGTAAAAAATATTGCGTTTTTTTTTAAATTGTCGCTCTATTTTTGTTTATAGCGCAAAAAATAAAAACCGCAGAGGTGATCAATTACCACCAAAAGAAAGCTCTATTTGTGGGGAAAAAAAGGACGTAAATTTTGTTTGGGAGCCACGTCGCACAACCGCGTAATTGTCAGTTAAAGGGACACAGTGCCAAATCGCAAAAAGTGCTCTGGTCTTTGGCCAGCCAAATGGTCCGGGGCTGAAGTGGTTAAACCATTAAAAAAACTTTACTACACTATCCATGCCTTTCTGTGGCTCTGTACGGAGGAGCCATTTTTGCAGATGATTTGGATGTGATCTCAATATAAGGGAACATTGGAGTTTGGCGCATGTATAAACAGATGCCTCATGCTGTGTGATTTCTGGGAGGACACATCGGATGATTTGAGGATCCCCTATACTATATGCCTGGTGGTCACTTGGTGGTCGATGATATCTGGTGAGCGTTTTGATTTACCACTTCGGGTGAAGCACTTTAATTGAAGCACTTTTGAAAACCACGGTGATTGGAGTATAAACAGAAGATTTATCATTTTACGGGATCGTTGCATTATATGTGTTTTTAAGAATATATTGGGTGTGCACTTCGAATCACTTCATATATTTATTATATTCAAATTATTAGCTTAACATTTTTATCAATCATGTCTGTTGCGCCCTTTATTTTCACCTTTTAATGCACAATTTGTACTAAGGGGCGCAAAGTGTGCCAAGAAAATATCCCCCCCACACCATTACACCACCAGCCTGAACTGGTGATACAAGGCAGGATGGATCCATGCGCCAAATTCTGACCCCACCATCTGAATGTCGCCGCTGAAATCCAGACTCATCAGACCAGGCAACGTGTTTCCAATCTTCTATTGTCCAATTTTGGTGATCCTGTGCCAATTGTAGCCTCAGCTTCCTGTTCTTAGCTGACAGGAGTGGCGTCCGGTGTGGCCTTCTGCTGCTGTAGCCCATCTGCTTCAAGGTTGGATGTGTTGTGCGTTCAGAGATGGTATTCGGCATACCTTGGATGTAACGAGTGGTTATTTGAGTTACTGTTGCCTTTCTATCATCTGGAACCATCTGCCCATTCTCCTCTGACCTCAACAAGGCATTTTCCTCCACACAAGTGCCGCTCACTGGATATTTTCTCTTTTTCCCACCATTCTCTGTAAACCCGAGAGATGGTTGTGTGTGAAAATCCCAGAAATACTCAGACCAGCCCGTCTGCCACCAACAACCATGCCACGTTCAAAGTCACTTAAATCCCCTTTCTTCCCCTTTCTGATGCTCAGTTTGAACTTCAGCAAGTCGTCTTCACCACGTCTAGATGCCTAAATACATTGAGTTGCTGCCATGTGATTGGCTGATTAGCAATTTGTGTTACCAAGCGATAGAACAGGTGTACCTAATAAAGTGGCCGGTGAGTGTATATATACTGTATATAGATACATTACTATCATGTGATTTGTGGTACTGAGCCAAGATTATAAATGGCGGCGCAGAGCACAGATTGAACTAATAATTTCATATTTTCTAAAGATCATTAATAATAACGGTATATGACATCTGCACTCAGGAATTTTCAGCTTTCATGCCAACATCATTGTTGTCACTTCACCTCACTATACACAGAACAATGCAGAGAAAAAAAAAAAAAAAACAACTGTGTGAAAACAAATTAGCAAATTCTTATGAGATCATAAAACATTAGCATTTTATTTCACAAACCTCTATCCTTTAATAAATAACGATGCTTGTTAATTAGCATTCCTGCACTTAATGACACATACTTCATTTAGTGATGAATGTTTGTTTGTTAATCAGACTGTTTGTATTCATAATGTTACCGGATTATGCAAACACCAAGGTGCTTTAGTTACCGGTTTGTTCTCTAGAAAGAGCTATTGACATTCAGAAAGACATTATTTACACCAGCAAGATAGTGACGGTACAACATTGTATCACTAATATAAAGTACAAGGAGTAGAAAAGAAATTACAAGTGAAAAGCATTCTCAGTGATGTCACCGGTCTCCTGTAAATGGATAGGCTGCATTCTCAGTGATGTCACCGGTCTCCTGTAAATGGATAGGCTGCATTCTCAGTGATGTCACCGGTCTCCTGTAAATGGATAGGCTGCATTCTCAGTGATGTCACCGGTCTCCTGTAAATGGATAGGCTGCATTCTCAGTGATGTCACCGGTCTCCTGTAAATGGATAGGCTGCATTCTCAGTGATGTCACCGGTCTCCTGTAAATGGATAGGCTGCATTCTCAGTGATGTCATCGCTCTCTAGTGAAAGGATAGGCTGCATTCTCAGTGATGTCACCGCTCTCTAGTGAATAGGGATGAGCTTTATATTCGGGTCGAACATTGGCTGTTTGCACGTTCGCCGAACAGCGAACAATTTGGGGTGTTCGCGGCAAATTCGAAAAGCCGCGGAACACCGCGTAAAAGTCTATGGGAGAAATCAAAAATGCTAATTTTAAAGGTTAATATGCAAGTTATTGTCATAAAAAGGTGTTTGGGGACCCGGGTCCTGCCCCAGGGGATATGTATCAATGCAAAAAGAAGTTTTAAAAACGCCAGTTTTTTCAGGAGCAGTGATTTTAATAATGCTTAAAGTGAAACAATAAAAGTGAAATATTACTTTAAATTTCGTACATGAGGGGGTGTGTATAGTATGCCTGTAAAGTGGTGCGTGTTTCCCGTGCTTAGAACTGTCCCTGCACAAAATGTAATTTCTAAAGGAAAAAAAAGTAATGTAAAACTACTCGTGGCTAGGGATGTGCTTCGAGTTCGAGTCAAACTCATGTTTGACTCGAACATTGCCTGTTCGTACGTTCGCCTAACAGCGAACAATTTGGAGTGTTCGTGGCAAATTCGAAAGCCGCGGAACACCCTTTAAAAGTCTATGGGAGAAATCAAAAATGCAAATTTTAAAGGTTAATATGCAAGTTATTATCATAAAAAGTGTTTGGGGACCGGGGTCCTGCCCCAGGGGACATGTATCAATGCAAAAAAAAGTTTTAAAAACGTCTGTTTTTTCGGGAGCAGTTATTTTAATAATGCTTAAAGTGAAACAATAAAAGTGAAATATTCCTTTAAATTTCCTACATGGCGGAGGTGTCTATAGTATGCCTGTAAATTAGCACATGTTTCCCGTGTTTAGAACTGTCCCTGCACAAAATGTAATTTCTAAAGGAAAAAAAGTAATTTAAAACTACTCGTGGCTATAATGAATTGTTGGGTCCCAGCAATACAGATAAAAGTAATTGAAAAAAAACGGCAGGAGTTCCCCCCTAGTCCATTACCAGGTCTGGTATGGATTTTAAGGGGAACCCAGCACCAAAAAAAAAATGGCGTGGGGTTCCCCCCAAAAATCCATACCAGACCCTTATCCGAGCACGCAACCTGGCAGGCCGCAGGAAAAAAAGGGGGGACGAGAGAGCCCCCCCCTCCTGAACCGTACCAGGCCACATGCCCTCAACATGGGGAGGATCTCCCCATGTTCATGGGGACAAGGGTCTCATCCCCACAACCCTTGCCCGGTGGTTTTAGGGGCGGGGGGGGCTTATCGGAATCTGGAAGCCCCCTTTAACAAAGGGGACCCCCCCTATGTGAATTGGTTACGGGTACATTGTACCCCTACCATTTCACAAAAAAAGTGTCAAAAATTTTAAAAACCACAGTAGACAGCTTGGGATAAGCAAAAAAAGACAAAAAATTCCAACAATGTAATCCTCTCTGAAGCGATACGCAGAAAAAAAAAGCCAACACGATCCTGCCTCCATGGGAGGTACCCGTGGAATGACACTCTCTTGCCGTGACAGCTCTTTTATAGCTGAGGGCGGGGCCACTCGTCAGTTGCGTGGGTGACCTCGCCCCCCTCTGACTCAACGGGGTAGTGACATGTATGGGTGACCCCACCCCCTCTGACGCAACGTGGGTTTCCTGTGGCACGTCAGGGGCAGGGTCACCCATACATGTCGCTGGGTAACCCCGACATTTCCCCGTTGCGTCAGAGGGGGCGCGGCCACTCGCGTACGTGACGGGTGGTCCCGCCCTCAGCTATAAAAGAGCTGTCACGGCGAGAGAGCGTCATTCCGCGGATACCTCCCATGGAGGCAGGATCGAGTCGGCTTTTTTTTTTTTACATCGTTGGATTTTTTTTTTCTTTTTAATAAAGGACTTGTCCCAAGCTGTCTACTGTGGTTTTTAAAATTTTTGACACAATGTACGCATTACCAATTCACATAGGGGGGCCGGAATCTGGGGGTCCCCTTTGTTAAAGGGGGCTTCTAGATTCCGATAAGCCCCCCGCCCGCAGACCACCACAACCACCGGGCAAGGGTTGTGGGAAGGAGGCCCTTGTCCCCATCAACATGGGGACATCCTCCCCATGTTAAGGGCATGTGGCCTGGTACGGTTCAGGAGGGGGGGCGCTCTCTTTTCCCCCCTCTTTTCCTGTGGCTTGCCAGGTTGCATGCTCAGATAAGGGTCTTCTATGGATTTTTGGGGGGAACCCCGTGCCATTTTTTATTTAATTTTGGTGCGGGTTCCCCTTAAAATCCATACCAGACCTGAAGGGCCCTGTAATGGAATTTGGGGGGACCACACAATTTTTTTTTACATTTTGGTTTGGGGTTCCCCTTAATATTTATACCAGACCCAAAGGGCCTGGTAATTGACTGGGGGGGAACCCATGCCGTTTTTTTCAATTACTTTTATCTGTATTGCCGGGACCCAACAATTTATTATAGCTGCGAGTAGTTTTAAATGACTTTTTTTCCTTTAGAAATTACATTTTGTGCAGGGACTAATCTAAACATGGGAAAAATGCGGCACTTTACAGGCATACTATAGACACCCCCAGGTACGAAATTTAAAGGAATAATTCACGTTTATTGTTTCACTTTAAGCATTATTAAAATCACTGCTCCCAAAAAAACGGCCATTTTTAAAACTTTTTTTTGCATTGATACATGTCCCCTGGGGCAGGACCCAGGTCCCAAAACACTTTTTATGACAATAACTTGCATATTAACCTTTAAAATTTGCACTTCAGATTTTTCATGTTCATGTCCCATAGACTTTAACGGTGTTCGAACAAATTTTTGCCTGTTCGCATGTTCTGCTGCGAACCGAACCGGGGGATGTTCGGCTCATCCCTACTAGTGTATGGATTGGCTGCATACTCAGTCATGTTACAGCTCTCTAGTGAATGGATAGGCTGTATTCTCAGTAAGGATGAGCCGAACACTACCCAGTTCGGTTCACCCCAGAACTTGCGAACAGGCAAAAAATTTGTTCTAACACGCAAACACCGTTAAAGTCTATGGGAGATTAATATGAAAAATCAAAAGTGCTAATTTTAAAGGTTAATATGCAAGTTATTGTCATAAAAAGTGTTTGGGGACCCGGGTCCTGCCCCAGGAGACATGTATCAATGCAAAAAAAAAGTAGTGATTTTAATAATGCTTAAAGTGAAACATTAAAAGTGAAATATTCCTTTAAATTTCGTACCTGGGGGGTGTCTATAATATGCCTGTAAAGTGGCAATTTTTTCCCGTGTTTAGAACTGTCCCTGCACAAAATGTAATTTCTAAAGGAAAAAAAGTCATTTAAAACTGCTCGCGATTATAATGAATTGTCGGGTCTCGGCAATACAGATAAAAGTCATTGAAAAAAACGGCATGGGTCCCCCCCCAGTCCATTACCAGGCCCTTTGGGTCTGGTATGAATATTAAGGGGAACCCCGAACCAAAATGTAAAAAAAAAAAAATTGCGTAGGGGTCCCCCCAAATTCCATACCAGGCCCTTCAGGTCTGGTATGGATATTAAGGGGAGCCCTGTGACAATTTTTTCTTAAAAATTGTGTAGGGGTCCCCCTCAAAATCCATACCTGACCCTTCAGGTCAGGTATGGATTTTAGGGGGAACCCTGCGCCAAAATAAAAAAAATGGCGTGGGGTCCCCCCAAAAATCCCTACCAGACCCTTATCCGAGAACGCAACCTGGCAGGCTGCAGAAAAAGAGCAGAACCATACCAGGCCACATGCCCTCAACATGGGGGGATGGGAGCTCTGCACCCCCCCACCCCAAAGCACCTTGCCTCCATGTTGATGGGCACAAGGACCTCATCCCCACAACCCTGGAGTGTAGTTGTGGGGATCTGCGGGTGGGGGGCTTATCGGAATCTGAAAGCCCCCTTTAACAAGGGGACCCCCAGATCCCGCCCCCCCCTATGTGAATTGGTAACGGGTACATTGTACCCCTACCATTTCACCAAAAAAGTGTCAAAAATGGTAAAAAAGACAGGAGACACTTTGGGACAAGTCCTTTATTAAAAAAATATATATATATATAAAAATGTCCAGCGATGTCCATTCATCTTCTATTTCGCCACCGACGCCGAAAAAACCCCAGCTCTGCCTCCATAGGCGGCTCCCACCGACTGACGCGTCTCTTGCTTTGACAGCTGTAATATAAGCTGAGAGCGGGGCCACCCAGTGAAGTAACCGGGGGACCCCACCCCCTCTGACGCCATGGGGGTCTTCCCGTTACGTCACCCTGGTTTCCCCGTGGAACCCGGGTCCCCAAACACTTTTTATGACAAGAACTTGCATATAAGCCTTTAAAATTAGCACTTTTGATTTTTCATGTTAATTTCCCATAGACTTTAACGGTGTTCCGCAGCTTTCGAATTTGCCGCCAACACCACATAATGTTCGCTGTTCGGCGAACAGGCGAACACCCGATGTTCGAACATCGGGCTCATCCCCAATTCTCACCGCTCTCTAGTGAATGGATAGGCTGCATTCTTACTGATGTCACCGGTCTCTAGTGAATGGATAGGCTGCATTCTCAGTGATGTCACCAGTCTCTAGTGAATGGATAGGCTGCATTCTCAGTGATGTCACCAGTCTCTAGTGAATGGATAGGCTTCATTCTCAATGATGTCACCGGTCTCTAGTGAATGGATAGGCTGCATTCTCAATGATGTCACCGGTCTCTAGTGAATGGATAGGCTGCATTCTCAGTGATGTCACCTGTCTCTAGTGAAAGGATAGGCTGCATTCTCAGTGATGTCACCGGTCTCTAGTGAAAGGATAGGCTGCATTCTCAGTGATGTCACTGCTCTCTAGTGAATGGATAGGCTGCATTCTCAGTGATGTCACCGGTCTCTAGTGAAAGGATAGGCTGCATTCTCAGTGATGTCACCGCTCTCTAGTGAAAGGACAGGTTGCATTCTCAGTGATGTCACCGCTCTCTAGTGAAAGGATAGGCTGCATTCTCAGTGATGTCACCGCTCTCTAGTGAGTGGATAGGCTGCATTCTCAGTGATGTCACTGGTCTGTAGATGTTGTTCATCCCTTGTGATAGCAATAAAGTTGATAAAAATATGTTTTTAAAGGTACAGTGTAAAAGAAAATAAATAAAATAAACAATAATAAAATGTAATAAATAAAATAATAATAAAAATAATAAATATAAATACAAATATATAGCACTCCTATCTCCCCATGCTCACATGCACGTCGGTCACGTGCACATATGTAAATGATGATTGCACCACACATGTGCGGTATCGCCGTGAACGTCAGGGCGAGAGCAATAATTCTAGCATCGGGCCTCCTGTGTAACTCTAAACTGTTAATCTATAAGGGCTTATAAAGCACCGCCTATGGATAATTTAATGTACCGTAGTTTGTCGCCAGGACCCCCAAATTATTTTCCATCCTTGATTCCCCCAGATGTTCCCCACCTAGAATATTTTTTTTTTTTTAGCTCCCAAGTGCATTATTCTACATTTGTCAACATTAACCCCCATCTGCCAAGATTACCTGTCACAATAATACTAAAATTATTGAATTAAATATAAAAAAAAGTGTATTAATAGTGCTAAAAGCAAAGTAAAGAAAAAAATGAGTTGTGTTGATAGGAAAATCCGATATGGAGTGAATAAACAGAAGAGTGTGATGATAGATCACCATAGTTACCATACGTGTAACAATGAAGGTAAAAAAAAAAGATAAAATGAATACGTTTTATGCTGATGGCAAAATCCGACATGAAGTGAAAGAAGGAGAATGTGTAAGAGATAACGATATCTACATGTGTGATGTATATTGAATGAAGACTAACACTGTAGCAATATGTCTATGCAAGTGTGCTATAAAGTGCGAATGATGTATAATAACTGAAAAGTAACACAGCAGTACCACCTGAATGTGTTACTGAAAAGATACTATAGCAGTTCATAAGGAGAGAAGTACTGTGAGACTGTGTAAGGTCAGAATGGAATAAGAGAAAGAGAACATTGTAATACACAGTGGCGGCCCGTCCATTAGGGGGTGCCCGAGCGCCGCCCCCTCTATCCACAGCCGCTACCCCTATGCTCTATCCACGGCCGCTATTTTGACAGGACACCGCCACCCCCTATTCATGCGTCCGGCCCCTTTCAGGGTGCCGGGCGCATTAATTACAGCGGCGGGGGTGTTTTTTTGAAGCACCTGATTTAGAGCCAGAAGCTCTAATAGGCTTCAAAATAGGGTGGGATCGTGGCGCAGAGCATTGCGCCAGGAGCCCACCCAGGTGTTACAACAGCGAATGAATATTCGCTATTGAAACACTGATCCTCAATCCGGCCAATCAAAAGCAGGTCTGAGACACATTTTTCTGATTGGCCGAAATGAAAAGACTCCCAATTGGTCGCCGAGGAGGAGGGAGGAAACGGAAGCCGCCGCGATGCCCGTGGAGAGTAGGGGAAGGGAAAGCCGCTGCCGCTGCTGCCGAGCAAGGGAAGCCCAGGTGAAGCCATAGATGGGGTAAGTGCACCAGACCTGACTGACTGACTGACCGAGTGGGGGGAGGAGGGTCGTGTTACTGTTTGCAGCCCCCCCAAAAAAATTACCACCGGCCGAAACTGGTAACACATCAACGTGTTGAGGCAAAGGTGTGGCAATAGTGTTGTGGGAGGTGTATTAAACAAAGAGTAACATATTCACGCATCATTATGTTACTGTGAGGGCTCATTTACATTTTCTTTGTCTTTAGTACACATTAAAGTGCCTATCGCTTTAATATGCTTTATGATATGTTCATGATGCTTTTTTTGAAGCTTAAATGAAGCTTGAAAAAGCCCTGTGTGTGTTTTCTTTCTATTTGTTTTAAAGGGGCTCAGTAGAACCCCAGCTCAGTACTACCCCCCATCTCATTAGAACCCCCATTGAGCAGATCCCCAAATGATTAGTGCCCCCACTCAGCAGATCCCCATCTCATTAGTGCCCTTCTTCAGCAGATCCCTGGCTCAACAGTACCCCCAGCTCTTCTGAATCCCCAGTAATCTCCAACTCTGCTGATACCCAGCTCATTAGTTCCCTTTTTCAGCAGATCCCTGGCTTATAATTTGGAACAGAGTGCCATCCTAATGGGCAATGATTGGCATCCCTGTGGTCTCCAGTGGGCATCCTCGATGGGTCCTGCCCCCACCTCCCCCCCATCAAGAGAGCAGCCGATTGGCTCTCCCCCACTTACATCTGTCAGTGCAAGTGGAGGAAAAGCTGATTGGACACAGCTGATCACATGGTAAAGAGCCTACGTCAGAGGCTCTTTACCAGGATCGGAGATGTTGGTTCTCAGTTTGATAACCAATCTCAGTTTGATAAGATGCTTTGGAGGCCAGGGGAGAGATCTAATCCTCCTCTTCTCCTCTTTAGCTCCAGACCTCCACTTCTCGGGTCTCTCGTGTAGCTCCTGGACTCTCCCTCCTGCCGAGTGATCCCACAGCAAGCAGCTTGCTATGGAGGCACCCAAGTCGAGCCACTGCTCTGTGTCCATTCAGACATAGAGCTGTGGCTTGGCCCCACCCCCTTTCTCTCTTCATTGGCTCACTGACTTTGATTGACAGCAGCGGCGCCAATGAGGGAGAATCCAAAGCTCTCGTGCAACATTGCTGGATCGAGATTGGCTCAGGTAAGTATTAGAGGGGCTGAGGGGGGCTGCTGCACACAGAAGGTTTTTTTATCTTAATGCATAGAATACATTAAGATAAAAAACCTTCTGCCTTTAGAACCACTTTAAAGTGTATTTTTTCCAAAATAAATTGTGGATGAAAAATCTCTGCGCAAATATCATATGACATAAAAAAATTGCAACACCCACCATTTAATTCTCTAGGGCCTCTACTTAATTAGTTTTAGCACATTTTTTGTGCATTTCTCCATGCACATCTGCTATGGCTAAGTGTGTACGGGACCTCACAGTAGCAGGGTCTGTATTAAACAAGTGGCCTCTCGCCACACACAGTGATCCTGATGTGTCCTACTGAGGCATAGTTGGGGGGTCACCTCACACATGTAGCACCCTGGTGTTAGGCAGGGTGACTAACAAATTTAGATTGCTCGACCTAACCCTAAGCCTGGCTGATTGTTAGGGAGATCCACTAATCTTTTCCTAAATCTGGGTTGGATGCATCTCTCTCTTCTGTCACTAGGTGATATTGTTACTGTGGCATTAGATTGACAAGGGCTTAGTCAATCCGGACTAGGAGTGGATGGGTTATCTCAGCCAATTGGAAGGGGTTTCTTTGTTCTTGACCTGCTGGGAGAGCCTATTTATTCGGGAGGGGTCAGGTGATCGGGGTTTCTGTGCCACCTGGTGGGCTATTTGGGTGGACGTGTGTTGAAAAGCTCCTGGCTGCTAGGCCAGAAGCCTGAGGCCAATCCGGGAGTACCTGGCTGCTAGGCGGTCTGAGGCCTATCCAGGCTGGAAGCAAGCAGCACAGGGTTGGGGCTTCAGGCTTGGAGCCCAACCAAGTTGCAGGGGGTTCTGCCAGCTGGAGGACCAAGTAGATGTCACAAGTGAAGGAAAGCAGTTGCCGTCAGAGACGACCACTCCTGTTGCCAGAGGCAAGTGAGAACCAGAGTCAGAGGTAAAGGGGACACAGTCGCCCAGCAAGGAACAATCTCTCCTGTTATCAAAGGCCAGGTTCTGTGGAAACGGAAGAAGTACCAGAGCAGCCTTTTTCGCTAGCTGGGGACGGTGAACAAGTTGGAAAAGCTTCAGCAGAGTCAAGCTAGGGACCCAGCGGAACAGTGTGGGTGACGCTTGCAGAGGATTCATCAGGTTAGCTGAAGAGCCAAGTCAGGGACCCAGCGGGACAGTGTGGGTGATGCTTGCAGAGGATTCATCAGGTTAGCTGAAGAGCCAAGTCAGGGACCCAGCGGGACAGTGTGGGTGATGCTTGCAGAGGATTCATCAGGTTAGCTGAAGAGCCAAGTCAGGGACCCAGTGGGACAGTGTGGGTGACACTTGCAGAGGATTCATCAGGTTAGCTGAAGAGCCAAGTCAGGGACCCAGTGGGACAGTGTGGGTGACGCTTGCAGAGGATTCATCAGGTTAGCTGAAGAGCCAAGTCAGGGACCCAGTGGGACAGTGTGGGTGACACTTGCAGAGGATTCATCAGGTTAGCTGAAGAGCCAAGTCAGGGACCCAGTGGGACAGTGTGGGTGACACTTGCAGAGGATTCATCAGGTTAGCTGAAGAGCCAAGTCAGGGACCCAGTGGGACAGTGTGGGTGACGCTTGCAGAGGATTCATCAGGTTAGCTGAAGAGCCAAGTCAGGGACCCAGTGGGACAGTGTGGGTGACGCTTGCAGAGGATTCATCAGGTTAGCTGAAGAGCCAAGTCAGGGACCAAGTGGGACAGTGTGGGTGACGCTTGCAGAGGATTCATCAGGTTAGCTGAAGAGCCAAGTCAGGGACCCAGTGGGACAGTGTGGGTGACACTTGCAGAGGATTCATCAGGTTAGCTGAAGAGCCAAGTCAGGGACCCAGTGGGACAGTGTGGGTGACACTTGCAGAGGATTCATCAGGTTAGTTGAAAAGCCAAGTCAGGGACCCAGCGGGACAGTGTGGGTGACACTTGGAATCCACAGCGGGATAGTTGTGAAGGAGCTCAAGGGATCCAGTGGCGGCTGGGATCTGAAGAGTCTAGTGAGAGACTGGGAGCTCAGTGAGAGGATTCACAACGGGAGACTGTGAGTTGTGATCTGTATTGAAGTTGAAGTTACCAGATCGGTTGCTATAGGAGACAGCGGTCTACAGATACAATTTGCTGAAATTCAGCTTAAAGGTCCTTGAACTGTATAGCTGTTCTTCTATTCCTATTTTTTTGTCTCGGAGTCTGCCAAGTATTTTGCATCTGCCTAAGGGTGTTCAGGCCCTAACCCTCTCTCCCCAGTTCTGTTAAGAGACAATAAATCTCTTTTTGCATTCTCAAAGTGTCTGGCGCCCAACTTACTCTATCTACACCACACCCACTATGCCTAGTAACCCACACTGTGAAGGTGGATGTCATCTCTCCCTGACTCTGGAGGTCCCCATTAGGCCTCTAGGTGTCGGGGACACCGCTCCACACGCACAAGGCTCCCCCCCCTCCCGAAATCGGAGGCTCCACAGGGTCACATCATTTCAAGCTTAAAGCAGGCCTTTGCACATGCTGCTAGATTAGATATCCTCACTGTTGGTCTAGATACTTTTTAGGACCTGACAGGTCCAGTTAAACATATACTTGAGGAATCACAAATCTGAGAAGCTTGCCACATATATCACAATATATATTTTTTTCTATTTCAAGTAACGATAGATGGAGGCAGAAGTAATACAACACCATTTCGACACAGCTGTGAAGTTTTGATAACAATTTATCATTTTCAATATTATATATTTTGTGTTATTTCCAGGTGATTAAATGCTGGTTTTGAGATCTGGAGACCGCTGGTTTTTGTCTCCAGCTTGAAGCCCTCTCATGATTGTTGCAGCTCTAGCGTCGTTCCTTCAAACACAATGCAACAGGCAGAACAGCTCTTGATAGATGTACAATGCTGAGCAGTTTTATCGCCGGATAAATAGAAGCCAGAAGATTTATTCCCGCTGATGGGGTGTCACTCATTCTCCATCAGCCTGTGAGAAAAAAATCTTTACCAGGACAACCAACGTGTCAATAGCTTCGCGAAGAATGGCTGCAAAAATATCTATGCTAGGTTTTCAAATCCTATTTTTTTTTTTTTCCTCAACAGGAAATGGGAAATAAAATGTGTGACAATTGCATCTTCCCGAAAAGCTGGTAAATATTGACCGGAGGGCGAAAAAATGTGATTGTAGAAGTAAGTGTTATACAGAGTAACAGCAGAATGGATCGCAATTGTGTTTTGAAATAGAGCGTGTTTATATTACACTGCAAGAAACTGCAACTAATAACTACATAAAAATAGAAATAAACATGAGAGAGAGAGAGAGAGAGAGAGAGAGAGAGACTATATTCACAAATTCATCCCAAAGGTGTTCTATCGGGTTGAGGTCAGGACTCTGTGCAGGCCTTTCAAGTTCTTCCACCCCAAACTCATTCATCCATGTCTTTATGGACCTTGCTTTGTGCACTGGTCCAAAACATTTGGTGGAGGGGGGGATTATGGTGTGGGGTTGTTCTTCACGGGTTGGGTATGGCCCCTTAGTTCCAGTGAAAGGAACTCTTAAGGCGTCAGCATACCAAGACATTTTGGACAATTTCATGCTCCCAACTTTGTAGGAACAGTTTGGGGACGGCCCCTTCCTGTTCCAACATGATTGCGCACCAGTGCACAAAGAAAGGTCCAAAAGGACATGGATGAGCGAGTTTGGGGTGAAGGAACTTGACTGGCCTGCGAAAAAAAGTCCTGGCCTCAACCCGATAAAACACCTTTGGAATGAATTAGAGCAGAGACTGCAAACCAGGCCTTCTCGTCCATCATCGATGCCTGAACTCACAAATGCGCTTCTAGAAGAATGGTTAAACATTCCCATAGACACACTCCTAAACCTTGTAGACAGCCTTACCAGAAGAGTTGAAGCTGTTATAGCTGCAAAGGGTGGGTCAACTCAATATTGAACCCTACAGACTAAGACTGGGATGCCATTAAAGTTCATGTGCGTGTTAAGGCAGGTGTCCCAATACTTTTGACAATATAGTGTATATATAGAAAGATAGATAGATAGAGTAAATAGACAGATAGATAGATCTCTGCCTGGCTACCCTACTTTCTCTCCTCTGAAATACCCACTATCATTCCTGGTGACTTTAACATCCCTGTTAATGTTAACAGCCCAGCTACAGCTCAACTACTCAACTTAACCTCATCTTTTGACCTAACCCAATGGATACAAACTTCCACCCACTCCGATGGTAACACCCTCGTCTTTGTATTATCCCATCTCTGCACGTCTAGCAACCTCACCAACACCCTCTTTCCTCTCTCCTACCACCCATCCCTCCAAGCAGCAAACAATTACTTGTAGAAACCTTCGCCACTTTAACCCTTCCCTATTCTGCTACTGACCACCTCTATGACAAAGTCTCTCAACTATCCTGCCTGTTTATAACAGTTCACTTTCACTTTCAACCCACTTGCACTTGCTCCTCTAGCTACACGCAGAATCAGGCCCCGACCGTTGCAACCCTGGCAAACTGACAACACCAAAAATCTAAGAGACATTGCTGCGCTCCTAAACGACTATTTTTAAAAAGTCAGCAGCTACAAACACTGTAGCTGCTGACTTTTAATAAGGACATTAACCTGTCCTAGGCGCCCCGCGATGTTGGCCCCCAGAGGCCGATCCCTCGATCATGGCAGGTCCTGGTGCCACCATCCTCACTAAGGGAAACCGGCAGTGGAGCCTTGCGACTTCACTGCCCGTTTCCTACTGGGCATGTGCGAGTCTCGCAGCGTTTTCTGAATGGGCGGCTGTTCTCTGGGATACACACAGTTCCCAGAAGACACCGCGCCCCATTCCCCAGCAGACAACGCGAGGAGGACGAGGAAGAAGACCAGCCGCAGACTAGGAAGAGGCAGATTGGGAAGATCTGCCTAGCAACCACAATTTCTGGTATGTAATTATTTATTTTTTTAATTTATTTTTTTGGAGCATTTTTATGTCATTTTTTCAGGGTGGACCTCCACTTTAACATGCCTTGTCTAACAGCACAGTCAACACTCTCCTCTATTGAACTGGCTACTACTGAAGTGGTTACAAAACTTTTCTCAGATGCCCGCCTAACCAATCATCCCCTGGATCCTGTTTCCTCACAACTACTACAGTCACCCTCCTATTCTGTCTTATGCTTCCTCACTTACATCTTCAATCTCTCTCTCTCTCTACCGGCACCTTCCCCTCCCTCACTGGACCCCATCAACCTGAACAACATACGACTCATCTCATTGCTTCCATTCACCTCTAAACTTTTAGAACAAGTAGTCTACAACCGTCTGAGCTCCTACCTCACTGAAAACAACTTCTTGACCCCTTACAGTCTGGCTTTCGCTCGCAGCACTTCACAGAAACTGCCCTACTAAAACTCTCTAACGATTTACTAACTGATAAAACCAATGGCCACTACTCCATACACTTACTATTAGATCTCTCTGCGGCCTTTGATATTGTTGACCACTCGCTCCTTCTCAATAAACTCCACTCCCTTGGCCTCCAAAATTCTGTTCTATCCTGGTTTCTCCTCCTACCTATTTGATGGTGGTATTTGATCCCCACTAGGTTTTTTATTTCTTGTGAAAAAAAATGAAAACAGAAAAAAAAAAAAAAAACGAATTTCTTCATAAATTTTGGTCAGAATTTATTCTGCATCATGTCTTTGATAAAAACAAAAAACAAAAAAAAACAATGTATATTGTTTGGTTTGTGTGAAAGTTATAGTGCCTACAAACTATGGTATTGACATGGAATTTTATAGTTAGGCAACTCCTATCATCATATTGATTAGTGTTTCCAAATTAATAATAACTACTGCAGTAGGGAACAGACACAAATAATACACTCAGCATCTTTTCAAATAACTGTTCCCTACTGCAGTAGTTATTATTAATTTGGAACCACTAATCAATATGAGGATAGGAGCCAGCCAGGAGTCGAACCTAGAATCTTCTGATAATCAGCCGGCTGAGGTAAGCATTTTGCTCACAATTGAGTTACAGTGCCTTGCAAAAGTATTCACCCCGCTTGGCTTTTCGCCTATTTTGTTACATTACAGTCTTTAGTTCAATGTTTTTTTTTTTTAATCTGAATTATATGTGATGGATCAGAACACAATAGTTTAAGTTGGTGAAGTAAAATTAGAAATATATATATATTGTACAGGACGCCGTGGCTGGGTCCTGGAAGGACGCTATATTTCCCCTCTGTTTGGACTGTGATTCCTTTAAGGGAACAGAAAGGGTTAATGCACCTGTCCAAGAAAGTGGTTTAAGAAATACAGGAAGGTGCAGGTGTGTGTGTGTGTGGATGAGTATAGTGGAGATGGTGGATAGTGAATGGTGGACAGTGCAAACCTGTGGAAGCTGGGAAAAGCTGTGAAAGCACATGGCAATGGCCTGCCTGGAAGCCTGCTAGCTGGGGAAGCTACCTGCAACCTAAAGTAAAGACTGTTAAACTGCGATAGCAGTTCTGAGCTCTACAAGTCGGTGAGACTGTTATTTTTTTTGTTTTTGCTGCTGGGAAGCCATTAAAGTTTAAAAAACCTTCTTTTGGATTGAAAAGCCTGTGTCCTGCGATCTAGCTGGTTCCCCGAACATTACATTGGTGCTCGAATGCGGGGAGGACAGAATAACAGGCATAAGAAGAAAAAAACAAAACTTTTTTTTTTTTATCTTTGCATTGAACTTGACATTGAACAGTTAAAGAGACAGTACATTGGATTTATGCCCTGGGTTAAAGCTGCACAAACATTGAAATCTGAAACAATGGAGGAGCTAATTAAACAGCTGTCCCTGGTGAATATGCAAGTGCAGACTCGCCATGAGGAAGCTAATCAGAGCTTAGCAACCCAGCTGGGGGTACAACAAACTCACCACAAAGAGGCGCTGGCTCTGCAGCAAGAAAATACTCGCCTGTTGCTGGCCCAGTTGGCAGCCCAGCAAGCGACCCAGCAAGGGGGTATGCAGGCTCAGGTGACTGCCTTAAAGGAAGCAGTGCAGCAGCTGTCTCAGGTTCAGGAACAAGCAGCTGTTGCCCCTGACAACCAGGTGACTGTGAGGGCAAGCCATTTTCTGCAGAAGTTGTCTCTGATCGATGATGTAGAGGCATTTCTTGCTACATTTGAGAGGACGGCAGAGAGAGAAGGGTGGCCTCAGGACCAGTGGGCCGGCCTCATTGCTCCTTTTCTCACCGGAGAGCCTCAAAAAGCCTACTTCGACCTGCCACCCGATGATGCTAAACTTTATCAAGTTAAAGGCAGAAATTCTGGCTCGTCTGGGGGTGACTACGGCCGTTCGGGCCCAACGAGTACACCAATGGAAGTATCATCCAGATCGGCCACCCCGGTCTCAAATGCATGACCTGGTGCAACTGGTAAAAAATGGCTGCAGCCTGAGGTGTTGTCTGGCCCCCAAATCGTGAAACGGGTCGTACTGGACCGATACCTGAGATCCCTGCCAGACGACCTTCAACGGTGGGTCAGCCATGGAGACCCCAAAACAGCAAACCTCTTTGTCGAGATGGTGGAACGATATACAGTGGTAGAGGACCTGCTCGGACCTACTAAGCACATAGGGCCCAGTCTGCCACGGCCTGTTCGACCAACTGCTGCCCTTCGAAAGGATGAAAGGATGTTCCAAGGAGTCCTGGAGCAAACACCCCGGAAGGTCAAGAGTCACTCCCGGTACCTCCTCAGCATTCTGTTCCTGTTCGGGGATGTAATATGTTGGCAATGTCATTCCTGGGGTCATACCCGGGCACACTGCCCACTGCAAGAGGAGCCCATGGAATGCGGGGTTCTTCAGAAGGGGTCTTTTTATGCCCATAAAGTATGCACCACACATCTCGACCTGGGTGAGGAAAAATTAGAGTGTGAAGTCCAAGTGAACCACCTCCCTGCCCGGGCTTTGTTGGACTCCGGAAGCATGGTAACCCTGGTTCATCCTAGAGTAATTGGGAAGATCGGTCTGGTAAGTAAAACTTTACGGGTGGTGTGCATCCACGGGGACGCTAGAGAGTACCCTCTCATCTCGGTGTCCATCTCCTCAGCATGTGGCACTGGTACTCAAGAGGTGGGGGTGGTAAAAAACTTGGTACATGATGTTATAATAGGACGAGACTGTTCGTTGTTTACAAAACTGTGGGAACAAGGAGAACAGTTCAGAGATTGGGGAGAAACTAGCCTCCCTGTTCCTGCTGCTGAGAGGAATAACCCTGAACTGCCAAATGTTCTTAATGTGGATCCAGATGATGAAAATGCTAATGATTGGGTTAATGGTGATGAAAGTATTACTGATACTGTTGAGAATGTCAAGATATGTGGTCCACAGACCTACCAAAACACTGAGGGGGGGGGAACCTTCCCCACTTCAGGTAATGCTGGGGGAAGAGGATGAGGAAGTGGCCGCTACCCCTGCCCTGCCAGATTTGGGTGTTCCCCAGGGGGCGTTTGGTACTGCTCAGATGCAGGACCCCACTTTAGCCTGTGCACGGGAACAAGTTGTAGTAGTAAATGGGGTTCCCCAAGAGCCAGGTGCGAATGAGCGGTGGCCACACTTCGCAATATATAATGAATTATTGTATTGAGTTACCAAGTTGAGAGAAAATGTGGTAGAACAATTGTTTTTACCCCAACAATATAGACGAAAGGTTCTGGACCTGGCCCATGATGATGTGTTAAGGGGAACACCTGGGAGTTGAGAAGACGGAGGCACGGATCACCGACCAGTTTTACTGGCCAGGTCTGAAAGCAGAGGTAAAGAAATACTGTACCTCTTGTCCCACCTGTCAGTTGAACGCTCCGGTGACTCACTTCCGGAGCCCTTTGGTTCCTCTGCCCATAATTGAGGTCCCGTTCGAGAGGATAGCCATGGATATAGTGGGTTCCTTGGTAAAGTCAGCTCGAGGTTACTCCTACATATTGGTGATTCTTGACTATGCCACCCGATATCCTGAGGCGCTTCCCCTGCGGTATACCCCCTCTAAGGCTATTGCCCGGGAATTATTCCAGTTGTTTACACGGACTGGTTTTCCCAAGGAAATACTCACAGACCAGGGCACCCCGTTTATGTCAAGAGTTATGGCCGATGTGTGCAAGCTGTTCCGGATTAAACAGCTGCGCACATCGGTCTACCATCCCCAAACAGACGGGTTGGTGGAACGCTTTAATAAGACCCTTAAGTCTATGCTCAAGAGAGTGGTACAAAGGGATGGGAAAGACTGGGACTGCCTGTTACCAGCTCTCCTGTTTGCTATCAGGGAAGTGCCCCAGGCCTCCACTGGGTTTTCGCCCTTTGAGTTGGTATATGGGCGGAGACCTCGTGGACTACTTTACTTTATTAAAGAGGAATGGGAAAGTGAACCTGTTCAGCATAAGAGTGTTCTTGAATATGTCTCCCAAATGCAGGAAAGGATCCAAACTGTGATGCCACTAGTCAAAGGGCATTTGCAAAAAAGCCCAGGAGGCTCAATGATGGGTCTATAACAGGGCTGCTAAAATAAGGCACTTCCAAATGGGGGATCGAGTAGCGGTGCTAATTCCCACTGTGGAAAGTAAATTCTTGGCCAGATTGCAAGGGCCCTTTGAAGTTGTGGAAAAAGTGGGAGAGGTAAATTATAGAGTCCACCAGCCAGGCAAGAGGAAACTGTATCTGATATACTGTATCATGTCAACTTGCTAAAGACCCGGACAGACAGGGAACCGGTGACCTCCCTGGCTAGTGCAAGACTTGAGCCTCAGGTTGGGGTGGAGAGTATCCAAGTAGCAAGCACCCTGTCTAAAGTCAGCAGGCAAAGGAGTTCTTGCAGAGAAATAAAGAAAAGTTTTCAGACTTGCCAGGGCTAACAAGTGTCGTAGAACATGATATTATCACGGAACCTGGAGTCAAAGTTTTTGTTCGGCCCTACCGCATCCCAGAGGCTCAAAGGAAGGCCGTTTCAGAGGCAGTGAAGAAAATGCTAGATCTGGGGATCATTGAAGAATCGCAGAGTGAGTGGTCGAGCCCGATTGTGTTGGTACCAAAGCCCAATGGGACTCTGCGATTCTGCAATGATTTCCGGAAACTTAATGAGGTTTCACGGTTTGATGCCTACCCCATGCCCCGGGTAGATAAGCTTATTGAGAGACTAGGCCCAGCCAGGTATATCACAACATTAGACCTTAATAGTGATGAGCCGAACACCCCCGGGTTCGGTTCGCACCAGAACCCGCGAACGGACCGAAAGTTCGCACGAACATTAGAACCCTATTAAATACAATGGATGCGAACGTTCGGATTCTAAAGTGCTAATTATAACGACTATTATCCATGTTATTGTCCTAAACAGAGTTTGGGAACCCGGGTTCTGCACCAGGGGACATGTATCAATGCAAAAAGAAGTTTTAAAAACAGACATTTTCCGGGAGCAGTCATTTTAATGATGCATAAAGTAAAAAAAAAAAAGTCAAATATTCCTTTAAATATTGTACCTGGGGGGTGTCTAAAGTATGCCTGTGAAGTGCCACGTGTTTCCCGTGTTTAGAACTGTCCCTGCACAAAATAACATTTCTAAAGGAAAAAAAAGCCATTTAAAACTGCTTGCGGCTTTAATGTAATGTCTGGTCCCGGTAATATGGATGAAAATCTTTAAGAAAAATGGCATAGCTACCCCATCTACCCCCCCCTACCCCAGCCCATTACCAGCCCCTTTGGGTCTTGTATGGATATTAAGGGGAACCCCGCACACAAAATAAAAAAGGCCCTATATACTCTGAACAGCCGTATACAGGCGGTGCATACAAGACAGGGACTGTAGGTTTGTTCTTATGTAGAATCTGTTTGTAATTTTGAACAGCTACATTGTTTAAGTGTAGCTCCAGCCCAAATACCTATTTTTAAGCTTTTTGGAAAACATAGGGAAGGGTTATCACCCCTGTAACATTTGTTTTGCTGTCTGTGCCCCTGTTCAGAACATTTCACCTCACTTTGCGTCCCAATGACAACTGTTTTTGAAATGTGGTGTTTTTATTGAAACAAGGATTGGTGATAAAGCATCAGTAGAGAGGAGACACCTTTCTCCCATATTAATTCTTACAGGAGAGAATTTTCCTTCCAAGGGGTAGATTTCCTCTCACTTCCTGTTGTCTTCTTCCGTTTGCAAGTAGTAGTCGTTTGTAAGTTGGATGTTTGAAAGTAGGGACCTGCCGTATATACTCTGCAGAAATTGGCCCCTTAGGTGTTGGCACAACACTGTAAGCACTCACAGTTACTCTTGGTGGGTGCTGGAACGCCCTGCTGTCAACTAGTATATCAGGAATTGTAATAACATATAATTGTTGAACAGTGGTAGTAAAAATTGGGCCTTTGATGGTGGTGCTGGTGCCACAACACTGTAAGGCCTGACAGTTACTCTTGGTGGGCGCAGCAATGGGCCCTGCTGTGAATTATTAGATCAATAATTATAATTGCATGCCCCTGTTGAACAGGGGCTGAAAAATTGGGCCTTAGGCACTGGTGGCACAACACTGCAACCCCTCACAGATACTGTACTTGGAGCACAGCAATGAGGCCTGTTGCAAAGTATTGCATCAAAAATTGTAATTACACGCCCCTGTTAAACAGGGGCTGAAAAATTGGGCCTTAGCCACTGGTGGCGGCACCCATAAACCAAAATGATCTTCCAAGCTATCATCATTAATCGGATCATTGAGGAGGAGGAGGAGGATAGCTAGTCAACATAACAGCACAGGAACTCAGCATCAGCATCAGTCTTGAAGGGATGTGACATTTTAAAATCAATTAGTCTGTTATATCAGCATCAGGTGTGTGGTAGCTGGTGGTGATCCAAGACTGGTTCATCTTGATGAAAGTCAGTCGATCAACCGAGTCGGTGGACAGGCGCACCCTGTGATCCGTGACAAATCCTCCAGCAGCACTGAATGTGCGTTCTGAAAGAACGCTGGATGCAGGACAGGCCAGTATTTCAATTGCATACTGTGCAAGCTCTGGCCAGTGATCCATCCTCAAGACCCAGTAAGCCAGAGGATTTTCGGTGGGGAAGGTGTCCAAGTCTGACCTTGCCCCTAGGTATTCCTGCACCATGTATATCAGACGCTGGCGATGGTTGCTGGAACCGATCATACTTTGGGGCTGCGGACTAAAGAATTGTCTGAACGCATCGGTCAGACGGCCACCTTCCCCACCGCTCCTTCTTTGACTGCCCGAAGCCTCAGCAACTCGTTGTCCAGGACCAGGAGTTTGTAACCTCCCAGTCTCTGGGAACGCGTTGCACAGACCTTTCTGCAAGGCCTCCCGGAGTTGTCTCATCCTCTGCTCCCTCTGCGACGGTAACATAAGGTCCGCAATCTTACCCTTGTACCGTGGATCAAGGAGAGTGGCCAGCCAGTAATGGTCCCTCTCCTTGATCCGAAGAATACGAGGATCCTTCCGCAGACTTTGCAGGATCAGGGAGGCCATGCAGCGTAGGTTAGCTGAGGCATTCAGTCCGGAGTCCTCTGGGTCACTAAGGATGACATGATCCGCAGCCACCTCCTCCCAGCCACGTACAAGTCCACTGGTTTCTTGGGACTGTAAATCATCCCTAAAAGACTGCTGCTGATGATGCTGAGTGCCAGCCTCCACCTCCATGCTGACACAATCCTCCTCCTCCTCCTCCTCCTCCTCTTCCTGTGCGATGGGTGGGACAGAAGGAACACTGTCTGGGTAAAGGGGGCCTTGAGAGGCAAGGAAGTCCTCCTCTTCCTGCCTCTGTTCTGCCTCAAGTGCCCTGTCCATTATTTCACGCAGCGTGTGCTCCAACAGGTGGACAAGAGGTACAGTGTCACTGATGCATGCACTGTCACTGCTCACCATCCTCGTAGCCTCCTCAAATGGTGCCAGGACAGTGCATGCATCCCTGATCATGCCCCACTGGCGTGGTGAAAAAAAACCGAGCTCCCCTGACCCTGTCCTGGTGCCGTAGTCGCACAGGTACTCATTGATGGCCCTCTGCTGCGTGTACAGCCGCTGCAGCATGGCCAACGTTGAGTTCCACCTGGTGGACATGTCACATATAAGGCGGTTCTTGGGCAGGTTCAACTCCTTTTGCAGCTCAGCCAGGCGAGCACTGGCATTATAAGATCTGCGGAAATGCACACAGACTTTCCTGGCCTGCCTCAGGACATCCTGTAAGCCCGGGTACCTGCCCAAGAACCGCTGCACCACCAGGTTAAGGACGTTAGCCATACAGGGCACATGGGTCAGTTGTCCCTGTCGGAGGGCGGAGAGGAGGTTGGTGCCATTGTCGCAAACCACCATTCCTGGCTTAAGCTGGCGTGGCGTCAACCACCTCTCAGCCTGCCCCTGCAGAGCAGACAGGACCTCTGCCCCAGTGTGGCTCCTGTCCCCCAAACACACCAGCGCAAGCACGGCATGGCATCTTTTTGCCTGCGTACTTGCGTAGCCCCTTGAATGCCTACAGAGCACCGCTGGTTCCGAGGACAAACCACAGGAAGAGGCCATGGAGGAAGAAGAAGAGGAGGGGGTGGAGGAGAGAGGTGTGTCACAACCAGTAGTAGCATTTTGGAGGCGTGGCGGTGGAACAACCTCCAACACTACTGCACCTTGTCCTGCATCCTTCCCAGCTGCCAAAAGAGTGACCCAATGGGCCGTGAAAGAAAGGTAACATCCCTGTCCATGCCTGCTGGACCATGAGTCAGCGGTAATATGCACCTTACCGCTGACCGCCCTGTCCAGCGAGGCCAATACATTGCCTTCCACATGCCTGTAGAGAGCCGGAATCGCCTTCCGTGAGAAAAAGTGGCGTTTGGGAACCTGCCACTGAGGAACCGCACATTGCACAAACTCACGGAAGGGGGCAGAGTCTACCAACTGAAAAGGCAGCAGTTGAAGCGCTAGCAATTTAGCCAAGCTAGCATTCAACCGCTGGGCATGTGGATGGCTGGGAGTGAACTTCTTTCGACGGTCCAGCAGCTGGGGCAGGGAAATTTGCCTGCTAGAATCGGACGTTGGTGTACTGCTAGCAGAGTGGCCGCAAGTACTGGGCTGTGACACACCTAATTCTACACCTTCATTCCTCTCAGTGCAGGTTTCAGAGAGGACTGAAGTTATAGTGGGGTTGGAGATCCCAGCTGATGCGGTGCAAGGAGAGGTCTGCTTTGTTCTTTGGTGTGGGTCTTTAAGGTAGGCTTGCCAACGAGCTGCATGGCAGGTCAACATATGTCTGGTCAAGCATGTGGTGCCCAAGCGGCTGATGTTTTGGCCACGCGATATACGCTTGAGACATATGTTGCAAACAGCAGCTGTGCGATCTGATGCATTCGCCTCAAAAAAGGCCCACACCAAAGAACTTTTTGAATGACGGGCAGAGGCAGTGCCCTGCACAGGCGGAGCTCTGCGGTGTGATTCTGTCGGTGTGCTGCCCATACGCTGGCCAGTCAAGGGCATCCTGCCTCGTTGGAGATGTGCCTCCTCCTCATCCTCCTCCTCCTCCTCTCTCCTATTAGGCACCCACGTGGAGTCAGTGACCTCATCATCCCCTCCCTCCTCATCACTGGAGCCAATCTGGCAGTATGCTGCAGCTGCTGGAGCATGACTGCCAGATTGGTGTCCTTCTTGAGCATCCCCTCTCTCTGCTCTCACGCTACTGCCTTCCTCTAGCTGGGTATCATCATCAGATCCTTCGAAACGCTGGGCATCCTCCTGGAGCATGTACCCAACACTGTGCTCAAACAGTTCGGGGGACTCCTCAGGAGGAGGACATGGTGGGTCTAGGGAAGGATTGACTAATGAAGATAATGATACCAGAGAAGAGGACACTTTGGCAGCTGCTTTGCCAGTACCCTGAGCCTGGGTGAGAGAGGATGAGGAGGATGAGGTGGGCTTGGTCATCCACTCTACCAAGTCTTCGGCATGATGTGGCTCAACATGTCCAGCTGCCGAAAAGAAGGACAAGCGTGTCCCATGGCCATGTGCTGATGACAATGCACCGCGTCCACGACCAGCACTGTTGCCCCCAGACACAGAGCCTGCTTGCCCTCTTTTTTTGCCTCCTGACTGTCTGCCTCTCCTTGTTTGCCTTCCAGACATTTTAATGGATGGCCTGCAGGGAGATGGGAAAAACAGCAATAAGGGCTACCTTCAGGTGTATACTGTGCAGGAGGCTTAGCAACAATGACACTGACACTGTCCCCTGCCTATCCTTCTCTGTCCCTAAACACAAGGATTTGCAATATGCTTCAGCAAGATTGGTTTAGCACAGAATAGCACACTGACACTTTCCCTCACTGTACCTCTCTGTCCCTAAACTCAAGGATTTCAAATATGGTTCGGCAAGATTGGTTTAGAACAGAATAGCACACTGTCAGTTTCACTCACTGTCCTTCTCTGTCCCTACAAACAAGATTTAGCACAGAATAGCACACTGATAGTTTCCACGAGTGTCCTTCTCTGTCCCTAAACTCAAGGATTTCAAATATGGTTCAGCAAGATTGGTTTAGAACAGAATAGCACACTGACACTTTCCCTCACTGTACCTCTCTGTCCCTAAACTCAAGGATTTCAAATATGGTTCAGCAAGATTGGTTTAGAACAGAATAGCACACTGTCAGTTTCACTCACTGTCCTTCTCTGTCCCTACAAACAAGATTTAGCACAGAATAACACACTGATAGTTTCCACGAGTGTCCTTCTCTGTCCCTAAACTCAAGGATTTCAAATATGGTTCAGCAAGATTGGTTTAGAACAGAATAGCACACTGACACTTTCCCTCACTGTACCTCTCTGTCCCTAAACTCAAGGATTTCAAATATGGTTCAGCAAGATTGGTTTAGAACAGAATAGCACACTGTCAGTTTCACTCACTGTCCTTCTCTGTCCCTACAAACAAGATTTAGCACAGAATAGCACACTGATAGTTTCCACGAGTGTCCTTCTCTGTCCCTAAACTCAAGGATTTCAAATATGGTTCAGCAAGATTGGTTTAGAACAGAATAGCACACTGACACTTTCCCTCACTGTCCTTCTCTGTCCCTACAAACAAGGTTTAGCACAGAATAACACACTGACACTCTCCCTACCTATCCTTATTTGTCCCTAAACACAAGGAATCCAGGATTAGTAAAGGAAAAAAAATGACACTGTCCCTGCCTATGCTTCTCTTTCCCTGCTCCGGAACACACTACACAAGGCCGCCGCGCTGGCGGCCTTTTATAGTGTGGGGCGTGTACTAAACCCCCTCAGCAATAATTGGCCACAGGCATCCTGCCTGTGGCCAATCATTGCTCTCCTCGCTGCCGGCGCTGTGATTGGCCAAGCATGCGGGGTCACAGTGCATGCTTGGCCAATCACAGCGCCTGGATGACACTGCGATGGCGTAGTGCATTGTGGGCCGTTCGCGTCACTCGAATTTGGCGCGAACGGCCCAAATCGTTCGATCTTCGTCGAACGATCGAACAGCCGATGTTCGAGTCGAACGTATGTTCGACTCGAACACGAAGCTCATCCCTAGACCTTAACAAGGGGTATTGGCAAATCCCATTAACTAAGGCTGCTAGAGAGAAAACTGCTTTTTCTACCCCAGAGGTGAGTTTTCAGTACAAACTAATGCCTTTTTGACTGCAAACTGCTCCAGCCACATTCCAGCGAGCAATGGATAGGATTTCACGACCTCACTGGGAGTATGCCTCGGTGTACTTGGACGACATAGTCATTTTTAGCAGAGACTGGGAATCACACTTGCCCAAATTCCAGGCAGTACTGGACTCTCTTTGGAAGGAGGGGTTTACAATAAACCCTGAAAAATGTGCTTTGGGAATGGAGGAGGTGAAATACCTGGGCTATATTGTGGGTAGAGGGGTGGTGAAACCTCAGGTTAACAAGGTAGAGGCTATACAGAATTGGCCCTGCCCCCTCACAAAAAAGCAGGTACGTGCATTCCTGGGCATGGTGGGATACTACAGGAGATTCGTACCCAACTTTGCCACATTGGCGGCTCCATTGACCGATCTGACTAAGGGTCGGAAATCAGTCATGGTGGAATGGAATGCAGATGCTGAAAAGGCTTTTTTGGAGCTCAAGTCAGCACTGTGCCAACACCCTGTCCTGATAGCACCCAATTTTTCAAACGAGTTTGTTGTCCAGACTGATGCTTCCGATGTAGGATTGGGAGCTGTGTTGTCACAGGTTATTCATGGTGACGAGCACCCAGTAGTTTTCCTCAGTAGGAAGTTGACACCAGTGGAGAAAAACTACGCTATAGTTGAACGAGAATGTCTGGCCATTAAGTGGGCTCTGGAATCCCTCAGATTTTACCTCTTGGGAGGAAGTTTAGGCTGATTTCTGCCCATACCCCTTTAACATGGATGAGGCAACGTAAAGGGACTAATGCCAGGATTACTCGTTGGTTCCGGGTGCTCAAGGAATTTAAATTTGTAGTGGAGCATAGGCCCGGGAGACTGCGTCAAAATGCAGATGCCCTCTCCCGAGTCCATTGTTTTAGCTCCACTGTTGCCTCCACCTCCTTGGCGTTGGGGCACAGGGGGGGATATGTACAGGACGCCGTGGCTGGGTCCTGGAAGGATGCTATATTTCCCCTCTGTTTGGACTGTGGTTCCTTTAAGGCAGGGGTCTCAAACCTGCTGCCCTCCAGCTGTTGCGGAACTACAAGTCCCATCATGCCTCCGCCTATGGGAGTCATGCTTGTAACTGTTTAGCCTTGCAATGCCTCATGGGAATTGCAGTTCTGCAACAGCTGGAGGGCCACCAGTTTGAGACCCCTGCTTTAAGGGAACAGAAAGGGTTAATGTACCTGTCCAAGAAAGTGGTTTAAGACAGACAGGAAGTTGCAGGTGTGTGTGTGGAGGAGTATAGTGGAGATGGTGGATAGTGAATGGTGGACAGTGCAAAGCTGTGGAAGCTGTGAAAAGCTGTAAAAGCACATGGCAGTGGCCTGCCTGGAAGCCTGCTAGCTGGGGAAGCTACCTGCAACCTAAAGTAAAGACTGCTAAACTGCGATAGCAGTTCTGAGCTCTACAAGTCGGTGAGACTGTTATTTCTTTTGTTTTTGCTGCTGGGAAGCCATTTAAGTTTAATAAACCTTCTTTTGGATTGAAAAGCCTGTGTCCTGCGATCTAGCTGGTTCCCCAAATATTACAATATATATATATATTGTGACAGCAGGAAGGCAAAGTCACCTGGTTGCATCCAGGGGGGTAGGTATATTTCTCCCAGATTCAGGCTTTATGCCGACTTATACAACTAGGGAGAGAGTTGATGAAGCCCAGCTGAGGCTAGTGGGCTCATGGATGATTCATACCTCTAGGGAGAGTGCTGGGCGTCGTGTAGGCAGGGAGTTGAGGAGACCAGCTGAAGCTTGTCAGCTCGTTTAAGGCCTCTATAAAAACTCCCAGCTTCATTAGATGTTTGCTCATGCCTGGAACCAGACCTGTGTGGACTGTCTAGGGAGAGTGAACCCCTGTGCGGTGAGACAAAGCCTGTGTGGCTATTTGTTTGGACATTTACTAAACCAGGGACTTAGGGACTAGGACAGCACCAGGCTGATCCCAGTTGTTAGTTAGGAAACCTGCATGTTTAGTCAGAGGTCAAGCTGACCAGGGTTTATTTTGTTTATGTTTCTTTTTGCTTTGCTGTGTTTTTTGTCACTGTAAATAGAGAAATAAACCGCACCTTTTTGATCTTGAAAACCACAACCTCCGTCTGCTGGGCCTGTTTTTGTGTGGGGAGCCCATCCAGGGGATCACACACACCCGCTGCCGAGCTAACCCCCTCACAGTTGGTGGAGAACCAGTGGCAGTTTTTTTTTAAGCCAGCATGGAGGAGATACTGAAACAGCTGGCTCTAGCAAATGCCAATCAACAGCAGACAAATGCAGGTTTGCAAAAGAGCCTTGCAGCTCAACAACAGAGCTTCGCAGCCCAGCAGCAAGCTCATCAACAGAGCCTTGCAGCCCAGCAGCAATCTGAGGCCCGCTTCATAGACCTGTTACAGAAGCAAGAGCAGAGACTACAACAAATGGAAGCAGTAATGCAGCAACGTCCGCAGACCAGTGAGGAAAGCCGTCCCACTAATACCGCGTCCTTTGGGGTGAGTCGTTTATTGACAAAAATGACTGGAGAGGATGATCCAGAGGTATTTTTGACCACATTTGAAAGGACTGCTGAAAGAGAAAAGTGGCCTGAGGAGCAGTGGGCTGGACTGGTGGCTCCTCTGTTAACTGGTGAATCGCAGAAGGCTTACTATGACCTAGAGCCTGACCAAGCAAAAGACTATGTGATGCTAAAAGCTGAAATATTGGCAAGGCTGGGTGTCACCCTGGCTGTCCGGGCTCAGCGTGTGCATAACTGGACTTTCCAGCTTGGAAAACCCCCCAGGTCTCAAATGTATGATCTCATTCACCTGAGCAGGAAGTGGCTACAGCCAGAGACTTTGTCCGCACCAGAGATTGTGGAACGTGTTGTAATGGATCGGTTTTTGAGAGCTCTTCCTACTGCCATCCCAAAGTGGGTAAGCCATGGAGACCCAGAGACGGCCGGTGGTCTTGTGGATCATGTAGAGAAATACTTGGCTACAGAGAACCTGACGGCCTCTTCCAGAGACTCTCGGACTTTCCACCCTAAGACCAGACCATCCCCAGGGGCGGATAAGAGGATTCCAAGGGGTGAGGGTGGAGAGAGTGAGAGGGTGGGAGCTCTACCCAAAGTTTGGCGAGAACAGCCTGGGAAGTCAGGGGCTCAAGAGGCAGCCAAATGGATTGTTTGCTACCGCTGCCGGCAAGCGGGACATATTGCAGCAAATTGCCCGGTTGTGGAGGAACCCATGCAATGTGACTTTCTGACGGACAGACGTCAGTCGCTGTGTGCGACAGTCGCATGCACTGCCATTCGGGGAACTGAGAAACATTTATGCAAAATGTGTATTAATGGTAGAAATGTTGTGGTATTACTGGATTCAGGTAGCCTTGTGACCCTGATAAAGGCTGAATTAGTTAAAACAGAGGTCTCTGGGAATAGCAAGGTAGCTGTTATTTGTGTGCATGGGGACACCCGAGAGTATCCAGTGACTACAGTGTGTTTCAAGACCCCCAAAGGTACCCTCTCTCATCCAGTGGGGTTAGTATCTCAATTACCGCATGATGCCATTGTGGGAAGGGATTTTCCGAAGTTCTGGGAACTGTGGGATGATCCTGAGCCCCCCACTGGTGCCCCTATGTACCAGGAAGGTGATAGCCAGAACTCCTCTGAGAGTGGTGAGGACTCTCCAGAATTTCCCTTGTCAGTATTGGCAGGCGAGACTCAAGAAACTGGAGAGGAGCCCACCTCCTCAGACGAAAACCTACCGTCTGTGGAGTTTTCTGATCTTGAGGTTCACAGGGAAAATTTTGCCACAGAACAGTTAAAAGACCCCGCCCTAATAAAGGCACGGGAAAACGTAGTGGAAATAGATGGCGAGTTAGTGAACCCAGATAATACCTGCACTTACCCATACTTCAGCATAGAGAAGGACCTACTGTATCGGGTGGCAAAAAGGGCAGAAGAAACCGTTGAGCAGCTTGTGGTGCCCAAACCTTACAGGAAGTTGGTGTTGGAGTTGGCCCATGGGCACATTCTTGGAGGTCATCTGGGGACAGAGAAAACCCGAGAGAGGGTATTACAGAGATTCTATTGGCCTGGGGTGATGAAGGACATAGAAAATTATTGTTCCTCCTGCCCTGTGTGTCAGAGGTCGGCCCCGATGCCACATTTCCGTAGCCCGCTGGTCCCTCTACCCATCATTGAGGTCCCGTTTGAGAGGATCGCAATGGATTTGGTAGGTCCTATAATCAAGTCCGCTAGGGGGCACCAGTACATATTAGTTATAATGGACTATGCCACCCGTTATCCAGAAGCGATCCCTCTCCGAAATACCTCGGCCAAAACCATAGCCAAAGAGCTATCTCTTGTTTTTAGCCGGGTGGGTATTTGTAAAGAACTGCTTACGGACCAAGGTACACCCTTTATGTCCCGGGTTATGAAAGAGCTGTGTAAATTGTTCAAAGTGACGCAATTGCGTACGTCTGTGTATCACCCCCAAACCGATGGGCTGGTTGAAAGATTCAACAAAACCCTAAAACAAATGTTGAAGAAAGTGGTGGATAGAGATGGAAAGGATTGGGACTGTCTACTTCCTTATTTGATGTTTGCTATTAGGGAGGTGCCCCAATCCTCTACGGGATTCTCCCCCTTTGAGTTACTGTATGGGAGACACCCAAGAGGGCTGTTGGATATTGCCAAGGAAACTTGGGAAAGTGAGAGTTCTCCCCACAGGAGTGTGATTGAGCATGTCGCCCTGATGCAAGATCGAATTGCACAGGTAATGCCCATCGTGAAGGAACATTTGGCCCAAGCGCAGTTGGCACAGCAGAGAGTGTACAACCGTGGAGCCAAGACCCGTACCTTTTCCCCGGGGGATAGGATATTGGTACTTGTCCCTACGGTTGAAAGTAAATTCCTTGCCAAATGGCAAGGCCCCTACGAGATAATGGAAAAAGTGAGCGAAGTGAATTACAAGGTCAGACAACCAGGAAGGCGAAAGCCCGAACAGATCTATCACGTTAATCTGTTGAAAGCCTGGAGGGATAGAGAGTCCCTAGTCGCAGAAACTTGGTCACCAGCTCAAACTGGTTGCGTGATTCCGGAGGTTGGAATAGCAGCCACCTTGTCACAACCCCAACAACAGGAGGTTAAGGAGTTTGTGCTTCGCAACAAGGAGGTGTTCTCTGAGCTGCCGGGACAAACATCTGGGGTAGAGCATGATATTATTACCCCGCCCGGTGAAAGGGTGAAGTTAAAACCCTATCGGATCCCAGAGGCCCGACGGGAGGCAATACGGGAGGAAGTACAGAAAATGCTGAACTTAGGGGTGATAGAGGAGTCCCAAAGTGATTGGTCTAGTCCCATTGTGTTGGTGCCTAAACCGGATGGGAGCTGGCGATTTTGTAACGATTTTCGTCAGTTGAACAAAGTTACAAAATTTGACACCTACCCCATGCCACGTATAGATGAGTTGATCGACCGGCTGGGAACAGCCCGATACATGACGACTCTGGACCTCACAAAAGGGTATTGGCAAATTCCCCTGGCCAAGTCGGCCAAAGAGAAAACCGCATTTGTAACCCCAGACGGGGCGTTCCAATATAAGAGAATGCCGTTCGGGTTACAGAATGCGCCGGCCACATTCCAGCGGAAAATGGACCAGATACTGAGGCCCCATCGGAAGTATGCTGCGGCTTACCTGGATGATGTAATTGTCCATAGCACAGATTGGGCCTCACATCTGCCAAAAGTGCAAGCAGTCCTAGACTCTATCCGGGAAGCGGGGTTTACGGCTAACCCAAGAAGTGTACCATTGGGCAGGAGGAGGCCAAATATCTTGGGTACACCATTGGCAGGGGAGTAATAAAACCCCAACTCAACAAAGTCGAGGCCATCCAGAGTTGGCCACGTCCCAACAGCAAGAAGCAGGTACGAGCCTTTCTGGGAATCGCGGGTTATTATCGGCGCTTCATTCCCCACTTTGCTTCTAAGGCTGTGCCCCTAACCAACCTGACGAAAGGGAAAGGGTCGGTCATGATTAAATGGACCCCCGAGGCTGAGGCAGCGTTCCAATTCTTGAAACAAGCCTTATGTAGCCAGCCAGTGTTGTACTCACCCGACTTCTCTAAAGACTTTGTCGTACAAAGTGATGCGTCAGATGTGGGGTTAGGAGCAGTATTGTCCCAGGTCTGGAACGGGGAAGAGCACCCAGTCATTTACCTCAGCAGGAAGTTGAAGTCCCATGAGGTAAATTACGCCACGGTTGAAAAGGAGTGTTTAGCGGTGAAGTGGGCTCTAGATTCCCTTCGGTACTATCTGCTAGGTAGGCACTTTGACATGGTTACGGATCACGCTCCGTTAAAGTGGATGGCTCAAAACAAGGAGACAAATAGAAGAGTAAATAGGTGGTTCCTGGCCCTACAGGAATGCAACTTCACAGTAAAGCATCGCCCTGGCGTTCAAATGGGGAATGTGGATGCTTTGTCTCGAGTACATGAATGCCTGATTGCTGGTGTTCCAACCCCAAGGTTAAAACAAGAGGGGGGGGTATGTGACAGCAGGAAGGTAAAGTCACCTGGTTGCATCCAGGGGGGTAGGTATATTTCTCCCAGATTCAGGCTTTATGCCGACTTATACAACTAGGGAGAGAGTTGATGAAGCCCAGCTGAGGCTAGTGGGCTCATGGATGATTCATACCTCTAGGGAGAGTGCTGGGCGTCGTGCAGGCAGGGAGTTGAGGAGACCAGCTGAAGCTTGTCAGCTCGTTTAAGGCCTCTATAAAAACTCCCAGCTTCATTAGGTGTTTGCTCATGCCTGGAACCAGACCTGTGTGGACTGTCTAGGGAGAGTGAACCCCTGTGCGGTGAGACAAAGCCTGTGTGGCTATTTGTTTGGACATTTACTAAACCAGGGACTTAGGGACTAGGACAGCACCAGGCTGATCCCAGTTGTTAGTTAGGAAACCTGCATGTTTAGTCAGAGGTCAAGCTGACCAGGGTTTATTTTGTTTATGTTTCTTTTTGCTTTGCTGTGTTTTTTGTCACTGTAAATAGAGAAATAAACCGCACCTTTTTGATCTTGAAAACCACAACCTCCGTCTGCTGGGCCTGTTTTTGTGTGGGGAGCCCATCCAGGGGATCACACACACCCGCTGCCGAGCTAACCCCCTCACAATATATATATATATATATAAAACAATTTTTCAGAAATAAAAAAATGATAATTGGTATTCGCATATGTATTCACCCCCTTTGTTATGAAGCCCATAAAAAGCTCTTATGCAACCAATTACCTTCAGAAGTCACATAATTTGTGAAATGATGTCCACCTGTGTGCAATCTAAGTGTTACATGATCTGTCATTACATATACACACCTTTTTGAAAGGCAAGAGAGGCTGCAACACCTAAACAAGAGGCACCACTAACCAAACACTGCCATGAAGACCAAGGAACTCTTCAAACAAGAAAGGGACAATGTTGTTGAGAAGTACAAGTCAAGGTTGGGTTATAAAAAAATATCCAAATCTTTGATGATCCCTAGGAGCCCCATCAAATCTATCATAACCAAATGGAAAGAACATGGCACAACAGCAAACCTGCCAGAAGACGGCCGCACACCAAAACTCAGAGACCGGACAAGGAGGGCATTAATCAGAGTGGCAGCACAGAGACCTAAGATAAACCTGGAGGAGCTGCAGAGTTCCAAAGCAGAGACTGGAGTATCTGTACATAGGACGACAATAAGCCGTGGTTAGAGGCTGAGAGAAGGGGGAAAGATAAGGGTTCGGGAGCAACGGGACCATCCGTCTTAGGCAGGCCCAAGCTGGCTTGGGGCAACTTTACATTTTTCAAATAAGTATGAGCATCCAGTGCCACCCCTTTGTCAAGCCTACTTCTATTTATTTCCTCTAAGGGTTTAGATGTTTATCTGGACATCAACTTTAACTTTTTCAATAATTTTTATTCAAGTTTAACAAGTAGCTAAACTGCTACAATTCCGCCCATGCAGGGGCTAGCATTGACAGTTATTACAAGGGTTAGCTTACAGAGACAATGCACACCTGACAGGTAGGGATCAGGGGAAAGGTTAAGGGAAGCAAAAGAAGAAGGAGAGCCAGAGGTTAGAGGCCGAGAGAAGGGGGAAAGATAAGGGTTCGGGGACATCGGGACCATCCGTCATAGGTGGCCCAAGCTGGCTTGGGGCAACTTTACCCTTTCAAATGTATCCAGTGCCGCCCCTTTGTCAAGCCTAATTCTATTTATTTCATCAAAGTTATTAGATGTCTATCTGGACATCAACTTTAACTTTTTTTAAAAAGTATGAGCATCCAGTCAAGAGTAAAATGCCCAGGCAGTAATCTGACATTTTATGTCAGGGATTTTGAGCTATTTGACAAAACTATCCAACGTATTCTGCACATGGGCTATCAAAACTCACAGCGGGATCTGTCCACATTAGACTCTTCTTCACCTTTATGACTTTCCCCTCACTACTCCTAGGCCGTTCCAGATGGTGCTTTAGCTGATAACTGCACATGTTGCAAATGCCGAAGCACAAAAACCATTAACAGTGAAAAAGCGGCAGCACAGTTATAATTAGAATGATTGAAGAGTTTGGTGGGGGGATTTAAAATGACTGATTCCAATTTTGTGCGAGGCCGACACGGAGATATCAAGTGTTAGACAAGATATGATTGACGGCCAGAATGAAATGAGCACAAATTCCAGTCCCCGAAGAACGGTTTAATTTGAAGTTAGCAGGTCTACCTCTGATGAAACTTTATATTTTGAATTACACTGACACTGCACTTAATTAGGCGGGTGGAAAGGAAGGCTTTTTTCCAGCATCACGTTGAGATGAGTTCCACCTTTTTAACTGTGCAAAAAAAGTATTGTATAATAACGGCTCATTATTTCATCCAAACCCGTTAAATAAACAAAATGTGTGGCAGCATCGTTCTACCTCCGAGTCAATTATCGAAAATAAACACAAAATAATCAGAATAACTCTTTGCTTTATTATTTACATGTCTGCCAAAGCTCCTCAGCCTGGAAAAATAATCTGTTATAAAGCCTGATTCTGTCTTTGAGGTTAACCACTTCAATACCGCACACTTTTACCCCCTTCCTGCCCAGGCCAGTTTTCAGCTTTCGGCACTCTCATGCCTCGTACACACGACCGGTTTTCCCGTCGAAAAAAAAAACAATGGTTTTCCCGACGGAATTCCCCTCAAGCCTGCCTTGCATACACACGGTCACACAAAAGTCCAGTGAACTTTTGACTACCAAGAATGCGGTGACGTAAAATATTACGACAAGCCGACAAAATAAAGTTCTATGCTTCCAAGCATGCACGTTTTTTTTCCCCGTCGGAAAAGCATCCAGAGGTTTTCCCGCTAGGAATTTTTCCTGACGGGAAAAAAGAGATCCTGCTCTCTTTTTTTTTTTCCGGCAGTTTTCCCATCCGAAAAACTCAGATGGAGCATACACACGGCCGGGATTCCCGGCCGAAAGCTCTCATCGCAGTTTTTCCGATGGGAAAACTGGTTGTGTGTATGAGGCATCACACTTTGAATGACAATTGAGCAGTGATGCGACACTGTACCCATATGACATTTTTTTATTTTTTTCACACAAACAGAGCTTTCTTTTGGTGGTAGTTAATCACTACTGGGTTTTTCATTCTTTGCTAAATAAACGAAAAAAGACAGAACATTTTGAAAAAAAAAAAACACGTTTTTCTTCATTTGTTATAAAACTTTGAAAATAAATAATCTCTTTACATAAATTTATGCCTAAATGTATTCTGCTACATTTCTTTGGTGAAAATAACCTCAAAACAGTGTATATTATTTACTCTGTAGGAAAGGTATAGAGTCCACAAACTACAGTAGATACAGTATATCTAAAAATTGATCAATCCTGATGTACTGACAGCCAATCTAATTTCTTCAGGCCTGAAAGTGTCAGGACAGTACAAATACCCTCCCCCCCCCCCCCCCCCCCCACAAATGACACCTTTTTGGAAAGTAGACAGTCCAAGATATTTAGTAAGAGGCATGGCGAGTTTTTTGAAGTTGTCATTTTTTGTCTATTTGGAAAATGGAGAAATAAAAAATAAATTAAAAAAATCACATTTTTGTTACATACTGTCACCAGTGCAGTACAGCATTATCATATAACTAGTGTGGCAGTGATCAGGGACACTAACTAGTTACAGTATGTAAACAAATAATAATAATTTTTATTTTTTATTACGATTTTTTTTTCTAGCACACTGCAACCATAGTAGCACTGTACTACTCTGGGGAAGTGATCAGGATTGTTTTAAAACATTGTGATTGCTTATACCAGTGAATTTCATTAGTATAAGCAACCATTTTTTACGTAATGAAATTGGTTCATTGAGTGTCTTTTGTTGTGATTAACTGTGATTGACCAAAATTAATAACATGGTACAGATGGGCTGTGATTGACTTGTCTGTACCATGTGATCACTGTGACCAATCACAGCTAGCAACACAATTGTATACAATGGACGGCATGAAAGGATAACTATCATGTGATCTGCTGTGATTGGTCACAGCAATCACATGGTACCGGCTGCGGGCCGGTGTACAGATCAGTCATCGGCTGTGTCCGGTGGACACATCCTGCGACAGATCGCACTGTTGAGCAGCCCCGTGGCCGCACAAAAGACGCGTTCTGGGAAGACTTCATATGACGTCCTCCCAGAACAACAGTGTTCCTGCCCGGCCGCTATTGTACTATACGCCAGTCCGGAAGGTGTTAAAGCCCCACTGTGGGCTTTTGTTTTAGTAATCTCTTGCAAAGCACATAACGCAAATATGTGTAGCCAGGTACTGGCACAAGGGCTCCTTTGGTGAAAATAAGGCAAGGGTAAACTGTACAGAATTATTATTGTGGGACAACAAGTCCCAGCATGCCAATTAGCTGTACTCCTATTGATTTTTTCTGTCCCTCTTTGATTGTTTGACATTGAACTAGGAGAAGAAGGGGTTGTTAGAGTGGTAGTAAAGTCTATGTAATAAAGGAAAAAATGGGTCCCCCCCAGGTTTAAGTCGTAATGTACTAGTATGTACTGCATACCGGTAAATTATGACAGGCTTACCTTTAAACTGAGCCCTCTGGTGTTGCGCTGACACAATTAACCCTACTAGTTCTTTAGTCATTGCCACACTTCTTCAGCATACACCAAGCAGTGCCATATCACCTGTTCAGGATTATCCCATTAACTCAGATCCACTTAGTTTCTCACTGAACTTGTTTCATATTCTTTCATTACCATTAAGCCTTTCTACAAGTTATACCTGCCAGAGTTTTTCCTCAGTCTCCTGCCCCTTTTGAACTGGGAGTATCCGGAAGCCACTCAACATCACCATGTGTGCGCCACCAACAGGGCCCCAACCAAACAGCCAGAAATAACAATGTTTTCCTTTTTTTGAAAACTATCATATCCTGTCTCAAAACTACCTGCAGTTAAGAGAAGTGCATGCATGGAGTCAGCGCTAGGTGCACGGCGGAGCTCCATACAATTACTGGGAGTATGGTAGCGTTGATACACTGGACAGGTGGAGAGGGCAATCACTCTGCATGTCCTTCCCAAATGCACAAGTGATTGATCATGGTGAGGTACAGAAACTTTGAGAATGTTTATTAGAGATCAGTCAGTTGTTCCAGTAAAAGTACCCCTGTGTAAAGCAAGTGACCCTTTCTAAAGTGCACAGCCCAAGGGAAGGCCTCTCATGTGACCCTTGCATGGCATCCAGCGAGGAGGGGAACATGAAGGACATGATGACCATCCCATCACACCACAACCTGCCCACATGTGTATCACCTGAATGGCCTGAAGACCTCTGGAAAAGTTATGTACATGAAAAAAAACCCAGCTAAAAATACAAATTTTTGTGAGGTTGTGGTCCTCAAAGATGTCCAAAGAAAGAAGACCTCCATATCCATTGGAAAAAGGAAAATAAGAGAAGAGACAGGAGTGCCTTTATAGTGTAGTAAGTAGACAGTGTTGTTTGTTGTACATATTCAGGAAAATAGAAAGAATTAAGGTGGTTGTAAACCCTGTTACACCACCTTTACCTTGAATATCTCCTAAGTTAGGGGATATTCATTATATGCGCTGCTGCTGATGTCATTGGCGCTTGCGCACTGAAGAAACGGGCTGCTGGTGCCGTTTCTTTAGGAGCCGTGTATGCACGGGATTGACATCATCGTGGCTCCGGCTAATCACAGCGCCGGAGCCGTGGACCCGGAAGTAACTCCAGTGGAAGAGGTCTGCACTGTACTCGGAGGGCCGACGGCGATCCAGGGCAGCGTTCTAAGGTAAGTATTTCATAATGAGCTAGCATGCAATGCACACTAGCTCATTATGCCTTTGTCTTGCAGGGTTCGCTTTTATTGTTTTTTTTTTTTTTTCTCCTAAGGTTTACAACCCCTTTAACTTACATTTGGCAAGGTTGTGAATAATCAAGTGTAATGGTAGACGCAACTTTTCAAGTTTGCATCATGTGGAGAATACCCCTGTCTCCACATAGAATATAGGAAGTCACTCTCCATTCCTCTGGAAACCTGGATTTAGGTCCTCCTCACAGGGAATGTCAGGATGGGGATAAGCTTGCCTGTGGTGAAGCAAAAAAAAAACCTACTAAATGTTAGTATGGCAGAGACGCCTGTGGTTTCGTGATATTGGTGGGGTCAAAGTAATTGTGGATATGAGCAATGAGCATCAAATGTATTTATTACACCAAAAGATGGGTTTCATGGCTGAAATATGCCACTTCCTCAGCCTGGCTGTGTTACATATGGGTTTGATGCTCTGGTTGCTGGGCAATCACTGGTGTAAAACTGTGTGGACTCCATACAGATGTTCATTACTCATAGCCATGATGACTTTCATCCCTTCGTACCAATATCACTCAATACCAAGGTTGCCTCTGCCACACTAGCATTTGATGTTTGTTTGTTTTTTTGCTCCACCACAGGAGAAAACTAATCAAATACACATGCAGGGATGTAAAAAAAAAAAAACTGATTCTATTTTTGTATTTTGTGTTCTTTAGTCAGCTTAGCTGTGTGCTGGCAAGTGTTCTGTATCATACAGTGTATTAGCTCAGTCACATGCTTTCTTGAGCTTCCTCCAGCAGGGTATGCTGGAGATAACCTACTGTATTAAGGATATGGGATGCCTGTCCAATCAGGCTTGAGATAGAGGGTAGCTGGTGCATACTGGGAGAGATATTAAACATCTGAGTCACTTTGATGCAAATCATTGTCTTCCCTCCTGGATTTTGCCTTGAGAGGATGCAACTGTAACACCTGTCTTCTCCTTAGGGCCTAGAGAGGTGGTAGGCCACAAGGATCTCCCTATTGGGGGAACAATTGAAGATACGGGCTGCCATGGAGTGCAACATTGGGCTTAGAGAAACCAGAATCCTTTGAAAGCCATCCTGCCTCGAAGTCTAAGACTGAAATACCACTTGAAACTCAATGTCAAGGAGCCCCAATTGAATTCTAAGAGTCCAGTCAATATAGCCATGTGATAAAGGGACCCAGAAAGTTAGAAAGACATGCAAAAGACCAAGGGCTGTGTTTTAGGAGGAAACCTGAAGATATTGTGTGCTCCCTCTACCCTCTTTCCTACTTCCCCATGCACTAGTGCATTATTATCTCCAAAACCTCATAGTGCCCCTCATTATGAGCATCCAAAGAAATGAACTACTTCTTAACAAGGAAGCACCCGGGCCATGTTATGCCAAACAAATATGGAAAGGACACATATAAAAGGGATGAACAATCTGCACACCCCAAAAACAGATAATGTGGAAAGGTTTCCCCAATGGGGCTTTAAAACAGCAATGTGACAAGAGAAAAAGAATATAGAATAAATGATGTTTAAGACGTAATTTATTTAGGGAGTTATCAAATATCATGGTAAAGTTGAGTACAATGTATAAAATGTAAAATCTGGTCTGGTGATACAGTAGTGTTCCACAATAGATTTAAACACAAATATGCACATCATTACATTACATAATGTTATATGGTGTGTGAGCCCCGGCGTGTTTCGACCAGTGTGCGGTCTCTTCAGGGGGATAATTGATTCTAAAAAATACATTACATATATTTAGAATTAAAAAAGCATGTCATCATACATCACGTGAATAAACCAAGCTGGAATATTTACTATTAAAAAGTGGAATGAGTATTCTACTGACCAGAAATTATAAAAGCCGTTGGGGACTCCGGGGGGGCCCATGGCTGCCACCCAAACACCCAGGAGGGAGGAGCCCACCCCGAGGGGCTTGCCAAGTAAATGGATCTGGAACATTCATACTATAGCCCCTGAGTTGATGAATATCCATATTTCTTCAAATTATGTTTGCCTGATGACCAACAGTGCTACACAAGGAGCACTCAGGGCCAGGAAGATGAGCCTGGAGTTAAACATGTTGTCAGCATTCGTACCTATGAATTAAATATATAAGTACTTTTAAAAAAGTTTAATATTTTTACAAAAAATATAAGCAATACTGAAAAGATCTCATCTTTTTATGATCCCCATCTTCTGCTGCCCTCTCCAGCCAGTAAAACAGTCCAGCACTTTAAAACATCACTACACATTCTTTCAGGACTCAGATGTGAACCTGCAACCTCTGCTGAGCCTGGCAGCATCTCTTCCTGCTGAGCTACCTAAGGTGCTGGACAGCTCCATGCCTGATTCCTTAGACAAACCTTGCCTTGTGTCTTGTTATTCTTGAACCTTTTTAGACATGCATTTGCACTTCTGCCAGATTATTGTGCTTTTCTTCAGCCAATATCTTGCTCTTGTCAATTATGCTGCCATCCATATCTACCACTTATTACCAACCATTGGCTCGTTACTCGACTATGTCTTCACTTGATCCTGACCTTTGGCTTGTTTTCTGACTACCAGTGGCAGCTGGTGGAATTTTTTTTTGGGGGGGTGCGGTCAGTCGGTTGGTCAGTAGCACTTACCCCATCACTGGTGACTTCCCCCTGCTCAGCGGCGGCGGCCTCCCGTTCTCCTGCTCTTCATCACCGGCATTTTCCCCTGCTCAGCAGGCTCCCGTTCTCTTGCTCTCCATGCCAGCAGCGGCTTACCCCTGCTCGGCGGTCTTCAGTTCTCCTGCTCTCCACGACAGCGGCGGCTTCCCCCTGTTTGGCGGCCTTCTGTTCCCCTGCTCTCCATGGCAGCGGCTTCCGTTTCCTCCCTCCTCCTCGGCAGTCAATCGGAAAATGGGTCTCACACCTGCTTCTAATTGGCCAGATTGAGGATCAGTGTTTCAACCGCGAATATTCATTTTCTGTTGTAACACACCTGGGTGGGCTCCAGGTCGCATGCTCTGTTGTAACACACCAGGGTGGGCTTCAGATTCATGCTATGCATGAATCTATCCATTATGCATATAGGGGGTGGCGTGAGAGAGGGGGCATTGCCCCGGGCCCCCCTAATGGACGGGCCACCACTGCTGACCATGCTGCTGCTGATCCCTACATGCTATATCTACTACTGGAACCCAGCTTTTTAACCTCCTGATGGGACGATCCTGAGCCGCAAAGCCCATCTCTACCATCAGGAGCTCTGGTGAATATGGTTAGTGCTTAGACCCCGCACCTCAGTTGAGCCTGTGCCATCCACCAGGGTGACCTTCTTGTGTACCTATCCTGCTGGTCAGAGGGAGCCCCTCTACTGCTATAGCTACTGGTCTCCAAGCCTGACCCCTGACCATAACACACTCCCAGTGGTTGTGTAACAGAGTAATGTGAGCAATGGCAAGTGGTCATTGGCCAGCATTGTCCACATGACCGCACTGGCCAATGAAGACCTCGTATTTATTCCAGGACACCATTGCTCGCATTATGCTGTTATATGGCCTCTGGTGCTGTATGGTGATGGGTTAAAAGACGAAACCATTTACATTTATGACACATAGCTTGTATTTTATCACAAATAGCTACACATATGGCCACCATAACGGAGTAAACGCCCAACAGAGATTCAACAGGGATTCTAATCCTTCCCCACGTCATCCAAAAATAAAAAAAATAAAAAAGTTGTGGCTGAATTTGCACATTAAATCAAGCTGATCTCTCGAATGGGTTAATTTAAAATACGATTGATAAGATTATACTTTTCCTTTAATAAGGTTTTGACAATAAAATTGCTACTTTGCTGCCACATTGTTTGTTTTGTGTAATTACAAAGTGAATGTGACATAGCCTGTTAACAAATGGAAAAGTAGAGAGGAAGAATGGCTGCTGACAGGTTGATTGGCAATAAATCACTAATCTGGATCCGCTTACCGACTTAACCACACGACAAACTAAGGGAAGCTGACAAATGACCCTTATTTGCAATTCTCTTGTGAACAGTTGTTTGGGGAGATCCCAATGATACAACATAACAATCGTAAAATATCATACTCAGGATTGGACTTTCTTTTTTTTGAAGATTGACTTTGGCGTCTTTAACTTTCTCTAAGCTTAAGGTGAACCTGTACTTTGCTCACTCGGCTGTGTATACAGTGCCTTGAAAAAGTATTCATACCCCTTGAAATTTTTCACATTTTGTCATGTTACAACCAAAAACATAAACTTATTTTATTGGGATTTTATCTGATAGACCAACACAAAGTGGTACGTAATTGTAATGTGGAAGGAAAATGATAAATGATTTTCAACATTTTTTACAAATAAATATGTGAAAAGTGTGGGGGGCATATGTATAGCGCCCCCCGGAGTCAATATTTTGTAGAACCCCCTTTCGCTGCAATTACAGCTGCAAGTCTTTTTGGGGATGTCTCTACCAGCTTTGCACATCTAGAGAAGGACATTTTTGCCCATTCTTCTTTGCAAAATATCTCAAGCTCTGTCAGATTGGATGGAGAGCGTCTGTGAACAGCAATTTTCAAGTCTTGCCACAGATTCTCAATGTGATTTAGGTCTGGACTGTGACTGGGCCATTCTAACACATGAATATGCTTTGATCTAAACCATTCCATTGTAGCTCTGGCTGTATGTTTCGGGTCGTTGTCCTTCTGGAAGGTGAACCTCCCCCCAGTCTCAAGTCTTTTGCCGACTCTAACAGGTTTTCTTCTAAGATTGTCCTGTATTTGGCTCCATCCATCTTCCCATCAACTCTGACCAGCTTCCCTGTCCCTGCTGAATAAAAGCATCCCCACAACATGATGCTGCCACCACCATGTTTCACAGTGCGGAGGGTGTGTTCAGGGTGATGTGCAATGTTAGGCCCCATGTACACCGGATGCTGGTGCAAACTCTTCTGTACGAAGGTTGAAACTGGCGTTTAGAAACGCTCGTTTTGCCGCGTTTGCATGCGGCGTTTAGCAGCGTTTTACTGCTTTTGTGTCTAGAAGCGTTTAGTTAAGAAACATCATAAGGACCCTCCCTAAGCTCAAAAAACAGTATTATTAACCATTTCAGCCATTTTGTGAGACCAGAGTGAGTAGCAGTAGCTGAGAGAGCAGCAGTGTACTTGTATTTAGCGTGACACTTGCCACATCACCTGCCACAAGTTGTGGATTGTCCACTTGCCACGTCACCTGGCCACATCACCTGCCACAAGTTGTGGATTGTCCACTTGCCACGTCACCTGGCCACTACACATGCCACAAATTGTGGATTGTCCACTTGCCATGTCACCTGGCCACGTCACCTGGCCACATCACCTGCCACGTCACTTGCCACAAGTTGTGGATTTTCCACTAGCCACGTCACCTGCCACAAGTTGTGGATTGTCCATTTGCCACAAGTTGTAGATTGTCCACAACGCAATGCAAGCAATTACAGCTTTTTTTGTTTTGTTTTTTATGGTTTTTCATCATTTGCCATCATTTTTGAGATTTTTAATGTAAAAAAATAGGTCATCTTTAGGCCCCATGCACATGAGACGCTGTTATTTGCTGTTGAACGCGCGTTCAGAGGCAGTTGGACGCTTTTTTCAACTGCCCCTGAACCCATTCAATGTTATCCTATGTGTCCATGCACACACTCTCGTTTTTTGGCGTTTACAAGCAGTTGCGTTTAACCTCGTTTTTCCAGAAGCAAAAAAATGGGTTCAGACGCAAACGTTTTCCACGTTTCAGACGCTAAACGCTGCTAAACGCGGCTAAACGCGGTACCCGCATTTTGCCGCGTTTGCGTTTATAAGCGTTTTTAAAGGTGACCTATTTTTTAACATTAGAAATCTCAAAAATGATGGCAAATGATGAAAAACTATTAAAAAATATAAAAGAAAACTGTAATTGCTTGCATTGCATTGTGGACCATCCACAACTTGTGGCAGGTAACGTGGCAAGTGGACAATCCACAGCTTGTGTCAGGTGATGTGGCCAGGTGACGTGGCAAGTGGACAATCCACAGCTTGTGGCAGGTGACGTGGCAGGTGACGTGGCCAGGTGACGTGGCAGGTGACGTGGCCAGGTGACGTGGCCAGGTGACGTGGCAAGGTGGACAATCCACAACTTGTGGCAGGTGACGTGGCCAGCTGACGTGGCAGGTAACGTGGCCAGGTGACGTGGCAGGTAACATGGCCAGGTGACGTGGCCAGGTAACGTGGCAAGTGGACAATCCACAACTTGTGGCAGGTGACGTGGCACGTGATGTGGCCAGGTGACATGGCAAGTGGACAATCCACAACTTGTGGCAGGTGACATGGCCAGGTGACGTGGCCAGGTGATGTGGCCAGGTGACGTGGCAGGTGACGTGGCAAGTGGACAATCCACAACTTGTGGCAGATGATGTGGCAAGTGATACGCTAAATACAAGTACACTGCTGCTCTCTCAGCTGCTGCTACTCACTCTGGTCTCACAAACTGGCTGAAATGGTTAAAATTTACTGTTTTTTGAGCTTAGGGAGGGTCTATGATGAAACGCTTATAAACGCAAACGCGGTAAAACGCCGCTAAACGCGGCCGCAAACGCGGCAAAACGCGCGTTTATAAACGCCGGTTTCAGCGTTTAAAAACGTGTGTTCAGCAGAGTTTGCACCTGCGTCTCGTGTGCATGGGGCCTTATAGTTGCGTTTGGCATCTGAAACTTGGAAATCTTTGGCATCTGAACCCATTTTTTTGCTTTCAGAAAAACGGAGTTAAACGCAACTGCCTAAAAACTGCAATAAACGAGACTGTGTACATGGACACATAGGATAACATTGAATGAGTTCAGGGGCTGTTGAAAAAAGTGTCCAACTGCCTCTGAACGCGCGTTTAACAGCATCCCGTGTACATGGGGCCTTAGTGTTCTGCCACACGTAGCATTTTGCTTTTAGGCCAAAAAAGTTACATTTTGGTCTCATCTGACCAGAGCACCTTCTTCCACATGATTGCTGTGTCACATGATTGCTGTGTCCCCCACATGTTTGCTGTGTCCCCCACATGATTGCTGTGTCCCCCACATGTTTGCTGTGTCCCCCACATGGCTTCTCACAAACTGCAAACTGGACTTCTTATGACTTTCTTTCACCAATGTCTTTCTTCTTGTCACTCTTCCATAAAGGGCAGATTTGTGGAGAAGCACGACTAATAGTTGTCCTGTGGACTGATTCTCCCACCTGAGCTGTGGATCTCTGCAGCTCCTCCAGAGTTACCATGGGCCTCTTGGCTGCTTCTCTGATGAATCCTCTCCTTGTCTGGCCCGGTCAGTTTAGGTGGATGGCCATGTCTTGGTAGGTTTGCAGTTGTGCCATACTCTTTCCATTTTCCGATGATGGATTGAACAGAACTCCGTGAGATGTTCAAAGCTTGGGAGATTTTTGTATAACCTAACCCTGCTTTATACTTCTCCACAAATGTATCCCTGACCTGTCTGGTGTGTTCCTTGGCCTTCATGGTGCTGTTTGTTCATTAAGGTTCTCTACCAAACTTCTGAGGGCTTCCCAGAACAGCTGTATTTAAGCCCCGTACACACGATCCGAATATCGTACGAAAAATGTCGTCCGAGGAAGAATCGTACGATAATCGGATCGTTAGTACAGAGCTTCGAGAGCCGATCATGACAGTTCATCTGATATTATTTAATCAGACGTGCACGAAAATTTTCCTCGTACGATAACAAATCGTACGATTTTCGTTTAGTCAGTCTAGTTGTCGTCCGAAAATACAATACAAATACATTACAACACATGACATCACTTCCGATTTTTTTTTTCTGTCGTACGAGAATTTTCGGGACTTTTATGCCCCGTACACACGATCCGAATATCGTACGACTTTTTTCGCTTAATAGTCGCAAGTAAAATTAAATAGGTTATTAAAGTCACGAAAATTCTCGTACGACAGAAAAAAAAAAACGAAGTGATGTCATGTGTTGTAATGTATTTGTATTGTATTTTCAGACGACAACTGTACTGACTAAACGAAAATCGTACGATTTGTTATCGTACGAGGAAAATTTTCGTGCACGTCTGATTAAATAATATTGGATGAACTGTCATGATCGGCTCTCGAAGCTCTGTACTAACGATCCGATTATCGTACGATTCTTCCTCGGACGACATTTTTCATACGATATTCGGATCGTGTGTATGGGGCTTAATAACCTATTTAATTTTACTTGCGACTATTAAGCGAAAAAAGTCGTACGACCTGTCGTACGATATTCGGATCGTGTGTACAGGGCATTATACTGAGATTACATTACACACAGGTGGATTCTATTTACTAATTAGGTGATTTCTGAAGGCAATTGGTTCCACTAGATTTTAGTTGGGGGGTATCTGAGTAAAGGGGGCTGAATACAAATGCCCCCCCACACTTTTCAGATATTTATTTGCAAAACATTTTGAAAACCATTTATAATTTTCCTTCCACTTCACAATTACCGCTGTATGGTCTTGGCCACCGTGCTGCAGATCAGTTTCTGGGTCTTGGTAAACTTCTTATAGCCTAGGCCATCTTTATGTAGAGCAACAATTCTTTTTTTTCGATCCTCATGCCGCGTACACACGACCGTTTTTAATGTCATTGAAAAAAACGGCATTTTTCTCGACGTGATTTTCCGTGTTTCCTCTCAAGCCTGCCTTGCCTACACACTATCGTGGAAAAAAATGTTCGAGTAAAGCGCAGTGACGTCCAACACATATGACGGCACTATAAAGGGGAAGTTCCATTCGGATGGCGCCACCCTTCTTGTTAGTAAAGTTTGTTGAGCGACGATTCGTGCTTTTCAGCCTCGTGCTTTTCAGTCCGTTACAGCGTGACCAATGTGCTATCTCCATTACGAACGCTAGTTTTACCAGAACGAGCGCTCCCGTCTCATACTTGATTCTGAGCATGCACATTTTTTTTTCACGTCGTTAAAGCCCACACACGGCCGTTTTTCATGACGAGAAAAACGACGTGAAAAATTAGAGCATGTTCCAATTTTTCTCGTCGTGATTCTCTGCGTTTTTTCTCGTCGGGAAAACTGCTGTAAAGCCCACTCACAATCATTTTTAATGACCATTTTAAAAAATGTAATTTTTCTCGTCATTAAAAACGGTCGTGTGTACGCGGCATCAGAGAGTTCTTTGCCATGAGGTGTCATGTTGTACTTCCAGTGACCAGTATGAGAGAGTGAGAGCGATAACACCAAATTTAACACACCTGCTCCCCATTCACACCTGAGACCTTGTAACACTAATGAGTCACATGACACCGGGGAGGGAAAATGGCTAATTGGGCCCAATTTGGACATTTTCACTTAGGGGTGTCCTGACTTTTGTTGCCAGCGGCTTAGACATTAATGGCTGTGTGTTGAGTTATTTTGAGGGGACAGCAAATTTACACCGTTATACAAGCTGTACACTCACTACTTTACATTGTAGCAAAGTGTCATTTCTTCAGTGTTGTCACATGAAAAGATAGAAGAAAATATTTACACAAATGTGAGGGGTGTACTCGTGTGTGTGAGATACTGTAATGCCGCGTACACACGACCGGAAATTCCGACAACAAATGTTCGATGTGAGCTTTTGGTCGGAAATTCCGACCGTGTGTAGGCTCCATCGGACATTTGCTGTCGGAATTTCCGCCAACAAAAATTTGAGAGCTGGTTCTCAATTTTTCCGACAAGAAAAGTTCTTGTCGGAAATTCCGATCGTCTGTATGCAATTCCGACACACAAAATTCCACGCATGCTCAGAGTCAAGCAGAAGAGCCAAACTGCCTATTGAACTTCGTTGATCTCGGCTCATCGTACGTCTTGTACCTCACCGCGTTCTTGACGGTCTGAATTTCAGCCAAGATTTGTGTGACCGTGTGTATGCCACACAAGTTTGAGCCAACATTCCGTCGGAAAAAAAATCCACGGTTTTGTTGTCGGAAATTTCCGATCGTCTGTACGCGGCGTAAGTCTTAAGCCTCGTACACACGATCGGTTTTCTCAACAAGAACCAGCAAGAAAATTGCTGGCAGAGCTTTCTTGCAGAGAAAGCCGGCCGTGTGTACGAGGCTTTCAGGTTTCTCGCCAAGAAAACTGGCCAGAATCTCGACGAGAAAAATAGAGAACCTGCTCTCTATTATATCATCGGGATTCTCGTCGTCCCTGTTTCCCGACGAGAAACCCGAGAGTGTGTACGCTTACCCGTCGCCGCGGAAACCCGAAATGACTTTGACGCATGCGCGGTAGCTTCCTAGGCATAGGTAGGGTGTAGCAAGATGGCGGCGACGGCATCGAAATGTGACGAGCGCACGCTCGTCGTAGTCGATGACGTCACCGCGTTCGTTCCATTCAAAAGGAACGGCGGTTCTTTGTGTCGTGGAAATACAGGTTCTATGCAGAGTACACAGCCTATATTTCCTGTGCTACCTAAGCACACACTTTAGATTCCATGCTATCTTTAGGCTAAAATTCACTCACCGTTCATCCATTCCAAGAAGAAAGCATCATCACACAGGTCTTATCATCAAGCCATCCCAGAGCAGAGTGTCCCTTGGATAGTCAGCTCCCTTTATTTATAGTCAACATGAGTAACAAAAGAAGGTGGTGGCTTCACAAAACAGCCATTCAGACATTTTGTATATTTTCAAAAGAACCAATCACAGACATGTTTAAATTCAAATAAAATGCTAGCAGTGATGTGTGCAAACGGCTGTGTACAGGGGTCATGCTTTCTGTGAGACAAAGGAACACCAGAAAGCATGGCTTTGTACAAAGCCGTGTGCAAAACAAACCCACTGCTACCAATGACGCCAACCATACTTAAACATGGATCAGATAATCACCATTTCCGTATAGTTATGCTATAGTTCCCATAAACGCAGATCTGTTCGCTCGGAGTCACATTTAATGCAGTCGACAAGAAGTGGCCAGTAGACTTGTGCACAGCGGAAAAATTTGTTCCGTTTCGGTTCGCTTCTTGTGCACAACGGAAAAATTTGTTTAGTTTCGGTTCGTTTCTTTTCGGTCCTGTTGATTCGTAATCATTCATAATTTTGCTAGACGGGATTTTTCGTGTTCGGACTAATTCGTATTTTCGCAAGGGACATTTTTCGTTGAATTTTTTGTTGATTTATAATTCGTACTTTCGGTAGAGTACATTGTTTTTCGTTGATTCTGGACACAACTCCTACTTTCCTAACTTTTTTTGGGTTCGTTGATTCGTAATTTTCCGTGTCTCTCTCACGACGACGCTGCCTATTATGCCTAATGTGCTTCCAATGGATTTGTACTTTTCTAAATACATAGCGGTTATTTGTAACGATTCGAAATCTCGTATTTTACTTTCGTTTTTTACATGCGGCTATAGCCTCCGCCCCTGTACGCCATTTTGAGAGGGAGTTCAGCACGATGAGGGAGGAGCAGAGAGCAGAGCAGAGTGTTATTGCGCTTCCAATGGATTCGTACATTCCTAACTTTTTTCATAACGAATTATGCCGAAGACATTCGGGCATTCGCTATTTTGCGGTATAATTTATTTCGGATTCGGTTTTATTCGTAATTGCTTTGTTCGGAAATTCGAATGCTTCCGAATATCCGAAAGTTGCTAAATTCGGACGAATTTCGATTCGTTACGAAACGAATTGCACAAGCCTAGTGGCCAGTCCCTTGCTGAGGCATAAATGAACATCCCTAAAAGGAGCAAAGCAAATGTGCTGTGTCCATGGGAAGGTGTTTGCGCCACCGGTCTTCCACCAACGTCTGTATGTGCGAATACGCTCACATGAGCGCATTACAGCAAAAACCGACACTGGGGGACATCTGACAACATACATTAATAAAATATTCCACAACCTCTGGAATGGAGCGTGTGTAACACTCGGCCGGGACAAGATTCTTGTCCAAGAATCTCGTCAGGGGAAAACGACTGGTTTTTTTCCTGACGAGATCCTCGGTCGTGTGTACGAGGCTTTACCGCCTGCCTCCAGCTTTTTTTTTAATATGAATTTGACACAGTTTGACTTAAATAACCGGTGAGAGGAGAATTCACAAATACCGAGCGATTAAATAAGCTTTATTATTCTCTCAAGGTGAAGAATGGCAAAAAATAATAATATTTGGAGAAAAGTTAAAAAAAAAATTTTTTTTTTTTTTAAATATGCCATTTAGTGACCTATGAAGGATACCCATTCTTTCATGAATACTGAAGCAAAACAACTTATGGAAGTAGATGCTGAGCCAAGTTCAACTTTTTATGCTAGTCTTGTTCAGGGTTTTTTTTTTTTTCCTTCGCTAAACAACAAAAGGGAAACCGTGGGTGTTTATTGTGGGGAATGAGTGCAGGAATCAGGCATCTGAATAATGGCTCCATAGAAATTCATATTACATGTTTAAGTGCTTTTACTGCTGCAGTGACAATAATACGGACCGGATTTCATAGCTATGTGGAAAAAGAGGCTTTTATAGGGAAAAGAAGAAGGAAAGAGAAGATGAATTATATTTACATTTTAACGTTATTTAGCTCTTATTTATCTCTAATTTTATAGCTGGCATATATAGAGATTGAGCGTTTTCTTTGCCTATCTATCTATTGTAAAAACAGTAAATAAATATGATAATATTGCTTGCTTTGTGTGAAACTCCGGGCGTTCCTGTCAGCCCCTCTGCTTTCCTAATAAAAACTGACCAGGCTAAGCAGGAGAGCACAACGTGGGCAGTTCTCTAGCTATGCTGGGAACTCAGCCTGCTCTCCTCCAATGATCAGACTTGGCCAGACACGCCTCCCTGTACGATTTTTCACTGGGAAGCTCAGTGTCCTGTTGGTTTTCTCCTCCTCCTCCCCCCCCCCTTATGCAACTGAGAACAGAGGGAATGTGATCACTTATAAAAAAGGGGAAAAAAGGTATTTATAATGTTTTATATAAAATAATATTACATATAGATTAGGGCTGTGGAAATTAACAATTAATTCCTTGATTAATCAATAAATTTTTTTGATCGATCAAAATTCTTTTGATCGGTACTCACCTCTCCGCCGGCTTCCGGGTCTTCAGGGAGTTCCGTCGGAGATCTGGTGACGTCACGGACACCGGCGGGGCTTGCCGTGTCCATCTGAAGGGCTCCTTTGCTGTGCCTTCATATCTGCATGCCGGCGGGACCTTACTATCTGCCACATGCAAGGGCTGTTACACTTCCCTCTATCACTTCCCTCTATCACTTCCCTCTATCAACCTGGGATTCTACAGCCATCCACTGGGAGTTGTGATAGTTCCCTTCACGGGACATCTACATGCCGACGGACTGATGTTAGCCCCTCCTCATCTGGATTCAGCAGTGGTATCGTTGTACACATTTTTATACCAGTATCATAATACAGACCGGATTTCATATCTATGTGGAAAAAGAGGCTTTTATAGGAAAAGAAGAAGGAAAGAGAAGATGAATTATTTTTACATTTTAACGTTATTTATCTCTTATTTTATAGCTGGCATATATAGAGATTGAGCGTTTTCTTTGTCTATCTATCTATTGTAAAAACAGTAAATAAATATGATAATATTGCTTGCTTTGTGTGAAACTCCGGGCGTTCCTGTCAGTCCCTCTGCTTTCCTAATAAAAACTGACCACGCTAAGCAGGAGAGCACAACGTGGGCAGTTCTCTAGCTATGCTGGGAACTCAGCCTGCTCTCCTCCAATGATCAGACTTGAGATGAATGGCGGTATGCTCAGTTAAAAAATTTCTTTGAAAAAATTACCTCGGCCTGATAGATCTATAGAAATCCTACGGCCTTTAGAGAGATTATGTGAGGGGAAGGTTAAGAAGGGAGTAATCTCTAAGATTTACAAAATATTAAGTAATACAAAAAAGATGGGTATACCGCCATTTATCAAGAAGTGGGAGGAGGAGTTGGGGTCGCAGGTCAACGACCTTGAGATTAGGCAAATTATAGGGAGAGTGCACTCCACATCAGTAAACCATAACGAAATGGAACTAAATTATAAATGTCTAGTCCGCTGGTACTTAACCCCCGATAAGGTGCACAAATGTTCAAATGAAATTGCAAAGTTCTGTTGGAGGGGGTGCAAGGAAATAGGGAAAAAAAAGACAAAAGAAAGACTTGTCCAGACACGCCCCCCTGTACGATCTTTCACTGGGAAGCTCAGTGTGCTGTTGGTTTTCTCCTCCTCCCCCCCCCCCACCTTATGCAACTGAGAACAGAGGGAATGTGATCACTTATAAAAAAGGGGAAAAAAGGTATTTAGAATGTTTTATATAAAACAATATTATATATAGGTTAGGGCTGTGGAAATTAACTATTAATTCCTCGATTAATCGATACATTTTTTTGATCGATCAAAATGCTTTTACTTTCAAAATATTTTATTTTCATAAGAAGATAAATAATACAGAACATTACATCATGTTATATAAAAAAAAAGAAAAATAAAAAAAAAAGATTATGTTTAGAAATAAACAAAATCATTAGTCAATAAATGGATAAAATAATAAAGATCAAAATTATTTTGATCGGCACTCACCTCTCCGCCGGCTTCCGGGTCTTCAGGGAGTTCCGTCGGAGATCCGGTGACGTCACGGACACCGGCGGGGCTTGCCGTGTCCATCTGAAGGGCTCCTTTGCTGTGCCTTCATATCTGCATGCCGGCAGGACCTTACTATCTGCCACACGCAAGGGCTGTTACACTTCCCTCTATCACTTCCCTCTATCAACCTGGGATTCTACAGCCATCCACTGGGAGTTGTGATAGTTCCCTTCACGGGACATCTACATGCCGACGGACTGATGTTAGCCCCTCCTCATCTGGATTCAGCAGTGGTATCGCTGTACACATTTTTATACCAGTATCATACTTAGCTACATGTTTTTATGACTGGTTTTGCCACCGTTTGGTATTACTCGCACCATTTTTACAGTTTATGTAGCTACATCGATTTTATCTCCAGTGCAATATTTATTTTGTTACCTACTTGAAGACTATAAAAGTTTTAATGCTATTCCCATCGAGCGCTGCCTTTGTGTGTTTTTTGTATCCTGCTATCAATTTTTCCAGTGGTTGGTAGCTGCACTGGGAATCGGCCTGCAAGGAGATCAGCTAAAAGTAGTTGGATCTGTATGTGCGTTATAATTAATCGAAATTCGTCGATTAATCGGAAAAAAAAAACGATTAATCAAACACAAATTTTTTAATCAGTAACAGCCCTAATTTAGATAGATAGATAGATAGAATATTATATTATAATATATATATTTTCCCTTTTTTATAAGTGATCACATTCCTTCTGTTCTCAGCTGCATAGGGGGGGGGGAGACCAACAGTACACTGAGCTTCCCAGTGAAAGGTCGTACAGGGAGGCGTGTCTGGATGAAGGTATTTATAATGTTTTATATAATATAATATAATATACAGTAATATTATATAATATAATATTATATATATATATATATATATATATATATATATATATCTACAGTTGCAAAAAAAAGTATGTGAACCCTTTTGGAATGATATGGATTTCTGCACAAATTGGTCATAAAATGGGATCTGATCTTCATCTAAGTCACAACAATAGACAATCACAGTCTTCTGCTTAAACTAATGACACACACAGAATTAAATGTTACCATGTTTTTATTGAACACACCATGTAAACATTCACAGTGCAGGTGGAAAAAGTATGCGAACCCTTGGATTTAATAACTAGTTGAACCTCCTTTGGCAGCAATCACTTCAACCAAACGTTTCCTGTAGTTGCAGATCAGACGGGCACAACGGTCAGGAGTCATTCTTCACCATTCCTCTTTACAGAACTGTTTCTCATCAGCAATATTATTGGGATGTCTGGTGTGAAGCGCTTTCTTGAGGTCATGCCACAGCATCTCAATCGGGTTGAGGTCAGGACTCTGACTGGGCCAGTCCAGAAGGCGTATTTTCTTCTGTTTAAGCCATTCTGTTGTTGATTTACTTCTATGCTTTGGGTCGTTGTCCTGTTGCAACACCCATCTTCTGTTGAGCTTCAGCTGGTGGACAGATGGCCTTAAGTTCTCCTGCAAAATGTCTTGATAAACTTGGGAATTCATTTTTCCTTCGATGATAGCAATCCGTCCAGGCCTTGACGCAACAAAGCAGACCCAAACCATGATGCCTCCACCACCATACTTCACAGTTGGGATGAGGTTTTGATGTTGGTGTGCTGTGCCTCTTTTTCTTCACACATAGTGTTTGTGTGTTTCTTCCAAACAACTCAACTTTGGTTTCATCTGTCCACAGAATTTTTTGCCAGTACTGCTGTGGAACATCCAGGTGCTCTTGTGCAAACTGTAAACGTGCAGCAGTGTTTTTTTTTTTGGACAGCAGTGGCTCCCTCTGTGGTGTCCTCCCATGAAATCCATTCTTGTTTAGTGTTTTACGTATCGTAGATTCACTAACAGGAATGTTAGCATATGCCAGAGACTTTTGTAAGTCTTTAGCTGACACTCTAGGATTCTTCTTCACCTCATTGAGCAGTCTGCGCTGTGCTCTTGCAGTCATCTTTACAGGACGCCCACTCCTAGGGAGAGTAGCAGCAGTGCTGAACTTTCTCCATTTATAGACAATTTATCTTACCATGGACTGATGGACAGCAAGGCTTTTTGAGATACTTTTATAACCCTTTCCAGCTTTATGCAATTCTTAATTGTAGGTCTTCTATAAGCTCTTTTGTGCGAGGCATCATTCACATCAGGCAATGCTCCTTGTGAAAAGCAAACCCAGAACTGGTGTGTGTGTTTTTATAGGGCAGGGCAGCTGTAACCAACACCTCCAATCTCATCTCATTGATTGGACTCCAGTTGGCTGACAACTCACTCCAATTAGCTCTTGGAGATCTCATTAGTCTAGGGGTTCACATACGTGTTCAATAAAAACATGGTAACATTTAATTATTTGTGTGTTATTAGTTTAAGCAGAAGACTGTGATTGTCTATTGTTGTGACTTAGATGAAGATCAGATCACATTTTATGACTAATTTGTGCAGAAATCCATATCATTCCAAAAGAGTTCACATACTTTTTTTTGCAACTGTATCTTATATGTATATATATATATATATATATATATATATATATATATATATATATATATACACACACACACATATATATATATATATATATATATATATATAAATATATATATATATATATATTCTATATAGAAATGTTTTTCCTTTAATTTCTAATTTAAACTGAATGGGTTGTTTTACAATGGTGGTTGTTTACAATCACTTTAAATGTTCTCAGGCTATATTCTCTGCAATTTGAATGTGTAAATGCAGGAAGTATCACATTATGACCACTAGATGGCACTGACTATCATGTCAAATAATATGGCTCCTCAGTGCCAAATAGTGGTCATAATGTGGTATTGTCCACATTAAAGCGGACCTTCAGTCATTTTTTCAACTTCCTATCTATTGAATCTTCTGCCCTTGCTGTTTTTTTAACTTTGGATAGTAAAACTGTTTTTGTTTTCTGCCAGTAAATACCTTATACAGCCCACTTCCTGTTTCTTGTCTGGTAAAAAGCCTGGGCTTATGACATCAATCACAGCTTTCTCTCTCTCTCATATATATATATATATATATATACAATCACTTTATTTTATATATATATATATATATATATATATATATATATATATATATATACAATCACTTTCTCTCTCTCTCATATATATATATATATATATATATATATATATATATATATACAATCACTTTATTAGGTAAACCTGTTCAACTTCTTGGTAACACAAATTGCTAATCAGCCAATCACATGGCAGCAACTCTATGCATTTAGGCATCTAGCGGTGAAGATGACTTGCTGAAGTTCAAACTGTGCATCAGAATGGGGAAGAAAGGCTATTTAAGTGATATTGAACATGGCATGGTTGTTGTTGCCAGACGGGCTGGTCTGAGTATTTGAAAAACTGCTGATCTACAGGGATTTTCACACACATCCATCTCTCGGGTTTACAGAGAATGGTGGGAAAAGAGAAAATATCCAGTGAGCGGCAGTTGTGTGGAGGAAAATGCCTTGTTGATGTCAGAGGTCAGAGGAGAATGGGCAGACTGGTTCTAGATGATAGAAAGACAACAGTAACTCAAATAATCACTCGTTGCATTCAAGGTATGCAGAATATCATCTGTGAACACCACATCCAACCTTAAAGCAGATGGGCTACAGCTGCAGAAAACCACAATGGTTGCCACTCCTGTCAGCTAAAGCCCTGTACACACGGCCGGGATTCCCGGCGGTATTAAGGTCGCCGGGAATCCCGACGGGAAAACTGCGGGGAGAGCTTTGGCCAGGAATCCCGGCCGTGTGTACAGGGCTTATGCTCCCTCTGCACTGCCTCGCAGTGTTTTCCATTGGCAAGTGTAGTAAATCTGGCGGAAAAAAAACGCTGTGAATCTCGGCGGGAAAATAGAGAGCAGGTTCTCTATTTTTCCCGCCGGGATTCCCGTCAGTTTTAACGGCAAAAAACTCTCCCAGCAGTTTTCTTGCGGGGAAAACGGTCGTGTGTACGAGGCTTAAGAACAGGAAACTGAGGCTACAATTTGCACAGGCTCACTAAAATTGGACAATAGAAGATTGAAAAAACGTTGCCTGGTCTGATGAGTCTGGATTTCAGCTGCAAAATCTCATCCAATAGAGCACCTTTGGGATGGAAGATGGGAGATTCGCATCATGGATTCAAAGCTGGCACAAAAACTGGCACATCCCCGTTGTCAGTAGAGAGATCTGAGTGAGTGAGTGAATAACTTGTATAGCGCTACAAATGCGAACTAAATTGCCTCAAGGCGCTTTGCATCCTGTGACGTCCTGATCCTTCAGAAGAGGCGGGTCTTACGTTTTTTCCTGAAGGCCGGATGGTTTTCTTCCATACGGATGTCCGTGGGTAGAGCGTTCCATAGCCGTGGTCCTTGGACTGCAAATTTTCGTTCTCCCTTCGATTTGTAGCGGGACTTGGGGATGTGGAGAGGTTTTGGTTGGTTGATCGGAGAATGCGTTTGGGGATGTAGTGTTTTATCTTCTCACATAAGTATTGAGGAGCGTTTCCTTATGTGCACTTGTGGGTGAGACAGAAGGTCTTGAAGGTGACCCGATCCTTTACGGTTAATCAATGCAGGGTCCTCAGTGAAGGGGTGATGGTTTCCAAGGTTTTCTCCCTGTTACCAGTCTGGCTGCCGTGTTCTGGACGACTTGTAGGCGCAAAATCTGATATTTAGGTAGTCCTATGTAGAGGGAGTTTGCGTAGTTGAGTCGGGAGTTGATGATTGTTCCAACTACTACTGCTATGTCCTCTTCCTGGATGAAGGGGATGAGTCTACGCAGCAGGCGGAGGAGATGGTGCGATCCGCTAACTACTGATCCTATTTGTGCATCCATCGACATCTCCGAGTCAAAGATGACTCCGAGACTTTTGACTTTGGTGCTCGGGGTGATGGTCTGTCCAAGAATGGTGGGTGGTGTCCAAGAAGTCTTTGTTTTTGTCTTTCGGTTTGCGTGGAGGAGAAGGAGTTCTGTTTTGGATCCATTGAGTTTGAGGGAGCTCTCAGTCATCCAATCATCGATCAGTGTGAGGCAATTTTCCAGTCCGTGATATTGGTCTTTTTTTCCTGTGATACAAAAGTAGAGTTGGGTGTCGTCAGCATATGAGTGGTAGCACAAGTCCTGTTTGCTGATGATTTTGAGGAGTGGGCGGAGGTAAATGTTAAAGAGCATGGGTGACAGGGGTGATCCTTGAGGGACTCTGCAAGAAATTGCGCGAGTTTCAGAGGTGAAGGCTCCTAGTTTCACTGTCTGTTATTTACCAACACAAATCTCTCTCCTGTCATTCACTCCGCCGATCGGCCATGAATCATTAGCCTGAGACCTGCTGATCGACATGTGCTGGAGCCAGTGAGAGCGCAGCAGGATCATCAGGCGTGCACGCGCTCGCGCCCCCTACTCAGAAGTAAACAATCAGGTTTATATTCGTGATTTTGTACAGCCAGTCTGCACTGTAGCAGTAAAACTAGTGCGCTGTCGGCAAGCGGATATATATATATATATATATATATATATTATTTTTTTTCATTACAATTGCATTCTGCTTTCTTATACTGAGCAACTGAAATATTGTTTCAATTTTCTCGCACAAGAGCCTTGGTTGGGATATTCCTCCTCTGAGGTCAGGCTGTTGGGTGAATTGGTCAGCCGGCCACAATCCATATAGCTTGTTATTAGGAACTATGAACTGGGATTTCACATTAAGTGTAATAGAAGACGTTCACAAGTGGTAAATAAGCCCGTCTTTATAACAGAATAACATTTTTCATTTACAAAGAGAAGACTTTATAGGGAGTCTGTTTGCTGTGAGAATTCAATTCAGAAAAAAAAATCCAAAAAGGGATGTAAGGGGATATTCTGGGCAGCGGTTTTACACATTTTTGGGAAAAAATACACTTTAATTAATTTTAATGCAAAAAAAACAAAAAACAAAACAATATACAGTGCCTTGAAAAAGTATTCATACCCCTTGAAAATGTCCACATTTTGACATGTAACAACCAAAAAACGTAAATGTATTTTATTGGGATTTTATGTGATAGACCAACACAAAGTGGCACATAATTGTGAAATGGAAGGAAAATGATAAATGGTTTTCATTTTTTTTTTACAAATAAATATGTGAAAAGTGTGGGGGGGCATTTGTATGGCGCCCCCCCCCCCCCCCCCCTGAGTCAATACTTTGTAGAACCGCCTTTCTCTGCAATTAAAGCTGCAAGTCTTTTTGGGGATGTCTCTACCAGCTTTCCACATCTAGAGAGGGACATTTTTGCCCATTCTTCCTTGCAAAATATCTCAAGCTCTGTCAGATTGGATGGAGAGCGTCTGTGAACAGCAATTTTCAAGTCTTGCCACAGATTCTCAATGGGATTTAGGTCTGGACTGTGACTGGGCCATTCTAACTCATGAATATGCTTTGATCTAAACCATTCCATTGTAGCTCTGGCTGTATGTTTCAGGTCGTTGTCCTGCTGGAAGGTGAACCTCCACCCCAGTCTCAAGTCTTTTGCAGACTCTAACAGGTTTTCTTCTAAGATTGTCCTGTATTTGGCTCCCTCCATCTTCCCATCAACTCTGACCAGCTTCCTGTCCCTGCTGAAGAAAAGCATCCCCACAACATGATGCTGCCACCACCATGTTTCACGGTGGGGATGGTGTGTTCAGGGTGGTGTGCAGTGTTAGTTTTCCGCCACACATAGCGTTTTGCTTTTATTCCAAAAAGTTAAATTTTAGTCTCATCTGACCAGAGCACCTTCTTCCACATGTTTGCTGTGTCCTCCACATGGCTTCTCACAAACTCCAAATGGCTTTCTTCCAACAATGGCTTTCTTCTTGTCACTCTTCCATAAAGGGCAGATTTGTGGAGAAGCACGACTAATAGTTGTCATGTGGACAGATTCTCCCACCTGAGCTGTGGATCTCTGCAGCTCCTCCAGAGTTACCATGGGCCTCTTGGCTGCTTCTCTGATGAATGCTCTCCTTGCCCGGCCCGGTCAGTTTAGGTGGACGGCCATGTCTTGGTAGGTTTGCAGTTGTGCCATACTCTTTCCATTTTCCGATGATGAATTGAACAGAGCTCCGTGAGATGTTCAAAGCTTGGGATATTTTTTTATAACCAAACCCTACTTTATACTCCTCCACAACTTTATCCCTGTCTGGTGTGTTCCTTGGCTTTTATTATGCCGTTTGTTCACTAAGGTTCTCTAACAAACCTCTGAGGGATTCACAGTGCAGCTGTATTTATACTGAGATTAAATGACACACAGGTGGACTCTTTTTATGAATTAGGTGACTTCTGAAGGCAATTGGTTCCACTAGATTTTAGTTAGGAGTATCAGAGTAAAGGGGGCTGAATACCTCACATGTGTGGAGCAAACACTGCTTACACATGCATATGTGACTTACGTATGCGTTTGCTTCTTTGCGTGACCGTGGAGGGATGGGGGTGTTCTAATTATTATTTTTTTTGTTTCCTTTACACAGTCACTTTTGGTACAGATTGGCCCTGTCTGTACCATGTGACCAATCATAGCTAGCAACACAATTGTACACAACTGGTGGCATGAAAGGAAGCCATCCATTGTTTACAATTATAATGTGATCTGCTGTGATTCGTCACAGCGGTCACATGGCATTGGCACACTGATCAGCCGTGACAGATCACGCTGCAGCCACGCACAAGACTTGATCTGGGAGGACGACCTGTCAACTGGTTAATTTTGCCAAAACTACCCATCTCTGCTCATCCCTAGGGGTTGATATATTAAAGGCAAATAGACTGTTCACTTAGGAAGGGTATTTGCCCCAGAGCCAAGTAAATGTGGTAAATTTTAGTTTGAAAAGAATACCCAAACATGTGCAAGAAAAATTTACACTTGCACATGATTGGATTAAGAAAACCAACAGCAAAGTCAGCATTCATTAAGCTCTGGGGCTAATTCTCTTGCAAATAATAAATCTTGATTTGCCTTAGTAAATCAACCCCATAGTATTTAAGGACCAAGCCTTTTCTGAGTTTTTGTTTACAAGTAAACATCTAACATTTTCAACGATACCTCACATGTGTGGTGTGAACACTGTTTACATATGCATGCGCGACTTAACCACTTGCCGACCGCCGCACGCCGATGTACGTCGGCAGAATGGCACGACTGGGCATTTTGGCGTACAGGTACGTCCCCTTTAATATGCACAGCCGTGGGTCGCACGACCCGGTCGGGTACTCCTTGACCACGCCCGTGGGACCCGCGGACCCGACGCCGGTGTCCCGCGATCGGGTCCCAGAGCTGAAGAACGGGGGGAGGTAAGTGTAAACAAACCTCTCCCCGTGCTTCCTGGTGAGACTGTCACTGATCGTCTGTTCCCTGTCATAGGGAACGACGATCAGTGACCTCACAAGCCAAGCCACGCCCCCACACAGTAAGAATCACTCATTAGGTCACACTTAACCCCTTCAGCGGCCCCTACAGGTTAACCCCTTCCCTGCCAGTGTCATTTTCACAGTAAATCAGTGCATTTTTATAGCACTGATCGCTGTAAAAATGACAATGGTCCAAAAATAGTGTCAAAAGTGTCCGATGTGTCCGCCATAATTTCGCAGTCACGATAAAAATCGCTGATCGCCGCCATTACTAGAAAAAAAATTAAATTATTCATTAAAATGCCATAAAACTATACCCTATTTTGTAGATGCTATAACTTTTGCGCAAACCAATCAATAAACGCTTATTGCAAGTTTTTTTACCAAAAATATGTAGAAGAATACGTATCGCCTAAACTAAGGAAAAATATTTTTTATATATTTTTTGAGGATATTTATTATAGCAAAAAGTAAAAAATATTGAATTTTCGTAAAAAATGACGCTCTATCTTTATTTATAGCGCAAAAAATAAAAACCGCAGAGGTGATCAAATACCACCAAAAGAAAGCTCTATTTGTGGGAAAAAAAGGACGTCAATTTTGTTTGAGAGCCACGTCGCACGTCCGCGCAATTGTCAGTTAAAGCAACGCAGTGCCGAATCGCAAAAAGGAGCCTGGTCCTTTAGCAACAAAATGGTCCGGGGCTGAAGTGGTTAAGTATGATTTCGCTTCTGCTCGCGAGCTTGGAGGAAGAAGGGTGCATTACTTTATTTTATTTTTTTACACTGTCCATTTAATTTATATATTTTTTTCTCACTTTTATTCTTATTACAAGGAATGTAAACATCTCATTTAATAGAAATAACCGATGAAAGGTCCTCTTCATGGAGAGATCTGAGGTCTCTAGAGGAGATCTCCCAATTCTCCTCTACCTTTGAAAGCAAACGTTTAAAAAAAAAAAAAGCCCTCCTAGATCATAGAGGTGAGGAGAGATGATCTGGTCTCTCCTCATCTCTTTGACCAGCTGCGCGAACAATTGGATCATTTCCTGAGCTTGTCGGTAAGAACGGTGACTCCTCCTACTGCTTCTAAAAGTGATCCAACAGCTAATCAGCCTTTTATGAGAAAATACCAGGGTCATGGCCAAAAACTCAGAAAAACCACTTCAAAGCCGCAACGTATATATACGAAGAAGAAGAAACGGATTTTAACCTCCTTAGCGAGTTTAACAAGTCAGCCTTTGCATACCATGGAATGAGGACGTCAATTGGGTTATTTCCTGTGCTAAAAAGGTAGATTCAATGAAGGATCGCCATTGGGCAACAAAATGTTTGGAGGGTCCATCATTTTGGAACATGGTATCTAGTTTTTACAAATAGAGCAAAGCGTTCAGAACCCGTTTACCATTTTTAGTGGACAGAACCTTTGGAGAGATCTGGGCTTTGAGAAGGACCTGACAGGATGACAATCAATACAGAAGTGCCCATAAGGATGTGCCTACGAGGTACCGACCCTACACTGTGGTGCTGCATATCTAAGAAGGCATAATAAAGGAGTTTTAGGCAGTGAAACCTTTGTAGTCCCATATACATAGTGTAGGACTTGGTCCCAGAAGGAGCTGACCAAAGTGCATGTCCAAAAACGATGGAGAAGGGTGGGTCTGTTGGCCTTGCACCAAGGACACATGGCCAGTAATGGATTGGTGGTGCCCATGAAGGCTGGTATAAAGGCCAAGGGAGAATCCTAAATTGCACTTCCCTCCATAACTCATTGACCACAAGTTTGCAGGTGGCCCTGTATCCCTTATGTAGCTTATCCACATCTGCCCCTTCCGAGATATCCTTGGACCATTCTTTTAGAAAAGATGTACCAGTTGAGGATGCTGCATGTGATAGTAATTGGGAATATAGCATTGAAATAGAGTAGAATTTTTGTTTCAGCGCTCTGTCCACCAACTTTGCTGCTTTGTGATAATTCATGGACCATTGGTGGTCAGATTGGCATGCACTTTATGGATCTAATGATCAATTTTTTTGATGAATACAAATAAAAGCATAAGCAGTTTTGATGATAGTGGATGTTATTTATACATTATATGTAAGGGCACCTTAAAAGTCTCTTTTTTTTTTCGGTCTCTCTTTGGTATTATGTGGAATGCTGATGCAACATCAGCACCTTGTACTTAGGTAGGTGCATCAATTTGCCTGTGGTTGACCTGTAATTGACTTGCTTTAAATCTACTTTTGAATTTGAGACTTGTATGGCAAGAAAATCAGTTTATCGCAAACAAAACACGTCAAGACTGGCCCTAACTGATGTTAGAACTTTGAAGTCCATCTGATTAGGGATACAACTATTTGCCCGGGAGGTGAACATCCAAGCTTTCGTAGTGGTATTTGACAGTTCAGTTTCCATATACGGAATAGTTTCCCTCTCTCTGCTCTTTTTTTTTTTCAGCAAGGCATTGAAAATCTCCCAGTGCATAAAAGTAATTCTTAGTGGAACAGCAGATCAGCTGTGAAGACTTCTTTTCCCCCGGGCAACATTCATGAACCGCTAATAGACAACATGTATTTCGGGGTGAGAAATGCCTGCCGGGTGTAATCGCTACATCTGTCCTGCTCCACATACCAAAGCTCTGCCTTGTTTCCATTTACAGGATCCCAAGGAAAAATCTTTTCATCCATTACTACTTATAAAATCTTAGATGTTAAAAAGTATAATATTTGAATACATTTTCAAAATGAAGAATTTTTGAAAGAGCTTGGGAGAAGGACATTCTGATGAACTCTGATCCTATTTTTTTGGGCAGAGATCATGCTCAGAAATGTGGTCCTGTGATTGGCTCTGGCAAGATGAACAATTTAAAAACTCGAAGGGAAAGTTATGCCGCGTACACACGACCGTTTTTCATGACGAGAAAAATGCAATTTTTAAAAATGAAAAACGGTGGTGTGTAGGCTCCAGATCATTTTTCTTTACGAGAAAAATGGGCGAAAAAAAATTAGAACCTGCTCTATTTTTTCTCGTCGTTTTTCACGTTGTTCTTTTTAACGTTGTGAAAAACGGTCGTGTGTATGCTTTTACGAGGGGAAAAAAAAATGTGCATGCTCAGAATCAAGTATGAGACGGGAGCGCTCGTTCTGGTAAAACTAGCGTTCGTAATGGAGATAGCACATTCGTCACGCTGTAACGGACTGAAAAGCACAAGGCTGAAAAGCGCAAATCGTCTCTCACCAAACTTTATTAACACGAGGATCAGCAAAAGCGTCCCAAAGGGTGGCGCCATTCGAATGGAACTTCCCCTTTATAGTGCCGTCGTACGTGTTGTACGTCACCGTGCTTTGCTCGAGCATTTTATTTCACTAACGTGTGTATGCAAGGCAGGCTTGAGAGGAAACACGGAAAATCATGTCGAGAAAAACGTTGTTTTTTTCCATGTCATGAATAACGGTCGTGTGTACGCAGCATTAGAGCTAAAATCTGGGCAGCAGTAAACATATCTTAAATACTGTATAATCATCAATAACCACAAAGGATTTTCAATATTTCACAAAAGTGAGTACACCCCTCACATTTTTGTAAATATTTTATTCTATCTTTTCATGTGACAACACTGAAGAAATGACACTTTGCTACAATGTAAAGTAGTGAGTGTACAGCTTGTATAACAGTGTACCTGTACACTCACTACTTTACATTGTAGCAAAGTGTCATTTCTTCAGTGTTGTCACTTGTCACATGAAAAGATATAATATATCTGGCAGTCAGTAAAAAACTATAGCTGTTACGCTCAGAGCCGGCGGAGGGGCAGGTCTGGCGGAGGCAGTGCTTGAGCGTGTTGTGTGATCCCATGGTGCAAGGGAGCTGAGCGGAACAGCCAGAGCCTCGCGTGCGGGTCTGCGGGATGGGAGCAAGGCAACTTGGGAGTGGGACTGTCGGAGCTATTTGGACTGGAGTGGACTAAAGGGACCACTTGGCGTGGAGGGAGACTGTCACTGTGACTCAGGAGGGGACGTGTCATGTCTGTGATCTGTGCTGCTGTCAGTGTTACTGTGAGAGTCAATTTCATGTGTGTATGCTGCTAGGGTGACTACATGTCCCGGATTGCCTGGGACAGTCCCGCATTTTGCAGGTCTGTTTGGGGGACCTGTTCCCAGGCACCCTCATTCTGGGACAATATAGTTTTCCAGAATGAAACTGACACAGCCAGGGGCCAAAAGGCAAAAAAGGCGTTATTTTACAGGGGGAGGCGCCCCCCCTATCCATGCATCTGACCCCTAATCTACATGCAGGGCACCGGACGCATGGATTTCAATGTGTTTTTTTTTAAGCACATGATTAGAGCCTGAGGCTCTAATTGGCTTTAAAAAAGGGTGGGCTCAGGACACAGAGCTCTGTGCCCCGAGCGCCCACCCAGTAGTGTGACAATAGCAAATTAATATTCGCTATTGTCTTCCTGATTTTAATCCCGGGCAATCAGGAAGCAGTTCCTGAGACCCGATTGGCCAGATAATTTTTAGGACTTCCGGCCAATCGGATCTTAGTCGGGACACACTTCCTATTCAGCCCGGAGTCTCTAAAAGGCTTCAAAATAGGGTGGGCTTGGGATGCAGAGCATTGTGTCTAGAGCCCACCCAGGTGTGTTGCAACAGCGAATGAATATTTGCTGTTGCAACACTGATCCTCCTCTCGGCCAATCAGGAAGCGGGTCTGATACCCGTCACCCGATTGGGAGAAAGGACAGGCGATCCTATTGGACGCCTAGGAGGAGGGGAGGAGATGCACGACGGACGCAAGAAGGAGTAGACACAGGAGCCGCTGCCCGCAGCCTGATGCCTGCCAATGCCCCGATCCCCGCTGCTGCCCGATATGCCCACCGATGCATGATGTGCCTGCCGCTGCCCAATGTGCCCACCGCCTAGATGGGGTAAGTGCCAGTGTACCGGCAGACAGCATGGGGGGGTGGAGGGGTTTGAGGTGCCGCGGGGGAGGGTGGTTGTTTTCTGCCCCCCCCCAACCGAAAAAAGCACTAGCCGCCACTGATTACAATATATCTCTGTCCTCTGCACCTGGACTCTGAGTGTTTTCTGTTTCCGCACCATGCTGCACCTCCCGACAAGTCAAATACCCCACATACCTACACATATGGAATAATGGCTCACCTGCACAAGCTGCCCCTGGTCACCGCTTGCGTGTTTTGTACGGCTATGTGTGCTTTCCAAAGAGAAGATGTTTAAATTGAAAAACGGCCATAAAATCTTAACAGTCAAAGCTGTTCGGAGATCCCATCAGTATTCAGAATGACAGGTAGAAAGATTTCGCTGCATTAATGAACAAGGTCTGTGAAGTCTTCCTGCCGATTCAGCCTATTGCTCATCATTCATGATGAATACAAACCACATCAAAAAGTCATTTCACAGATTACATCCCAGAGCCGGAGTGCAAGGAACTTTCCAGAACTAGTTTGACTATATTAGAATCTTTATCTGTTATTATCCATTTAGGGCAATGGTTCCCAACCTTTCTGAAGTCATGACACGACGTGATAAAACTTCAAAATGTTGGTGATTCATATTATATAGTTATGGCTGAACTCCGTTTGGTGGAAAAAAAAAGCTTTTAATCCCAAGTCGCAGCCTTACCTTTGCCCAAAAGTGTGTCGTTTTATAATTTTTTTCAGCATTGCCAGGGCAAATTAACTGGAAGTTCTGTCCTATCAACCCGTGGGAGATGCTACTGCTTATGCTGACTGGTCGCCGTTGCCCTCTTCCAATTAATCAAGGTGACCAATCCTGCTCACAGATTGCTCCTCACAGACACCTCCCACAGAAAAAACCCACTGATGTCACTACAGTCAGTGGCGACCCGTCCACTAGGGGCGCACAGGTGTCGCCCCTTCTATCCATGCGTCCGGCCCCTGATCTACATGCAGGGATGCCAGACGCATAGATTCCAATGGGGGGGTGTTTTTTTTTTTAAGCATGTGATTAGAGCCAAAGGCTCTAATAGGCTTCAAAAAAGGGTGGTCTCGGGGAACAGAGCACTGCGCTCCGAGCCCACCCAGTTGTATTACAATAGCGAATGAATATTTGCTATTGTAACACTGAATCTCCCCCCCAGCCAATCAGGAAGCGGGTCATGAGACCCGTCACCCAATTGGCCTGAAAGAAGATCCGATCGGACTGGCCGGCTGGAGGAGGAGGGAGGAGACACACGGAGGAGAGGAGGATGGGAATCGAGCCAACAAGCAGTTCAGAGAGAAGCTGACACCGCCCACCGCACTGCCCATGAGATGGGGTAAATGCGGGGGCCGGACTGGGGGGCGTGCCACCTGTGACCTCTGTGACCCAGGGGGGTGACGGCGGCGGCTTAGGATTGTTTACAGCCCCCCACACACACAAAAAAACACAGTCCACCACTGCTACAGCCCCAAAGGATCAATGGACATATAATTTTGCCAGGTACTAGTCTGTAAGTGGGATGTGATGCTCTTTGTGCGGAAGCAGTGATCTCTCTGCAGAGGTCTGACATAAGCCCTGCTGATCCATGGAAGATTATTGTGCCGCTCAGGCTATTTGGATGATCTGGGGAGTATTTTTATGGTTCTGAAATCGCTGCTGCAGGAGTGCTCAGTGCCAGTGAGGGAGTAGAGCTCGTCCCAGCTCCTGTGGTCACTAAAGAAAGGAAGGAAGGAATCCCCGGTGCCGCACATCCACGGGGTGGTGTGATGGTAGAAGTGACAACCTCAGCCTGGGCTCCCGCCCGGTCATACCCCCAACATGTTTCGCTCCGCCTCCGAGCTTAGTCATGGGGATTAGTCATTAGTCCTCCATGACTAAGCTCTGGGGCGGAGAAAAATGCATTGGGGGTGTGCCCTAAATGAGGTTGTCTCTTCTACCATCACACCACCTCGTGGATGTGCGGCACCGGGGATTCCCTCCTTCCTTTCTTTAGTACACACTGCTGAGTCAAATCACTGCTGCTCAGACATGAGATATGTCATTGACTGCCAGACAAGGACATTAATGATTTGAAATCTCTTGCTCCAATTAAGCAGGGGGATGTGTCAGATCTCTGTAGTATATGATGTGTGAAAGCAGTGGTCTCTCTGCAGAAGCCTGCATGCCCCCTGCTGAGTTAGAGCATTGCTCTGCATTCAGAACAGAGCATAAACCTTGCTGATTGGAGACCTCTAGTTTTGACTCTGAGCTTTAGCTCTGACTAGGCAGGAAGTGTGCTAGATCTCTGCAGGAAAATCTGTTCTTTGTGTGGAAGCAGTGGTATCTCTGCAAAGGTCTAATATGCCCCTGGTAAGTCACGGCTTTTACAGCATTGCTGTTCAATCAGAATGAGCATAAACTTTGCTGATTCAAGAGCTCTAGCTCTGACTATGCAGGGATTGTGTTGGATAACCATAGGATGTGGTGTTCTCTGTGTGGTAGCAGCGGTCTCTCTGAAGAGATCTGGCATGCCCTTTGCTCAATCAGAGCGTTGCTGTCCAATTAGAGGTGAGCATACACTTTGCTGATTAGAGAGCCCTAGGTCTGCTAGATCTCCACAGAATATGATGCCTTATTGTGGAAGCAGTGGTCTCTCTATAGAGGTTTGACATGTCCCTTACTATGTCAGAGCATAATTCTCCAATCAGCTGGGAGAATTAACTTTGCTGATTAGATAGCTGTAGCTCTGATTAAGCAGGGTGTACATTGGACCTCCCTAGGATCATCCTACTGGGATAAGATGCTCTCTATGTGGTAGCATTGGTCACTCTGCAGAGGTCTGACATGCCCTTTGCTTAGTCAGGATATTGCTCTCCAATTAGATGGGAGCGTGACCTTTGCTGACTGGAGAGCTGTAGCCCTGACAAATCAGGTAACCATAAACTTTGCTGATAGGAGAGTGATTTTATACTCTCTGTGTGGAAGCAGTGATCTCTCTACAGAGGTCCGATATTCCCCCTGTTGAGTAAAAACACTAATCTCCCATTAGAGGAGAGCATAAACTTTGCTGATAGGAGAGTGCTAGCTCTGACTACACAGGAAGTGTTTTGAATCTCCATATGATTTTATACTCTCTGTGTGGAAGCAGTGATCTCTCTGCAGAGGTCCAAAATGCCCCCTGTTGAGTTAAAGCACTACTCTCCAATTAGAGGAGTCATTTTTTTTTCAAAATTGTCACTCTAATTTTGTTTATAGCGCAAAAAATAAAAACCGCAGAGGTGATCAAATACCTCCAAAAGAAAGGTCTATTTGTGGGAAAAAAAAAGGACGTCAATTTTGTTTGGGAGCCACGTCGCACGACCGCGCAATTGTCAGTTAAAGTGACGCAGTGCCGAATCGCAAAAAGTGGCCCGGTCATTTGGCAGCCAAATGGTCCGGGGCTGAAGTGGTTAAAATGCTAGTTTAGGTGTCAATGCAATTTAAATTAATTTATAAGGAGATGGTATTAGAAGTACCTTCCTAGTTCCTAGTGTCATTTTATATTAAAAATTAAAAAGGTTTAAATACAGGTTTAGTAAGTTACCTTGCAGACAACCACAGCACGTCTCGACATCCAACAAACAAATGTGGTGGATGCCGGACAAGCCTGAAATCATGCCGTATATGTTCCTCTCCTTCCAATCAGCTGTCGCAATTAACAGAAATATTAATAGAACTATTTGTATCCCCTTTTTTTGCAGGAATTCTCTACTCTTTAGACCCCAGTGAGTTTTCTGGCCAATTTTCACCTGTGGGGTAGAGAGAGATCTGGGAGTCGCCCCCTTGGGGACAGACACTAATATACATTATTTTCAAAAAACTTATTGAATGTCGATCTATTGGAGCAAAGAGTCAGAAAAAAAACACAGCCTCTCGAAAATCTTTCTTTGTTTTTTAATGGATGGATAGGTAGATTCACCCTACTATTTCTCTATGTGTAAGTGTATTCCTATAAATTATTTACACAATGTCTTTTATATAGGCATATATGTATGTCATCGTATACTCATTCTTTTTCAAATTATGTTGTAGATTATGAAAAAAAAAAAACTCCTCTGACAATTTACCCACTGAAGAAGGAGATATTCGTACTCCGAAACGCGTTGGGTACAAGAGGATTGTACTTGGTTATAGCAATACATGGTGATAATGTTGTAGATATACAATACATTCCATGTTTTTTTATGTTGATATTTATGTAATATATTGAATAAACAAACTTTTTCTTACTTCAAATACCTTTAAATATTTACTTCAACACTTCTAAATACTTTCTTATAAACTGTGCCCTAGTCGTGTTGCCCCTGTGTGAATGGGCTCTTAAGGGTCTTGTTAAAGCGTTCCACTAACCCGTCTGTTTGGGGATGGTAGACCGATGTGTGCAGCTGTTTAATCCGGAACAGCTTGCACACATCGGCCATAACTCTCGACATAAATGGGGTGCCCTGGTCTGTGAGTATTTCCTTGGGAAAACCAGTCCGTGTAAACAACTGGAATAATTCCCGGGCAATAGCCTTAGAGGAGGTATTCCGCAGTGGAAGCGCCTCAGGATATCGGGTGGCATAGTCAAGAATCACTAATATGTAGGAGTAACCTCGAGCCGACTTTACCAAGGGACCCACTATATCCATGGCTATCCTCTCGAATGGGACCTCAATTATGGGCAGAGGGACCAAAGGGCTCCGGAAGTGGGTCACCGGAGCGGTCAACTGACAGGTGGGACAAGAGGCACAGTATTTCTTTACCTCTGCTTTCAGACCTGGCCAGTAAAACCGGTCGGTGATCCGTGCTTCCGTCTTCTCAACTCCCAGGTGTCCCCCTAACACATCATCATGGGCCAGGTCCAGAACCTTTCGTCTATATTGTTGGGGTACCAACAATTGTTCTACCACATTTTCCCTCACCTTGGTAACCCGATACAACAACTCATTATACATTGCGAAGTGTGGCCACCGCTCATTTGCACCTGGCTCTTGGGGAACCCCATTTACTACTACAACTTGTTCCCGTGCACGGGCCAAAGTGAGGTCCTGCATCTGAGCAGTACCAAACGCCCCCTGGGGAACACCCAAATCTGGCAGGGCAGGGGTAGAGGCCACTTCCTCGTCCTCTTCCCCCAGCATTACCTGAAGTGGGGAAGATCCTCCCCCCTCAGTGTTTTGGTAGATCTGTGGACCACATGTCTTGACATTATCAACATTATCAGCTCTACTTTCATCACCATTAACCCAACCATTAGCAATTTCATCATTTGGATCCACATTAAGAACATTTGGCCGTTGAGGGTTATTCCTCTCAGCAGCAGGAACAGGGAGGCTAGTTTCTCCCCAATCTCTGAACTGTTCTCCTTGTTCCCACAGTTTTGTAAACAACGGACAGTCTCGTCCTATTATAACATCATGTACCAAGTTCTTTACCACCCCCACCTCTTGAGTACCAGTGCCACATGCTGAGGAGATGGTCACCGAGATGAGAGGGTACTCTCTAGTGTCCCCGTGAATGCACACCACCCGTAAGGTTTTTCTTACCGGACCGATCTTCCCAATTACTCTAGGATGAACCAGGGTTACCATGCTTCCGGAGTCCAACAAAGCCCGGGCAGGGAGGTGGTTCACTTGGACTTCACACTCAAATTTTTCCTCACCCAGGTCGAGCTGTGTAGTGCATACTTTATGGCCATAAAAAGACCCCCTCCGAAGAACCCCGCATTCCATGGGCTCCTCTTGCAGTGGGCAGTGTGCCCGGGTATGACCCCAGGAATGACATCGCCAACATTGTACATCCCCTCCTCTCCGAACAGGAACAGAACGCTGAGGAGGTACCGGGAATGACTCTTGACCTTCCGGGGTGTTTGCTCCAGGACTCCTTGGAACATCCTTTCGAAGGGCAGCAGTTGGTCGAACAGGCCGTGGTAGACTAGGGCCTATGCGCTTGGTAGGTCCGAGCAGGTCCTCCACCACTGTATATCGTTCCACCATCTCGACAAGGAGGTTTGCTGTTTTGGGGTCTCCATGGCTGACCCACCGTTGAAGGTCGTCTGGCAGGGATCGCAGGTATCGGTCCAGCACAACCCGTTCCACGATTTGGGGGCCCGACAACACCTCAGGCTGCAGCCATTTTTTTACCAGTTGCACCAGGTCATGCATTTGAGACCGAGGTGGCCGATCTGGACGATACTTCCATTGGTGCACTCGTTGGGCCCGAACGGCCGTAGTCACCCCCAGACGAGCCAGAATTTCTGCCTTTAACTTTTGATAGTCTTTAGCATCATCGGGTGGCAGGTCAAAGTAGGCTTTTTGAGGATCTCCGGTGAGAAAAGGGGCAATGAGGCTGGCCCACTGGTCCTGAGGCCACCCTTCTCTCTCTGCCGTCCTCTCAAATGTAGCAAGAAATGCCTCTACATCATCGCTCAGGGACAATTTCTGCAAAAAATGGCTTACCCTCACAGTCACCTGGTTGCCAGGGGCAACAGCCGCTTGCTCCCGAACCTGAGATAGCTGCTGCACTGCTTCCTTTAAGACAGTCACCTGAGCCTGCATAACCTCTTGCTGGGCTGCTTGCTGGGCTGCCAACTGGGTCACCAACAGGCGGGTATTTTCTTGCTGCAGCTGATTTGCTTCCTCATGGCGAGTTTGCGCTTGCATATTAGCCAGGGACTGCTGTTTAATTAGCTCCTCCATTGCTTCAGCTTTCAACGTTTGTGCAGCTTTAACCCAGGACATAAATCCAATGTACTGTCCCTTTAACTGTCAGTTCAATGTCAAGTTCAATGCAAAAAAAAAACGTTTTGTTTTTTTCTTCTTATGCCTGTTATTCTGTCCTGCCCGCATTCGAGCACCAGTGTAATGTTTGGGGAACCAGCTAGATCGCAGGACACAGGCTTTTCAAACAAAAGGACGTTTATTTAAACTTAAATGGCTTCACAGCAGCAAAACAAAAGAAATGACAGTCTCACCGACTTGTAGAGTTTATAACTGCTGTCGCAGTTAAACAGTCCTTCCTTGGTGTTGCAGGTAAGTTTCCCAGATAGCAGGCTTCCATGCAGGCCACTGCCATGTACATTCACAGCTTCCCAGAGCTTTTCACAGCCTCCACAGCTTTTGCAGTGTCCACCATTCACCATGCAGACTTCACTACACTCCTTCTCTCTAACCTACAACTTCCTGTCTCTCTTAAACCACTTCCTTGGACAGGTGTGTTAACCATTGCTGTTCCCTTAAAGGAACCACAGCCCAAACAGAGGGGAAATATAGCGTCCTTCCAGGACCCAGCCACGGCGTCCTGTACAATATATATATATATATATACACACACACACACGTATATTATATACATGTGTATGCCCCCCAAGCGTATGACTTTCTTTTCTTCACTGCTATGGGCTCTAGCCCCAGATCTTTTGTAGACCTAGTAACGCCCCTGGTCAGAACATTGATCTCCAACAGGAAGGGAGAATGGGCTTTGCTGATTGGAGAGTTCTGGCTCTAATGAAACAGGGGGTGTGTTGGACCTCTGCAGAGAGACTGCTGCTTCCACACAGAGGATAGGTCCTACTCTGCAGTATGCTGGCAGGGGACTGGCCTTTTATAGGTTATGGCTGCTTTCTAAAGTAAATGAAATGTAGGATCGTGCACACCTTTTGTTTCGATACTCCTGGAGTTGACTTACCTCTGATCTCAGCTTTGCCCATAAAATCGCACGTTTTTTGAGTACTCTGCATACAAAGAAGCAGATTGTGCCAACACTGCAGTGCAACTCCAACTCTGCGAATCTCCTTTCAAGAATGTATTATTTATTTCCGCTAGAAGAGCTCTTAGAGGGAAGAGTCTGGCTATGTCTGATTATCCGTCTGCCTCCAGATTTATACCTTCTCTCTCTCGCAAACTTTTTTTAATCTCCCGATGTAATTTAATTAGTGGCTGATAGGGAAAAAATAGCTGAAGCTGCAAAGCAATGAGATGCAAAGCATGAGCGTCTTTTTGTCAATAACAGTTTTATTGTGTTGAATGAGGTGGAAATTCAAAACAAATGATGCATCAGCAGCATATGAGACGTGAATATAGCCGAGTCGCCGACTCAGTGAGATGTATTCAGAACTCAACAGATAGGAGAAAGAAAAGTTTCAGAACCAGATCTCATGTGTCAGCTGGTTGGAGCCGGTGTGACCTTGAGATGAAGGGCTCATTCACAGCGCCGGGCTGCGGTAATGAGTGGTAAATTATGTGCATTATTGCTGTGCATGCTAATACACCAAGAATGCTATGGTTCATTGCTATGTCGTTAATTTTTAAGGGGACCCTCATGAACCCCTACAGCTTGTACTTTTTGCATCATTTCATCTTGAGTTGGAGCCCTGCCCTGAGTTCCCGGGTCTGTACCTGCTGTGCCCATTATGAGGGGTTCCCACCTTCCCTGTGCTGAGTTCCCAGACCTGTACACCAGCTGTGCCCATTATGAGGGGTTCCCACCATCCCTGTGCTGAGTTCCCAGGTCTGTACACCTGCTGTGCCAATTATGAGGGGTTCCCACCATCCATGTGCTGAGTTCCCAGGTCTGTACACCTGCTTTGCCCATTATGAGGGGTTCCCACCATCCATGTGCTGAGGTCCCAGATCTGTACACCTGCTGTGCCCATTATGAGGAGTTCCCACCATCCCTGTGCTGAGTTCCCAGGTCTGTACACCTGCTGTGCCCAATATGAGGAGTTCCCACCATCCCTGTGCTGAGTTCCCAGGTATGTACACCTGCTGTGCCCATTATGAGGGGTTCTCACCATCCCTGTGCCTAGTTCCCAGGTCTGTACACCTGATGTGCCCATTATGAGGGGTTCCTACCATCCATGTGCTGAGTTCCCAGGTCTGTACACCTGATGTGCCCGTTATGACGGGTTCCCACCATCCATGTGCTGAGTTCCCAGGTCTGTACACCTGCTGTGCCCATTATGAGAGGTTCCCACCATCCATGTGCTGAGTTCCCAGGTCTGTACACCTGCTGTGCCCATTATGAGGGGTTCCCACCATCCCTGTGCTGAGTTCCCAGATCTGTACACTTGCTGTGCCCATTATAAGGGGTTCCCACCATCCCTGTGCCTAGTTCCCAGGTCTGTACACCTGATGTGCCCATTATGAGGGGTTCCCACCATCCATGTGCTGAGTTCCCAGGTCTGTACACCTGATGTGCCCATTATGAGGGGTTCCCACCATCCATGTGCTGAGTTCCCAGGTCTGTACACCTGCTGTGCCCATTATGAGAGGTTCCCCCCATCCATGTGCTGAGTTCCCAGGTCTGTACACCTGCTGTGCCCATTATGAGGGGTTCCCACCATCCCTGTGGTGAGTTACTGGGTCTGTACACCTGCTGTGCCAATTTTGAGGGGTTCCCACCATCCCTGTGCTGAGTCCCTGGGTCTGTACACCTGAGGGGTTCCCATTATTTATCAGCATAGAATCAGAAACTATCTTCTTTACAGGTATGACCTCAATTAAAGATTTTATTTTAGCAAACAAAGTTGCTTAAACTTACAAAAAAGCAACATTTCCTATTCTCTATGCAGTTCATCATTGAGGTATGAAGAAGAACACAACGCAGGGCCTTACCCAACCCTAACCACGCACAGATCCATCATAAAGGGTTGTGTGTAAAGGGTAGTAACTAATTCCATAGACCATCTGTCTATTAGCCTATTAGATTCTTAGGAGCGTTAATGTGCTCTAATCTTCCTATTTGGAGGTAATTAAGGTCTACATGATTACCACAAGCGCCCTTTAATGTATAAATCTGAATCTTTGCCTTCAATCTGAGCGCACCAAATGATTTTGCCGCTATGCAGGCTTCCAGATAGAATTAGGTTATCTATCATAACCTTATTGATTATCCTCCCTGTTCTCATTTGTAGTGAGTTATAGCTGTAATCTTACTTATCGCTAAGTGTGGCATAACATTCTCTTGCGAAAACAGAAGATAGTTGTATCCTCCGGAGATAAGACCCTCATGCAAACAACAAATGACTTTACAAGGACTGCATTGTGGATGGGTCATTCAAGGTATCTATGCATTAAAATAGAAGATTTCCAGCTAAAAATAAAAAGAAAGAAATACATGTCCAATAAAAAGTCAGCTTTAGCAGTAGTAATCACCTTCAATCCAGAGATTTCTCTTGCAGTACTTTTTTCAGCCACTAGATGCCCTCAGTCGGATAGCCAGAATCTTCCAGACCACTTCCTGGACCCGCCCCATCATGTGACAGGATGCTGTAAGGAAAAGCAGCACATGAGCTCATCTCTCTGTCACCCTGCTTCCTCCACCTATTAACATGCTTCTTGTCAGCACATGGATTAATTGGCTCCTTGTGTTGCTTCTACCTCCCCCAGTATGAGCTCTGCTGTACACAGATGGCAAGAGGCCAAAACTAGCCATAGGTGGATTGAAATTTAAATGGATCAGCAGGGACCTGCCGAATTTCAATTCACCTATGCCGTTCCTGTTCGTGAGAAGTCAATCAAGCAATCGACTTCTCACAAGTGTGTGGGCAGGGCTCATCGCCTGATTTGGGACCCTCGTGAATGTGCTCACTAATGCCTGGGAGGCACAGGGGTCGTGGTCATGAAAGAATCAGCATTAAGTTGGCACCCGAACTTAGAAGCAAGCCTGTCAGGAAAGGTGCATTCCTGTGCACAGAAGATTGGTCCATGGCCAGAAGTGCGCAAACGGGTGCGTGAACAGATGCGTGAGCGTCTAAAAATGGCAGGCAGGCCTGTGTCCCATTCTACCAGCCCAGCCATGATTGCCACCTCACTCCCAGTGTGAGAACCCCCTATCTGCCTATCTGTTTGCCGTTAGCGAACCTGGTCTGACTTTGATTTCTCTTTTGCCTCCCGCTTGTATTTGATCTGCCTTTCTGTTGCCGATCCAAACTGCCTGACCCTGTTTACCTGCATCTGAACCTGCTGACCTGACCTTCTGTTCTGGTCTCCCTGCCACTACAGCCTGCTCTTTAGCAATGCACAGCCTGCTCTTCAGCAATGTAAAGCCTGCTCTTCTATGCGCACACTGCTCTTCAGCATCTTGCAACGGAAGACCAGTATGGCACGTGTGCCCACTCTGTGCTCTGGGGCTCCTGTCACTTTACCAGGGTTCCTGAGCCAGAGGTGTAAGAAAAGCCTACGTCCACACATCAGGCTCCACCACCAGGTACATTACTGAGCCATTCATTGCTTGAAGAAGAAACCAATCCGCTGTTCTGAAACGCGTCGCATGTTGATGACATCACTTCCGCTTGCTGTTCTCGCTGGTTGCTTGGCCCTTCCTGCTGACATCACTTCCTAGCTTTGGCTTTCATACTGTCTCAGACAGCCTAGCTGTCTTCCCAGTATCCAGGAGAGTTGTGGCTTCCATCTGTCGGCCACTTCAGAATAGGCTGCCATAGAATTACACCTGTGGATATCACTGAGACTCCTTGGGACACCGGACCACCTGCCATATTACTAATATGATATGCTTCTACCCATCCACCCCTTTGTAAGTGTTTTTAACCCTTTTGGGAAATATAAAGTTTTACTTCTGCACTTAGAGGCGCCTTTTTTTCTTTTCATGTTACCAAGCCATTCACCTTGCACAGTTCCACTGTATACACTGAGCACTTATCAGCAATCACTCTTCCCGTGACACTGTGGACATTCTCCTCTTCCCATGACACTGTACACCTTCTCCTCTTCCCATGACACTCCGGACCTTCTCCTCTTCCCATGACATTGTACACCTTCTCCTCTTCCCGTGACACTGTATACCTTCTCCTCTTCCCATGACACTCCGGACCTTCTCCTCTTCCCGTGACACTGTATACCTTCTCCTCTTCCCATGACACTGTAGACCTTCTCTTCTCCCCATGACTCTGTACACCTTCTCCTCTTCCTATGACATTGTACACCTTCTCCTCTTCCAGTGACACTGTACACCTTCTCCTCTTCCTGTAACACTGTATACCTTCTCCTCTTCCTATGACACTGTAGACTTTCTCCTCTTCCCATGACATTGTACACCTTCTCCTCTTCCTGTGACACTGTATACCTTCTCCTCTTCCCATGACACTGTAGACCTTCTCCTTTCCGTGACACTGTACACCTTCTCCTCTTCCTGTGACACTGTATACCTTCTCCTCTTCCCATGACACTGTAGACCTTTTCCTCTTCCCATGACATTGTACACCTTCCCCTCTTCCTGTGACACTAGACCTTCTCCTCTTCCCATGACACTGTACACCTTCTCCTTTTCCCATGACACTGTACACCTTCTCCTCTTCCCATGACACTGTACACCTTCTCCTCTTCCCATGACACAGTAGACCTTCTCCTCTTCCCATGACATTGTACATCTTCTCCTCTTCCCGGGACACTGTACACCTTCTCCTCTTCCCATGACATTGTACATCTTCTCCTCTTCCCCTGACACTGTACACCTTCTCCTCTTCCCTTGACACTGTACACCTTCTCCTCTTCCAATAAACTCTGTACACCTTCTCCTCTTTCCCTGACACTGTACACCTTCTCCTCTTCCCATGAGACTGTAGACCTTCTCCTCTTCCCATGACATTGTACTACTTCTCCTCTTCCTGTGACACTGTACACCTTCTCCTCTTCCCATGACACTGTACACCTTCTCCTCTTCCCATGACACTGTAGACCTCCTCCTCTTCCCAATACTCTGTACACCTTCCCCTCTTCCTGAATACTGTACATCTTCTCCTCTTCCCATGACACTGTACACCTTCTCCTCTTCCAAATATTTTGTACACCTTCCCCTCTTCCTGTGACACTGTAGACCTTCTCCTCTTCCCATGACACTATACACCTTCTCCTCTTCCCATGACACTGTACACCGTCCCTTCTTCCCATGACACAGTACACCTTCTCCTCTTCCCATGACACTGTAGACCTTCTCCTCTTCCCATGACACTGTATACCTTCTCCTCTTCCCATGACACTGTAGACCTTCTCCTCTTCCCATGACATTGTACACCTTCCCCTCTTCCTGTGACACTGTAGACCTTCTCCTCTTCCCATGACACTGTACACCTTCTCCTCTTCCCATGACAATGTACACCTTCTCCTCTTCCCATGACACTGTACACCTTCTCCTCTTCCCATGACACAGTAGACCTTCTCCTCTTCCCATGACATTGTACATCTTCTCCTCTTTCCGGGACACTGTACACCTTCTCCTCTTCCCATGACATTGTACATCTTCTCCTCTTCCCCTGACACTGTACACCTTCATCTCTTCCCTTGACACTGTACACCTTCTCCTCTTTCCGTGACACTGTAGACCTTCTCCTCTTCCCATGACATTGTACATCTTCTCCTCTTCCTGTGACACTGTACACCTTCTCCTCTTCCCATGAGACTGGAAGTTCCCCATCAGGTCCGCTCAAGCCAATGACGTAGGCGGGGTCTGACATACGAGGGGGCGGACCTGATGGGGAACTTCCTTCACTGTGTAATTCATGAATAGACCCGCCCCTTCTCATGTTCTGCATCTGGTCCGCTTAGCCTTACACCTAGTCATTGGCTGAGCGGACCTGATGGGGAACTTTAGAAGGGGCGGGTCTATTCATGTATTACACAGTGAAGGAAGTTCCCATCAGGTCCGCCCCCTCGTATGTCAGACCCCGCCTACGTCATTGGCCTGAGCGGACCTGATGGGGAACTTCCTTTACTGTGTAATTCATGAATAGACCCGCCCCTTCTCATGTTCTGCATCTGGTCCGCTTAGCCTTACACCTAGTCATTGGCTGAGTGGACCTGATGGGGAACTTTAGAAGGTTAGAAGGGGCGGGTCTATACATTTAATAGACTGCGGAGGAAGTTCCCCATCAGTTCCGCTCAGGCTCAGCCAATGACGGACAGCGCTGGACATCAGATCGCAGCGGGACACTGGATTTTATCGCTGGAATGTTTGTTTTTTTTTTAAAGGACTTTTCCAAGGTGTTTGTGTGTTTTTTTTACATTTTTTTACACTTTCTTCGTGAAATGGTATGGGTACAATGTACCCCTTACCAATTCACATGGGGGGGCGGGATATGGGGGTCCCCTTTGTTAAAGGGGTCTTCCAGATTCCGATAAGCCCCCTGCCCACATTCCCCCACAACCACCGGGCAAGGGTTGTGGGGATGAGGCCCTTGTCCCCATCAACATGGGGACATCCTCCCCATGTTGAGGGCATGTGGCCTGGCCTGGTACGGTTCAGGAGGGGCGCTCTCTCGTCCCCCCTCTTTTCCTGCGGCCTGACGTAGGCGGGGTCGGACATACCGAGGGGGATGACCTGATGGGGAACTTCGTTCGCTGTATAATACATGTATAGACCTGCCCCTTCTCATGTTCCGCATCTGGTCTGCTGAGCGGACCTGATGGGGAACTTTAGAAGAGGCGGGTCTATACATTTAAAACCCATCGGAGGAAGTTCCCCATCAGGTCCGCACAGGCACAACCAATGACGGACAGCGCTGGACATCGGGATCGCCGCGGGACACTGGATTTCATCGCTGGAATGTTTTCTTTTTTTATTATTTTTTTCTTTTTTAATAAAGGACTTTTTCAAGGTGTTTGTGTGTTTTTATTTACATTTTTTGACACTTTCTTCGTGAAATGGTAGGGGTACAATGTACCCCTTACCAATTCACATGACATCCTCCCCATGTTGAGGGCATGTGGCCTGGTACGGTTCAGGAGGGAGGGGGGGCTGCTCTCTCGTCCCCCCCCCCCCTCTTCCCCTGCGGCCGGCCAGGTTGCGTGCTCGGATAAGGGTCTGGTATGGATTTTTAGGGGGGACTCCACGCCATTTTTTTTTAAAATTTGCGGTGGGGTTCCCCTTAATATCCATTCCAGACCTAAAGGGCCTGGTAATTGAATTTGGGGGAACCCCCACGCTTTTTTTTTTTTATCAACGACTTTTCTATGTATTGATAAAAGCCGACAATTCATTAACCACTTAAGCCCCGGACCATTTCGGGCCATTAGGACCAGGCCTGTTTTTGGGATTCGGCACTGCGCTGCTTTAACTGTAAATTGTGCGGACATGCAATGTTGTACCCAAATGAAATTTGCGTCCTTTTCTTCCCACAAATAGAGCTTTCTTTTAATGGTATTTGATTGCCTCTGCGATTTTTATTTTTTGCGATATAAACAGAAAAAGACCGAAAATTTTGAAAAAAAATGATATTTTCTACTTTTTGTTATAAGAAAAATCGAATAAACTCAATTTTAGTCATACATTTAGGCCAAAATGTATTCAGCCACATGTCTTTAGTAAAAAAAATGTCAATAAGCGTATATTTATTGGTTTGCGCAAAAGTTATAGCGTTTACAAACTAGGGTACATTTTCTGAAATTTACACAGCTTTAAATTTATGACTGCCTATCTCATTTCTTGAGGTGCTAAAATGGCAGGGCAGTACAAACCCCCCCAAATGACCCCATTTTGGAAAGTAGACACCCCAAGGAAATTGCTGAGAGGCATGTTGAGCCCATTGAATATTTTTTTTTTGTCCCAAGTGATTGAATAATGACAAAAAAAAATTAAAAATTACAAAAAGTTGTCACTAAATGATATATTGCTCACACATGCCATGGTTATATGTGGAATTGCACCCCAAAATACATTCTGCTGCTTCTCCTGAGTACGGGGATACCACATGTGTGGGACTTTTTAGGAGCCTAGCCACGTACGGGACCCCGGAAACCAAGCACCGCCTTCAGGATTTCTAAGGGCGCAAATTTTTGATTTCACTCCTCACTACCTATCACAGTTTCGAAGGCCATAAAATGCCAAAATAGCACAAAACCCCCCCAAATGACCCCATTTTGGAAAGTAGACACCCCAAGCTATTTGCTGAGAGGCATGTTGAGCCCATTGAATATTTTTTTTTTTGTCCCAAATGATTGAATAATGACAAAAAGAAAAAAAAATGTACAAAAAGTTGTCACTAAATGATATATTGCTCACACATGCCATGGTTATATGTGAAATTACACCCCAAAATACATTCTGCTGCTTCTCCTGAGTACGGGGATACCACATGTGTGGGACTTTTTGGGAGCCTAGCCGCGTACGGGACCCCAAAAACCAAGCACCCGCCTTCAAGGTTTCTAAGGGCATACATTTTTGATTTCACTCCTCACTACCTATCACAGTTTTGAAGGCCATAAAATGTCAAAATAGCCCAAAACCCCCACAAATGACCCCATTTTGGAAAGTAGACACCCCAAGCTATTTTCTGAGAGGCATGGTGAGTATTTTACAGCTCTCATTTGTTTTTGAAAATTAAGAAAGACATTTTTTTTTCTTTTTTTTTTTCTTTTTTTACATTTTCAAAACTTTGTGACAAAAAGCGAGATCTGCAAAATACTCAACATACCTCTCAGCAAATAGCTTGGGGTGTCTACTTTCCAAAATGGGGTCATTTGGGGGGGTTTTGTGCCATCTGGGCATTCCATGGCCTCCGAAACTGTGATAGGCAGTGAGGAGTGAAATCAAAAATTTACACCCATAGAAATCCTGAAGGCGGTGCTTGGTTTTTGGGGTCCCGTACGCGGCTAGGCTCCCAAAAAGTCCCACACATGTGGTATCCCCGTACTCAGGAGAAGCAACAGAATGTATTTTGGGGTGTAATTCCACATATGCCCATGGCATGTTTGAGCAATATATAATTTAGTGACAACTTTTTGTACATTTTTTTTTTTTTTTGGTCATTATTCAATCACTTGGGACAAAAAAAAAATATTCAATGGGCTCAACATGCCTCTCAGCAAATAGCTTGAGGTGTCTACTTTACAAAATGGGGTCATTTGGGGGGGTTTTGAACTGTCCTGGCATTTTATGCACAACATTAGGAAGCTTATGTCACACATCATCCACTCTTCTAACCACTTGAAGACAAAGCCCTTTCTGACACTTTTTGTTTACATGAAAAAAAAATTTTTTTTGCAAGAAAATTATGTTGAACCCCCAAACATTATATATTTTTTTAAAGCAAAGGCCCTACAGATTAAAATAGTGGGTGTTGCATTTTTTTTTTCCACACAGTATTTGCGCAGCGATTTTTCAAACGCATTTTTTGGGGGAAAAACACACTTTTTTTATTTTTAATGCACTAAAAAACACTATATTGCCCAAATGTGTGATGAAATAAAAAAGATGATCATAGGCCGAGTACATGGATACCAAACACGACATGCTTTAAAATTGCGCACAAACGTGCAGCGGCGACAAACTACATTCATTTTTAAAAGCATTTAAAAGCCTTTACAGGTTACCACGTTAGATTTACAGAGGAGGTCTACTGCTAAAATGACTGCCCTCGATCTGACCTTCGCGGTGATACCTCACATGCATGATGCAATTGCTGTTTACATATGACGCTAGACCGACGCTTGCGTTCGCCTTTGCGCAAGAGCAGGGGGGACAGCGGTGCTTTTTTTTTTTTTTTATTATTTATTTGGCTTTTTTATTTTATTTTTAAACTGTGCCTTCCATATTTTATTTTTTTACCATTTTTATCGTTATCTCAGGGAATGTAAATATCCCCTATGATAGCAATAAGTAGTGACAGGTACTCTTTTTTTGAAAAAAATTGGGGGGTTAGATCCTAGATCTTTCCTCTGCCCTCAAAGCATCTGACCACACCAAGATCGGTGTGATAAAATGCTTTCCCAATTTCCCAATGGCGCTTTTTATATCCGGGGGGGGGACATTCCCTCCCACTGCTTGTAAAAGCAGTCTAGAGGCTAATTATCTGCTAGAATTGCTTTTACATGAAAGCCGGCTGCTGGCTGAAAAGAATGATACCAAGATGATACCTAAACCCGCAGGCATCATTCTGGTATAAACATTCAAAGTCCAGCAACATACCAGTACGTTGCTGGTCCTTGTTGGACATGTATTGTAATCTTTTTTTTCATACAGCCTATTGGCTGAACGAAAAAAAGAGATTGATTGGTGGGTATGCCCACCATTAGAATACCTCCCTTCATCCACCCACTTCTAATGATGGGCATATATGCCGAAGCATGGGGGCATCCTCCCGCAAAAAAGTTATGCCGCGTACACACGGTCAAGCCTTCGTCGGAATTTCGACCGTATGTACGCGGCATAAAAGGTTATGCCGCGTACACACGGTCGGACTTTTCCACGGGCAAGCCTCCGTTGGAATTTCGACCGTATATACGTTTTTTTTTTTCTTTTTTACACTTTTTTTTGTAACTTTACAACTGTAATGGTTCGGGTCTCTCAAAATGTAATGGCATCTTGGGAGACCCTGTGTAAGTGTGTCCTTGTCTGTGAAATGCTGTACCCTACGCTAAAACTTCACTTTTGAGTGGTAGCGTTCAAAACATTCACCTTGGACTGGTTGATATTGATGGTTGCTATGGACTGGTTGCTATGGACGGTTGCTATGGACAGTTGCTATGTACGGTTGCTACGGATTGGTTGTTATGGACGGTTGCTATGGATTGGTTGCCATGGACAGTTACTATGGACTGGATGCTATGGATAGTTGCTATGGATGGTTGCTATGGACAGTTGCTATGGACGGTTGCTATGGACTGGTTGCAATGGATGGTTGCTATGGACAGTTGCTATAGACTGGTTGCTATGTATGGTTGCTATGGACGGTTGCTATGGACTGGTTGCTATGGACGTTTGCTATGCACTGGTTGATATGGATCAGGCCTGTCTCTGCGAACGCTGCAGTTATGTGTGTTGTGTTTGGTAAGTGACAGTGATCGATCGATACTGCACTTGGGTGGGCTGGGCGGAGGGGCTAAACGCAGGCGCTAGCAGGTATCTGGGCTGATCCCGCTAACACTGCGTTTTTGGGAACCCTAAACCGCTGGGGATGCTAGTATAGATCTGATCAGATACTATACCACTAAGGGGGGTGTATGCTTTGCGCGTGGGTGTTAGCGTTACTGGCACTAACCTAACACTGCCTGGGGCGACGCAGACCCTCTCTGGCGCTAAAACCTAATTGATCTCACCCGCCGGGCGATCAGGGGGGTTAAACCTTTATTGGGTTATATACGGCGGGTGCCCTGGTGCTATAAAAAGCAAACTAATCAACCAGCGTCACCCGTAACCTTTATATGGTGATCACTGGTGAAAGGGTTAACTAGGGGCAATCAGGGGGTTAAAACCTTTATTAGGTTAAATATGGGGGTACCTGACACTATATAAAAACCTGACGGGTAACCTAAATAACTAAATAACTTACTGGCTAACCAGTGACACCAGTGACGCTTATACGGCGATCACTGGTGAAAGGGTTAACTCTAGGGGCAATCAGGGGGTTAAAATAATATATGGGGGTACCTGACACTAATAAAAACCTGCGGCAAACCTAAAAAAAAATAACTGCCTATCTAAAACACCAGCGACACGAATACAGCGATCGGAAAAACAATCGCTTAGTGACGCTGAAGTTAGGGGGTGAAAGGGTTACCTGGGGGGTGATCAAGGGGTTAAACCTTTATTAGGGGGGGTTAGGGGGCTACCCTGGACCTAAAGGGGCCTAATCCTAACTGCCCTGCAACTTTTTACAATCACAGATGACACTAAATGCAGTGATCAGTAAAATAAATGATCACTGCAATCAGTGACACTGTGATTGGGGGCTTTGGGGTGACCTGGGGGGTGATCTGGGGGTGACTGGGGGGTGAAATGTGTGCCTATGTGTACCTACGTGTCAGTGGACTGTTGGTGCACTAACCTGCTTCCTCTCTCCTCGGCGCCGGGAACGAAAAGACCGCAGCGAGGGAGATGACATCACTTCCTCCAGCCTGTGTTTACATTTCAGGCAGGAGGAAGCAATTTCATTCGCCGGGAGCGATCGCGAGGGGGGGGGCGGAATCGAGCGGCCGCCCCCTCATGCCTGATCGCTCCCGAACACTTAACGGCCGCTCACTGCAGTGAAGGGGGGTCCGGATGGACCCCCCAACTGCACAAAGGCGATCACGTAGATCTACGTGATTCTGCCTGTCTGTGCCATTCTGCTGACGTAAATCGGCGGTGGGCGGTCGTTAAGTGGTTAATAGCCGCGAGTGAGTTTTAAATGACTTTTTTTCCTTCAAAAATGACACTTTGTGCAGGGACAGTTCTAAGCACGGGAAACATGCGCAACTTTACATGCATATCATACGCACCCCCCAGGTACGAAATTTAAAGGAATATTTCACTTTTATTGTTTCATTTTAAGTATTATTAAAATCACCGCTCCCGTAAAAACTGCTGTTTTTAAAACTTTTTTTTGCATTGATACATGTCCCCTGGGGCAGGACCCGGGTCCCCAAACACTTTTTAGGACAATAACTTGCATATAAGCCTTTATAATTAGCACTTTAGATTTCTCCCATAGACTTTTCGAATTTGCCGCGAACACCCCAAATTGTTCGTTGTTCGGCGAACGGGCGAACAGGCAATGTTCGAGTCGAACATGAGTTTGACTCGAACTCGAAGCTCATCCCTACTGTACACCTTCTCCTCTTCCCATGACACTGTACACCTTCTCCTCTTCCCATGACACTGTAGACCTTCTCCTCTTCCCAATACTCTGTACACCTTCCCCTCTTCCTGAATACTGTACATCTTCTCCTCTTCCCATGACACTGTACACCTTCTCCTCTTCCCAATACTCTGTACACCTTCCCCTCTTCCTGTGACACTGTAGACCTTCTCCTCTTCCCATGACACTGTACACCTTCTCCTCTTCCCATGACACTGTACATCATCTCCTCTTCCCATGACACAGTACACCTTCTCCTCTTCCCATGACACTGTACATCATCTCCTCTTCCCATGACACAGTACACCTTCTCCTCTTCCCATGACACTGTACATCGTCTCCTCTTCCCATGACACAGTACACCTTCTCCTCTTCCCATGACACTGTACATCGTCTCCTCTTCCCATGACACAGTACACCTTCTCCTCTTCCCATGACACAGTACACCTTCTCCTCTTCCCATGACACTGTAGACCTTCTCCTCTTCCCGTGACACTGTAGACCTTCTCCTCTTCCAGTGACACTGTAGACCTTCTCCTCTTTCCATGACACTGTAGACCTTCTGCTTTTCCCGTGACATTGTAGACCTTCTCCTCTTCCCGTGACACTGTACACCTTCTCCTCTTCCTGTGACACCGTACACCTTCTCCTCTTCCCTTGACACTGTACACCTTCTCCTCTTCCCGTGACATTGTACATCTTCTCCTCTTCCTGTGACACTGTACACCTTCTCCTCTTCCAATGAGACTGGAAGTTCCCCATCAGGTCCGCTCAAGCCAATGACGTAGGCGGGGTCTGACATACGAGGGGGCGGACCTGATGGGGAACTTCCTTCACTGTGTAATTCATGAATAGACCCGCCCCTTTTCATGTTCCGCATCTGGTTCGCTTAGCCTTACACCTAGTCATTGGCTGAGCGGACCTGATGGGGAACTTTAGAAGGGACGGGTCTATTCATGTATTACACAGTGAAGGAAGTTCCCATCAGGTCCGCCCCCTCGTATGTCAGACCCCGCCTACATCATTGGCCTGAGCGGACCTGATGCGGAACTTCCTTTACTGTGTAATTCATGAATAGACCCGCCCCTTCTCATGTTCTGCATCTGGTCCGCTTAGCCTTACACCTAGTCATTGGCTGAGCGGACCTGATGGGGAACTTTAGAAGGTTAGAAGGGGCGGGTCTATACATTTAATAGACTGCGGAGGAAGTTCCCCATCAGTTCCACTCGGACAGCGCTGGACATCAGATCGCAGCGGGACACTGGATTTTATCGCTGGAATGTTTTTTTTTTTAAAGGACTTTTCCAAGGTGTTTGTGTGTTTTTTTTACATTTTTTTACACTTTCTTCGTGAAATGGTATGGGTACAATGTACCCCTTACCAATTCACATAGGGGAGGGCGGGATCTGGGGGTCCCCTTTGTTAAAGGGGTCTTCCAGATTCCGATAAGCCCCCTGCCCGCATTCCCCCACAACTACCGGGCAAGGGTTGTGGGGATGAGGCCCTTGTCCCCATCAACATGGGGACATCCTCCCCATGTTGAGGGCATGTGGCCTGGCCTGGTACGGTTCAGGAGGGGCGCTCTCTCGTCCCCCCTCTTTTCCTGCGGCCTGCCAGGTTGCATGCTCAGATAAGGGACTGGTATGGATTTTTGGGGGGACTCCACGCCATTTTTTTTAAATTTGGGTTGGAGTTCCCCTTAAAATCCATGCCAGATCTGAAGGGCCTGGTATGGATATTTGGGGGGAGCCGCACGCATTTTTTTTTTAATTTGCGGCGGGGTTCCCCTTAATATCTATACCAGACCTGAAGGGCCTGGTAATTGAATTTGGGGGGACCCCCACACTTTTTTTTTTTATCAATGACTTTTCTATGTATTGCCAGGAGCTGACAATTCATTAATAGCCGCGAGTGAGTTTTAAATTACTTTTTTTCCTTCAGAAATGACATTTTGTGCAGGGACAGTTCTAAGCATGAGAAACATGCGCGACTTTACATGCATATTATACACACCCCCCCAGGTACGAAAATTAAAGGAAAATTTCACTTTTATTTTTTCACTTTAAGCATTATTAAAATCACTGCTCCCGTAAAAACGTCAATTTTTAAAACTTATTTTTGCATTGATACATGTCCCCTGGGGCAGGACCCAGGTCCCCAAACACTTTTTAGGACAATAACTTGCCTTTATAATTAGCGCTTTAGATTTTGAACGTTCGAGTCCATTGTATTTAATAGGGTTCTAAAGTTCACGTGAACATTCTGTCTGTTCGCAGGTTGTGGTGCGAACCGAACAGGGGGGTGTTCGGCTCATCCCTGCTGTAGACCTTCTCCTCTTCCCATGACACTGTACATCATCTCCTCTTCCCATGACACAGTACACCTTCTCCTCTTCCCATGACACTGTACATCATCTCCTCTTCCCATGACACAGTACACCTTCTCCTCTTCCCATGACACTGTACATCGTCTCCTCTTCCCATGACACAGTACACCTTCTCCTCTTCCCATGACACTGTACATCGTCTCCTCTTCCCATGACACAGTACACCTTCTCCTCTTCCCATGACACAGTACACCTTCTCCTCTTCCCATGACACTGTAGACCTTCTCCTCTTCCCGTGACACTGTAGACCTTCTCCTCTTCCAGTGACACTGTAGACCTTCTCCTCTTTCCATGACACTGTAGACCTTCTGCTTTTCCCGTGACATTGTAGACCTTCTCCTCTTCCCGTGACACTGTACACCTTCTCCTCTTCCTGTGACACCGTACACCTTCTCCTCTTCCCTTGACACTGTACACCTTCTCCTCTTCCCGTGACATTGTACATCTTCTCCTCTTCCTGTGACACTGTACACCTTCTCCTCTTCCAATGAGACTGGAAGTTCCCCATCAGGTCCGCTCAAGCCAATGACGTAGGCGGGGTCTGACATACGAGGGGGCGGACCTGATGGGGAACTTCCTTCACTGTGTAATTCATGAATAGACCCGCCCCTTTTCATGTTCCGCATCTGGTTCGCTTAGCCTTACACCTAGTCATTGGCTGAGCGGACCTGATGGGGAACTTTAGAAGGGACGGGTCTATTCATGTATTACACAGTGAAGGAAGTTCCCATCAGGTCCGCCCCCTCGTATGTCAGACCCCGCCTACGTCATTGGCCTGAGCGGACCTGATGCGGAACTTCCTTTACTGTGTAATTCATGAATAGACCCGCCCCTTCTCATGTTCTGCATCTGGTCCGCTTAGCCTTACACCTAGTCATTGGCTGAGCGGACCTGATGGGGAACTTTAGAAGGTTAGAAGGGGCGGGTCTATACATTTAATAGACTGCGGAGGAAGTTCCCCATCAGTTCCACTCGGACAGCGCTGGACATCAGATCGCAGCGGGACACTGGATTTTATCGCTGGAATGTTTTTTTTTTTAAAGGACTTTTCCAAGGTGTTTGTGTGTTTTTTTTACATTTTTTTACACTTTCTTCGTGAAATGGTATGGGTACAATGTACCCCTTACCAATTCACATAGGGGAGGGCGGGATCTGAGGGTCCCCTTTGTTAAAGGGGTCTTCCAGATTCCGATAAGCCCCCTGCCCGCATTCCCCCACAACTACCGGGCAAGGGTTGTGGGGATGAGGCCCTTGTCCCCATCAACATGGGGACATCCTCCCCATGTTGAGGGCATGTGGCCTGGCCTGGTACGGTTCAGGAGGGGCGCTCTCTCGTCCCCCCTCTTTTCCTGCGGCCTGCCAGGTTGCATGCTCAGATAAGGGACTGGTATGGATTTTTGGGGGGACTCCACGCCATTTTTTTTAAATTTGGGTTGGAGTTCCCCTTAAAATCCATGCCAGATCTGAAGGGCCTGGTATGGATATTTGGGGGGAGCCGCACGCATTTTTTTTTTAATTTGCGGCGGGGTTCCCCTTAATATCTATACCAGACCTGAAGGGCCTGGTAATTGAATTTGGGGGGACCCCCACACTTTTTTTTTTTATCAATGACTTTTCTATGTATTGCCAGGAGCTGACAATTCATTAATAGCCGCGAGTGAGTTTTAAATTACTTTTTTTCCTTCAGAAATGACATTTTGTGCAGGGACAGTTCTAAGCATGAGAAACATGCGCGACTTTACATGCATATTATACACACCCCCCCAGGTACGAAAATTAAAGGAAAATTTCACTTTTATTTTTTCACTTTAAGCATTATTAAAATCACTGCTCCCGTAAAAACGTCAATTTTTAAAACTTATTTTTGCATTGATACATGTCCCCTGGGGCAGGACCCAGGTCCCCAAACACTTTTTAGGACAATAACTTGCCTTTATAATTAGCGCTTTAGATTTTGAACGTTCGAGTCCATTGTATTTAATAGGGTTCTAAAGTTCACGTGAACATTCTGTCTGTTCGCAGGTTGTGGTGCGAACCGAACAGGGGGGTGTTCGGCTCATCCCTGCTGTAGACCTTCTCCTCTTCCCATGACATTGTACATCTTCTCCTCTTTCTGTGACACTGTACACCAGGGATGAGCCGAACACCCCGAACAATTTAAATTACACAGTGAAGGAAGTTCCCCGCTCAGGCCAATGACGTAGGCGAGGTCGGACATACCGAGGGAGATGACCTGATGGGGAACTTCGTTCGCTGTATAATACATGTATAGACCCGCCCCTTCTCATGTTCCGCATCTGGTCCGCTGAGCGGACCTGATGGGGAACTTTAGAAGAGGCGGGTCTATACATTTAAAACACATCGGAGGAAGTTCCCCATCAGGTCCGCACAGGCACAACCAATGACGGACAGCGCTGGACATCGGGATCGCCGCGGGACACTGGATTTCATCGCTGGAATGTTTTCTTTTTTTATTATTTTTTTCTTTTTTAATAAAGGACTTTTTCAAGGTGTTTGTGTGTTTTTATTTACATTTTTTGACACTTTCTTCGTGAAATGGTAGGGGTACAATGTACCCCTTACCAATTCACATGACATCCTCCCCATGTTGAGGGCATGTGGCCTGGTACGGTTCAGGAGGGAGGGGGCCGCTCTCTCGTCCCCCCCTCTTCCCCTGCGGCCGGCCAGGTTGCGTGCTCGGATAAGGGTCTGGTATGGATTTTTAGGGGGACTCCACGCCATTTTTTTTAAATTTGGGGTGGAGTTCCCCTTAAAATCCATTGCAGATCTCAAGGGCCTGGTATAGATATTTAGGGGGAACCCCACGCCATTTTAAAAAAAAAATTGCGGTGGGGTTCCCCTTAATATCCATTCCAGACCTAAAGGGCCTGGTAATTGAATTCCCATGACACTGTACACCTTCTCCTCTTCCCATGACACTGTAGACCTTCTCCTCTTCCCATTTCTCTGTACACCTTCCCCTCTTCCTGTGACACTGTAGACCTTCTCCTCTTCCCATGACACTGTACACCTTCTCCTCTTCCCATGACACTGTACACCTTCTCCTCTTCCCATTTCTCTGTACACCTTCCCCTCTTCCTGAGACACTGTAGACCTTCTCCTCTTCCCATGACACTGTGCATCGTCTCCTCTTCCCATGACACAGTACACCTTCTCCTCTTCCCATGACACTGTACATCGTCTCCTCTTCCCATGACACAGTACACCTTCTCCTCTTCCCATGACACTGTACACTTTCTCCTCGTCCCATGACACTGTAGACCTTCTCCTCTTCCCGTGACACTGTAGACCTTCTCCTCTTCCGGTGACACTGTAGACCTTCTCCTCTTTCCATGACACTGTAGACCTTCTGCTTTTCCCGTGACATTGTAGACCTTCTCCTCTTCCCGTGACACTGTACACCTTCTCCTCTTCCCTTGACACCGTACACCTTCTCCTCTTCCCTTGACACTGTACACCTTCTCCTCTTCCCGTGACACTGTAGATCTTCTCCTCTTCCCGTGACACTGTACACCTTCTCTTCTTCCATGATTGCAGCACTTTGAGGGGGCACCACAGAGCTTGTGCCCTGCTTCACCAGCCCAGCAATGATTTTCACCTCTCTCCCAGTGTGAGAATCCCGCCGTTCACACAGTGTAGACCTCTGTTGCTAACAAGCCTTAACACGTTGTTTGGATCCAGTTCTCTTTCTTTACTGGTACCACCAGGCTAGGTCCATAGGTTCCCTGTGCCACGATAACAGTCCTGGGTATGGGGGGTACTAATTGCTTGGGAGGGGGTAATTTTGCCATTTTTATTGAAGGGATATCAAGTGAAAATAAAAACAAAATATTAGTACAATTATAAAAATTTCACAATATCTTCCCAGAAGTTTTTAAAGGGCCCTAAAGTATTAAAATTTTCAGAATAACAGGATATTTGTTTTGAGCAACTCAACCCCTACAAATCAGCTCCTGGGTAGATAAATATTACATGTCTTATTATTTTTTATTTATTTTTTGTGACAGGAGCACTTTATTGAAGTAATACAATGCGTGTGGTTCCTGTAAAGAAATTCAAAGTGCAAAAAAGAAAACCGAAAAGATTATTATAGTAAAAAAAAATAAAAATTACAATATCATTTCAAAGTCTTTAAAGAGCTCTAAAATATTAAAATTTTCATAATTTCTATTGACAGGATATCAAGCGATTTCTTTAGCAGCTGCAGCGGCAAAGAAGACAAGACAATAAAGGTAACGAGTTTCACTAATTTCCATTTAATGAACGAAATGAAGTCAGCTTGTGTGGGAGGCGCAGATTTGCATTATCTATGTCTCGGTATTGCAGCTGTTAGACCCCTGGGGTTCCCGTCTTGGAAATTCACAAAGAAAAATAAGTTGCATAAAGTATTAGAGCGACAAAGAAGAGCCCGCAAATCATCTTCAGCATTGTTAAACAAAGAGCTCCATATCACGTGTACCCACCGGAGTACAGCTTTTGTAGGGATTTCAAAAAAGTTGACAAAGTTTCACATTTGACTTCAAAGTAGAAAAGCCCGAAGTTTGCACCAAAATCCAAAAATTCAAGCTAAGTTTATTTATTTATTTATTATCAGCACCAGGGTTGGTACTTACAATGAATGAAACAAGTCCTGTTTGCTGGTGGCAGCTCACCTCCTTCCTCTTAATTTCTCTGCCCCCCCTAGATACCCCAGTCTTCCAAAAAAGACAATATGTCCACCCAGCCTTGGGATACCGATGTCCCTGTTGCCCTTCACTTTAGAAGACCCCTTAGCCCTGGAAGTGACTGTGTTTTTTTGGAACCCCAGTCTTCCAGTCCTGAGTGGTTGATACAAGTCGCTGGATAAATGCTGACTATGCCCACCCATTCAACCCCGAAGCTCCATTCATAAAAGTTGTACTATCAGTTCCCGCAATGAAAAGCATTCAATGAATTGGGGGAGGTGAATGAAAGGTCTACCTCCTTTATTCAAAGAGATATTTTCATTGTTGGAAACGATAGTACAGCTTCTAGAGATGGCAATGACGGAAAAATTTGTTTCGTTTCATTTCGAAAATGTGTTATATTAGAATGGTTCGTTTTCAGAATTTGTTGTGTATATTTGTTATTTTCAAATCAATTCAAAACTCAAATTTGAAATTTTAATTCAAAATTTTTGTTTCAAAATTCTAATTTCGAAGTTCGAATTTTGAAAGATGGCTATAATTTGTTCTATTTTATTCTATTCTATTCTAGTCTATTAAATTTTATTCTAATCTATTCCATTTGTTTCTATTCTATTATTTTATTTAAATTTTTTTTCCATTTTAGTGTATTATATTATTTTATTTTCTATTTTATTCTATTCTGTTTTATTCTATTATTTTTTTATTTTTTATTCTATTCTTTTTTATTCTATTCTATTCTTTAACCCCTTCCCGACCAGCCGCCGCAGTTATATATATAACTGCAGCAGGTTGGCTCCCCTGGGCGAACCGTTGTAACTTTACGTTGGCTCGCCTTTTGACCACTAGGGGGCGCACGCGCCCCGCCGGAGCCGATGTGCGATCGCTCCACACAGAGACAGAATGGACATCTATCAATGTAAATTTAAAAAAAAAAAAAAACATTTTCCTCAGTTTAGGCCGACATGTATTCTTCTACATATTTTTGGTAGTAATAAATATTATTATAGCAAAAAGTACAAAATATTGTGTTTTTTTCAAAATTGTCGCTCTTTTTTTGTTTATAGCGCAAAAAATAAAAAATGCAGAGATGATCAAATACCCCCAAAAGAAAGCTCTATTTGTGGGAAAAAAAGGACGTCAATTTTGTTTGGGTACAATGTTGCACAATCGGGCAATTGTCAGTTAAAGCGACGCAGTGCCGTATCGCAAATAATGGCCTGGTCATTGAGTAGCCAAATCTTCCGGGGCTCAAGTGGTTAGGGTAGCCTTAGTAGGAATCATCTTAAGTTTTATACCTTGGAAGAAAAGGTTTGGAGGGGGAGGCTAAAATGGGGGTCACCACTTCAGACAAATTATATATTTTTATTCTATATTAAATGAATAATTTGATTACGGTATAACTGATACTGATTAACGTATGTTTCTCTCTTTTGATTTGTAGTCACAAATTGATAATTGCTTTATAATATCCTGTGTATGTGTACAATTAAGCTCCTGAAGAAGCGGTATTTTTGCCCGTGAAACATGTTGAGCAATCAATATACAGATGGTATCACTGTTTAAATTGTCACACCAGTGTGACTTTAGAGCTTGTGTTTGTTAATTAATTTAGCTTTTTTTTAAATTGTGTATTTTAAAATATTTTTGTAATAAAATTTATAAAATCTCATTAAATTGAGACTGTTATCCCAAGTCTTTGTACGGTACCATTAAAGTCCATTTCAGCCTCCCCTTCCAAACCTTTTCTTCCATGTTGTCGGGACAAAGGTACCATAATATTGTATTACAATTTGGCACTTTTCCAAATAAGTTGTATACCTTACTGTATTTATTGCAATGTTTCCATTTCAAATTTATTTTCAAATTCAAATACATTTTTTTCAAATTCATTTACGAATTTGAATTTGGATAATTTGTCTTATTACAATTTATTTTGGATTCGTTGAAATTCATGACTATTGTGATTCGGAAATTCGGATACATCCAAATCTCTAAATAATGATTTGTAAAACTTTGTAAAATTTGTAAAGAAACAAAAATTGCACAGCTGCTATGAATGGAGGGGAGAGGCAGAAAGGGGTGAGCATGGCCAGCACTTTTGACAAGTGGCAGTGACACAATTAGTTTTACTGATGAATACACGGTGCAGGTATCTACCAGAAATCAGTAACAACAGAGAAAAGTGCTACTACCCAGATTAATGAGAATCCTCCTTAGCTGCTGGATGCAGGATGTGCTGTTGCTCAGCTGTCAATGTGATGAATGGATGAAAGACAATCCGCAACTCCATACATGCTCTTAAATTTGTGAGCAAGGCCATTATGGCCAAAACGGGTTACATCTGCTGTACACACTCATCTTCTATGGAGATACAATAAATCTGGACTGATTTAAGAGCATGTATTGAGTTGCGGGGACCTGGCAGAGACCTGCAGCAAATTTTTGCATGCTCCGCAGTGGTGACCCGTCCATAGAGGGAACACGGGCGCCACCTCCTCTATCCATGTGTCCAGCTCCCTGATCTACATATCAGTGGTTCCGGACCATGGATTCCAACGGGGGGGTTTGAAGCACATGATTAGAGCCAGAGGATCTGATAGGCTTCAAAAAAGGGTGAGCTCGAGGGGCAGAGCATTGCGCTCCGAGCCCTCCCAGTTGTGTGACCATAGTGACTGACAATGACAATGACAATGACTGTTCTCTGTATTTCATTAATAGCCGCGAGTGCTTTTAAATGACTTTTTTTCCTTCAGAAATGACACTTTGTGCAGGGACAGTTCTAAACACGGGAAACAAGCGCTACTTTACAGGCATACTATACACACCCCCCAGGTACGAAATTTAAAGGAATATTTCACTTTTATTGTTTCACTTTAAGCATTATTAAAATCACTGCTCCCGGAAAAACTGACGTTTTTAAAACTTTTTTTTGCATTGATACATGTCCCCTGGGGCAGGACCCCGGTCCCCAAACACTTTTTAGGACAATAACTTGCATATTAGCCTTTATAATTAGCACTTTAGATTTTTCATGTTCGAGTCCCATAGACTTTAACGGTGTTCGGATGTTTGAACAAATTTATTGCCTGTTCGCAAGTTCTGGTGCGAACCGAACTGGGGGGTGTTCGGCTCATCCCTACTAGCTACATCAAAGAAGAAGTCTAGGCAGCTAAATGGCCAGATCCACTGTCAATGAGCCAGCAGTGGTTGATGACCGGATCAGATTGGCAGCCTGTAGTTCACATAGAAGGGTGACAACACTCCCTCATCATTGGGAGTAGGTGGGATACTGTTGTCTCCTTATTACAGAAATGCTTCAAGGAGAGCAGAAGCCGGAAAGATAAATAATTATTCCGTCAAACCAATATAAAACTCCAATATATTCAAAGCTTCATGTAAAAGGCAAACCGAGAGCTCTTTAAACAAACCTAGTATTTGAGGTCACTTACATCTTACCGAATTAGTTTAGACATACTGAGCTTTTTGCCTGGAAATATCTGGAAGTCTTCACATTACAGATGGTTGGGGTTAATAATTAAAAGCTGTGCCGGTGCTGGTGACTGCATTGCTTTACAGAGAGCTGATTTTTTTATTAGGCTTTTTTGGGTTCCTGCATGTGTCCATAAATAATATTTGTAAAGCACATTAGAAAAAATATATAAATGTGAATAATACATTTAACCCCCCCCCCCCAGCCAAAGCATCCATTGGCTTCCACTAGCCCAGTGTATTAAATTCAAATACTAACAATACCATGCAAAAAAACATCCTCAATTCTGCCCTGAGTTAATTTACCAACCTTATCCAGGGTCATAGCTCTGTTTTTGGGGGGGATGTTCAGTCTTGGGCACGCACATGGGAACAATAAGGTGGCATGCTCTGCATGCCACAACAAATTTGGCAAAACGCACTAACAGTGCGAGGGGCTGTTAGCAGTAACATATACCACTGTCCTTGTACTCTAGATACATAAGGCCATGTATAACATATGTAGCACCCTCTAGTGTGCTACTAGTGTTAGAGCAGGCAAAACATAGCTTTGAAGGTAAAGGTAACTGCCAGCGCAAATACATGAATGCACACGTAGATTGGGATAAAGCAATTAGTCCATGACAAAATGTCAGGCAGTTCAAGGGTTAAGAAGCAATAATATGGCTGTTCAATAGCGGCTGCTGTCCTCAGAGAGCTGGCTCTGTAGTAGACAAGAAGAGGTAGAAAAGGAAGTGCCACCTAAGTGCAGTATTAAAACAGTTCCTTTAATGGCAGAGTATGCAATCACACTTACAAGAAATAAAAGATAAAAAGGCTCATCTGTGAAGTAATGGAGTCCTCAGTCCCGGATCTGTAGGATGCAGAGTTGAAAAGTTGCAGAGTGTTCTGGCTCGGTCTGAAGCCTGTCCTGTGGCCATCAGGAGGAGGCTTGGTCCGGCGTGGAACGCACTTGACGTCACGGGTCACGTGATTACTTCCAGGGGAGGGTTTCCATGGAAGGCAGGTGGCTGATTGGGCTACGCGCTCGGAGCCACTGCTCCTTCTATTGGCCTAGTGATGGAGTGTTGGGGCTAAGCTTTATGTGTATGATGGTGCCGTGGGACTACAGGTCCCAGCGCGGATCAAAAATGCAGCTGTCATTAAAGGAACTGTTTTAATACTGCACTTAGGTGGCGCTTCTTTTTCTACCTCTTCAAAACATAGTTTTGGCTTATGGTTGAGTTATGGAATCTGGGTCAGGGTTTATTTGAGTTCAGGGCTGGATGACTCATACAGGCAGGTCTCTGGTGCCTTCCTCTGGTTCTGGAAAGTTGGAGAACGTTCTTGAAACTGGAGGGCGGAGGCTAGTAGGGTCGTTCTATATACTCAGGGGAGTTTGGCCAATCCCCAGGCAGTGGGCCTGTCAGGGTGGTTGAGCCAGCCCTTAAGTATGGGTGAGTTATGCTGGCAGGGGGAGTAGGGGTGGAAGATGGAGATGGAGTGCTGAGGAGTCTGTCAATGGCCTTAAGGGGCCCTCTAGGTCTATGGGGGCCCCAAAGGCTGGAGGTTCCTGCTGGCTCAGGAAGAATCCCATCTGCAGAGCGGTGTGATCGGGACCATCACCTGGAGTACATCAGCACAGTCAGGGACACTACAAGGGGAAAGTCTGCCATATTTAGTCAGCTTTCTGGAGGGACAACGGTGTGCTTCATCCTTACCCTGAGAGATCTCTAGAGCAACCAGTTATGGGACTGACTTCTTGTGTCTGGCTGCAAGTGGAAAATGCATGTTTCCTGGCTGTGCAAGAATAGGAGAGTCGGTTGCCAGCAGCCCCTACGGGGGGTAGTACTACACATGAATACAGGCATAATTCTGCACCCAGGAAATCCAGGTGCTGCATATACGAGGCGTCTTCAGAAAGTTTCCACACTTTTATACTTTTGTTGGAAATGGTGAGGGCAGGAGGAGTAGTAATTGATCGTGTCTGAGAGTGTCATGTGACTAGTCTGTCTGGCAAGCTGACTGACCTTGTAATTTAGTATATGAGTTCTCATGCTGTGGTGATGATGGCTGTGAAACAAATAAAAAAAAAGTACGGAAACATTTTGAAGAACCCTCGTAGCTGCCCATTGATATGAATGAGTATATGGTACATGGGTAGACACCAAAATTCATGCATACCCATTTATAGCCTGTTAACGTACTCCCCAAAAGCAGACTTTCTGTATGCTACACATTGTGCTCACACAAGTGAAAGAGGGGGAACCTAATGCTCCGCCTACCCTCCTCAACACTGCATCTTCTCCCCTGCCCGGAGGTATGACAATACGAGGAGGAGAGGAAGATGACTGGAACACCCAGGCAGCGGCCAGCACAGCACAATTACTGGGATGGACGAGAAGAGAGGAGGGCAGTGTTTTTATTACAGGGAGATTGTGAGTCTGTCTATTTTTTTACAGGAGTCTAGAGACACCATGGGGGGGGCAGATGCAGGAGGCCCCATAATACTCTCCTGGTTCCCCCACCACAGTGTCCTCCCCCCACCACTACAGTGACCCCCTGTTACCTCCCCCCCACCACAGTGTCCTCTCCCCACCACTATAGTGTCCCCCTGTGTCCTTCACCCCCACCACAGTGTCCCCCTGTGTCCTCCACCCCACCACAGTGTCCCCCTGTGTCCTCCCCCACCACAGTGTCCCCCTGTGCCCCCCCACCACAGTGTCCTCCCCTCATCACTACAGTGTCCCCCTGTGTCCTCCACCCCACCACAGTGTCCTCCCCTCACCACTACAGTGTCTCCCTGTGTCCTCCACCCCCACCACAGTGTCTCCCTGTGTTCTCCACCCCACCACAGTGTCCCCATGTGTCCTCCCCCACCACAGTGTCCTCCCCCCACCACTACAGTGTCCCCCTGTGTCCTCCACCCCCACCACAGTGTCCCCCTGTGTCCTCCCCCACCACAACAGTGTCCCCTGTGTCCTCCCCCCACCACAGTGTCCCCCTGTGTCCTCCACCCCCACCACAGTGTCCCCCTGTGTCCTCCACCCACCACAGTGTCCCCCTGTGTCCACCCCCCCCACCACAGTGTCCCCCTGTTCTTCCCCATTGCCACAGTGTCCCCCTGTGTCTCCCCCCCACGGTGTCCCCCTGTGTCCCCTGTCCCCACTGCATCGCTCTCTGTCCTCATTGCACTGCATCTCTCTGTCTGTCCCCGGCATCCCACTCTGTCCCTGGCGTCACTCTCTGTCCTCATTGCACTGCGTCCCTCTCTCTGTCCCCGGTGTACCTCTCTGTCTGTCCTCAGCATCCCTCTCTGTCACCAGCATCCCTCTCTGTCTGTCCCTGGCATACCTCTCTGTCTGTCCCCAGTGTCCCTCTCTGTCCCTGGCTTCCCTCTCTGTCCTTAATGCATTGCGTCCCACTCTCTGTCCCCGGCGTCCCTCTCTGTCTGTCCCCAGCGTCCCTCTCTGTTCCTGGCATCCCTCTCTGTCCTCATCACAATGCATCCCTCTCTGTCCTCATTGCACTGCATCCCTCTCTGTCCCTGGCATCCCGCTGGCAACTCTCTCTGTCCTCATCGCACTGTGTCCCTCTGTCTGTCCCCAACATCCCTCTCTGACCCCAAAATTCCTCTCTGTCCTCATCGCACTGCGTCCGTCTCTGTCCCTGGTGTCCACCTCTGTCCTCATAGCACTGCGTCCCTCTCTGTCCCCAGCCAGAGTGGGGCTGCACTGATGAGGCTGCACTGATGGGCACTGATAGGGCTGCACTGATGGGCACTGATAGGGCTGCACTGATGGGCACTGATAGGGCTGCACTGATGGGCACTGATAAGGCTTCAATGTTGAACACTGATGAGGCAGCACTCTTAATCTGCACTAATATGTTGCACTGATGGGCACTGATAGGCTGCACTGATGAGGCCGCACTGATTGACTGCACTGATGGGGACTACTGAGGTTGCACTGATGGTCACTGATAAGCTTTATGTTGACATTGTTCAAAAATTTTTGGTAATATTTATTTTTTTAACTTAATTCTGCATAAAACCTTTAACAGTGTAATTTCATAAGATAATTTACAAGGGCGTGTCTAGGGGCGGGGCAGTCTGGAACTCGTTATCCCAATCTTTGCGGCTACTTTGTCCATCTTTAGATGATCCCAAAAAATCTCTTCCAGGAAGGCCATCCAACCTCCACCTAACAACTGCACTTCTACCCTCTTCATCAGCTTATTCTCGACAGCTATTATTTTTTTTTCACCTCTTGCCCATCCCTTTTAGATTGCAAGCTCTCATGTATTGACTTGTATTGTAACAGTTGTGTTTCCCTTTATTTTGTAAAGCACTGCACAAACTACTGGAACTATATAAATCCTGTATAATAATAAGAGTTTTACCGTCTCTCTCATTAAATTTTAAATTCATGGGATTAAGGGGAAGGGGATTAAGGGGAAAAAATGCAGTCATTAATTAGTTCCCACATTTAGCTTGTAAAACCCACACCAATTATGAACTTCTTTGGCTTTGAAGACATTCACCAGGGAGAGCGCCTTAAACTTATATATTTAGAAAAAAAAGTTGTTATTGTTGTTATCTTATTTATTAATATTCTGATTATGTCCTCCAATTTTTAAAGACCCATCCACTAAAAAAAGATCCACGTCCCTTTTTTGTGCCTCCCCCCCCCCCCCCCTTAGAGTTCAATCTTTAAGGAAAACCAGCATCCTGCTTGTGATCTCCATTATCATCTTAAAGCAACTTGTCATGAAGATGGGTATGCAGATTAAAAGTAGCTTTCTTTGAGATTTAATGTTGTCTTGATTGGGTCTCCATGCTGCCATATTACAAGATAAACTTATCTGCAATGAATATTCAGAGCATGTGTAACCAGAAGCATGCCAAGGCAGCAGATAATGCAATCCTGGCACACTCTTTCTTTTCACCACTTCTAATTGTAAAAGTTAATCATTAAAGTGATATTGTGATCACCCCCCCCCCCCAAAAAAAAAGCATGTTCCTGCAAAAATAATAAATTATACTCCACTCTCTGGTGGCATATGTTTTATACCTTCCCCTCCTTTTCAGCACTTACCCTCCATAACACTGTCAGGACCTTGAGTTAAACCCAAGACCACTGCAGGGTCTTGCAGTAGCTCTTCTTGCTGAGCCACCTGAGATGCTGGACAGCTCCCTCCCTGATCCCTTGGACAAACTTACTTTCTATCTTGTTTCTGGTGAACCTTGAACCCCTTGCTCCTCCCATGATCTCCTTGCTCCTGCTTCCTGTTTAGGCCATGCCTTTGCACTTCCTGTTTGCCAGATTATTGTGTTCTTCTCCAGCCAATATCTTGTGCTTTATGCTCCTTCTACTGTCTTTATCTTCATTACCATTCATTACCGACCTTTTGCTTGACTATGCTTCTGCTTGAGCCCAGTCAGAAGCCATTTGTTACCAACCTTTGATATGTTTCCACTCGATCCCAACCTGCAAACACTTGTTACCGATCTTTGACTTCCTTACTAACCACACTTCTGCTTGATCCCTACCTTCTATATCTGTTACTGCACCCCGGCTTCCTCACCTCCTGGTGGGGCGAACCTGAGGACCTCAATCTGGCACTAGCATGCAGCAAAACCCATCTCCGCCATTAGGAGCTCTGTAAAGACTTGTTCGTGCTTAGACCCTGCGCTTAGGGTGAGCTCACATCACCCACCAGTCAAAACTGCTTGTTCATTTATCCTGGTTTCTGTGTGAGCCTTTCCACTGCTATAGACACAGGCCTCTGAGACTGACCCCCTGATAGTGACACATACTCTTCAGCACTCAACATGTCAGGCACCTGTGTCCCTCTCCACTTGCTGTGGTTCCATCCTTCCACCTCTATGCCACTACAGGACTCAGCAGTTACATAGAGGATGGGATCACAGGAAGTAGTGGGTGACACGGCATCAATTATTTTAACTGCTTGGGGCCTAAGCTTTAAGAAATAATAAATGACCACTTACTATTGTAGCACCCTCCTAGTATAGGTGTTAGGATGTACATAGTTAGGTTAGTGTAATTTGCTCCTCCACCTAACGGGGGAGCTAGAGTGCCCATCAATGCAACCTCATTAGTTCCCATCAGTGCAGCCTCATCAGTGCCAATCAGTGCAGCCTCATCCGTGCCCATCAGTGCAGCCTCATCAGTGCTCATCAGTATAGCCTATCAGTGACCATCAGTGCAGCCTCATCAGTGTCCATCAGAGCAGCTTCATCAGTTCAGCCTCATCAGTTCCCATCAGTGCAGCCTCATCAGTTCCCATCAGTGAAGCCTCATGGGTGCCCATCAGTGCAGCCTCATGAGTGCCCATCAGTATAGCCTATTAGTGACCATCAGTGCAGCCTCATCAGTGCCCACCAGTATAGCCTATCAGTGCCCATCAGTATAGCCTATCAGTGACCATCAGTGAAGCCTCATTAGTGCCCATCAGAGCAGCTTCATCAGTGCCAATCAGTGCAGCCTCATCAGTTCCTATCAGTGTCCATCAGTGCAGCCTCATCAGTGCCCATCAGTGCCGCCTCATCAGTGCCATCAGTATAGCCATATCAGCGCACATAAGTGAAGGAAAAAATTACCTGTTTGCAACATTTTATAACAAACTATGAAAAGCATATTTTTTCATTTGTTTAGCAAAATAAAAACCCAGCAGTAACTAAATACCACCAAAAGAAAGCTCTATGTGTGTGAAAAAATGATAAAAAATTTCATATGGGTACAGTGTTGCATGACCGCACAATTGTCATTCAAAGTGCGACAGCGCTGAAATCTGAAAATTGGCCTGGGCAGGAAGGGGGTGAAAGTGCCGGGTATTGAAGTGGTTAATTTGGCATTGCACACCTGTTGCAGTCATGGCATATAAAATGTAGCAAATTGTTAACAAAGGGCTTGCACACCTTTTGTCAGTAAGGCCCCTTTCACACTGAGGCGCTTTGCAGGCGCCATTACGCTAAAAATAGCGCCTGCAAAGCGTCCTGAAAAAGCCGCTACTTTGTATCCAGTGTGAAGCGGTGCTCTGGCAGGAGGGTAAAAAAACTCCTGCAAGCCACATCTTTGAGGCGCGATAGGAGCGGTAAAAATATCACTCCTATAGCGCCCCTGCCCATTGAAATCAATGGGATAGCACCTCCAAAACGCCCGCAAAAGGCTGCAAAGAGGCGTTATTGCAGGCGTTTTCAACCCTTTTTCTGTGATTTTAACCCCCGCTAGCGCCCGCAAATCGTGGCAAAAACGACGGTATAGCGGCGCTAAAAATAGCGCCGCTATACCGCCAGCGCATCCAGTGCTTCCGTGTGAAAGTAGCCTTAGAAGCGGGGTCTGCTCCATTTTCGCAGTTTAGAAGTGTGGTGCAGGCTTTATTCCTGTCTCATTTTATATCACCACCCCCCCCTCCAGGTCTTTAGATATTAACCACTTAACGACCGCTCACTGTATATATACGTCGGCAGAATGGCACCGACAGGCACAATCACGTAGAGCATACGTGATTGCCTTTGTACAGTTGGGGGGTCCAATCGGACCCCCCTTCTGTACAGTGAGCGGTGGCTAAGTGTCCGGGAGCGTTCCGGGATGAGGGGGCAGCCATTCGTTTCTGGCCACCCCCTCGCGATCGCTCCCGGCGAATGGAAATGCCCCCTCTGTCTGTGTCAGACAGAGGGAGCAGGAGGAAGTGATGTCATCTCTGGTGCGGCGCTCACATATACCGAGCGCCGTACAAGAGAAGACATCAGGTCAGTGCACACAACACTACACTGAAACCAGGACACATAGGGACATAAATCGCCCCCCCAGGCCCCCCCAGACACCCCAGATCACCCCCCAGATCACCCCCCCAGCCCCCAGTCACAGTGTCACTGATTGCAGTGACCATTTATTTAGTGATCACTGCAATCAGTGACATTTGTGACTGTAAAAGTGTCACCAAAGTTTAGTCTTAGGTCCAGTGTAGCCCCCTAACCCCCCCTAATAAAGGTTTAACCCCCTGATCACCCCCCAGATAACCCTTTCACCTCCTATCACCACTGTCACTAAGCGATCATTTTTCTGATCGCTGTCTTAGCGTCAGTGATGCCGATCGGCAGCCAGTATTTTTTTTTAGGTTCGCCGCAGGTTTTTATAGCGTCAGGTACCCCAATATATTATCTAATAAAGGTTTAACCCCCTTGATCGCCCCCCAGGTAACCCTTTCACCCCCTATCACCACTGTCGCTAAGCAATTGTTTTTCTAAACGCTGTCTTAGTGTCGGTGATGCAGATCGGTAGCCAGTAATTTTTTTTAGGTTCGCCGCATGTTTTTATAGCGTCAGGTACCCCAATATATTATCTAATAAAGGTTTAACCCCCTTGATCGCCCCCCAGGTAACCCTTTCACCCCCATCACCACTGTCACTAAGCGATCGTTTTTCTAAACGCTGTCTTAGTGTCGGTGATGCAGATCGGTAGCTGGTAATTTTTTTTAGGTTCGCCGCAGGTTTTTATAGCGTCAGGTACCCCAATATATTATCTAATAAAGGTTTAACCCCCTTGATCGCCCCCCAGGTAACCCTTTCACCCCCATCACCACTGTCACTAAGCGATCGTTTTTCTAAACGCTGTCTTAGTGTCGGTGATGCAGATCAGTAGCTGGTAATTTTTTTTAGGTTCGCCGCAGGTTTTTATAGCGTCAGGTACCCCCATATATTATCTAATAAAGGTTTTAACCCCCTGATTGCCCCTAGTTAACCCTTTCACCAGTGATCACCATATAAGTGTTACGGGTGACGCTGGTTAGTTAGTTTGCTTTTTATAGTGTCAGGGCACCCGCCGTATATAACCCAATAAAGGTTTAACCCCCTGATCGCCCGGCGGGTGATATCAATTAGGTTTTAGCGTCAGAGAGGGTCTGCGTCACACCCCAGGCAGCGTCAGGTTAGTGCCAGTAACGCTAACACTCACGTGTGAAGCATACACCCCCCTTAGTGGTATAGTATCTGAACAGATCAATATCTGATCTGATCAGATCTATACTAGCGTCCCCAGCAGTTTAGGGTTCCCAAAAACGCAGTGTTAGCGGGATCAGCCCAGATACCTGCTGGCACCTGCGTTTTGCCCCTCCGTCCAGCCCAGGCCACCCAAGTGCAGTATCGATCGATCACTGTCACTTACAAAACAAAAACACACATAACTGCAGCGTTCGCAGAGACAGGCCTGATCCCTGCGACTCCAGTGCTGTAGGAGGTGATTTCACCACCACAGTTAAAAAAAAAAAAAGCATATATGCCAAAGCATTGGGGCAGCAGGGGCGGAGGAGTGATTTTGCTCCTAATGCCGCGTACATACGGTCGAAATTCCGACGGAGGCTTGCCCGTGGAAAAGTCTGACCATGTGTGTGCGGCATAACTTTTTTGCGGGAGGATGCCCCCATGCTTCGGCATATATAAATGGTGCGTGTATGCCCATCATTGGAAGTGGGTGGATGAAGGGCGGTATTCTAATGGTGGGCATACCCACCGATCAATCTCTTTTTTCGTTCAGCCAACTGGCTGCATGAAAAAAAAAGATTACAATACATGTCCAACAAGGACCAGCAACGTACTGGTATGTTGCTGGACTTTGAATGTTTATACCAGAATGATGCCTGCGGGTTTAGGTATCATCTTGGTATCATTCTTTTCAGCCTGCGGCCGGCTTTCATGTAAAAGCAATCCTAGCGGCTAATTAGCCTCTGGACTGCTTTTACAAGCAGTGGGAGGGAATGCCCCCCCCCGGATATAAAAAGCGCCATTGGGAAATTGGGAAAGCATTTTATCACACCGATCTTGGTGTGGTCAGATGCTTTGAGGGCAGAGGAAAAATCTAGGGTCTAGAAGACCCCAGTTTTTTCAAAAAAAGAGTACCTGTCACTACCTATTGCTATCATAGGGGATATTTACATTCCCTGAGATAACAATAAAAATGATAAAAAAAAAAATACTTGGAAGGAACAATTTAAAAATAAAATAAAAAAGCAAAATTAATAATAAAAAAAAAAGAAAAAAAAAAGCACCCCTGTTCTGCCCTGCTCTTGCCCAATGGCGAACGCAAGCGTCGGTCTGGCGTCATATGTAAACAGCAATTGCACCATGCATGTGAGGTATCACCGCAAAGGTCAGATCGAGGGCAATCATTTTAGCAGTAGACCTCCTCTGTAAATCTACTGGGGTAACCTGTAAAGGCTTTTAAAGGCTTTTAAAAATGTATGTAGTTTGTCGCCAATGCGCGTTTGTGTGAAATTTTAAAGCATGTCGTGTTTGGTATCTATGTACTCGGCCTAAGATCATCTTTTTTATTTCATCAAACATTTGGGCAATATAGTGTGTTTTAGTGCATTAAAATTAAAAAAAGTGTATTTTTTAACCCAAAAAATGCGTTTGAAAAATCGCTGCGCAAATACTGTGTAGAAAAAATAAATGCAACACCCACCATTTTAATCTGTAGGGCCTTTGCTTTAAAAATATATATAATGTTTGGGGGTTCAACATAATTTTCTTGCAAAAAAAAAATGTTTTCATGTAAACAAAAAGTGTCAAAAAGGGCTTTGTCTTCAAGTGGTTAGAAGAGTGGATGTAAGCTTCCTAATGTTGTGTATAAAATGCCAGAACAGTTCAAAACCCCCCCAAATGACACCATTTTGGAAAGTAGACACCCCAAGCTATATACTGAGAGGCATTTCGAGTCCATGGAATATTTTATATGTTGACACAAGTTGCGGAAAAACGACAATTTTTTTTTTTTTTTGCACAAAGTTGTCACTAAATGATATATTGCTCAAACATGTCATGGGCATATGTGGAATTACACCCCAAAATACATTCTGTTGCTTCTCCTGAGTACGGGGATACCACATGTGGAGACTTTTTGGGAGCCTAGCCGCGTACGGGACCCCAAAAACCAAGCACCGCCTTCAGGCTTTCTAAGGGTGTAAATTTTTGATTTCACTTCTCACTGCCTATCACAGTTTCGGAGGCCATGGAATGCCCAGATAGCACAAAACCCCCCCAAATGACCCCATTTTGGAAAGTAGACACCCCAAGCTATTTGCTGAGAGGTATTGTGAGTATTTTGCAGATCTCGCTTTTTGTCACAAAGTTTTGAAAATTGAAAAAAAAATAATATATATATATATATATATTTTTTCTTTCTTCATTTTCAAAAACAAATTAGAGCTGTAAAATACTCGCCATGCCTCTCAGCAAATAGCTTGGGGTGTCTATATTCCAAAATGGGGTCATTTGGGGGGGTTTTGTGCGATTTTGGCATTTTATGGCCTTCGAAACTGTGATAGGTAGTGAGGAGTGAAATCAAAAATTTGTGCCTAGAAATCCTGAAGGCGGTGCTTGGTTTTCGGGGTCCCGTACGCGGCTAGGCTCCTAAAAAGTCCCACACATGTGGTATCCCCGTACTCAGGAGAAGCAGAAAAATGTATTTTGGGGTGTAATTCCACATATAACCATGGCATGTGTGAGCAATATATCATTTAGTGACAACTTTTTGTAATTTTTTATTTATTTTTTGTCATTATTCAATCACTTGGGACAAAAAAAAAAATATATTCAATGGGCTCAACAGGCCTCTCAGCAATTTCCTTGGGGTGTCTACTTTCTAAAATGGGGTCATTTGGGGGGGTTTTGTGCTATTTTGGCATTTTATGGCCTTCGAAACTGTGATAGGTAGTGAGGAGTGAAATCAAAAATTTGCGCCCTTAGAAATCCTGAAGGCGGTGCTTGGTTTCCGGGGTCCCGTACGCGGCTAGGCTCCCAAAAAGTCCCACACATGTGGTATCCCCATACTCAGGAGAAGCAGCAAAATGTATTTTGGGGTGAAATTCCACATATAACCATGGCATGTGTGCGCAATATATCATTTAGTGACAACTTTTTGTAATTTTATTTTTTTTTTGTCATTATTCAATCACTTGGGCCAAAAAAAAAAAAATTCAATGGGCTCAACATGCCTCTCAGCAATTTCCTTGGGGTGTCTACTTTCCAAAATGGGGTCATTTGGGGGGGTTTTGTACTGCCCTGTCATTTTAGCACCTCAAGAAATGAGATAGGCAGTCATAAATTTAAAGCTGTGTAAATTTCAGAAAATGTACCCTAGTTTGTAAACTCTATAACTTTTGCGCAAACCAATAAATATACGCTTATTGACATTTTTTTTTACTAAAAACATGTGGCTGAATACATTTTGGCCTAAATGTATGACTACAATTGAGTTTATTCGATTTTTCTTATAACAAAAAGTAGAAAATATCTTTTTTTTTCAAAATTTTCGGTCTTTTTCCGTTTATATCGCAAAAAATAAAAATCGCAGAGGCAATCAAATACCATTAAAAGAAAGCTCTATTTGTGGGAAGAAAAGGACGCAAATTTTGTTTGGGTACAACATTGCATGTCCGCACAATTTACAGTTAAAGCAGCGCAGTGCAAAATTCTGAATTCACCTCTGGTCCTTTAGCTACCAAATGGTCCGGGGCTTAAGTGGTTAACAAACATCAATTGACTGATAATAAATTAATTTCATATATTGCTAAAAAATCTGCAAACCTTCTATTGTTTCCCTTTAACAAAAGTTAATCAGGAGGTAAAAATACAAATAAATAAATCAGACATCGTTGCAAATCGAAAAATAATATCCGTGCGTTATTTCATTTGTTTGCTGCAAATTCATGAGGCCATATTTCTGTATCTCCAAATCCTTTAATTGTGGATATCACCCATCTAATCAGCCGACCATAAGTGCCAGAGGCTCCTTTATAAAAAAACCTTTACATAATTCCCCTTCATCTTTCTGTATTTATTTATTCTGATCGATACAGAATGCCTGCTTTGTCTTGGAAGAGAAATTACTTATTGACCTGTTTACGATAAATCACATACAGGTAGATAATGGTTGACTTTAAACTAATATCCGGGGCCCTTGGTCGAAAAACTTTCTTACCTAATCAGGGTTATTTAATAACATGACAAGAGAAGGTTAGATACTACGTGATTAAATGGAAGCCTATGAGAAAGTAGTTTCGATCATCTTGGTAGAAGTCGGGTGATTGGAAGATGATACGCAAATGGTTCTTTAATGTTTGGTGTTTGGGTCATGCCAAGGTTATCGTGCTGAGTAACCTAAAGTGATACTAAACATACACTGCTGAATATACACTCACCGGCCACTGTATTAGGTACACCTGTTCAATTCCTTGGTTACACAAATTGCTAATCAGCCAATCACATGGCAGGAATTCAATGCATCTAGACGTAGTGAAGTTCAAACCGAGCATCAGAATGGGAGACAAAATGAGATTTAGGTGACTTTGAACGTGGCATGGTTGTTGGTGCCAGACGGGCTGGTCTGAGTATTTCAAAAGTTGCTGATCTACTGGGATTTTCACACACAACCATCTCTCGGGTTTACAGAGAATGGTGGGAAAAAGAGAAAATATCCAGTGAGCCGCAGTTGTGTGGAGGAAAATGCCTTGTTGATGTCAGAGGAGAATGGGCAGACTGGTTCCAGATGATAGAAAGACAACAGTAACTCAAATAACAACTTGTTACATCCAAGGTATGCAGAATACCACCTCTGAACACACAACACATCCAAACTCAAAGCAGATGGTCTACAGCAGCAGAAGACCACACCGGGTGCCACTCCTGTCAGCTAAGAACAGGAAACTGAGGCTACAATTGGCACAGGATCACCAAATTTGGACAATAGAGGATTGGAAAAACGTTGCCGGGTCTGATGAGTCTGGATTTCAGCTGCAACATTCAGATGGTATGGTGAGAATTTGGCGCATGGATCTATCCTGCCTTGTATCACCAGTTCAGGCTGGTGGGGGTGTAATGGTGTGTGGGGGATATTTTCTTGGCACACTTTGAGCCCCTTAGTACCAATTGAGCATTGTTTAAATGCCACGGCCAACCTGAGTATTGTTGCTGACCATGTCCATTAACTACTTCCATTCCAGGCCTTTTCTGGCACTTTTTGTTTACATGTAACAATCAGTATTTTTCTAAAAACTACTTAGAACCCCCCAAACTTTATATATATATTTTTAAAGCAGAGGACCCAGAGAATAAACTAATGGGTTTTGCATTTTTTTTTTATGTCACACAGTGTTTGTGTAGGGATTTTTCAAACATAAATGTTTGGGAAAAAATACACTTTTTAAAATTTTAATGCAAAAAATAAAATAAAAAACACAATACATAACCCAATTTTGTTGTAAAATTTAAAAAAGATGATGTTATGCTGAGTAAATAGATACCAAACATGTCACACTTTAATATTGCGCATGCCCGAGCAATGGCGCCACGCTGCTGTCTCAGCCAATGAGGAGGGAAAGTCAGAGACAGCCAAGACTCTCCTGCAACATCGCTGGATTGAGATGGGGCTCAGGTAAATATTAGAGGTAGGCTGAGGGGGGCTGCTGCACACAGAAGAATGCATCAAGATAAAAAACCTCTGCCTTTTTAGCCTACTTAAGCTTATAGCCTGCTTTCCAAATTTGGAAAGTATCTGGCTTGTGTTGGAGAACGTGCTGGACTGACCAGATCAGTCACTGGTTGTCGGTGGGTGGATGTGTGGGCGGTCGATGGTGGTGGTGGACCCTCTCAGGGGCTTGGGCTGCTAACTTTCCGAGATGGCCCTGTGGTCGTTTCAGCGGGAAGACTTGGGTAGGAAAGAAGGAGCGCCTGGTGTCCAGAAAACTGCAACTTTAGATGTATAGTTAAAAAGAGTGGCGGCCAGTAATGCAGGGCGCAGGAGCGCCGCCCTCCAATCCATGCATACAGCCCTCTAATTTACATGCGGGGCGCCGGACGCATGGATTCCAGTGTGTTTTTTTGGATTTTTTTAAGCACGTGATTAGAACCTGAGGCTTTAATTGGCTTCAAAAAAGGGTGGGCTCGGGGCACAGAGTACTGCGCCCCGAGCCCACCCAGTTGTGTGACAATAGCAAATAAATATTTGCTATTGTCACACTGATTTTCCTCCCGGACAATTAGGAAGTGGGTCTTGAGGTCCGTTTCCTGTTAGGCCGAAAGGAGAAGCAATCCTATTGGCCTAGGAGGAGGAGGGAGGAGACGCACGGCCGCCGTGAGAAGATGCACGTGAAACACCAGCCCATTGCCTGAAGGGAAGCGCTACCCGCTTGATGGGGTAATTGTGGGGCCTACCAACCGTTCGACTAGGTTTGTGGGTGCGGGTGAGACTCGACCGGGGGGGTGTCTGTGGGTGCATTGTTTGCCCCCCCAAAAAAAACACCAGCCGCCACTGGTTCAAAATAATGTTTTTGTGGGTGTAAACATATACATCAAGCCGATGCCGATGCCTTTCAGAGGAATAGACTCCCCTTCTTCAGGGCTGTTGCTGTGGGCTATTTGAAAATTCGAAAAGTTTGAAAATCCAAAAATAAGAAAGAAAATGCTAACATTCGAAAAAGACTAACTAACTAATTAACTAAACTAACTAACAATAACTGTCTATTAATTATAGGTATTGGAATTTCTTTTCAAAATTGGCTGTTAGTGAACGTAACGAATACAAATTTATCCAAAGTTACGAATCATACAAAATAACAAATGCTGCATCTAAAGAAATGGAACAGAATGATTTAATAATAAATAATAATAATAATAAAAAGTTTTTATTATTATTATTATTATTATTAATAATTTGTTACGTTTCATTCGTTTATATACAGCATTAGTTATTTTGGATAATTCGTAACTTCGGTTAAATTCTAATTCGTTACACTCACTAACAGCCAAATTTGAAAGGAAATTCCAATACCTAGAATTTAATAGTTAGTAATAGTTATTATAAGTATTTGTAAAAATTCGTAAATTAGAAAATTCGTAAATTTGGAAATGTGAAAATATGAAATAATAACTAAGGCATACATGGGTCAAATTTCGAAAGAATTTTCTTTTGAAAATCTTAACTAAGAATTTTCGTTAGAATTTCGCACCATTAGTGGGCTGCAAAAGTTGATTTTCGTGCAGCCATCAAATTTGAGTAATCGGGCACGTTGGAATTTGTTTTTTAAAAAACAAACCATTTTCTAATCAATGATGGGAGAATCGTGCGAGAGATGTACCGTATTTATGGGCGTATAACACGCACTTTTTTCCCCTTAAAATCAGGGGAAAATCGTGGGTGCGTGTTATACGCCGATACTCACCTATCCCCGGCGATCTCCGCTGACTGTGAGCGGAGCGGAGCGATCGCCGCCGAGATACACATAGCCGAGTGTATTCGGCTATACTCGGCTTTTCTCGGCTCCGCTCACAGTCACGCCCAGTCCCGCCATTGGACCTGTGATATGTCCATCATAGGGCGGGACTCGGCGTGACTGTGAGCGAAGCCGAGAAAAGCCGAGTATAGCCGAATACACTCGGCTATGTGTATCTCAGCTCCGCCCATCCCTGCGTTCTCAGCGGCGTTCGCCGCACTCCGCCCTGTATCAGCGGCGATCTCGGCGGCGCCAAATTTAAATTCAAGGCTGCACTGGACACTGGCAAGGCTGCACTGGACACTGGCAAAGGCTGCACTGGACACTGGCAATGCTGCACTGGACACTGGGCAATGCTGCAATGGACACTGGCAAGGCTGCACTAGACACTGGCAAGGCTGCACTGGACACTGGCAATGCTGCACTAGACACTGGGCAAGGCTGCACTGGACACTGGGCAAGGCTGCACTGGACACTGGCAAGGCTGCACTGGACACTGGGCAAGGCTGCAATGGACACTGGCAAGGCTGCACTGTGACAAGGCTGCAAATGACACTGGTAAGGCTGCATTTAAATGTAATTTTTTTTTCTTAAACTTCCCTCCTAAAAGTTTTTTTCCCTAAAATTCCCTGCTAAACTTGGGGTGCGTGTTATACGCCGGCGCGTGTTATACGCCGATAAATATGGGTAATCGAAAAAGAAAGGCGCATGTGCAAGAAAAGAAGATTCCCAGCCACCAAAAAAAAATTCTGTAGCAACATGAGGTGAAATTGAAGGCTTGGTTGGCCGAATTTCGAAATCAATGGTGGCACCATCGCATCACAAAATGCACTAAATTTCTGATTTTCAAAAGAAAATTCTTTAAAAATTCGACCATGTATGCCTTAGTTATTATTTCATATTTTCACATTTCCAAATTTACGAATTTTTACAAATTTTCTAATTTTTTTTTCTGAAAAATTTGTTAAACGGGTTTTTAGTTAATATGGATTTCCAAATTAACAAATTTGTCTTAACGAAATGAATTGCACATGTCTAAAATGCAATAATGTCCATGGAAACTGAGTGGCTTGCAGTACGAGATGACTGCAGGAGAAGGCTTCTGATGAAGAACGGAGGATCCTGAGACTGCTAAACCGAGGGCTGCTATTTTCTGCAAGCTGTCATCAGTTGTCAGTTAAATAAATGGTATTATTTTTCAATTGTGTGTGTGATTCACACACAAGAGAGGTGTAAATTGTATGTATAATCAGTTTCTATGAGGGTCATTGCAAATTATTTTTTTAAGATGAACGATGTCGGGCCAATTAGAGATCTCATTAAGTTCTGATTAATGAATTAAGAGTCTAAGCACCAAGCACTACAATGGTAGCAGTGTGGGAATCTTTAGGTCTGGGTCCTCTTCCTCTTTGGTCTTGACCCAAAGGTGAACGGTAGACATGTGCAATTTGTTTTGCTTTGAATTCGTTTTTTAAAGAATTTCGACAAATTCGTTAATTCGTAAATGTCCAAATTAATGAAAACCCGTTTAACAAAATTTCCGAATATTCGTAAATTTGAATTTTTAGAAAATTCATACATTCGAAATACCGTAAATTAGAAAATTCACAAATTTGAAAATTCGCAAATATGAAGTTTTGCAAATTCAAAAAATTGTAAATTTGTAAATTCTGAAATTCAAAAATTTCCAAAAACCCGAAAATTCTAAAATCTGAAATAATAACTAACTAATAATAACTTAACTTTTACTAACTATTAAATTGTAGGTATTGGAATTTCCTTTTAAATTTGGCTGTTATTGAACGTAATAAATACGAATGTATCCAAAATACGGATAAATATTATTAATTATCCGAAAAACAAACTAATCTAAATAACTGTAACAAAACAAATAAATAATAAATAACAATAGTAATAAAAAGGTTTTATTGTTATTATTATTTATTATTATTAATTCTTTAAGTTCCATTCGTTTAGATGCGGCATTCGTACTTCGGATAATTCGTAACTTCGGATAAATTCGTATTCGTTACATTTACTAACAGCCAAATTTGAAAGGAATTTCCAATACCTATAATTTAATAGTTAGTTATTGTTAGTAAGTAAGTTATTGTTCCAAATTTTCCAATTTTCTTTCCTATTTTTAGATGTTCTTTCTTATTTTCAAATTTTCAAATTTACGAATTTCCAAATTTATGAGTTTTTACATTTACGAATTTCTGAATTTTTACAAATTTACGAGTTTTCGAATTTACAAATTTTTTATTCTGAAAAATTGTTAAACGGGTTTTCGTTAATATGGATTTCCGAATTAACAAATTTGTCTAAATTTGTTAAAAAAATAATTTGGAACTAAATGAATTGCACATGTCTAAAATGCAATAATGTCCATGGAAACTGAGTGGCTTGCAGTACGAGATGACTGCAGGAGAAGGCTTCTGATGAAGAACGGAGGATCCTGAGACTGCTAAACCGAGGGTTGCTATTTTCTGCAAGCTGTCATCAGTTATCAGTTAAAAAAATTGTATTATTTTTAAATTGTGAGTGTGATTCACACACAAGAGAGGTGTAAATTGTATGTATAATCAGTTTCTATGAGGGTCATTGCAAATTATTTTTTTAAGATGAACGATGTCAGGCCAATTAGAGATCTAATTAAGTTCTGATTAATGAATTAAGAGTCTAAGCACCAAGCACTACAATGGTAGCAGTGTGGGAATCTTTAGGTCTGGGTCCTCTTCCTCTTTGGTCTTGACCCAAAGGTGAACGGTAGACATGTGCAATTCGTTTTGCTCTGAATTCGTTTTTTAAAGAATTTCGACAAATTCGTTAATTCGTAAATATCCAAATTAATGAAAACCCGTTTAACAAAATTTCCGAATATTCGTGAATTTGAATATTAGAAAATTCATACATTCGAAATACCGTAAATTAGAAAATTCACAAATTCGAAGTTTTGCAAATTCAAAAATTTGTAAATTTGTAAATTCTGAAATTCAAAAATTTCCAAAAACCAAAAAATTCTAAAATCTGAAATAATAACTAACTAATAATAACTTAACTTTTACTAACTATTAAATTGTAGGTATTGGAATTTCCTTTTAAATTTGGCTGTTATTGAACATAATAAATACGAATGTATCCGAAATACGGATAAATATTATTAATTATCCGAAAAACAAACTAATCGAAATAACTGTAACAAAACAAATAATAAATAATAATAGTAATAAAAATGTTTTATTGTTATTATTATTTATTATTATTAATTTTTTAAGTTCCATTCGTTTAGATGCGGCATTCGTATTTCGGATAATTCGTAACTTCGGATAAATTCGTATTCGTTACGTTCACTAACAGCCAAATTTGAAAGGAAATTCCAATACCTATAATTTAATAGTTAGTTATTGTTAGTTAGTAAGTTATTCTTTCGAATTTTCAGATTTTCTTTCCTATTTTTAGATGTTCTTTCTTATTTTCGAATTTTCAAATTTACGAATTTTCAAATTTACGAATTTATGAATTGTAATCATAACGAATGAAACAAAATGAAACAAAAACAAATGCATTTTTCGGCAGTGCACATGTCTAGTGAATGGTCCTTGGAGGTGTAAGGACAGGAGCTGGCATCATCATATCCACTTGACCTCCCGAAGATCTACCCCCCCCCCCTTTCATGACCAGGCCATTTTAATTTTTTTTTTAGTATTCTATATTTTATTTTATTTTATATTAAGCAACAAACAAACAATAATTCAATTGCATGTGCATCACAACTATAACATATCACAGATCAATTCTATTATAGATAAATATACAAATCCTTTCAAGTCAGAATTCTTATTTTATAAATCTATTAACGGTATAGACTTTGACCTCTGGCGTCCTGGCTGTTTACCTAAAAAGTAAAAAAAAATAAAATAAAACATTAAATGGGCCTCTATTTCCCCTCCACAAGTGCACAGCCGTATTCCCTAGAGCAGAAAAAGAGGGACCATTGTGTCCATTTTTTTTGAACTTCTCCTCTCTGCCTTGCATAATTGCAATACCTTTTTTCCATGGCATGGATGTCAGCTATTTTTTTAAGCCACAGCGAGATCGAGGGAGGTGATTCCTGCTTCCAGAGGGCTGAGACACATGCCTTGGCTGCATTCAGGAGATGAACGATCATTGACTTTCTATCGGGGACACAGCAAACAAGTGGAAGAAGGGGCTCTCGTCAGATGAGACCAAAATGTAACTTTTTGGCCTAAAAGCAAAAGGCTATGTGTGGGGAAAACTAACACTGCACATCACCCTGAACACACCATCCCCACCGTGAAACATGGTGGTGGTAGCATCATGTTGTGGGGATGCTTTTCTTCAGCAGGGACAGGGAAGCTAGTCAGAGTTGATGGGAAGATGGATGGAGCCAAATACAGGGCAATCTTAGAAGAAAACCTGTTATGCCCCGTACACATGATCTGTTTTCCCGTCGGAAAAAGTCAGATGAGAGCTTTTGGACAGGACTTTTTCCAACAGGAAAACTGCTGGGGAAAAAAGAGAGCAGGATCTCTTTTTTCCCGTCAGGCAAAAATCCTAGCGGGAAAACCGTTCGTCTGTATGCTTTTCCGACGGGAAAAAAAACACGCATGCTCGGAAACAATTCAACGCATGCTCGGAAGCATAGAACTTAATTTTGTCGGCTCATCATAGTCTTTTACGTCACCGCATTCTTGGCAGTCAAAAGTTCACCGGACTTTTGTGTGACCGTGTGTATGCAAGACAGGCTTGAGAAGAAATTAGTCGGGAAAAACATTTTTTTTTTTCCAACGGGAAAACCGCTCGTGTGTACGTGGCATTAGAGTCTGTCAAATACTTGAGACTGGGGCGGAGGTTCAACTTCCAGCAGGACAACGACCCTAAACATACAGCCAGAGCTACGATGGAATGGTTTACATCAAAGCATATTCATGTGTTAGAATGGCCCAGCGACAGTCCAGACCTAAATCACATTGAGAATCTGTGGCAAGACTTGAAAATTGCTGATCACAGACGCTCTCCATCCAATCTGACAGAGCTTGAGCTATTTTGCAAAGAAGAATGAGCAAAAATTCCCTCTCTAGATGTGCAAAGCTGATAGAGACATCCCCAAAAAGACTTGGAGCTGCCCGGCACTTACCCTGTCTTGGTGGGGAAGCGAGTGACGGCGACGAGCAGGGTCCTTCATGTGTCTCCTGCCGTTGTCACCATCCTCATCTCCCGTCCTCTCCTCCTGATAGGCGTCCAATAGCGGCATCTGTCGTTTCAGCCAATCAGGTGACAGGTAACAGACCCGAGCACCTGATTGGCAGAGAGGCGGTTTAGTGTTAGGAAAGCAAATATTAATTCACTTTTCTAACACAGCTGGTTGAACTGCGAGCGCTAAGCATGGCGCTCGCTGTTTACCTATTTTGAAGCCTATTAGAGCCTATGGCTCTAATCAGGTGCTTCAAAAACACCCCCCCGCCGCTGTAATTCAGGCGCCTGGCACCCGATCCATAGATAGATTCTATTGGTGATAAAGGGGTGGCAGAAGAGAGGGGGCGACACCACCCTCACACATATATGCAGCCCCACTGGACTGGGCTGGGGCTGCATATTTGCATATCTCCCTTTGTGATGGGAGCACGGCACGCTCTCAGCACAGAGACCGGGGTCCCACCGACAGCCGAGAGCCCTGTACTAAAGATTGGGACCCCGAACTCCTAATTCCGGGTCACCTGATTGCAGTGATAGCCTCTGATTGGCTACCACTAGGGATGGGCTATCTGTTCGTGTCGAACATGAGTTTGACTCGAACATTGGCTGTTCGCCCAATCGCCGAACAGTGAACAATTTGGGGTGTTCGTGGCAAATTCGAAAAGCCGTGGAACACCCTTTAAAAATCTATGGGAGAAATCTAAAGTGCTAATTTTAAAGGTTAATATGCAAGTTATTGTCATAAAAAGAATGTGGGGACCCGGGACCTGCCCCAGGGGACATGTATCAATGCAAAAAAAGTTTTAAAAACTGCCTTTTTTTGGGAGCAGTGATTTTAATAATGCTTAAAGTAAAACAATAAAAGTTAAATATTCCTTTAAATTTCGTACCTGGGGGGTGTGTATAGTATGCCTGTAAAGTAGTGCATGTGTCCTGTGTTTATAACAGTCTCTGCACAACATGACATTTCTAAAGGAAAAAATGTAATTTAAAACTACTCACGGCTGTAATGAATTGTCGGGTCCTGGCAATACAGATAAAAGTCATTGAAAGTTATTGAAAAATAAAAAATGCGTGGGGGTCCCCCAAAATTCTATTACCAGGCCCTTCAGGTCTGGTATGGATATTAAGGGGAACCCTGCACCAAATACAAAAAAAAATGGCGCGGGGTTCCCCCCAAAAATCCATACCAGACCCTTCAGGTCTGGTATAGTTTTTAAGGGGAACACCGCGTCAAAATAAAACAATGGCGTGGGGTTCCCCCCAAAAATCGTGAAACGGAGAAGCAGAACGGGGAGATGCCTATGTAAACAAGGCATTTCACTGTTTTGCCTAGCAACATGACAGGGAGCTACTGCTCCCTGGCATCAGGAGCAGTGATCGCTGTCATGTCAGTGGTAGTCCATCCCCCCACAGTTAGAATCACTCCCTAGGACACACTTAACCCCTTGATCACCCCCTAGTGTTTAACCCCTTCCCTACCAGTGTCATATCGCTGTATAAATGACAATGGTGCCAAAATAGTGTCAAAAGTGTCCGATGTGTCCCCCATAATGTCGCAGTCACAATAAAAATCGCTGATTGCCACCATTATTAGTAAAAAAAAATAATTATAATAAAAATTCCATAAATCTATTCCCTATTTTGTAGACGCTATAACTTTTGCGCAAACCAATCAATATACGCTTATTGCGATTTTTTTTTTAACCAAAAATATGTAGAAGAATACATATCGGCTTAAACTGAGAATTTTTTTTATATATTTTTTGGGGATATTTATTATAGCAAAAAGTAAAAAAATATTGCTTTTTTTTCAAAACTGTCGCTCTTTTTTTGTTTATAGTGCAAAAAATAAAAACCACAGAGGTGATCAAATACCACCAAAAGAAAGCTCTATTTGTGGGACAAAAAAATACGTAAATTTTGCTTGGGTACAATGTTGCACGACCGCGCAATTGTCAGCTAAGGCGACGCAGTGCCAAATCGCAAAAAATGCTCTGGTCAGGAAGGTGGTAAATTCTTCCGGGGCTGAAGTGGTTAAACATACTGGGACCATAGACCCTCTTTCTGATTATTTTAATGTTAAAATGTGAATTTTGTTATTTATTTTTCCATTCGTTAGTTATTTAATTGTTATAGTTGATAAAGTGGCTTCTTTGGCTAATTAAATTATTATTGTTTATATTAAAGAAGGAGTTTATTAACCGCTTCAGCCCCGGACCATTTTGCTAGTCAAAGACCAGGCCACTTTTTGCGATTAGGCACTGCGTCGCTTTGACTGACAATTGCGCGGTCGTGCGACGTGGCTCCCAAACAAAATTGACGTCCTTTTTTTCCCACAAATAGAGCTTTCTCTTGGTGGTACTTGATCACCTCTGCAGTTTCCATTTTTTGCGCTATAAGCCAAAATAGAGCGACAATTTTGAAAAAAATGCAATATTTTTTTACTTTTTGCTATAATAAATATCCCAAAAAAAAATATATAAAAAAAAAACATTTTTTCCCACTGTTTAGGCCGATACGTATTCTTCTACATATTTTTGGTAAAAAAAAAATCGCAATAAGAGTTTATTGATTGGTTTGCGCAAAAGTTATAGCTTCTACAAAATAGGGGACTGTTTTGTGGGATTTTTATTAATAGTTTTTTTTGTTACTAGTTATGGCGGCGATCAGCGATTTTTATCATGACTGTGACATTATGGCGGACACATCGGACACTTTTGAGACATTTTTGGGACCATTGTCATTTTTACAGCGATCAGTGCACTAAAAATGCACTGATTACTGTGAAAATGACACTGGCAGTGAAGGGGTTAACCAGTAGGTGGCGCTTTAGGGGTTAAGTGTTTCTTAGGGAGTGCTTCTTACTGTAGGGGGGATGGGCTGTGTGTGACATGACACTGATCTCCGCTCCGACTACACGGAGCGGAGATCAGTGTCATTGTCATTAGGCAGAGCGGGGAAATGCTTGTTTACATTAGCATCTTCCTGCTCTATCTCTCCGTGAGACGATCGCGGGTATCCCCGCGGCGATCGAGTCCGCGGGACCCACGGTCGGGCTTACAGAGAAAACGCCAGGGTCGCGAGGGCGCCGGCGGCGGCGCACGCGCAACCACATGGCGGCATCTTAAAGGGGACGTACCTGTACGTGTTTATGCCTGTCCGTGCCGCTCTGCCGACGTAAATATGCAGGCGGCGGTCCTTAAAGTGGTTGTAAACCCTCCTACATTTTTTTTTTTTTAAAACTAGCTGCAAGAGAAAGGCATAATGAGCTATTATGACTAGCATAATAGCTCATTATGCATCACTTACCTTAGATCGGGGCCCCCAAAGCCGTCCTCGTCTCCCTCTTCAGCTGCATCCATCGCTGCGGCGATAGCCGGAAGGTTACTTCCGGGTATCGCCGCTGCAGCCAATCACAGCGCCGCTCCGGCGCTGTGATTGGCCGGAGCGGCAAAGACGTGACTCCGCGAATGCGCGTGTGAGCCGTCGAATTCGGCTACGTCGTCAAATGTTGCGACCTAGCCGAATTTGTGAATGGGGTTAACCCCATGCACATGCGCGTGACGTCAGCGTCGCTGCATTTAAATGCAAATATCTCCTTAACCGTGTAGGTTAAGGAGATATTTCATGCACCTACAGGTAAGCCTTAATCTAGGCTTACCTGTAGGTCTTTGTTTATAAAGTGGGCTTACAACCACTTTAAAAGTGGTTAAAGAAGGAGCTAAATCCTTTATTTATGAGAATTGTAAGCAACTTTTAATTGCACAGAATATATTATATTTTATTAGAGTTTATTTTATTTTTTTAAATAAACATAAGGAAATTTCGGTAATACAGTATACCTTTAACAATTCTATATAATTTTTAAACCCACTTTAAATGTAATGAGATCTGCAAGTATAATAAATAAAATAACGAGGGACAGGAGCCCCGTGTTTGTGTTTATTTTTCCCATTCCAGTCCAACGTTCTTTTCTAAAGGTATACTTGATGTAATAACGGCACTAGATTGATCTAAACAAGAGCTGATCTCTGCCTTTGGCACTTATTTTTGTGTCAATAAAATCTCTCTTGTAATTCATAAAGTGAACTTCCATTTGAAATAATAACATCAGGACAAATCGCCTTTTAGATCTGCAAAAGGATAGGGAGAAAAACAGAAAGCTGATGCTGGAATCTTGATGAGAACATTGGGGAGGTTTATTACCACCTGAAATGCCGAAATATTTCACATGGCTTTTTTCCCAGAATTTGCAGTTCACTGCGACCGAGATTTTTTTTTCTTCTGTTTTTTAAAAGGTAGGGCGGCTTAACCTCCTTGATGGTATTCCCGAGTGTGGCTCTGGGTGAAATTTCAGTACCATTAGCGGTAACCCCGAGGCACACTCGTGATTGCATCGCTGGATTCTGGAAGAGGTGACTTACGACCTGGGATCCCACGATGTACTCCCACTGTGTACGGCGGCCAGATCTTCCGCCCGATGCTCTGTGTGTTCTGGCTCCCCTTCCCTGTGAGCGTCGCGACGCAGGGGGTGGAACCGGCAGCAAATTCAAAAAGTATAAGTCACAACACACACAATACATTGTAATCTTATTGGATTACATTACGGAATAAAATAATTTGACCTCAGTTTACCCCCCAGTGCTTTATCCAGTGCCCTTGCCTGCAGTTTTACTGTACTATCTGCCTGGAAACTGGAGAATGACCATGGCATTAAAAAAGCGCGCCTCTACCTCAAAAGCGGTTTATGACCTGCCGGAAAACAGCGATAGCGATACAGAATCACTTGCAGAATTGAGTGATAGCGATTCGTGGGGAAATTCGTCATCAGACACAGAAAGTGATTTCAGCGGCGATCCTGCGACTGACCTCAGTGATGTGCAGACTTGGTGCTCTATTGACTGCGGTACGGATCACACAGCGCCCCCAAGATTCCCATTTACTGGAGAACCTGGTTTTAAAGCGGATGTTGAAGATGACAACCCTTTGGCATACCTCCAACTATTTTTGACCAGTGAGGTTATTGAAAAAATAGTTACGGAGACAAACCGGTACCAGGAGCAACAAGATTCTACGCATCAGAGGTTTTCAAGGAGCAGAAAGTGGGAACCAGTGACCAAAGAGGACATTTGGAAGTTTCTGGGCCTAATAATTCTTCAGGGAGTGGAGGGGAAATCCCTGCAGAAGTGATATTGGACAACCAATAAATTACTAGCCACTCCATTCTTTGACACGGTCATGTCGGAGTACAAATTTTCCCTGATAATGAAGTATTTGCACTTTGAAAATAATGAAGAATTTGATGAAACTACTCATCCAGCACCAAAACTCAAGAAGATGTAGGAGGTATATCAAATTATTCAGAAAATTTTCCAACAGAGCTATGTGCCAGATAGAGACATCAGCATACTGTAGACGAAAGTCTAATGGCCTACAAGGGAAGACTCAGCTGGATACAATATATGGCGTCAAAGAGAGCACGATTTGGCATAAAATCCTTCATGCTATGTGAATCGAGCACTGGTTACATTTGGAATTCGGTCCTATACCCTGGGAAAAGAACTAAATTCAACCAATATAGTAGTTATGGAATGGCAACATCTTCAGTTCTTACATTGATTGAGCCATTGCTAAATCTGGGCTATTGTGTAACCACAGACAATTTTTACACATCTCCTGAATAGAGTTGAGCGGACACCTGGATGTTCGGGTTCGACGGGTTCGGCCGAACTTCGGAAAAAAGTTTGGGTTCGGGACCGAACTTTAACCCGAACCCAGACCCGAACCCCATTGAAGTCAATGGGGACCCGGACTTCTAAGGACTAAAAAGACTCTAAAAAGGTAATGGAAAGGGCTAGAGGGCTGCAAATGGCAGCAAAATGTTGTTAAGAGCATGGCAAGTGCTCTGCAAACAAATGTGGATAGGGAAATAACTTAAAATAACATAAAAAAAATAAAAAAAAATATATATAATCTTGACCTAGGAGGACGAGGTCCATATGGAGTAGGAGGTTGAGGTGGCGGTGGATGTGGCTGTGTAGGTGGAAGCGGCGGTGGAGGAGGACGAGGTAGCCAACACTGATTCAAAAATACAACAATGGCTGGGTAAGGTCGGTGATGTGTCGAATTCTGTCCCCCGTCAAATAGTGTCCACCCTGTACTGCGCTTGCTCAGTATGTAGGACAAGGGGATTTCGAAAATCTCCCAAGATGAACGGCGCCTGCGTGGAGAGTTCAGGTGAAGGCCACACCATCCGTGGTTCAAGCCAAGCCAAGATAGGCCGTGCCCGAAGCGTGGCGATCGAACCGAGCCCGTGAGGGGCCCTGTTACTATGTGCTACCGTATGTCCACTTGGATGGTGGGGCTTGAACCTGCACTCACAGCGCAGGCGCCGTTCATCTGCAGAGATTTTGTGAATCTCCTTGTCCTCTGTACTGCGCAAGCGCTGCGCCTTCGCAGTATGGGCCGGACACAATCCGATGGCCGGACAGTTTTTGTCACAACACCGGTATACATGTCTATTCTGCACAAGGTACGGACAAGTCCTGTGGGATCCATGCCTGGTTCATTTTAATGAACGTGAGCTTGTCCACATTGGCTCTGGACAGGCGGCTGCGCTTGTCTGTGATAACGCCCCCTGCCGTGCTAAATACAAGTTCAGATAATACACTGGCTGCAGGGCAGGCCAGCACCTCCAAGGCATAAAGGGCAAGCTCAGGCCATGTGCCCAATTTGGAGACCCAGAAGTTAAAGGGGGCAGACCCGTCATCCAGTACGTGTAGGCCTGTGGACACATACTGCTCAACCATGTTGGTGAAATGCTGCCTCCTGCTAAGACGTTCCATCTCAGCTGGTGGTGCTGGTTGTTGTGGCGTGCTGACAAAGCTTTTCCACATTTCAGCCATGCTAACCCTGCCTTCTGAGGTGCTGCCGGTGCCCCGGCTGCGTTGGCGACCTCTTCCTCCTCCTCTGCCTTCGCCTTGTGCTTCCACCGTACGCCCGCTGTCAGGTGGGAATGCCACCAGCAGCGCGTCTATCAGCGTGCGCTTGTACTCGCGCATCTTACGATCCCGCTCCAGTGAGGGAATTAAGGACGGTGCGTTGTCCTTGTAACGGGGATCCAGCAGGGTGGCCACCCAGTAATCAGCACCAGTTAAAATGTGGGCAACTCGGCGGTCATTGCGGAAACACTGCAGCATGTAATCGCTCATGTGTGCCAGGCTGCCCAGAGGCAAAGAAAAGCTGTCCTCTGTGGGAGGTGTATCGTCTGTGTCCTCTGTATCCCCCCAGCCACGCACCAGTGATGGCCACGAGCTGGTCTGGGTGCCACCCTGCTGTGAAAATGGCTCCTCCTCCTCCTCCTCCATCTCCTCCTCCACCTCGTCATCCTCCAGAACTGTGCCCTTTCTGCCGGACAATTGTGTACCTGGCGTTTGTTGGTGCAGGAACCCACCCTCGTAGCCACTTGTGAAAGACTGCCCTGAAAGCCTTTGAAATGATCCCGCTTCCTCCTCCTCCTCCTCATCCTCCTGTGCCACATCCTCTTCTATCATCGCCCGAAGCGTTTTTTCAAGGAGGCATAGAACTGGGATAGTAACGCTAAGAACGGCGTCATTGGCACTGGACATGTTGGTGGAGTACTCGAAACAGCGCAACAAGGCACACAGGTCTCGCATGGAGGCCCAGTTATTGGTGGTGAAGTGGTGCTGTTCCGCAGAGCGACTCACGCGTGATTGCTGCAGCTGAAACTCCACTATCGCCTGCTGCTGCTCGCACAGTCTGGCCAGCATGTGCAAGGTGGAGTTCCACCTTGTGGGCACGTCACATATGAGGCGGTGAGCGGGAAGGCCGAAGTTACGCTGCAGCGCTGACAGGCGAGCAGCAGCAGGGTGAGAACGCCGAAAGTGCACACACACAGCCCGCACTTTCTGCAGCAGCTCTGGCATATTGGGGTAATTTTTAAGGAGCCTCTGGACCACCAAGTTCAGCACATGCGCCAGGCAAGGGATGTGCGTCAAACCGGCTAGGCCCAGAGCTGCTACGAGATTTCGCCCATTATCGCACACCACCAGGCCGGGCTTGAGGCTCACTGACAGCAACCACTCATTGGTCTGTTGTTCCATGTCCCTCCACAACTCCTGCGTGGTGTGGGGTTTTTCCCCCAAACAGGAAAGTTTTAAAACTGCCTGCTGTCGTTTACCCCTGGCTGTGCTGAAGTTGGTGGTGAAGGTGTTACGCTGACCGGATGAGGAGGCGGTAGAGGATGAGGAAGCGGAGTAGGAGGAGTTAGCAACAGGAGGCAAACTGAAGCGCCCTGCAATCCTCGGTGGTGGAAGGACATGCGCCAAACTGCTATCTGCCTCAGGCCTAGCCGCCACTGCATTTACCCAGTGTGCTGTTAGGGAGATATAACGTCCCTGACCGTGCTTACTGGTCCACGCATCCGTAGTTAGGTGGACCTTGCCACAGATGGCGTTGCGCAGTGCACACCTGATTTTGTCCCCCACTTGGTTGTGCAGGGAAGGGATGGCTCACCTGGAAAAATAGTGGCGGCTGGGCACGACGTACTGTGGGACAGCCAATGCCATCAGGCTTTTAAAACTCTGCGTCTCCACCAGTCGGAATGACAGCATTTCAAAGGCCAGGAGTTTTGAAATGCTGGCATTCAGGGCCAGGGATCGCGGGTGGCTAGGGGGGTACTTCCTCTTCCGCTCCAATGTTTGGGAGATAGAGAGCTGAACGCTTCCATGGGACATTGTGGAGATGGTTGGTGACCCAGGTGGTAGTGTTGCTGGCAGATCCTCTGTTTGCGGGGTGGCAGGTGCCACTGTCACTACAGAGGTGGATGAAGAGGCCGAGACTGCAGCAGAAGAGGAAGCAGGAGGAGCCAGAGACCTTTCTTGGTTTTTGAGGTGTCTACTCCACTGCAGCTCGTGCTTTGCACTTAGATGCCTGGTCATGCAGGTTGTGCTCAGGTTGAGAACGTTTATGCCTCGCTTCAGGCTCTGATTGCACAGCGTGCAAACCACTCGTGTCTTGTCATCAGCACATTGTGTGAAGAACTGCCACGCTGGGGAACTCCTTGGACCTGGCTTTGGTGTGCTCGGTCCCTTGCTGCGTTGGGCAGTAGCAGACATACTGTCTAGCTGACAGACGCTCTGCTTTTGCACCCTGCTCCCTCTTCTGCTGTGCTGGTGGCTCTGTGCGACCACCGCCTCTTCCTCCAAACTACACTGGTCACCTGCATAACGTTGATTCCATGTGGGGTCGAGGACCTCATCGTCCTCCACATCATCTTCCACCCAGTCTTCACCCCTGCCCTCCTTGTCTGTCTGCACAATTGCGAAAGCAGCAGCAGTTGGCACCTGTGTTTCGTCATCATCCGAGACGTACTGTGATGGTCCTCCCATGTACTCATCATGAAACATAAGTGGTTGGGCATCGGTGCACTCAATCTCTTCCACTTCTGGGGCAGGGCTAGGTGGATGGCCCTGGGAAACCCTGCTAACAGAGTCTTTGAAAAGCAGAAGAGACTGCTGTATGATTTGGGGCTCAGACTGCTTGGCTGATTTGCAAGGGGGTGAGGTGAAAGACTGATGGACATGGATTTCAGGTGCCAACTCTGTTCTTTTATCAGAAGAGTGGGTGGGAGACAATGTGAAGGAACCCGAGGCACTGTCAGCAACCCAATCTACTATCGCCTGTACTTGTCCTGGCCTAAACATTCGTACAGCCTCATTAGGCGCGACAAAATACCGCCGCAGGCTCGGTCGCCTACTCGCACCTGAGGAAGGTGTTTCACTTGTGCGTGTATCTGGCACAGATCCACCACGTCCTCTCCCTGCAACAGGAGCTCCACCAGCAGCACCACGACCGGGGCCACCACGTCCCTTTGACCTTCTCCTCATATTTTCAAAATTTAGGATTTTGCCCTAAATGGGTGTTTTTGCAAGCGCAGAACACAACCAAAGTACGTAACCGCTGAATCGCACAGCTACAGAACTGCAGAAAATGCTATTCAAAAAAAAAATTGTTTTTTTTAGTATAGCACAGTAGGAGAAAACTATAAAGAAATTGTTTATTTCACACACCTCCAAATATGTATAACACACTGCAAACTTTTTTTTGTGCCCCTAAACGGCGTTTTTTGGAAGAGCAGAACACACCCACAGTACGTAACCGCTGAATCGCACAGCAACAGAACTGCAGAAAATGCTATTCAAAAAAAATGTTTTTTTTTTTAGTATAGCACAGTAGGAGAAAACTATATAGAAATTGTTTATTTCACACACCTCAAAATATGTATAACACACTGCAAACTTTTTTTTGTGCCCCTAAATGGCGTTTTTTGCAAGCGTACATTAAAGTGCAAATTTTTTTTTTTTTTTTTTTTTTTTTGCCCTAAACGGGTCTTTTTTTGCACGAGCAAAATAAAATGCTTTTTTTTTTTGCCCTAAGGGTCTTTTGGAAAAGAGCACAATAAAGTGCCTTTTTTTCCCCCCTAAAAGTTAGATTTTCTCTGACACTGGGCTCATGGCAGTGTAAAAAGACTGCACTGCAACACAAATAGGTAAACCTATGCAGATCGCTGATTTTAATCTCTGAATCTGGACTCATATATAATATTCTCTCTCCCTGAAAGCACCAACAGGAACCTGGCCCTACACTACACTATCTCTCTATCTTTTCCCTCAGATTGCAGAATCAGGACTACCTCATGTATTTTACAATCTCTCCCTATTAGCAGCAGCAGCAGACAAGATCCTCTCCCTATCTATTCTGAAGCAGAGTGACGTGCTGTGCTGTGTGCCTCTAGCTTATATAGAAGCTGGGTCACATGTTGCACTGACCAATCACAGCCATGCCATTAGTAGGCATGGCTATGATGGCCTCTAAGGGCACACCAGCTAATCAAAAGGTGATTGGCTGGCCCCTGAAGCATTTCTAAATGCGTTATTAGATTGCCGAACCCGAACCCGAACCCGGACTTTTGGGCAAAGTCCGGGTTCGGGAAAAAGCTAAAGTTCGGTACGGACCAGAACTTTACAGTTCGGGTTCGCTCAACACTACTCCTGAACTCTATTGCCGCGTACACACGCTCTGAATTTCTGACAACAAATGTTCGATGGGAGCTTGTTGTTGGAAATTCCGACCGTGTGTAGGCTCCATCGGACATTTGCTCTCGGAATTTCCGAAAAACAAAAATTTGAGTGCTGGTTCTCAAATTTTCCGACAACAAAATCCGTTCTCGTAAATTCCGAGCGTGTGTACACAATGCCAATGCACAAAATTCCACGCATGCTCTGATTCAAGTACGAGACGGAAGCAGTCGGTCCTGTAAAACTAGTGTTCTTAATGGAGATAGCACATTCGTCAACTGAAGAGCAGTAACGGACTGAAAAGCACAAGGCTGAAAAGCGCGAATCGTCTCTTACCAAACTTCTACTAACACCAGATTAGCAGAAGGAGCCCAAAGGGTGGCGCACTTCGTATCGAACTTCCCTTTTATAGTGCCGTCGTACGTGCTGTACGTGACCGCGTTCTTGGCGATCGGAATTTCCGACAACATTTGTGCGACCGTGTGTATGCAAGACAAGTTTGAGCCAACATCTGTCCGAAAAAAATCTGTGGTTTTGTTGCCGGAATGTCCGATCGTGTGTACGCGGCATTAGAGTTCCTTCTACAGAACAATACTGATGCCTATCGACATGCCGTCAATCTTTGGCAATAAAAAGCTCAAGACTGGAGAAATGGTTACCTGGCAGAAAAGGCAAAATGATGGCACTGAGATGGCGTGCCAAAAAAAGGTGTGTGCCTAATGAGTACAATTCATAATACCTCCACTGTTATGGTACACACAAAAGGTGGGGAAGACAATATGAAACCACAAGTGGTGATAGACTACAACAAAACCATGGGGGGTGTTGACAGAGCTGACCAGGCAATGAAATTTTATCCAGCAAAGAAAAAAACAACAAAAAAAGTATTACAAGAAGATTGTGAGGCATCTTCTTGAACAATGCTTGTGGAATGCCTTCATTCTGCTAAATAAAAAAGAGTGACAAGCCTGTGGTTCATGCTGACTTTGTGTGGAAAGTTGCCGAACTGACCTTTCTCAACCACCAAACACCAACGGCTGTAAATAGAGCTGGACGTCGTGCTGCTGGCGTTGTCAACCCGAAACGCCTGACTGGTCATCACTTCATGGACCACATCCCACTAACTGAAAAGAGGTCAGCACCCACAAGGATGTGTGTGGTTTGTTGCTCTAAAGCCTCGTACACACGGCCGGTTTTCTCGGCAAGAAAACTGCTGGGAGAGCTTTTTGTCGAGAAAACCGGCAGTGTGTATGGTTTCTCGTCGGGAAAACTGCCGGGAATCTTGACGAGAAAAATAGAGAACCTGCTCTCTATTTTCTCGTCGGGATTCTCATCGGCCTGTTTCCTGACGAGAAAACCGTACGTGTGTATGCTTACCTGTCTCCAGGTAAACCCGCCCATGCTCGATGAGACTTGGACGCATGAGCGGTAGCTTACAAGGGTAGTGTAGGGTGAAGCAAGATGGGGCGACGGCATTGAATGTGACGAGCGCATGCTTGTCGTAGTCGATGACGTCACTGCGTTCCTGCCATTCAAAGAACGGCGGTTCTTTTGAATGTGCCGTGTGTACACTCGGCGAGCAAGAAAAGCTTGCCAGGAATCCCGTCAGGAAAACCAACGTTTTTTTCCTGACGGGTTTCCCGGCCGTGTGTACAGGGCTTTAGCGTGATGACACTGGAAGGAGAATCCAAAAGGAAACCAGGTTCTATTATCCTGATTGTGACGTCGGACTTTGTGCAGTCCCATGTTTCAAAATGTACCATACCCGGGATGTTTACTGAAGCAATATGACTAGTAATATTGCACCCTTGTTTGGGCAAAGAAAAAAAAAATGTTTGTATTTTTGATTTGATTATATTATTGACTAAAATTTATTGAATAAAAAGTTTTATTATTATATTATTATTTGTTATTATTTATAGTTATTTAATATACAGCAAAACCTTGGTTTGAGAGTAACTTGGTTTGAGAGCATTTTGCTTGACAAGCAAACTTTTTTAATAAATTTTGACTTGATATACAAGCGTTGTCTTGATATACAAGTAGCGTCATGTCACAACTGAGTATAAAAGAGAAGAGAGGTGCCTTTAAGTGTAGCAATCTGGTTACATTTAATGAAGGCACAACATTTAGAAACTCACATGGTTGATGATTAAAATAGGCACATCTAAGTATGCCGGCATCCGGGGTAAAACTGTTCACATAGACCGTCCTCCTCACCACCGTTGATGTCGTCCCTTCCACGAGTGGTTCAAGCCTCGCTTTCAGATCGCTCTACTGCAGGGTAGTCTTCCTGGTCACGATTGCAGACTGACAGCGGTGAAAGCCGGCGGTGAGGAGGGCGGTCTATGTGGACAGCTTTACCCCGAATGTCGGCATACTTAGAGGTGCCTCTTTTAATCATCAACCATGTGAGTTGCTAAATGTTGTACCTTCATTAAATGTAACCATATTGCTACACTTAGAGGTGCCTCTCTTCTTTTTTATACTCCGGCTGGATTTTACTTCTAATCCCCTTGTGGAGGTTTCCATTTGTGGATGGACATTTTATGGTTACACAACCTGTCACATTGCTATAATCTTTTTGTATGGACTATAAACTGAAGGACTTATTAACCACTTCCTTACCCGCCCATAGTCAAATGACGCCCACAGATGGGATCTCCCATCCTGTTCTGTTCTGCCAGCGATTCTGTGCACCATAAGAACGATCATAGCGGCAGTTCCCATCCGGTGCTTCTCCGGGCTCTCCCGTGCCATCGGGGGCCCGGAGAATGAATCGTCCGCCAGTCATCTCTATGACCGTCGGAGGCCCGGGTGCGATGTGATGACGTCACGCCCGGGTTCTCAGATGTAAACAAAGCCGCCATTGCGGCTAGTAAACATGAGATCGGTGAATTTTTTTTCACAATCTCATGCTTTCCATCCTGGAGGAGAGATGTGGGGGGAGGGGGAGGTCTTATTGACCCCGCATCTCTCCATACAGAGGACCTGTCACACACCATTCCTATTACAAGGCATGTTTACATTCCTTGTAATAGGAATAAAAGTGATAAAAAAATGTAAAAAAAGTGTAAAAATTAAAAAAATTAAGTAAAATAAAAATAAAAAATTATGTATATTTTTTTTAAACGCCCCTGTCCCCGGTAGCTCGCGATCAGAAGCGAACGCATAAGTAAGTCCCGCCCACATATGTAAACGCCGTTCAAACCACATATGTGAGGTATCGCCGCGTGCGTTAGAGTGCGTGCAACAATTCTAGCACTAGACCTCCTCTGTAACTCTAACCTGGTAACCTGTAAAAAAAATTAAAGCGTCGCCTATGGAGATTTTTAAGTACCGAAGTTTGGCGCCATTCCATGAGTTTGCGCAATTTTAAAGCGTGACATGTTAGGTATCTATTTACTCAGCGTAACATCATCTTTCATATTTTACAAAAAAATTGGGCTAACTTTACTGTTTTGTTATTTTTTAATTCCTGAAACCATTTTTTCCCCAAAAAAGGCGTTTGAAAAATTATTGCACAAATATCGTGCAAGAAAAAAAGTTGCAATGGCCATCATTTTATTCTCTAGGGTGTCTGATAAAAAAACATATATAATGTTTGGGGGTTCTGAGTAGGGTTGAGCGAACCCGAACTGTAAAGTTTGGGTCCGTACCGAACTTTAGCTTTTTCCCGAACCCGAACCCGGACTTTGCGTGAAAGTCCGGGTTCGGGTTCGGCAATCTAATGGCGCCGTTAGAAATTCTTCAGGGGCCAGCCAATCAACTTTTGATTAGCTGGTGTGCCCTTAGAAGCCATCATAGCCATGCCTACTAATGGCATGGCTGTGATTGGTCAGTGCAACATGTGACCCAGCTTCTATATAAGCAGCTAGAGGCACACAGCACACATGTCACTCTGCTTCAGAATAGATAGGGAGAGGATCTAGTCTGCTGCTGCTGCTTTTAGGGAGAGATTGAAAAATACATGAGTTAGTCCTGATTCTGGAATCTGAGGGAAAAGATAGAGAGACAGTGTAGTGTAGGGCCAGGTTCCTGTTGGTGCTTTCAGGGAGAGAGATTTATTATATAGGAATAGGAGTCCAGATTCAGGGATATAAGCGATCTGCAAAGGTTTAGCTGTTTGTGTTGCACTGCCATGAGCCCAGTGTCAGAGAAAATCTACCTTTTATCTGCAAGCTCAGTGCACCAGTACTGCATATATTACGTTGAGAGATACACCGTTTCCATACTGTGGGTGTATTCTGCTCTTGGAAAAAGATCCATTTAGGGCAAAAAAAAAGGCACTTTATTGTGCTCTTTTCCAAAAGACCCATTAAGGGCAAAAAAGAAAAAAAATTGCATTTTATTTTGCTCGTGCAAAAAAAGACCCGTTTAGGGCAAAAAAAAATAAAAAAATTTGCACTTTAATGTACGCTTGCAAAAAGAGCCATTTAGGGCCACAAAAAATATTTTGCAGTGTGTTATACATATGTGGAGGTGTGTGAAATAAACCATTTCTATATATTTGTCTTCTACTGTGCTATACTAAAAAAACAAAATTTTTTTTGAATAGCATTTTCTGCAGTTCTGTAGCTGTGAGATTCAGTGGTTACATACTGTGGGTGTGTTGTGGTCTTCCAAAAAACGCCATTTAGGGCCACAAAAAATATTTTGCAGTGTGTTATACATATGTGGAGGTGTGTGAAATAAACAATTTCTATATAGTTTTCTCCTACTGTGCTATACTAAAAAAACAACATTTTTTTTTTAATAGCATTTTCTGCAGTTCTGTAGCTGTGCGATTCAGCGGTTACGTACTGTGGGTGTGTTGTGGTCTTCCCAAAAACGCCATTTAGGGCCACAAAAAATATTTTGCAGTATGTTATACATATGTGGAGGTGTGTGAAATAAACAATTTCTATATACCGTATTTATCGGCGTATAACACGCACTTTTTTCCCCTTAAAATCAGGGGAAAATCGTGGGTGCGTGTTATACGCCGATACTCCGTCGAATTCCCCTGCTGAAAACGAGCGAGAGGAGCGAGCGGAGCCGAAGCCGAAGTACACTCGGCTTTACTCAGCTCCTCTCGCAGTCCCGCCCATCTCTGACTGCGCCGCTGACATAGAGAAAGCCGAGTGTACTTCGGCTAGTCTCGGCTCCTCTCGCAGTCCTGCCCCTGACTGTGAGAAGAGCCGAGTCTAGCCGAAGTACACTCGGCTTTCTCCGTCAGCGGCGCAGTCAGTGGAGATGGGCGGGACTGCGAGAGGAGCCGAGTCTAGCCGAAGTACACTCGGCCCCACTCGCTCCTCTCCACAGAAATCGGCGCCAAATTTAAAAAAACGCCGAGACTGACACGATCGCAAAGGCACTGGGCAAGGCTGCAGATGGACAGATGGACACTGGGCAAGGCTGCAGATGGACAGATGGACACTGGGCAAGGCTGCAGATGGACAGATGGACACTGGGCAAGGCTGCAGATGGACAGATGGACACTGGGCAAGGCTGCATGCTGCATTTAAATGTAAGTTTTTTTTCCTTGAATTTCCCTCCTAAAAGTTTTTTTCCTTAAAATTCTCTCCTAAACTTGGGGTGTGTGTTATACGTCGATAAATACGGTAGTTTTCTTCTACTGTGCTATACTAAAAAAACAACATTTTTTTTGAATAGCATTTTCTGCAGTTCTGTAGCTGTGCGATTCAGCGGTTACGTACTGTGGGTGTGTTGTGGTCTTCCAAAAAACGCCATTTAGGGCCACAAAAAATATTTTGCAGACGATACACCTCCCACAGAGGACAGCTTTTCTTTGCCTCTGGGCAGCCTGGCACACATGAGCGATTACATGCTGCAGTGTTTCCGCAATGACCGCTGAGTTGCCCACATTTTAACTGGTGCTGATTACTGGGTGGCCACCCTGCTGGATCCCCGTTACAAGGACAACGTACCGTCCTTAATTCCCTCACTGGAGCGGGATCGTAAGATGCGCGAGTACAAGCGCACGCTGGTAGACGCGCTGCTGGTGGCTTTCCCACCTGACAGCGGGCGTACGGTGGAAGCACAAGGCGAAGGCAGAGGAGGAGGAAGAGGTCGCCAACGCAGCCGGGGCACCGGCAGCACCTCAGAAGGCAGGGTTAGCATGGCTGAAATGTGGAAAAGCTTTGTCAGCACGCCACAACAACCAGCACCACCAGCTGAGATGGAACGTCTTAGCAGGAGGCAGCATTTCACCAACATGGTTGAGCAGTATGTGTCCACAGGCCTACACGTACTGGATGACGGGTCTGCCCCCTTTAACTTCTGGGTCTCCAAATTGGGCACATGGCCTGAGCTTGCCCTTTATGCCTTGGAGGTGCTGGCCTGCCCTGCAGCCAGTGTATTATCTGAACGTGTATTTAGCACGGCAGGGGGCGTTATCACAGACAAGCGCAGCCGCCTGTCCAGAGCCAATGTGGACAAGCTCACGTTCATTAAAATGAACCAGGCATGGATCCCACAGGACTTGTCCGTACCTTCTGCAGAATAGACATGTATACCGGTGTTGTGACAAAAACTGTCCGGCCATCGGATTGTGTCCGGCCCATACTGTGAAGGCGCAGCGCTTGCGCAGTACAGAGGACAAGGAGATTCACAAAATCTCCGAAGATGAACGGCACCTGCGCAGTGAGTGCAGGTTCAAGCCCCACCATCCAAGTGGACATACAGTAGCACATAGTAACAGGGCCCCTCACGGGCTCGGTTCGATCGCCACGCTTCTGGCACGGCCTCACTTGGCTCGGCTTGAACCACGGATGGTGTGGCCTTCACCTGAACTCACCACGCAGGCGCCGTTCGTCTTGGGAGATTTTCGAAATCCCCTTGTCCTACATACTGAGCAAGCGCAGTACAGGGTGGACACTATTTGACGGGGGACAGAATTCGACACATCACTGGCCTGTCAGGTCACCTATGGCCAGGTGACAGATGCACACCGTAGGGGGACAGGAGTGCACCGCAAGGTAGTGAACCCTATGGCTGACTGCTGCGGATAGGAAACTGGGTGGTTGTGGAAAGCGGGACCAGAGGAGCACAACCGGGATCCTATAGGAAGCTAGAGCCAAGATTCCCCAGGGCGCGGAGTCTAAGACCCAGCAGGTCTTCTCCAGAGCCTCTAGTGGTGAGGATGTTATGCTGCAGCCTGGGTCCAGGTCGCGGCCCCTAGAGTCTCCTAGCTCACACCCCGTAGGATAAGGGGAAAAGAGGGGAAGCAGCAGCACAAGATATAAGAGTAACGAATAACAAGCTGAAGGTCAAGGGCCACAAGCAGACAAGGAAAACGAAGGACAAGCCGAAGGTCAAGGGTCACGAGCAGACAGGGATAGTCGGGGACAAGCCAAATGTATAACAGAGACACAGACGTAGCACACGGCAGGCAGGAACCCAAACACACAATGCCTAACAAACACGTTGATCAGCAAAGCAGGCTTGCAGTGCACAGGTTAATATAGTGTTCTGTGATAGGGCCTGGGGTGGAGTCTGGCTGGGAGGAGATTATAAAGGAAGCCAGGTGAAGGAGGTCTGGTCTCTAAGATGAACACATGAGGAGGAAAGGTAAGATGGCAGACAGACATTAATGCATATCCATGACACGGCCTTACCCAGCCATTGTTGTATTTTTGAACCAGTGTTGGCTACCTCGTCCTCCTCCACCGCCGCCACCTCAACCTCCTATTCCATATGGACCTCGTCCTCCTAGGTCAAGATTATAATTTGTATTTAATTTTTTTGTAGCGCACAGATCCTTTCCCCCTTACCTGCCTTTATGTTGTTGGCTCCTCGCAGGAGGGAGAAAGGCACACCGGCCCGTACCCTCCTATATAAAGAGGTTGAGCGGTGTACTTGACGGGCCGTGTCCACAGCCGGAGTCAAAACTCCTCCAGAGGATGATTCTCACCTCTACTGTAGGTAGAGGCAAGTCCTTTAATTCCCAGTAAAGTCAATGTACACACCAGCTGAAATTACAACTCTTATTCTCTCATGGCAAAATAAACTCTACTCGGATAGAAAAGGTTAGAGCAAAGAAACAGGACAGCTTAAGGTGTGGAGGAGGTCCAGGCACAAACGTAGCACATTCACTTCACTGCTTAGGTTTCTCAAACAGTTTTAGGTGCACGGTCTCTGCCACAGACCGGGTGTACAAGGCCCCTGCCACAGACCTGGAGAACTTTGGTCTCTGCCACAGTGTAAGGTACCTGTGATAGGTAGTGTCCGAAGTGGAACTTGTGTGCTGAGGATTCAGGCGAAAACGTAGTCAGGCAGATTAGGTTGGCAACAGATCAGGCAAAATGGTACACGATCGAAATCCAGAGAGTGGTCAGGCAGGCAAAGGTCATACACAAGCTGGCAGTGAAGTACAAAATCAGCAGGCTGGGGAGTAGTCAGGAATTCAGGCAGAAGTTCAACACGAAAATCAGGATCAAAAAGCAGTCACAACACCCAGGGAGCTATTCCACACAAACGGGCGCTGAGAGATAGCATCACTTCCTTTTTAAGGGCTGCTTTGATTGAAAATTGTCCACAGCTGGCAGTAGGTGGGGCTAGTGAGTCCAAGGTAATGTTTAATACTGAGAGGACATTTCCAAAAGTCTAGATCTGCTCAGTAGCGCAACAGGTAAGGCTGCAGCTTTGGGACCAGGAAGATCCCGGTTCAAATACACCCAGGTACATGACACACAGACCAGGGTGTATAAGGCCCCTGCCATGGGCTGGGTGAATAAGGCCTCTGATACAGTCAAGATGACCTTGAGCTTCTCCTTCTACGAACCTAGCCCATATCAAGGGGAAGACATCTCTCCAGGGAGTCAACAGACCCTTCCTTCACCGTGACTCCTGCATCGGTCCATCAGAATGATCCTCCCTTCCCTGGAACATGGTCCCCTACACAAGGCAGCACCCTAAGACTCCTCAACCCTTAGCGGACTCCAGACGAAGGCTCTGGACTCCAGGCTTTACTCCCGCACCTAGGCCTCCATACCCAGGGCAGCAGGAACTCCCGGATAGTACCTCACCCCGGGCTAAAGCTACCCGAGATGGAACAGGAACACATGCACCCAGGCCGAAGGCACCTGGGCGTGGACCCCAACTAATATCAGGCCAAAGGTCTGCCCCTTTTATATGCTCTCCCGGCATGCACAGCAGGTTCCCCGCCCCGCTGTACTACTGCCAAGAGGGGACACAAAAGGCACAGCACTGTATCGGCGGTTCAACCCTAGCCTACCATGGCAGCGCCACCTGTAGGCCGCAGGGAACTGCACACCAATACTGTCCCCCGAGGACAAAATGGTCCATGAATCCTACAGAATTAGGGTGTTTGAGCCTATTTACCACTCAAACACTTCCCTTAAATTTAGCACCCCGCTACATTTTTATTTCAAAGTATTTTATTTTCCCACTAGCTTATCCATTAAATTGAATAATTTATTCCAGAAAGGGCGTATTCTGGGGCATTCCCACCATATGTGTGGCATTGTGCCGTTGAGTTTTTGAGGTTCTTAATGACTTCCCGTACCTCTTCTGCTGAAAAGGGGGCCTCCAGCATATTTTTTTTATGTTATTTTAAGTTATTTCCCTATCCACATTTGTTTGCAGAGCACTTGACATGCTCTTAACAACATTTTGCTGCCATTTGCAGCCCTCTAGCCCTTTCTATTACTTTTTTAGAGCCTTTTTAGTCCTTAGAAGTCCGGGTCCCCATTGACTTCAATGGGGTTCGGGTTCGGGTCCGAGTTCGGGTTAAAGTTCGGTCCCGAACCCGAACCTTTTTCCGAAGTTCGGCCGACCCCTTTGAACCCGAACATCCAGGTATCCGCTCAACTCTAGGTCTGAGTAATTTTCTAGCAAAAGAATGATCATTTGTACATGTAGGAGAGAAGTGCCAGAATAGGCCCAGTATTGAGGTGGTAAAAAAAGCCCGGGGTTGAAGTGGTTAATAAATGGTTGTGGAACGAATCATTCGAGTTTCCATTATTTCTTATGAGAAAATTTGCTTTGATATACAAGTGCTTTGGATTACAAGTGTGTTTCCTGGAACGAATCATGCTCGCAATCCAAGGTTTTACTGTATTCAAACTCGAATTCAAAAAGTTTTCAAATTTAAAAAGGTTTTTCGAATTTGAATAGTTTTCCAAATTCCAGAGAGAATAAAATAGAATAGAAAATAAAGGAAAAGAATCGAAAATAAATAAATAATTATAATTATAATAGTACCGAATTTAAAGAAAACCAAATAATGAAAAAAAAATTGGAAGAAATTTGAATTCAAATTGTTTTCGAATCATTTTCAAATACTTTTCAAATACTTTTCGAAATTCAATTCGTTTTTCAATATCCAAAGAGAATAAAATAGATTAGAAAATAAAGGACTAGAATTGAAAAAAAAATAATACAATAGAAAAGAATATAACAGAAAATAAAAGAATATAATATGAGTATAACGGAACAAAATAGAATAAAAAAATAAATAACATAATAGACTAAAAAATAATAGAAACAAATTGAATATAATGGTTATATTCACTATATTCTATTCTGTTGTTTTTTTTTTTCTATACTATTGTGTTATTTTATATTCTATTCTACTCTATTTTTTTCTATTCTATTCAAATTCAAATTGATTTTATTTGAATGTTGGAAAATGGTTATATTATTTATATTCCATTCTATTCTATTTTTTTTAATTCTATTCTATTCTATTCTATTTGAATTTCAGCAGATGGTTATTATCTTTCTATTTAATTATATATTTTTTTATTCTATTATATTCCATTCTATTCTATTCTCTTCTTTTACTTTCTGTCCTATTTTGTTCTGTTTTACTCTATTTTATTATATTCTTTTATTTTCTGTTATATTCTTTTCTATTCTATTATAGATATTTTTTTCTATTCTATTCCTTTATTTTCTATTCTATTTTATTCTCTTTGGAAATTGGAAAACTATTCTAATTCCAAAACTATTCCAATTCCAAAACTATTTGAAATTTATTGGAAAACTTTTCAAATCAATCCAAATTCGAATTGAACAAAACTAATTTTGAAAACAAATTAAATGGATTAAACTAATTTAACTAAACTAATTTATGTAAATAACAAATCGAAACCAAACAAAATTTTTTTTTTCATTCTGCTCATGTCTGGTAGCGTTTCTCAAAAGTTAACATATGCATTAAAAAGGTTAAGGGATAAATTAGACAAGGGGGGAAGGAGTTGATTAAAAATGAGTATGATTTATTCCATAAGCATGGAGGGATCCCCACCTCTGATGCGGAAAGAAAGGAGGGGAGAAAAATTACTAACACTGTTAGACATCCGCAGTCTGTCTCGTTCCAAATCGAAATTCAGACAAAGTTTTCATTATTCAAAGACTCAGATGTACCCGAATTTCCGAATTACAGTAGTAATGAATTTAACAGAATCCGAAATAACTAAACAAAATTCGCCTGAAATTTGAATTTGAAACTATTTCAAAAACCAATTCGAAAACAAATTTGAATTTGAAAACCAATTCAAAATCAAATTTGAAAACAGGAATAGAAAAAATAGAATAGAATAGAATAGAAGAGCATAAAACAGAACAGAATAGAATAGAAAATAAAAGTATAGAACAGAATAGAAAAGAATAGAGTAGAACAGAATAAAAATAGAAAATAAAAGAGTACAATAAAATGGAATAGAAATTAAAGGAATAAATGCCCAATCCAGCAATGTTGCCAAAGAGGCTCCGTTGTCCGGGTCTCCCTCTCCTCATTGGCTGAGAAAGCAGCAGGGCGCCATTGGCTCCCCCTGTTGTCAATTAAAGTAAGTGAGCCAATGAGGAGAGAGATGGGTGGGGCCAGGCCGCAGCTTCCTGTCTGAATGGACACACAGAGCAGCGGCTCGGCTTGGGTGCCCCGATAGCAAGCTGCTTGCTGTGGGGGCGCTCAGCAGGAAGGAGGGGCCAGGGTGCGGGCGAGGGACCCCAGAAGAAGAGGATCGGGGCTGCTCTGTGCAAAACCATTACACAGACGAGGTAAGTATAACGTTTGTTATTTTTAAACAAAAAAATCAAAACTTTAGTATCACTTTAAGTATACCGTGCTGTTAAGGAATACATTTTGTCTACCCTGAAGTAATATTGGTTCGGGATGAGTTCTTTAAATCACTCCAGCACAAAATATCACACAAAATAATAATAACCCCTTTGCGCCAAATTTGCATTCATGGCTTGAAGGGGTGCAGCTGCAGGCATCACCCCGGTACCGTTTTTTAGAGCCAGTGGTTGGCTCTTTAGTGATAACAACCGATGCGGCTAAAAGCCGCTTGACTGTTATCCTAAAGGAGCGGGAGGGGACGTCCCCCCGCGCCTTCCGCCACCTTCCGCCGCTCTTCCCGTGCCTCCCATGCCACCGGGAGACCCGAGCCACCAGCCGGTGCATCCGCCGCCTAGTCTGAGACCCGAACAAAACTGGACTCGGCTCCGATCGGGTCTCTGATGTAAAATCCCGGAAGCAACGTTGCGACGTCACTTCCGGTTTACTCGGCTACCAATGGCGCTGATTTATTTATTTTTTTACAGTATTCAGAATCGCTGTTTTTGGCGATCTGAATAATTTGAAGTGCAAAGGAGGGATTTGGGGTCTTTTAGACCCCGGTCACTCTATAAAGAGTACCTGTAACCGCCTATTACTGTCACAAGGGATGTTTACATTCCAGTTGTGACAGCAATAAAAGTGATCAGATGTATTTAATTTTTTTAAAGGAACAATGTAAAAAATAAATAGGAAAAAATAAATAAATTTAAATTTAAAGCCCCCCAGTCCCCGTGTGCTCGCGGAGCAAAGACAACGCATAAGTTAGCCACGCCCGCAAATGTAAACGGTGTTCAAATCCCACATGTGAGGTATCGTAAGAGTGAGAGCAATAATTCTAGCACTAGACCTCCTCTGTAACTCTAACCTGGTAACCGTTACATTTTTTTAAAGCGTTGCCTATGGAGATTTTTAGGTACCGAGGCTTGTCGCCATTCCACGAGTGTGCGCAATTTCAAAGCGTGACATGTTACATATCTATTTATTCAACTTTACGTCATCTTTCACATTATACAAAAAAAATTCCCCAAAAAATTACTTTGAAATACCGCTGCGCAAATACAGTGTGACATAAAATATTGCAATGATCGCAGTTTTATTCCCTAGGGTCTCTGCTAAATAAATAAATATATATATAATGTTTGGGGGTTCTAAGTCATTTTCTAGCAAAAAAATATGGATTTTTACTTGTAAGCAACAAATGGCAGAAATAAATAAAAAATAACAAAAAAAAGGTAAATATGAACCATGTCGGCCCAGCGCGGCAATCTACGTTATCTGGGAGTCTTGCCAGGCCCAAGTCATTGCCATTAATTGTTAGATTTGTCTGAGCTCTGAATCACTTCAGACGTCAGTGTAATAAATACATGGCCATGTTTTCTACACCCCGCACCATTTTGTGCTTGATTAAGACCCGGGCACACTTGTAAACAGAAATACACTGTGTCTGGCTATTAGGAAGACCTATTTGAGCTCTCCGTTTCCATAAAAGACTGTTAGAAATATAGATTTTTGGGTTGCTGCTGGCACGGAACCTTGAATAGTTTGAAATCTAGTGAAGGACAGGAGATATTTGCTTGTTAACAGGCAATATTTATTATTATTGTATGTCGGTTTTATGAGCAACACATTTAATCAGCAGAAAAATAATTTAAAGTGATATTAAAAGGTAGATTACATGTTATACTTATCTGCTCCGTGTAAGTGATTTGCACAGAGCAGCCCAGATCCTCCTTTTTTTTGGGTCCCCCCAGGGCCACTGATAGGGGGGACCACCAGTCCTCCTGTAGGGGGCCCAGGCACACAGAGGGGCTCGAACAGCAGGAGTAATCGGTGTGGTCAATTCGGAGGGGAATTAACAGAAATATGCCCTGTGCGGCTCTCTGCAGCAGCTAAAATCTTGTTTCTCTCCCTCCCACCAGCTTTCAGCTGCTGCAGGGAGAGACACAGACACAGGGCATTGTTTTTGTAATTGCTTCCCCTGCACCGATCCCCCTCCCTGTTCTATTATAAACAGCTCATTTACGCAGGTTCTCTGTTATGTTTGTGTCCGTTAATAATGTAGCGGCCCCCTCACCCCGTCCTCTTTAGCCTAGGGGTATGTCACGCGACAGGGTGAGGTGCGCTACGGCCGATGTCCTCCCCACTACTTGCGGGCGAGGTGAAGGCCAATACCTAAAGTTTCCTCGGGCCGGTGTCCTGAACATGTACCGAGTCTGTCGTGCAGAAACCTCCCTTTGCTCCCATTAACAGAGTCCATACACCGATCACAGTCCAACGGTTAGATTTATTCCGTATCTTCAGTTACAAGGCAATGCGATGGCATGATACGGTGGGATGAGCAGGTCGAGGCACTATACTGATCTGGGTCCCTACACCCCCTATGCTATGACCAAGGGTTGTAGGAGTCTTGATATGAATACCTCCGTTGCGCTACGGGCCTCTATCAGGGGAAGATGTCCTCCAAGGGAGTTACTGCAGGCCCATCCGTCACCGGATTGACACTACACCGGGTCTTCGAATGAGTGACCTCCCCAGCCTCCTCACCTCAGATGCGGGTCCCCTCGCAAGGGGCGCCCTGGAGCAACTCCACCCTCGCGGGACCCAGTCGGAGTCACCGGGTCCCAGGCCTCCTCAATAGTACCTCATCCCAGGCCGAAGGTGCCTGGGATGGACTCCATCTTCATCCCGGCCAGGCCTAGGGTGCCTGGGCCGGGACCTTGAACCGCCCGCACCCAGGCTGAAGGTGCCTGGGTGCGTGAAGAGATGATCCCCGAAGACAGACCGACAGACCTCGTGGCGAGGGCGTCTCCCCCTTTTATCTCCTCCCGTCGATACCAAGGCGGGTTCCCCGCCCCGGCCGTACCATCTCCAGGAAGGGACAAAGAAGGGTAGCACTGCGGTAGTGATTCTACCCCAAGCCAGTAGGTACACTGACACCTACTGGTCGAAGAGAATATTACACCACCCAGTCCTCCACAAATAAGAAAAAGGGGTCTGAACCCTAACATAATTACACACTTGGGTCACACTACTCCCCAAGTGTACCCCACTAAATTGAGGACCCCGCTACACACTCCCCCTGTGATTTGACGCTGGTCCCCAGCGTCAGGTGCACACCCATGTCTCCCAAAGAGTGGTGACATGAAGTGGGCCCCAGAGGCTGTCCCTCAAATTTCTGGATACTAAATGTGCCAAGACCTGCTCAAAAGGGAAAGGGGAAATATAAACGATAAACATTTGTATAAAACATCTGTTCTGTGCACATGTACAATCCCTCCCATCGCTGTCTAAGAACCACCCCACTCTCAGTAGTCTTGACCGATGAATCTCCTGCAGAAGGGAAACAACAAAAAGAAAACACATCCTAACACTCTGTGTTAACTTGGCCTGAGTGGGTCTGTCGGCCGAGAGACCCGCTCACTCCAATAAGCAAGTAATGCATATGTAAAAATTTTCAAACATTCGTTGCACAACACTGCCACCTGGTGACAGAGCTGCGGTAATGACACTTGGTGAGATCTTCATTCTTCCTGCTTGCCTACTCTAACTCTACCCCAAAAGTCTCTGCCTTTGGCACATGAAGAAAAGGGAGGAAAAAAAAACACAACAGCTCCCAAGTCTCCAGTGAGTAAAAGAAAAGCCCAAATCAAAACAAAAGTAGGGCACAGTTCTAGGCGTCTGGGAATGTCTCATCCAGAAAGTTTCAACAGCAACAAGATAGGAGCTCACTCCTCCTATAAGTAGAACCTTGGATCCGGCAGAAACAGAGGCTTCAGGTGCCCGTCAAACACTTCCACTGAATACTCGACATCCTCTCCTTCTTTCCTACAGATGAGCACCTTATCAGCATGAATATGGCGCCCAAGTCTCCAATCAGCTCTGCAGTCCTTGAACTTTTTAGACACAGGCGGCGAACATGACAGGTATCGCCTGGCATGGGGTACTTTAAGCTTTTCCCATACAAACTCGTCATACCACCTTGGTCGCAGGACCTCAACTTCATACAATAAGTCCCGGGGCAAGTAGGGGTACTCCCACCCATATTCACGGGCGACTCTCTGGGAGAAAAGTCTCTGCAATCTGGCTAGGGGCGGCATCACTTCTCGCTCACCTTCTCCTGGCTGTACGATGGCCTCTGGGTGCCGAGGTACCTTCACCATCTCAGGTTGCTTTGTCTTTGGTGCCCGCAACAAAGCACGCTGCGTCCCCACCATCAAAGCGGATGATGTAGTTGAGTGTGGAAAGTTGGTCGAAGGGTTAGATTTCCTCTGGAACCCCGGGGTCTGCGCCCGGAGCGTATTATCTTCTATGGACATGGGGGAATCCTGTGGTTTACTCAGCACAGGTAGCGGGCGTCTGTCCCAGCCCTTCCGTTGAAACAGCTCGTCTATTTCCCCGTCATCCCCACAGTCTGACAACGACTCTAAGTCGGAGGTGTCATACATCTCGGCGGGAAGGTAGTCTCTAGTAGACGGAAGGCTACCTTCCCTTTCGGGCTCCACCGGCTGTGAACTCCCGACACCTCCAACCAACACCGCAGTCCCAGCCCCTAGCTCACCTGGACCTACTGAAGAACTGGGATGTCCGGGACTCTCTTCTCTACCGGCGCTATCCAGGCCAGGCAAGCGGCGGGGTGAAGCTCGACCACGACCACAGGAGGCCTGCACCAGGCCTATCTTCCTCTTCGGGGGTGGTAGCAGGGAGTCTGTGGTGACCGAAGCAGTGTCTTCGGATTTTTCTCTCTCAATCTCTGGTTGGGTAGTCACTTCGCCCTGGTCAGCGCGTACGGGGACCTCCGCAGAGGCCTGGATCTCTCCCTCCGGAGTGGCGGTTCCCGTGATGCAGTTGAGGCGTAGGGCCCGGGGCCTTTCCGTGTATGGTTCAACCTCAAAAAAGAACTCCTTGCAGGCCTCACATCGCCCGAATGGCTTTAGTTGGACCACCAGTCCCGAGCATCCGGGACAGATCACACCGAGAGCCTCCGTGTCTCTGCATGAATACAGAGCCAACTGTCCTCGGGGCCTAAGTCTTATCCCCGTGTCTGTCAGGGGAGCAGCAAATGCAGTCATCTTCGTGGGGTATGGTACCGGTATCCACGGGGAGCTTGAGGCCATCCCGACCACTTGCTGTTCCATCACGCGCTGATCACGCGCCGGAGTCTCCACGTGTATCTCCACACGTGGCCAGACTCCTCCCACAACTTGTACGTTTTCGCGGGCTTCCGCCAGCCTCCGCCCACGAATTGTACAGTCATGGGGTGCCTCGTGGCGCAGTGCATTAACAGTCCCCACATGTAGTACTTCACACGGCTGGACCTTTCCCTTTCTACGCTCCTCTGCGTGGGCCTTTCCCGACTTAGGGTCATGTCCACAACTCCGAGCAGGGATGCACTCTGGCCAATCACATGGCCTACCCACTCGGAACTCCTCCGGGCAGCAAAGTTCAAACACAGACGCTCTCAGTTCCATCGCCAAGACACACGATATCCCGGACGACGAGCCCCCACGTGTAGCGGCCCCCTCACCCCGTCCTCTTTAGCCTAGGGGTATGTCACGCGACAGGGTGAGGTGCGCTACGGCCCATGTGCTCCCCACTACTTGCGGGCGAGGTGAAGGCCAATACCTAAAGTTTCCTCGGGCCGGTGTCCTGAACATGTACCGAGTCTGTCATGCAGAAACCTCCCTTTGCTCCCATTAACAGAGTCCATACACCGATCACAGTCCAACGGTTAGATTTATTCCGTATCTTCAGTTACAAGGCAATGCGATGGCATGATACGGTGGGATGAGCAGGTCGAGGCACTATACTGATCTGGGTCCCTACACCCCCTATGCTATGACCAAGGGTTGTAGGAGTCTTGATATGAATACCTCCGTTGCGCTACGGGCCTCTATCAGGGGAAGATGTCCTCCAAGGGAGTTACTGCAGGCCCATCCGTCACCGGATTGACACTACACCGGGTCTTCGAACGAGTGACCTCCCCAGCCTCCTCACCTCAGATGCGGGTCCCCTCGCAAGGGGCGCCCTGGAGCAACTCCACCCTCGCGGGACCCAGTCGGAGTCACCGGGTCCCAGGCCTCCTCAATAGTACCTCATCCCAGGCCGAAGGTGCCTGGGATGGACTCCATCTTCATCCCGGCCAGGCCTAGGGTGCCTAGGCCGGGACCTTGAACCGCCCGCACCCAGGCTGAAGGTGCCTGGGTGCGTAAAGAGATGATCCCCGAAGACAGACCGACAGACCTCGTGGCGAGGGCGTCTCCCCCTTTTATCTCCTCCCGTCGATACCACGGCGGGTTCCCCGCCCCGGCCGTACCATCTCCAGGAAGGGACAAAGAAGGGTAGCACTGCGGTAGTGATTCTACCCCGAGCCAGTAGGTACACTGACACCTACTGGTCGAAGAGAATATTACACCACCCAGTCCTCCACGAATAAGAAAAAGGGGTCTGAACCCTAACATAATTACACACTTGGGTCACACTACTCCCCAAGTGTACCCCACTAAATTGAGGACCCTGCTACAATAATAATTTTAGTGTATTTTTAGTAAAAAAAAAAATGATACATGGGGGTGCTTACTTTTAGGCTGTACGGGGCCCCATGATTTCTAACAGCAGCCCTGGGTCCCCCCACCGATGCTCCTTGCCCCTCCCTTCTGCCAGGTGTCCTCCACAGCAAGCAGCTTGCTACGGGGGCACTCATGCAGGCTTACTTCCGAGCCGCTGAGCCGGTGCTCTCTGTGTCCATTCACACATGAAGTGCGGCTCGGCCCCCCCTCAACTCTCTCCTCATTGGCTCACTGGCTGTGATTGATGGTAAGGGGAGCCATTGGCTCCTGCAGCTGTCTCAGCCAATGAGGAGAAAGAGTGAACATCGCTCTACTAAGCTTGTTTTGACCCCCCTGAGAAGGGCGGTCGCAGGCTGTTTGGTAAGCCTTCATTTCTCACTTTGGTGGCGGGATCTTCACTCATTGTTGGAATAGCACTTACCAGCTTCATCGGATATCTTCTCTGTGGAACTCTTATCATCAATATAGAGGAAATCCTCTACACATTTATTTTATAATCTTCTTTCTTCACGGGCACTTATGAACTTGATTGGTTTATTTGTATTGTTTTATTAGTGTTTTTGATACTTTTTTCACGTATTTAATTTTAACTGTATAGATATATACAGTTCTTTCCAGCGCTACACTATTTTTGTATACTCATTTTGTTTGTACCTTATATCAAAGGTTTTTTTGGTGTTTAGCAGCAGGTTTCCTTAAGGGACATATTCTATTTTTAGCGGCGCTTTACTGTTGTATTTGCAGAGGTTTTCGGCCGCTAGCACAGCGCTTTTAACCCCCTCTAGCGGCTGAAAATGGGTTAAAACCGCCCACAAAGCCAGTTCGGCGGCGTGGTCCATTGATTTCAATGGGCAGGGGCACTTTAGGAGCTCCTACAGCGCTGCAAAGATGCGGCTAGCAGGACTTTTCTTACCGTCCTACCAGCGCACCACTCCAGTGTGAAAGCCCTCGGGCTTTCACATTGGAGTGAAAGGAGAGGCACTTTCAAGGTGCTTTGCAGATGCTATTTTTAGGCTTATAGCGCCTGCAAAGCACCTCAGTGTGAAACCAGCTTTAGAAACACCTCCCTAGGGAACACATTTAGCCCCTTGATCGCCCCCTTCCCTACCAGTGACATTTACACAGTAATCAGTGGCTATTTTTAGCTTTGATCGCTGTATAATTGTCAATGGTTCCAAAAAAGTGTCAAAAGTGTCCGATCTGTCCGCCGCATTGTCGCAGTCCCGACAAGTTACAAAATATCGGATTTTCGAATTTCTGAATTTTTTAATTTACAAATTTATGAAATTCCGAACTTACGAGTTTTCGAATATTCAAATTTACGAATATTTGGAAAAATTTGCTAAACAGGCTTTCGTTAATTCGGATATTTCCGAATGAACAAATATGTTGAAATTCGTTAAAAACAAATTCGGGACGAAAATAAATTGCACATGTCTAGCCCAGGCAGTAGGGGGAAATCGACAGCGCACATAGCGATTAGGGTGTGCCCAGGCACATCTGGCACACCCCTGCACACGCCTATGGCAAGCAACAGGCACACAGTGGGGGGGAGGAGCCAGGAGCACCGGTGGGGGGATTCAAGAAGAGGAGGATTGGGGCTGCTCTGTACAAAACCATTACACAGAGCAGGTAAGTATAACATGTTTGTTATTTTGAAAAAAAAATAATGACTTTAAAACTAAAATAAAAAGTTTTTGCTTTAGATACACTTCAATTCCTCAACGCACAATTAACACGTTTGATGAGTGTACTGTGTCCTGTCTAAAAAACATTTATTATATTTCAGGACACAATGGCAGTTGATAGATTGCAGGACTCTTTCTATTTATCGGTCCTCCGCTTACTTACAACCAATTTGGCGCTCAATAGCGTGCAGACATTGGAAAAAAAAGACTGCAATCTGAAAGCAATGGTCATTCGGTTTCATGGAGCGTGCCTAAAAACAGAAACATTTCACACCCCAAACTCTACCCTAGTTAATCTCTGCGGAGAAATCAAATGACATTACGCTGTAGAACTACTGACTGAAAAGAGATAATATCTACGCGTGTTTCCATAATCCGGGCAGAGGATTCACGAGTTGTGGAGCATAAATTGTTTTCTTATGATCTGAATATGTCATTTTGGAGATAATGGCGTGCACATTACGTGAAATTTTACACAGGTATAGAAAGCACTCGTGTCCGCTAAATGTTATATTTTAACTTGCAGAACTAGTGCAGCTTCTCTTATCAATGTAACCGGCTTAGATATGGATTTGAAATTATATAAGATCAGGGCTTTGTTTCAGCAAGAACACAGGGGAGCACAGTTTCGGCACCTCCAGCACTGAAGGGATACTGGGGTGTGCTGGAGAGTCTTTTGATGCTGGCTGCTGGGGAAATCTATTGTTGTGGGGTGGTCTATTGTTGTTGGTGGGGGATCTATTGTTGCTTTGGGGGGATTAATTGCTGCTGGGAAGGATCTACTGTTGAGGGAGGAGTCTATTGATGTTGGCTTCTGGAAGATCTCCTGTTGCCGGTGGGGGTCTTTTGTAGATAGGGGGGTATATTGTTGCTGGGGATCTATTGCTGCTGGGGTGTCTACTGTTGCTGGTGGCAGGGGATCAATTTGATTGATTTTCTTGCTATTATTGACATATTCCATGCAAATTACTTAGCACCACAAAATTAAACTTATACTATATTTATATTACTTCTGTATTCTCTAAAAGGGGTGGTACTTTGAGGTGGATTCAAGGAACAATGTTCTGCGGTAGGTAGGGGGCAGAAATAAGGGACAGTTCTTGGAGGTGGGTAGGGGGCAGAGAGAAGAAACAGTGCTCGGAGGTGGGTAGGGGGCAGAGAGAAGGGACAGTGCTCGGAGGTGGGTAGGGGGCAGAGAGAAGGGACAGTGCTCGCAGGTGGGTAGGGGACAGAGACAAGGGGGCAGTGTTCAGAGGTGGGTAGGCGGCAGAGAGAAGGGACAGTGCTTGGAGGTGGGTAGGGGGCAGAGATAAGGGACAGTGCTCAGAGGTTGGTAGGGGGAAGAGTCAAGGGACAGTGCTCAGAGGTGGGTAAGGGGCAGAGACAAGGGACGGTGCTTGGAGATGGGTAGGGGCAGAGACAAGGGACAGTGCTCATAGGTGGGTAGGGGGCAGAGACAAGGGACGGTACTCAGATGAGGGTAGGGGGCAGAGATAAGGGACAGTGCTCAGTGGTGGGTAGGGGGCTAAATCAAGGGACAGTGCTTGGAGGTGGGTAGGGGGCAGAGACAAGGGACGGTGCTCAGAGGAGGGTAGGGGGCAGAGATAAGGGACAGTGCTTGGAGGTGGGTAGGGGCAGAGATAAGGGACAGTGCTTGGAGGTGGGTAGGGGCAGAGACAAGGGACGGTGCTTGTTGATGGGTAGGGGCAGAGACAAGGGACCGTTCTCGTAGGTGGGTAGGGGGCAGAAACAAGGAACAGCACTCATAGGTGGGTAGGGAGCAGAGACAAGGAAGAGTGTTCAAAGGTGAGTAGGGGCAGAGACATGGGTTTAGTGCTCGGAGGTAGGTAGGGGGCAGAGACAGGGGATGTCCTGGGAGGTGGGTAGGGGGCAGAGACAAGGAAGAGTGTTCAAAGGTGAGTAGGGGCAGAGACATGGGACAGTGCTCGGAGGTAGGTAGAGGGCAGAGACAGGGGACGTCCTGGGAGGTGGGTAGGGGGAGGAGACAAGGGACAGTGCTCGGTGGTGGGTAGGGGGCAGAGACAAAGGACAGTGCTCAGAGGTAGGTAGGGGACAGAGTCAAGGGACGGTGTTCAGAGTGGGTAGGGGGCAGAGACACGGGGCAGTGCTCAGAGGTGGGTAGGGGGCAGATAAGGGTCACTGCTCAGAGGTGGGTAGGGGGCAGAGACTAGGGACGGTGCTCATAGGTGAGCAGGGAGCAGAGACAAGGGACAGCGCTCAGAGGTGGGTAGGGAGCAGAGACAAGGAAGAGTGTTTAAAGGTGTGTATGGGCAGAGACATGGGACAGTGCTCGGAGGTAGGTAGGGGGCAGAGACAAGGGACAGTGCTCAAAAGTAGGTAGGCACAGAGACATGGGACAGTGCTCGGAGGTAGGTAGGGGGCAAAGACAAGGGACAGTGCTCAGAGGTAGGTAGGGGCAGAGACAGGGGATGGTTCTTGGAGGTGGGTATGGGGCAGAGACAATGGACAGTGCTCGGAGGTGGGTAGGGGGCAGACAAGTGATAATGTTCGGAGGTGGGAAGGGGCAGAGACAAGGGACGGTGATCGGAGGTGGGTAGGGGGCAGAGACAAGGGACAGTGTTTGGAGGTGGGTAGGGGGCAGAGACATGGGACAGTGCTCGGAGGTGGGTAGGGGGCAGAGACAAGGGACAGTGCTCGGAGGTGGGTAGGGGGCAGACAAGTGATAATGTTCAGAGGTGGGTAGGGGGCAGAGACAAGGGACGGTGATCAGAGGTGGGTAGGGGGCAGAGACAAGGGACAGTGCTTGGAGGTGGGTAGGGGGCAGAGACATGGGACAGTGCTCGGAGGTGGGTTGGGGGCAAAAAAAAATTAAAGGGACAGTGTAGAAATAAAAAAATAAAATAAAAATAAACAAGAAAAAATAATTAAAGTGCCCCTCTGTGCTCGCATGCAAAAGCAAGCACATATGTAAATCGTGCACGCATACAGTATGTAAAAAGTATTTGCACCATGCATGTGAGGTATCACTGCGAACATTAGAGCAAGAGCAATAATTCTAGCACTTCATTTCCCCTGTAACTCTAAACAGGTAACCTGTAAAAGCATTTAAATAGTTACCTATTTTTTATTACTGTAGTTAGTCGCCATTCCATGCGCAATTTTAAAGTATGACTTGTTAGGTATCTATTTACTCGGCGTAACATCATCTTTTATATTTTACAAAAAAATCAGGGTATATATTGTGTTGTGTTTTGTTTTTTAATTCATTAAAGTGCGTTTTGCAAAACTGCTGAACAAATTTGACGTAAAAAATTTCAACGATCGCCATTCCCTAGGGTCTCTTCTAAAAATAAAGTATAATTTTTGGGGGTTATAAGTAATTTTCTAGCATAAAATACCGATTTAACCTTGTAAACAAAAAGTGCCAGAAACACCTGGTCTTCACGTGGTTAAGAGATTGATTTGTTAGTTTAGAGTAGGCAACATTTTTTTGCTGTCTTTGGAGTTTTTGCCTCTTTTTCATTCATCCTACTTCTACATACCTCAGATATTACCGGAGTCTGAACTCCCTGACTATCTGATGCTTGACGAGCTCTGTATATATCTCTATTATGGCGCTCATTGTATGATCGTATTGCTGTACCATAACTTTTTGTGCATAGCGGTAATGTTCAGAATTTCTGTATCTGATAAAAAAATATTATCATATAATGCATAAAAAAGTAGGAGAAAAGCCGGCAGACAGCTATGAGTTCTTTGAAATAAAATTCTAGCAAAGCAAGGAGAAATCCCCTATCCATCCCTTTAATTTCGGTCTTCTTTTTTTTTATACCCTAGAAACCCCTGACATCCCCCTTTTTTACTGATAACTTCTGTATGTATTGCCCATATAGGCAGTGGTGGCAACCCCCCCCCCCTCCTGAGCGGCCGACGGCACCTGCCCCCTGCTGTTTGCCGGTCAGTCCAGCATTTACCCCATCTAAACGGGTAGCGGGTGGCGGGCAGGGTGCAGCGGTTCCGTGTCCTCTCCTCCATCAGTGGCTTCCAGCGTGCGGCTCCTCCCCTCCTCCTAGGCATTTATTAGGATCCCCTGTCCTTTCAGCCAATCGTGTGATGGGTCTCAAAACCCACTTCCTGATTGGCCAGGAGGAGGATGATCGGTGTTACAATAGTGAATATTCATTTGCTGTTGTAACACACATGGGTGGGCTCCGTTTGCATTCTCTGCGCCCCAAGCCCAGCCTATTTTGAAGCCTATTAGAGCCATCTGGCTCTAATTAGGTGCTTAAAAAAAACACCCAACCTGCATTGGAATTCATACATCTGGCGTCCTAAAGGGGCCAGATTCATAGATAAGGGGAGGCGGCGCTGGATAAGGGGGGGCGGAGCCTGTGTGCCCTTAATGAATGGGCCGCCCCTGCATATAGGTAGGGACATGTCTAATTCCAATTTCCATTGGCCTGAAGTACTCTTTCTTCTATGATGTCCTACAAGTCCCCATGAAGCATATTATACACACCCAGGAGATGTGGTTGCCCTTAGGGTTTGTTCATCCTAGTAGCCAGGGTGCATTCCAAGTAAACCAGTCTGGTGGCCAGGGGGTGGTCCAAACCAACCTGGTGAAACCAGTCAGTTGAGCCATGATTTTACCATCTCCATCCACACTCCTGTACGAGGGCATGCAGCTGTAAACATGCTGCGGCAAAAATGAAACTGCATATGGGCACTTTCACATAGGTGGTGCCTTCTGAAGAGGGATCTGTGTTCTGATCATTTTTCAAAGATCATTTAACAGGCTGTGAGAAGGCTTCATAATGCCTCCTCACTACTGCGCCTGCAAGCGCAGCCACATTGATCTCAATAGGCGAGTTAGGCAGGCAGTGCAAACTCTTCAGATTTGTTTTTCTTTTAATAAATGTGTATTACTACATTCAGATTGTGCCCTCTGCTATTTCATTTGCTGAACACAGCTCCTCACATTTAAAACATAGATCACGGTACAGGCTAAGGGTGCAGGATATTATGGTATAGAGTCCTATGCCCCCTCTCCCCCCGACCCAAGTTCTTGATACCCAAAATCAGGGCTCAAAATTTCAAGTCCTGAGCTACTAATCAGGCCTTAAAAGCTACTCACCAGCATATGCCCCACCCAACCCCTACCCTGCCCCACCCATAAACACGCCCTCCTAAATTATCTCATGAAGTTACACTGTTAAATGTTTTATGCAGAATTAGGCTACAAAAATAAATATTAACATAAAGCATATCAATGCTCATCAGTGCTGCCTATCAGTGCCCATCAGTGCTGCCTATCAGTGCTGCCTATCAGTGTCCATCAGTGCTGCCTCTCAGTGCTGCCTATCAGTGCCCATAAATCCATCAGTGCAGCATAAGACGTCACACTACTTCAATTCCCCTGCATTGGACCAGTGTGCTGTCTATCATAGGAGGCGGTCTGGTCCGGTCTGGTTTGACAGCGGGTGGCGTTTCAGATCCAAGCTGTGTCACAAAAAGAGTTCCCCTCTTGGTGTGATCTGGCTGGCTCTTCTCTTCCTCTCCTCTTCCTCTCCTCTCCCTTCCCCACAGTTTCCTGGCCAATCGCTGGGAGGAGAATCGGCTGCCTTTTAACCCCGCCTTCTGGCAACGCCCGCCTCCCTCTCCAAAGAGAGGCTCCACACTCGCCATCAGCTTATTTCCACTCTCCAAATGCGAGCAGGTGAGTGTAAATTTTGAGGGCTGCCCAAGATTGTCTGCCAGGATACATATCATTGCATTTTCTCAGCCATCTGCAAAGAACATTTGATTTGATACAATGATGCCCACCCCGACATGCAGAAAAAGCACTCCTATTAACCACTTGCTTACTGGCCACATATACCCCCTTCCTGCCCAGGCGAAATTTCAGCTTTCAGCACTGTCACGCTTTGAATAACAATTGCTCGGCCGTGCGGCGTGGCTCCCAAACAAAATTGATGTCCTTTTTTTCCCACAAATAGAGCTTTCTTTTGGTGGGATTTGATTATCTCTGCGGTTTTTATTTTTTGCGCTATAAACAAAAAATAAGACTGACAATTTTTAAAAAAACACAATATTTTTTACTTTTCGCTATAATAAATATCCCAATTTAAAAAAAAATGTTTGTTTTTTTTTCTCAGTTTAGGCCGATATGTATTCTTCTACATATTTTTGGTAAAAAAAAAAAATCGCAATAAGCATATAGTAATTGGTTTGCGCAAAAGTTATAGCGTCTACAAAATAGGGGATAGATTTATGAAACGTTTTTTATTTTTATTTTTTTACTAGTAATGGCGGTTATCTGCAATTTTTGTCAGGACTGCGATATTGCGGCGGACAGATCGGACACTTTTGACACTATTTCATTCACATTTATACAACGAACAGTGCTATAAATATGCACTGATTACTTTATAAATGTGACTGGCAGGGAAGGGGTTAATACTAGGGGGCGATCAAGGGGTTAAATGTGTTCCCTGGGAGTGATTCTTACTGTGGGGGAGGGGATAGACTGGGGGAGGTGACCGATCTGTGTCCCTATGTACCTGACAGGACGTGGATCTCTGTGTTTACACACAGAGATCCGCGTCCCTGGCTCTGTGACTGCCGATCGTGGGTACCCGGCGGACATCGCGGCCGCCAGGCACGCGCATCGGTGCCTGCGTGACACTGCGGGCACAGCTTTTCCCTGATGTGTGCTCGTGGCGGCGTGCATTGCAGAAGTAAGCAGAAGAACGTCCATGGACGTCCACCCGGCAGATAGGCGCTGCAGACGTCTTTCATCTATAGCGCAGGCGCCAAGTGGTTAACCGGTGCCCAGATCATGCACACCAAAACATTTACATATTCTGAACAAGCAGTAAAATCACTTTAACCACTTGACCTCTGGAAGATTTTATCCCCTTCATGACCGGCCCATTTTTTTGCTCTTTGGCACTGAGCTACTTTTACTGGTACCGTAATTGCGCGGTCATGCAACACTGTACCCAAATAACATTTATATCATTTTTTTCCTACAAATAGAGATTTCTTTTAGTGGTATTTATATTTATGTATATATTATCACCACTTGTTTTTTTTTTGGTTTTTTTGCACTATACATGAAAAAAGACAGAACATAAAAAAAAAAGCCATATTGTTTTATTTTCTGTTATAAAACACATCCAATAAAAATTAGAAAAATCTAATGTCTTCATGAATTTAGGCCAAAATGTATTCTACTATATGTCCTTGGTGAAAAAAAACAAAAACAATAAGTGTAAATTATTTAATTTGCGTGAAAGTTATAGCGTCTGGTATAGATACTTGAATTTTTGTTTATTTAATATAGTGATCAGTGATAATATTATACAACATGACTGTACTAATGACACTGGCTGGGAAGGTGTTAACATCTAGGCACAATCAAGGGGTTAGCTGTGTGCCTAACTATGTGTAATGTGTGTGTTATGTGGTTCTTTTACTAAGCAATCTCGCTGTTTTTTCTCTGCTTTGCAGGGAATAAAAAAAAAAACATCAAGATTACCTGTCGCTATTCGGAGCTCTGTGTCGTTAACACAGAGCTCCTTTTTTCTAAATGGCAGAGCCAATTAGCTGGTGCCGGCAGTCTTCATTGGCCGGCATAGGGGCGGCCCGTCCATTGTGGGCGCACGGGCCCCCCTATCCATGCCCCGCCGCCCACCCTATCTATGCGCCCGGCCCCTTTCAGAATGCCAGGCGCATGAATTCCTATGGCGGGGATGGGCGGGGATGGGCAGGGGGTGTGTTTTTTGAAGCACTGATTAGAGCCAGAGGCTCTGATAGGCTTAAAAATATGGTGGGCTCAGAGCGCAGAGCATTGCGTCCGGAGCACACCCAGGTTTGTTGCAACAGCAAATGAATATGCGCTGTTGCAACACTGATCCTCCTCCCGGCCAATTGGGAAGCGGGTCTAATACCCGTCACCCGATTGGCTGAAAGGACAGGCAATCCTATTGGATGCCTAGGAGGAGGGGAGGAGACGCACTGCATAACCGAGGAGGAGAAAAGCCGCTGGTCGATGCCTAGATCCCCGCCGCTGCCTGGTGGCCCGATCCCCACCACTCCTCGGATGCCCGCTGATGCCCAAGCCCGCCACTGCCCGCCGCCTAGATGGGGTATGCGCCGGTGGCCGACTGGCGGATGGCGGGGGGGAATGGGGGTGTTTGAGGTGCCGCGGGGGGAGGGGGGGTGGCTGTCTGCCCCCCCAAACAAGAAACCACCAGCCACCACTGGGCCGGCATCTGCTGATTGGCTTGTGCTGTGACTAATCACAGCAAAATCGGGCTGTGGCGGATGCACATACACAGGCACCCTACCCAAAAGTGTTGGATCAAGTATCAGATACGTGATCCAGCGCAAAGACGCAGCGCCACCACTTTACGTGTAAGTAAGGCGGTTGGCAATTGGTTATAACAAACCCTCCCCAAACTGTTCCCACAAAGTTGGGAGCATGAGATTGTCCAAAATGTCTTGGTATGCTGACGCCTTAAGAGTTCCCTTCACTGGAACTAAAGGGGCCAAACCCAACCCCTGAAAAACAACCCCACACCTTAATCCCCTCTTCATCCGATGCCCTGCATGTAGATTAGGGTCTGGGTGCATGCATTAGGGGGCGGCGTCCCTGCACCCTGCATGAAGGGGCTTCCACTGTGTACAACGGTATTGGGAGCTTTCTTTCTGGATTCATACCCCAAGACATCATCCCAAGAGGTTGTGCTTTCTGGTTCAAGTTCTGCTAGAGTCCCCAAAAGCCCCTTTTGACTCACCTGTATTTAGGGGATCCACAAGCTCTTGTAGGAGGACATCTTATTAGGGTGTTGGTTATTGGCCTCTTTGGTGAAGGGAAGGAGATAAGATCTATCTTTGATCTTTTGGCTGTTGGAACCACACATCTTTCACTATTTTCTTTGTGAGGCCTCGTACACACGACCGGTTTTCTCGACAAGAAAACTGCTGGGAGAGCTTTTTGCCGTGAAAACCGTTTGTGTGTATGCTTTCTCGTCGTGAAAACTGCCGGGAATCCTAGCGAGAAAAATAGAGAACCTGCTCTCTATTTTCTCATTGTGATTCCCGTCTGACTATTTCTTGTCGTGAAAACTGGTCGTGTGTATGCTTGTCCGAGGGGAAAAAAACGCACATGCTCAGAATCAAGTATGAGACGGGAGCGCTCCTTCTGGTAAAACTAGCGTTCGTAATGGAGATAGCACATTCGTCACGCTGTAATGGACTGAAAAGCACGAATCATCTCTCACCAAACTTTTACTAACACAAGATCAGCAAAAGCAGCCCAAAGGGTGGCGCCATTCGAATGGAACTTCCCCTTTATAGTGCCGTCGTACGTGTTGTACGTCACTGCGCTTTAGAACGACGCAAATTTGAATGTCAGTCTGTACGCAAGACACGCTTGGCAGAATCCCATCAAGCTTGGTAGGAATCCCGACGTTTTATTTTTTCGACGAGAATCCCGGTCGTGTGTACAGGGCTTTAGATTTTGTTTTTCACGTTGGATTATTAATGGTTACTATACACTTACTTTAAAGTGGATGTAAACCAAAAAAATTGTTATTTATTTTTTTGCTGTCACAATGTAGTGTATAAGATTTCCTATCATCTGTGCCCCAGAATAATCCAGCTCTGAGCAATCCTCTCTTCTTTTTTTCAGTGAGATAAACGGACAAACAGGAGACAACTTTTGTCCGTTCTGCCCCCTTGCTGTGAGTGACAGGTTATTTGCATATCTCATGCACTAAGCCTGAGACAGGCATTATTTTTTTAATTGCCACCCCCACTCCTTTTCTGAAGTCATGTGGTTACTTTTCTAGATTTTGACTGGATGTTAGTGATCAGAAGTTCAGTGTAAGGAATACACATGAGAAAATGCATGTTGACAAGGGGAGTGTAGAGGTGGGCGGGGAGTCTACTGACATCAGGACTCCACCCACAGAATCTGCAGTTTTTCAGTTCTTATAACAGACAGAGGGGAGACATTTGACAGATAAGGATACATGCAGGAGGCGTCTATATCCTTATAGATCAGCACTATGGCAGTAGTTTAGAAAGGATGAGAGTGGCTTTACATCCACTTTAAGCATTTTTTGTTAGCGCAACACTTTTTGTTTACGTATTTTGGTGATAAATATCTCACTGTTGTGCTTGGATCTTTTTTATTTTAAGATTTTTCTCAAGCTAATTCATTTTTTGATTTTCACTATAAATGAGGTACAGCCTAATACCAAGCACAACGCCATATTGTAAGTTATCTTTCATAGTTGTTGCTTTTACGAAGCACAGTAAAAGAAAAAGGAATGAAACGCGGTATGCCACCCTAATTTTGCATTTTTAATTCCACCTTTAATAACCTTTTTTTTTATTTTATTGAAGACACACTGTTCGTGGAGTGGAGAATTTTTTCAATAAAAAAAAAAAAATATTGGATTTAAAGACATCTCTGAAATGGTGGTGTGTGTGAGTACTTTTAGTACCTTTCCTTTTCTCTTCCTCTGTGAGACGTGATTGGTTTCCAGAGTTCAAAGATTTAAGCCCTGTACACACGATCGGTTTCACCGATGAAAACAGTCCGATGGACTGTTTTCATCGGTCAAACCGATCGTGTATGGGACCCATCTGTCTTTTTTCCATCGGTTTTAAAAAATAGAACATGTTTTAAATTTTTCCGATGGATCAAAAACCGATAGCAAATTCCGATCGTCTATGGGCAAGTCCATCGGATAAAAAACCCACGCATGCTCAGAATCAAGTCGACGCATGCTCAGAAGCATTGAACTTCATTTTTCTCGGCTCATCTGAGTGTTTTACGTCACCGTGTTTGGAACGGTCGGTTTTTTGACTGATGGTGTGTAGGCAAGACTGATGGAAGTCAGCTTCATCGGATTTCCGATGGACAAAACCATCGGATTAGAATCCATAGGATATCCGATCGTGTGTACAGGGCTTTAGTGTGTGTGTCTGGCAGTTATGTTTTCAAAATATTTTACAAAAAATTGCTAATTCTGTTCTCGGTTTTCACAAGCCCCGTACAGTTTGCCGGCTTGTGAATGGTTGTAAATCTGCACTTCGTAAATATCCTAAAAACAGGAAAACAGAGTCTGGTAGAAAACCAACACAGTTCCAAAACTGAATTATTTTGTAGCTTCTTAATAACAGCTTCATTTTGTTTGTTTTTTTGCTTTTCGCAGAAATTTTTATTTATTTTGTTTGTTTTTTTAACCACTTAAGGACCGAAAGGATTTACCCCTTTCATGACCATGGCCATTTTTTGTTATACGGCACTGTGCCGCTTTAACCTCCCTGGCGGTATGATTCTGTCTGATTTTAGGTGCTGAATGCGGTAAAATTATTTTGCATGGAAATTTCGCGTTTTATATTAAAGGCCTGCAATTCTTAGGAATAACTCACTTAAATCTGTCCAAACCGGAGTCTCGTAGACATCCCGTGTATGATAAAGTTTGAAACACAAAATCATAAATTATAATATAATAAATAACTATAAATAATTATAACAAATAATAATTGCAGAATTGTCGCTGTTATTACTTTCAGTGTTTGATGACGAATTTCCCCACAAATCGCTATCGCTCAATTCTGCAAGTGATTCTAATTTATTGTCGCTGTTTTCTAGTTGGTCTAAAACCACTTTTGACATAAAGGGACACTTTTTGGTTGCTATGGACAATCTCCAAATTCCAGGCAGAGAAAACTGTATTTATAATATAAAAGTGCATGCAGGACACTGGACAGACCACTAGGGACAAAGGGGATGTGTATTTTTTTTATACAGTACTGTAATCAGTAAGATTACAGTATACTGTATGTGTATTGTGTTTTTACCTTTTTGAATTTGGCGCCGATCTCTGCCCCTGTGCGCCGCAACGTCGCAGGGAATGGAGCTCGGCGGCACTGTGTGTGAATCGAGCGAGGAGACGGCTCGCACACACTACGGGGAGACATTGCAGGATCCAGGGAACAAGGTAAATAACTCTCCCTGTATCCTGCGATGCAGCCTGAGTCTGGCTCGGGGTTACCGCTTATGGTACTAAAATTCCACCCCAAACCAGACTCAGGAATACCGCCAGGGAGGTTAACTGACAATTGCGCGGTCGTGAGACTCAAACAAAATTGATGTCCTTTTTTTCACACAAATAGAGCTTTCTTTTGGTGGTATTTGATCACCTCTGCGGTTTTTATTTTTTGCGCTATAAACAAGAAAAATAATGACAGTTTTGAAAAAAAAACAATATTTAATAGTTTTTGCTATAATAAATATCCCAATTTAAACAAACAAAAAATTTCTTCATCAGTTTATGTATACATATTCTTCTACATATTTTTGAAAAAATAAATAAAAATAAAATAAGTGTATATCGATTGTTTTGTGCAAAAGTTATAGTGTCTACAAAATAGGGGATAGATTTATGCAATTTTTATTATAATTTTTTTTTGTTTACTAGTAATGGCGGTGATCAGTGATATTTAGTCGGACGGCGACACTACGGCAGACAGATCGGACGCTATTTTGGGACCAGTGACATTTATACAGCGCTCAGTGCTATAAAAATGCACGGATTACTGTATAAATGTCACTGGCAGGGAAGGGGTTAACACTAGGGGGCGATCAAGGGGTTAAATGTGTTCCCTGGGAGGTGTTTCTAACTATGGGGGGGGAGGGGACTGACTGGAGGAGAAGAGAGATCGCTGTTCCTAATCACTGGGAAAAGCAGATCTCTCTGTACTTCCCTGTCAGAACGGGAATCTGTTTGTTTACATTGACAGATCCCCTCTCTGGCTCTCTGTGGAGTGACCGCGGGTAAACAATGGGTGAATGGAAATGGACAGCCGCACTCCAAAAAAAACTTTTACGGTTACCTTTTATTGTAAAACAGACAGGTGCACTACAGGTCACAGCAAATCAAGGAATCAGATGACGCGTTTCACACTGTAATATCAGTGCTTACTCATAGCTAAATACATACAAAATTACACTTCTAATATATACCAAAGACCAAATAATCATGTGATGGACATAGGCCAATGACTGAAACGTCACAATTAACTAAATTGACAAGAATCCACCTGGAACAAATGAATGAATTACCACTTTTAAACACCCTAGTGCATATATTTCTATCAGTATATATATATATATATATCCAAAACGTATCTTGTTGCCATATTATTGTGTAAAGATGATGAATAAAAAATATATAATGTAATGTAATGACAAACAAGGAATTTCAAGATTTATATGTATACATTGTTGTGTATGTGTGAATGTTATATATGTGATGATTCAAGTGTAGGCAAACATATGTCAAAATTAGTTGAACAATAAATTAAATTAAAAAATATTAATAAAACTATTGTGAAAACACAAATAGTATGCGAGTAAATGTGAGTGCAGTGAAGAACAGAAGGGGAGAAGACCCTTCAGTAGAATGTAGGTGCGGGATGATGTGTGTACACTATCCCAAAAAGAATATATATATATATATATATATATATATATATATATATATATATATATATATAGAGTGTAATATATAGTTTGTAATGATTTTATATTAGTTTCCAATTTTTAATTTTAATATTTATAAAAATAATGATAATATGTATATACTGTAGTCTAAAAAAGAACTGAATCTATGAGTAATCGTGGGTGGCCGGCAAACATCGCGGCTGCCTGCCACATGCATCAATCAGCTCCGCCGACGTGCACGGGCGCCTGCTATAGCTCTTAACCTCCCTGGCGGTATGATTCTGTCAGATTTTAGGTGCTGAAAGCGGTACCATTATTCTGCATGGAAATTTGGCGTTTTATATTGCAGGCCTGTAATTCTTAGGAATAACTCACTTAAATCTGTCCAAACCAGAGTCTAGTAGACATCCCGGGTATGATAAAGTTAAAAAAACAAAATTATACATTATAATAAAGTAAATAACTATAAAATAATTATAACAAATAATAATATAATAATAATAAAAGTGTTTTTCAGTGTTTGATGACGAATTTCCCCACAAATCACTATCGCTTAATTCTGTGAGTGATTCTAATTTATTATCGCTGTTTTTTAGCTGGTCTAAAACCACTTTTGACATAAAGGGACACTTTTTGGTTGCTATGGACAATCTCCAGTTTCCAGGCAGAAAAAAAAAGTTTGTATTATATAAAAGTGCATGCAGGACACTGGGCAGACCACTAGGGACAATGGGGGTGTGTAATTATTACATACAGTACTGTAATCTGTAAGATTACAGTATACTGTATGTGTACTGTGTTTTAACTTTTTTGAATTTGGCGCCGATCTCCGTCCCCGTGCGTCGTAACGTCGCAGGGAACGGAGCTCGGCGGCACTCGGAAGTGTGTGAATCGAGCGAGATGACGGCTCGATCACACAGCGGGGAAGCATCACAGGATCCAGGGGACAAGGTAAGTAACTCTGCCTGGATCACTGTGACGCAGCCCGAGTCTGGCTCGGGGTTACCGCTTTTGGTGCTGAAATTTAACCCCAAGCCAGACTCGGGAATACCGCCAGGAAGGTTAAGAGAGCCGACATACACCTACACCTACGGCGATTTGTGGGAACAAGCCGAACCTGCCACAGTATAATGATGGCGGCTGGTCGGCAAGTGGTTAATAACCGTTTTTATTTTATTGAAGACACACTGTTCATGGAGTGGAGACATTTTTCAATAAAAGGAGAAAAAAATATTGGATTTAAAGACATCTCTGAAATGGTGGTGTATGTGAGTACTTTTAGTACCTTTCCTTTTCTCTTCCTCTGCGAGACGTGATCGGTTTCCAGAGTTCAAAGATTTAGTGTGTGTGTCTGGCAGTTTTGTTCTCAAAATATTTCACAAAAAATTGCTAATTCTGTTCTCGGTTTTCACAAGCCCCGTACAGTTTGCCGGCTTGTAAATGGTTGTAAATCTGTGCTTCGTAAATATCCTAAAAACAGGGAAACAGAGTCTGGTAGAAAACCAACACGGTTGCAAAACTGAATTATTTTGTAGCTTCTTAATAACAGCTTCATTTTGTTTTTTCTTTTCACAGAAATTGTTATTTCTTTTGTTTGTTTTTTTAACCACTTCGCACCCGGGCCAATTCTGACACTTCGCTCCTACATGTAAAAAGCCAAATTTTTTTGCTAGAAAATTACATATAACCCCCAAACAATATATATGTTTTTTTAGCAAAGACCCTAAAGAATACAATGGCGGTCATTGCAACTTTTTATCTCACACGGTATTTGCGCAATAATTTTTCAAACGCATTTTTTTTGGAAAAAAAAAACGGTTTCATGAATTAAAAAATATAAAAACATTAAAGTTAGCCCAATTTTTTTGCATAATGTGAAAGATGAAGTTACGCCGAGTAAATAGATACCAAACATGTCACCCTTCAAAATTGCACACGCTCGTGGAATGGCGCCAAACTTCGGTACTTAAACATCCTCATGGGCGACGCTTTAATTTTTTTTTACTGGTCACATGTTTTGAGTTACAGAGGAGGTCTAGGGCTATAATTATTGCTCTCGCTCTAACGTTCGCTGCGATACCTCACATGTGTGTTCTGAACACCGTTTTCATATGTGGGCGGGACTTACGTATGCGTTCGCTTCTGCGTACAAGCTACCGGGGACAGGGGCGCTTTACATTTTTTTTTTGTTTGTTTATTTATTGTTTATTTATTGTTAATTTTACTTTAACCTTTTTAATTTGACACTTAAAAAAAGATCACTTTTATTCCTATTACAAGGAATGTAAACATCCCTTGTAATAGGAATAAGCATGACAGGTCCTCTTTACAGTGAGATATGGGGTCAATAAGACCCCACATCTCACCTCTAGGCTGAGAAGCCTGAAATCCCCCAAAAAAAAAAAACGATCACCGCTTCCTAGCTGAAGCGGCGCCGTTTTTTTGAATGCAGAGGCCGGGCGTGACGTCATAACATCACGCCCGGCCTCCGAACAATCATAGAGACTCCGGCGACCATCTGCTCCGCCAGAAATCTCTATTGTAAGAAGCCGGGGCCGGCGGATCCTGTCACCGACTCACCGATCGCTTAGGTGAGTCGGTAGAAGCACCAGAGGGTGGCGGGAGGGGGGGGGGGCGTCCCCTCTCGCCGCCTGTAAGAACGATCAAGCGGTGGAACAGCCGCTATGATCATTCTTACGGTGCACAGAATCGCCGGCTCTAAAAAACGATATCTGAATAATGCCTGTAGCTGCACCCATCATTCAGATATCCCGGCTCAAACTCAAGGACGTCCATGGACGTCCTTGGGTGCGAAGGGGTTACATCTTTTGCATTTTCATTACCAGTATGTATGTACACATTGGAGATGATTTAAAGGCAAATACTTTGCAAAGTGCGGTTGCGCCAGAGCTTAGTAAATGAGCAGAATCTCTGCTGACTTCCATCATCCAATCAAGTGCAAGAAAAAAAAAGATGTTTTTAAAACTTTCCTTGCACTTGATTAGGTATTCTTTTCAAAGTGAAGCTTTTCCCTTATTTACTAAGCTCTAGAATAGACAGGTGCCCTGCCGAAAAATTTGTTTGTTTGTTTTTTTTTCTGTTTTTCGGGTCATTCGTTATGATCGCAATTTGTAAATTCAAAATTTGTAAATTCGAAAATTCAAATTTTTTGTAAATTCGTAATTTGAAAATCCGAAAATTCTAAAGAGTAACTAACTAACTATAATAACTAACTATTAAATTATAGGTATTGGAATTTCCTTTCAAATTTGGCTGTTAGTGAACGTAACAAATACAAATTTATCCAAAGTCGCAAATTTGTAAATTAGAAAATTTTTGTAAATTTGAAAATCAGAAAAATCAGAAAGAAAATCAGAAAATTTGAAAGTATAACTAACTAACTAATAATAATTAAGTATTAAATCATAGGTATTGGAATTTCTTTTCAAATTTGGCTGTTAGTGAACGTAACGAATACAAATTTATCAGAAGTCGTAAATTTGTAAATTAGAAAATTTTCGTAAATTCGTAAATTTGAAAATCCGAAAATAACAAAGAAAATCAGAAAATTAGAAAGTATAACTAACTACAGGCATACCTCGCTTTACGGACACTCACTTTACATACACTCGCGAGTACAGACATACCCGCGAGTGTACGTAAAGTGCCTCACAAGTACAAATATTCCCGCGCAATGCACCCGCACTAGACGGAAATGAAGCTCTGAGCGCGCAGCCTGCCCTTTTCTAGTGTGCTCTTCCTGTATCCTGGCCGCCTCCCCACCTCCGGTAACATTACATCCACTCGGTGGTTCTTCTGGCTTCCCTGTCAGCCACTCAATGCCATCCAACCTCTCCACAGGACTGTCCTCTGTGCACAGCGCAATGTCAGGAGGATGGATTGGAGCACCCCCCCCTTGCATCAGATGAGCTTATTTACATGTGAGTGTTCCCCTGACGCCCATACTACAGCCCCTGACGCCCATACTACAGCCCCTGATGCCCATACTACAGCCCCTGATGCCCATACTACAGCCCCTGACGCCCATACTACAGCCCCTGACGCCCATACTACAGCCCCTGACGCCCAAACTACAGCCCCTGACGCCCAAACTACAGCCCCTGACGCCCATACTACAGCCCCTGACGCCCATACTACAGCCCCTGACGCCCATACTACAGCCCCTGGCACCCCCACTACAGCCCCTGACTCCCCCACTACAGCCTAGAAGTGAAAAAATGTTTTGCTACACTTTAAGTACATTTTCGTTTTACATACATGCTGTGATCCCATTGTGTACTTAAAAGTGGGGTATGCCTGTAACTAACTAATAATAATTAACTATTAAATTATAGGTATTGGAATTTCCTTTCAAATTTGGATGTTAGTGAACGTAACGAATACGAATTTATCCAAAGTCGTAAATTAAAAAATTAGAAATTTTCGTAAATTTGAAAATAAGAAAATAAGAAAGAAAATCAGAAAATTCAAAAGTATAACTAACTAACTAACTAATAATAATTAATTATTAATTATAGGTATTGGAATTTCCTTTCAAATTTGGCTGTTAGTGAACATAACAAATACAAATTTATCCGAAGTTACGACCCCCACGTCGGGCAGTTAAAGGGGACGTACAGATACGTTGATGTGCCTGTCCGTGCCATTCTGCAGACGTATATCTACTGGAGGCGGTCGTTAAGTGGTTAAGTGGTTTTAATTAATGGAGGTTTTTTTTATGATGGGAGATTCATTTTTTGCCTCTTCCTCTCTAGTATTGGGACTATTATTGTATATATTTAATTTGATAACGCATTTGGTTTTCAAACAATGATTTTAGTGCCTATATAAATGTTTATAATAAATGGATGTTTTTTATGATAGGGGGAATAATTGTTTGCCTCTTCCTCTCTAATCTTGGGACTATTGTTGTGTATATGTATGTATTCATGTGTCACTTTAAGAGGGAGGGTGAGGCAAGTTGAAGATTGCGTTTGAAAAACTCTCCCTTGACTATCCCCTCTCTTTAATTAAAGGGGCTGTAAAGGAAAATGTTTTTTCACCTTAATGCCTTAATGCACCCTAATACCCCCCCCCCCCCCCCCCCGAGCCCCCGTTTTACTTACCTGAGCCCTCGAAAGTCCCGCGCTCGCCCCCGTCATCCTCCTTGTTTCTGAGCCTGGCCGTTGATTGGCTACACTGGATGGATTGAAAGCAGCGCAGCCATAGGCTCACGCTGCTGTCAATCACATCCAATGACGCGGCACGCCGGGGGGCGGGGCCGAGTGATACAGTGAGCGGCTATAGCCGCCGGCTGTATCACTGGAGCGCGCCCGCAATCACTCACCACCATGCTCGCTCGCTCGCATATAGGTGGTGAGTTCTTGCGGGGAGGAGCAGAGACAGCCGCCGAGGGACCCCAGAAGACCAGGTTCGGGGCCACTCTGTGCAAAACGAGCTGCACAGTTGAGGTAAGTATAAAATGTTTGTTATTTAAAAATATATATATATATATTTACAACCCCTTTAAAGTAGTTCTAAAAACTGAAGGTGTTTGACCTTCATGCATTTTATGCATGAAGGTAAAGAACCTTCTGTGTTCAATGCCCCCCAGCCCTCCCCAATCCATAGCTAAGCCCCCTCCGATCTAGTGATGTTCACGATAGCCTCGGTTGTATGGGGACTATCGCTCCTCATTGGCTGTAACAGCAGCAGGAGCCCATTGGCTCCCACTGCTGTCAATCACAACCAGTGAGCCAATGAGGAGAGATCAGGGTGGGGAGGGGCAAGCTGCGGCTTTATGTGTCTTATGGATGCATAGAGCAGTGGCTCAGAAACGAGCACTCAGAAGTGCCTCCAGGGCAAGCAGATTTCTCTGTGGGGCACTGCACGAGGGGGGGAGGAGCTAGGAACACCGGCGGGGGACCCAAAAAGAAGAGAATTGGGCCTGCTCTGTGCAAAACCACAGGTAAGTATCACATGTTTGTTATTTATAAAAAACAACAACAAAGCTTTAGTATCACTTTCAGCTCGGGTGGGTGAAACGCGTCAATGAGTGAGTCTCTCGGCTAGGGACCGTTCAGTTTTAAAAGGTGTGACATGTTTGGAGTACAACAGTATCTGATTATATTGGCCTCATTTGGCCATATAAATACTTCTAATATTTTTTTAGTTAATCACAGTATATGGAGCTCTTGTTTAATTCATAATTGAACCTATGATTAAATCATTATTCACATTAATGAACAGAAAGTAATCATTGAGAACATTTTTATTATGATGAACTAACTGTTAAAATGATAATTTTTTTCCTATTGATCTTATATTTATTTAGGAACCATTCTTCTTCCTCTTCCTTTTTTTTTTTCCCCCCTCATTTAAAGGTTTTACCAGGATATAACAAATTGACAATTATTTTTACAAAGCACTTAGGCCCCATTCACACCTGAGGGATTATCTGCTTGAAGCTTGAAGCTCAAGAACGCTGGAGGAGAAAAGAAAATCAATAATTCTCCATGGAGATGGTTCACATCTCCACTTCAAGTCTCCCAAAGCCAAACACCTGAAGCTCAACCAAGTTCTGGAGCTTTTTTTGTCGCTCGAATCGGGCAGATTTGGACGTTTTTGGCACGTTTGTATTCCCATAGAAATTAATGAAAATGTGGCGTTTTTGCACACGTTTTTGCACGATTTTCTGCTCAACTAAAAAAAAAGTAATAAATAAAATAGTAATAATATAGGAATAAATAAATGTAAAATAATCACACAAATAACTAAAAGTCATCATACATAAGTAAAATAAATGAATAATATGTAGAAATACATTAATAAATAATAATTAGCCTTATAAAATATTAAATGCATTATTATTATTATTATTATTATTATTATTATTATCATTATTATTATTATTAATAATACTACTACTACTACTACTACTACTACTACTACTACTAATAATAATAATAATAATAATAATAAAATAACAACACCCAAAAGCGAACAAAAAAAAAATTATTAATAATAATTATAATAATAATAATAATACAAATAATAATAATAGTAATAATAAAATAACAACACTCAAACAAAAAAAAATATTAATAATAATAATAATAATAATAACAACACACAAACGCGAACAAAAAAATGCATTAATAATAATAATATTTTTTGGTGTTAGGGTTAGGGGGTTTAGTTATTTATTCTTATTTTAATTTTTTTAAGGGGTAAGGGTTAAAGTTAAGGGTTAATTATTTATTTATTGTAAATTAGTATTTATTTATTGAATTAATTTATTTTTTATTTATGATTTTTATTTATTTGTCTTTTAATTTTACATTTATTTATAAATGTATTATTATTCGTATAATAATAAGAAATTAAAGAAAAAAAATATATAATAAATAACCCTAACCCAAACTCTTAATCCTAACCCTAACCTAAACTGAACTCGAACCCCTTACCCTAACGAAAAGACATTATAATGAATGAATAATAATAAAAGCTCATGAAAAAGCTAAAAAAAGCTGAAATACCTAGCAACAAATGATGCAACGGTTAATAGTTTTCTCTATTGGTTAATAAAAAAAAAACGCCAAAGCCCAAAAATGCTGCATACAAACACAAAAAAATGCACCAAAGATGTGCTCAAAAACGCTGGAAAAGCGCTCAAAAAACGCTACGCTCAGGTGTGAATGCAGCCTTAATATCCAGAATGAGTACCATCAAATAGGACAACAATCCAATATACGGTACATGTATCAGTCCATAGTATAACATACGGTAATATAAAGAGAACCTCCTGATTAGAGTTGGGTGAACAGTTTGAGCTGAGCAAACGTTGAGCCCGAACACCTGAATCTGCAGGGCGTCCGGCGGGATGTCGCCGAGCGAACCACAATGCACTGCATGCTGCACAGTGCATTCTAAGCCCTGATTGGACAAAGCTTTGCCCAGTCAAGGCATAGTAAATAGCTTGTCACTTTACAGGTGAACTTACACTGGACCCCTCCCCATCCAACCTGGTCCCGCTTTACCAGAGTCCCGCAACCCCCTGCTGTCAGGCACTGGGACGCCGCTTCACTGGTCCTGGGATCTGTGGTGGCTGGTGCTCCAGTTGGAGGGGGGGTGGCAAACAAACCACCCTAACCACCCCCCACCCCCGGGTGGTACTCATACAGTCGGGCGGTGATGCAGAGCAAGGAGATCGCTCTGATGCTCCCATGACAGCGGCCATCTTCCCTTCCCGATCTCCCCGTACATCCTCTCCGGTAGCAACCAATACAAACGCTTCTTTTCTCGGCCAATCACGCTCCTCCCGTTTCCTGATTGTCTGGGAGGAGAAGCAGGAAGACAATAGAGAATATTAATTCGCTATTGTCACACAACTGGGTGGGCTCGGGGCGCAGTGCTCTGTACCCCAAGCCCACCCTTTTTTTTAAGCCGCTATCGAAGCAACCAGGGCTTCCATAACACCTCAGCAGTGCCACAGGCTGATCGCCTCCATGCCACGCCACATTCATGCCGTAATTCATGCAAAAGGAGCCCCCGACCAAATATTGAGTGCATACTATACTGTACATGGACAGACTTCTCACTAAGTCAATATTTCTATATTAAAAATCCATTTTTTTATTTGTCTTATGCAATATTTGACTTTTCTGAGATGCTGAATTTTGGGGTTTTACTAGCTGTGAGCCATAATCATCAAAATTAACAGAAAGAAGTGCTTGAAATATATCACTCTGTGTGTAAATATATAGAATATATGTTTCACTTTTTGAATTGAATTACTGAAATAAATTAACTTTTTGATGATATTCAAATTTTTGGGAGATGCACCTGTACATGAAATAATAAGTGTGACATCATGCATGTGTCCACTTTACCAGCTATGTGTCACGTGCTTCAATGAAAGTCCCAAACCTTTTCCTGTTAAAATTCAGATTTAGGGATGGAGGGGCAATGCCACAGTATGTCATAAGCCTAAGTCCCTAAGGCCCCTTTCACACTGAGGAGTTTTTCAGGCGTTTTGCGCTAAAAATAGCACCTAAAAAACGCCCAAAAAACTCCTGCCCCTGCAGTCTCAATGTGAAAGCCAGAGTGCTTTCACACTGAGGCGAAGCGCTGGCAGGACGAGAAAAAAAGTCCTGCAAGCAGCATCTTTGAGGCGGTGAAGGAGCGGTGTGTATACCGCTCTTTTACCGCTGCTGCCCATTGAAATCAATGGGACAGCGTGGCTATACCACCAGCAAAGCGCCTCTGCAGAGGTGCTTTGCGGTGGTTTTTAACCCCTTCTCGGCCGCTAGTGGGGGTTAAAACCGGACGAATAGCGCCGCAAAAACTACGGTATAGTGGCGCTAAAAATAGCGGTGCTATACCGCCAGCGCATCCAGCGCTTCAGTGTGAAAGCGGCCTAAAAAAAAACCTTATATACCCATATATAAGGACTAGTAATCTGCAAGATGTTACATTTTTGTTCTTGGGTTTAATAAAATTTAAATGGCTTTTGCACAGACCCCATATTTTAATATATATATATATATATATATATATATATATATACCGTATTTATCGGCGTATAACACGCACCCCAAGTTTAGAAGGGAAGTTTAAGGAAAAAAACATACATTTTAAATGCCCATTAATGCAGCTTTATCAGTGTCCATCTGCAGCCTTGCCCATCATTGCAGAATGATCAATGTCTATCTGCAGCCTTGCCCAAAATTGTGTCCATCTGCAGCCTTGCTCAAAAGTGTGTCCATGTGCAGCCTTGCCCAAAAGTGTGTCCATGTGCAGCCTTGCCCAAAAGTGTGTCCATGTGCAGCCTTGCCCAAAAGTGTGTCCATGTGCAGCCTTGCCCAAAAGTGTGTCCATCTGCAGCCTTGCCCAAAAGTGTGTCCATCTGCAGCCTTGCCCATGTGTGTGTCCATCTGCAGCCTTGCCCATGTGTGTGTCCATCTGCAGCCTTGCTCAAAAGTGTGTTCATCTGCAGCCTTGCCCAAAAGTGTGTCCATCTGCAGCCTTGCTCAAAAGTGTGTCCATCTGCAGCCTTGCCCAAAAGTGTGTCCATCTGCAGCCTTGCTCAAAAGTGTGTCCATCTGCAGCCTTGCCCAAAAGTGTGTCCATCTGCAGCCTTGCCCAAAAGTGTGTCCATCTGCAGCCTTGCCCAAAAGTGTGTCCATCTGCAGCCTTGCCCAAAAGTGTGTCCATCTGCAGCCTTGCCCATGTGTGTGTCCATCTGCAGCCTTGCTCAAAAGTGTGTCCATCTGCAGCCTTGCACAAAAGTGTGTCCATCTGCAGCCTTGCCCATATGTGTGTCCATCTGCAGCCTTGCCCAAAAGTGTGTCCCTCTGCAGCCTTGCCCAAAAGTGTGTCCATCTGCAGCCTTGCCCAAAAGTGTGTCCATCTGCAGCCTTGCTCAAATTTATAGCATTATCAGTGTTCATCTGCCTGCCAGAGGAGGGAACGAGTGCCACCAAGATATACAGAGCTGGATGTCCTGTGTACTCGGCTCCTCTCAGCTCGTCTAGCAGTCCCGCCCATTGGCCCAGCTCCTATGATGGACATAAGACCGGTCCAATGGCGGGACGTAAATGCTAGGAGGCGGGACTGGGCGTGACTGCGAGCGGAGCCGAGTACACAGTACACTCAGCTCTGTCTATTTCTGCGGCGCCCATTCCCTCCTTCCCCTCTGAGGTAGCCGTTCGGCGTATAACACGCACCCATGATTTTCCCCTGATTTTAAGGGGGGAAAAGTGCGTGTTATACGCCGATAAATACGGTATATATTTTTTAATGGATTTAGAATTTTCAGCTAAATATCCAGATATATTATATTGTATCACACAAACAGATACATTTTAATACTATTCTTCCATTCAAAGGAATCCTTTTCTGCTTAATAACAAAGAGAATTTTGGAGATGTTTAACTTGTGAAGCCAAGTAAGGAAGGCAAACAAGAAGTGCCCTTCAAAGAGTCAAGTGCCAAATGAAAACCTTAATAGGGTTTGCACAGTTATCCGAGGCTGCCATATATTACTTAATTAGATATTAACCCCTCCAAACCTGTATCATCCTCAAGGCACAGAAAGCCAATGAGATATACGACAATAATTAAAAGAATTCTGCCACCATGTCATGGTCTCCCAATAACGGCCCTGCTCTGTTGTCTATTTAATATAAATTACAGGAACCTTTTGGACGATACCCTCTATTTATTGAATCGTCCAACAGTAATGTAATGGCATCTTAATGGGCAAAAAGAATGGATTGCCTCAAAGGTAATGTCTTTGTGATAGTAGATCCAATAAAGTATCGGAATGGGTGCAGGCTCGCCAAGTAATGAAACTGTCAAGCAGAAGGCCTGGAATTGGGGACGAGTTACTGTAACACAGCATGACCTTGGTCCAGCTGTACTATATGTTTAGGTTTAGGTACGATCTTCTGTTCTTACCATAGAAATTCCCTAAATAATATTAACTTGGAGCAATTTCCCCAAAAATAATATTAAGGATGTCTTAACAAAATTGGGGCCTAAGGCTGTATTTTGATTTGACTTTTGGTCTCCTCAACCATATCCTGGGCAGTAATGGGCAAAATTACATCAATATAAGGATGTTGTATGGGGGTTTTTTTTAGCAATGTTTTTTTCTTAAAGAGGAAGTAAACCCCGGACGATTTTTCTTATTTTTTTAATTTATAAATACTGTAAATGAAGATGTAAATACATTAAAATCGGCAGAAAGTGAGGACGGAAAATACCTTATTTATCTTCTTTAGTATATCTTCACTTACGGTATTGGCCACGCCATTACTTCGGCTGTTTCTTGAATCTCTTCTGGACGTCATTTCTGCCTTTACTATGTTTCCCTTTGCAAATCTCGCGCATGCACCGTAGCGCCGAAACCAAGCCTCTATCTTGATTGCCGTTACTACGGCAACAGAAATAAACCATAGCTGAAGCTAAATCACTTGCCAGGCAGCATCGCGAGACTTCCCTCTGTGCCGTTCTGAGAGGAAGCTATTGAATACTAATGACCCGGCATGCAGACGAGACAGAAACGGCACACTTAGTGTGCCGTTAAAGATTATACCTAGTGCGCAATCGCGCCTGACGTCACTCAAGATTCAAGGACGATTGCTATGGAAGCTAACACAGTGAGTGAACTTTCACAGGCAGAGATCAGCTGCCTGTGCTATCTAGATTTCATAGAGCTTAGGTTGCTTATTAGAGGGTTTACAACCACTTTAAGATTCACCCATTTTCCATATCAAGTCAGAAACATTGGTGAATCTTGGGTGAAAGTTGTCTTATTATTGGGGGAAAAAAATTATAAATATACCCCTTAATATGATAAAGAATTGAACTGTGTGTAATGTCTACTTGAAGTCTAAGACATCAAAGGAGGGATTTGTGGAGGTAATGTTTAGTAAAGTAGTATTAAAACCACTTGACGTCATTTGTTTGACATTAAATACCGGGGGGTTATAGCAGCAGCTAGCTGCCAGAAACCCGGTAATTTTTTTTGCTATGGCCGATTCTCTTTCAGATAAAAGTGGTCCAGCGGAATAACTTTTAAAAGTGGTGGGAGGGGCGCTTTTTGGTCATTCCCTACCTGACCGATCAGTGAGGCCCGGGAGCAAGCTGATGCTGGCGGTAGCTGGGTATTGAGAAGAGTGAGGCCAAGATGGCTGGAACTCATCTCTGTGCTCTTGCAGTGTTAATTTCGTCGACTAAAACGACTAAAACATTTTAGTCGACTAAAATGTACTGGAAATGTAGTCGACTAAATATGACTAAAACTAAAACAATTGCAGAAGACTAAAATGGGACTAAAACTAAAATGCCATTTTAGTCCTAAGACTGATGCCTAGTACACACAATGGGTTTTTCCGTCGGATAAAAAACCGACGGTTTTCCCGACAGAATTCCTCTCAGGCTGCCTTGCATACACACGCTCAGACAAAAGTCCGCCCGTCCAAAGCGCGGCGAGTCGCGACGTACAACGCGTACGACAGCCCTATAAAGGGGAAGTTCCATTCCAAGGGCACCACCCTTTGGGCTGCTTTTGCTGATCCCTGTGTTAGTAAAAGTTTGGTGAGAGGTGATTTCGCGCTTTTCAGCCTCGTGCTTTTCAGTCCGTTACAGCGTGACGAATGTGCTATCTCCATTACGAACGCTACTTTTACCAGAACGAGCGCTCCCGTCTCATACTTGATTCTGAGCATGCGCGTTTTTTTTTTCGTCGGAAAAGCATACACACGAGCGGTTTTCCTGACGGGAAAAAAGAGATCCTGCTCTCTTTATTTATCTGGGCAGTTTTCGGAAAAACTGCGATGGAGCATACACACGGCCGGGATTCCCGACCAAAAGCTCTCATCGCAGTTTTCCCGTCGGAAAAAAACGGTCGTCTGTATGAGGCACAAGACTAAAACTAAATCGATATTTGCTGACAAAATTAACACTGTGCTCTTGGAGGACTGGAGCGACGTCATGACTTCTGGTTCCCAGGCCATAGTAATTTTTTTTTTTTTTAATTAAAGCAAAAGTTCAAAAAAAGTTTTTTTTTATCTTTTGTTTTGAAAGGTAAATGAGAGATTTGGGGTCTTTTTTAAACCAGATCTCTCAATAGGGAGGACTTATCATCTTTATTTATTTTACAAGGGACGTTTACATTCCTTGTAATAGGGATAAAAGTAATCAAATAACAATATAAAAAAAAGTAAAAAAAAAAAGTAAAGCGCCTATCCCTCTGTGTTTGCGCGCGCAAGTGAATGCATACGTAAGCAAGCCTATGTAAACGGTGTTCAAACCACACATGTGAAGTATCGCCGCAAACGTTAGTGCCAGAGCAATAACTCTCATGCTAGACTTCCTCTGTAACTCTAAACAGGTAACCTGTAAATACATTTAAAGTTTCGCCTATGGAGATTTTTAAGTAATGTAGTTTGTTGCCATTTCACGAGCATGTGCAATTTTAAAGCGTGACATGCTAGATACCGATTTACTGGGCGCAACATCATTTTTCACATTATACAAAAAAATTGGGTTCAATATTGTGTTTTTTGTTTTTCTGTTAAACACTTCAGCCCCGGAAGAATTGTCTGCTCAATGACCGGGCCATTTTTTGTGATACGGCACTTTAACTGACAATTGCGTGGTCGTGCCACGTTGTACCCAAACAAAATTGACGTTCTTTTTTTCCCCACAAATAGAGCTTTCTTTTGGTGGTATTTGATCATCTCTGCGATATTTTTATTGTTTGCGATATAAACAAAAAAAGAGCGTCAATTTTGAAAAAAACACAATATTTTAACTTTTTGCTTTAATAAATATCCCCAATTTTTTTTTTAAAAGCTAATTTTTTCTCAGTTTAGGCCGTTACGTATTCTTCTACATATTTTTGGTAATAAAAATCGCAATAAGCATATATTGATTGGTTTGCGCAAAAGTTATAGCTTCTACAAAATAGGGGATAGATTTATAGAATTTTTATTATTTTATTTTTTTACTAGTAATAATGGCGGTGATCTGCGATTTTTATTGGGACTGCAACATTATGGCGGACACATCGGACACTTTTGACACATATTTGGAACCATTGGCATTTATACAGCGATCAGTGCTATAAATATGCTATAAATATGCACTGATTACTGTAAAAATGTCACTGGCAGGGAAGGGGTTAACACTAGGGGGCGATAAAGGGGTTAACTGTGTTCCCTAATGTGTGTTCTAACTGAAGGGGGAGGGGACTGACCTAGAGGAAATGACAGATCGTGGTTCCTAGCTATTAGGAACTCACTATCTGCTTTTCCTCACTGAACAGAACAGTGATGTGTGTGTTTACACACACACGTCCCTGTTCTGCCTTTCGTCACGAGTATCGGAAACCGCCCCCCCTGCAATGCAGCGGGTGTGCGCGTCTGCTAGCTCGCTTAAAGCGACTGACGTACAGCTACGACGGTTCGCGCAGCAGAGCCAACCTGCCGCTGTATAACTACGGCGGCTGGTTCGTGAGCGGTTAATTCGTTAAAGTGTATTTTGTCCAAAAACATTGCGTTTGAAAATCTGCTGCGCAAAAACAGGGTGACATAAAATATGGCAACAATCACCATTTTATTCTCAAGTCTCTTTGCCAATATATGTATAATGTTTGGGGGTTCTAATTAATTTTTTAGCAAAAAAACACTGATTTAAACTTTTAAATAAAAAGTTTCAGAAAAGGCCCGGTCTCCAAGTGGTTAAAGTGTCAGCTTGTAATTAATTTGTCTTTAACTATATATAATTAAAAGCTCTTTTAAAGTATTTTGCTTTATTTTAGGTACTTATATATATATAGTATCAGCAATTTATACAATGCATTAACTATACATATTTTGTACATTCACATCAGTCCCTGCACTGAAGGAGCTTACAATCTAAGGTCCCTATCCCACATTAATACATACTAGGGCCAGTTTAGATAGGAGCCAGTTAACCACTTAAGCCCTGGACCATTTTGCTGGTCAAAGACCAGGCCACTTTTTGCGATTCGGCACTGCGTCGCTTTAACTGACAATTGCGCGGTCGTGCGACGTGGCTCCCAAACAAAATTGACGTCCTTTTTTTTCCACAAATAGAGATTTCTTTTGGTGGTATTTGATCACCTCTGCGGTTTTTATTTTTTGCGCTATAAACAAAAATATAGCTACAATTTTGAAAAAATGCTATGTTTTTTACTTTTTACTATAATAAATATCCCCCAAAAAAATATATATTTTTTTTTTCCTCAGTTTAGGCCGATACGTATTCTTCTACGTATTTTTGTTAAAAAAAATCGCAATAAGCGTTTATTGATCAGTTTGCGCAAAAGTTATAGCGTCTACAAAATAGGGGATAGTTTTATGGCATTTTTATTAATATATTTTTTTTTTTACTAGTAATGGCAGCGATCAGCGATTTTTAATCGTGACTGCAACATTGTGGCAGACACATCGGACACTTTTGACACATAGTTGGGACCATTGTCATTTTTAAAGCGATCAGTGCTATAAAAATGCACTGATTACTGTGAAAATTACACTGGCAGTGAAGGGGTTAACCACTAGGTGGCGCTGTAGGGGTTAAGTGTGCCCTAGGGAGTGACTCTGAAGCCCTGTACACACGATCGGTTTGACTGATGAAAACCGTCCGATGAATGGTTTTCATCAGATCAACCGATCGTGTATGGGACCCATCGGTCTTTTTTCCATCGGTTTTAAAAAATAGAACATGTTTTAAATTTTTCCGATGGATAAAAAACCGATTGAAAACTCTGATCGTCTATGGGCAAGTCCATTGGATCAAAAACCCACTCAGAATCAAGTCGACGCATGCTCAGAAGCATTAAACTTCATTTTTCTCGGCTCATCGGAGTGTTTTACATCACCGCGCTTGGAACGGTCGGTTTTTTGACTGATGGTGTGTGGGCAAGACTGATGAAAAACAGTTTCATCGGATTTCCGATGGACAAATCCATCGGACGAAAATCCATAGGTTATCCGATCGTGTGTACAGGGCTTTACTGTAGGGGGGATAGGCTGTGTGTGACATGACACTGAAGGTCAATAAACCGGCCCTTTGTTTAGAATGTTTGGAGACCCCTGCTCTAGAGCTTTGAAATCCACTGGTTGTAGGAAGATGTCGGGGGGTAGACCCCTTTTCCGAGGGGGTGGTGGGGGGACCCCAAAGTAGGAGAAATAATTTTTTTCAAAGTCCTCAAGGTCCTCCTTGGATACTGTCGAGTGCATGAAGGCATGCCATCTGGAGCAGAATCGTACCTTGGCTACTTCTTGTTTGAGGTCCGTGTTGATTTTGTCTTTATAAAGTAAGTGTAGAAGCTCCTGTTTTATTTGTGAAATGTTTGGGCGACAGGGGGAGGTCCAATTTTTGAAGATGGCTCTCCTGGCAATTAAGAGACATATCAGGGCCCAATCCTTATAGGGTGGGTGGGCGTTGGGGGACCATGGTAGTAGCTGAATGTCCCAATATCCAAATATGAGGAGCAAGGGGTCCTTGGGGATTTTCATCAGGGTTATGCTGAAGACATAGGAGATAACCTGGTCTTAAAAAGTAGAGATGAAGGAGCATGACCAAAAACGGTGGATTAGAGATGGTCTTGGCTGATGGCATAAGGGACATTTAGCAGTGCTTTGGTCGTTCTTTTCTGAGAGGAAGGGTATATAGGCGCGATGGAGAATCTTTAGTTGGGTTTCTCTCCATGATTCGTTGGGTATAAGTTGTTGGATTGTGTTGTATCCTAGCAGAAGTTTGCCCACTATTTCAGTGTCTGGGAAGTCTCTGCCCCAATTTGCAGCTGATGAGCATTCGATCGTAGGGGAGGTTTTTTGCAGAAGGGGTTTGTAGATGTCAGAAATTGTGTATGAGCCATCGTGGAGTAGCAGATCTATAAAGGACACTTTGAATCTCTTGCTTTCCTCTCTGCATGAGTTTCGAATGAAATTGACACATTGCCCAAAGTGGAAGGCATGAGATTGGGGGATGGAGAATGAATCGGCAATGGTTGAGAAATTTTGTGGTCGTCCTGTTTCTGTACTGCATAAGGTGGAGAATCTTGTGAGGCCTTTTTGTTCCCAGATGTGGAAGGGTTTGTGATCCATTCCAGGTGGGAAGTTAAGCCCCGTACACACGTTTGGACTTTTGCCCAACAAACTTTGTTTTAAGCAAGTTGGACCAACAATCCGACCGTGTGTACGCTCCATCGGACAAACTTTTTTCGTTTGGTTTTGGATTTCATCGGACAAAAGTTGGGTCTGCAAACGGACAAACTTTCGCCCAACAAAAGTCAGATGGAGCAAAGTCCGACCGTGTGTACAGATAACCATCGGACTTTAGTCCGATGGACTAAACAACTAATTTTAAAATCAACCAACAATAGCAGAAGTTGACCAAAGGGTGGCAGTAAAGATCAGAAAAGATCAGAAAAAACACGTGATGTTGTAAGAAGTTTTAAGAAAGTTTGCAGAAAAGTCAGAGCGTGTGTATGCTATAGGTGTTCCCAACCAACTCCGTTCGGACAAAAAACCACGGAAAAGTCCGATGGAAGTCCGACCGTGTGTACGAGGCTTAAGGGTTCCCTTGGATTGTGAGGTGCCTGGACATGAAGGGGGGGGGGGAGTTTCAGGCCTTTTCTTACTTCTCTCCAGGCTATGGGCGTGTCTCTTAGGGGGAGGTTGTGCTGGAAGGGAACAGGGATAGATTTCCATTTGCAGTGGAGAAGGGCTGCCGAAGAATAGGGGTGGACCAAGAGAGTTTCCAAGGAATCGTTTGAATAACGGGAAGATTGTGCAATCCAGTCTAGACCTCTCCGGAGTAAACATGCTAAATTATACGTTCTAACATTTGAGAAAGAGGGGGATTGGGGAAAAGGGGATATTGGGACTTTGTATGAAATACAGCACTTGGGTGGAATGAATCAATCAATAAGGTATATAGAATGTTTATTAACACAATTGAGCATAGTTCAGTACATGATAGTAATATTAAATCAGTAGATAAAATAAAAATTTAAATTAAAATAAAACATGATTGGTAAATCACATAGTGTTATAATAAATTTCATGATATACATAGTAGCACATGATAATTGATAAAACCAGCAGTATAACCAAAATATGTAAAAACATGATAAGTATTATATTAGATTAATTGATGATTCAAACAACATAAAACCCATGGTACATACATGATTAATGTGACGTGACAACAAATATGAAAGTTCGACGCGTTTCGTGGATTGTTCTCCACTCTTTAGAAGCAGCTAAAACTGGAAACACCTATAATAGAGGGTAAATTAATAATCAATGATAATTGATTAAAAAGGGAGGAAGAGAGGGAGCTAATTACTTGGTCCTGACACTCTGTGAAGCCTCCTTGTGTTTCTCTCTCTCTTAATGGAGAGGAAAGATACAATGTATCTTTCTCTTTCCTTGCAGAGAGGAAAAAAGTATGTGTAAATAAAAAAAATAAAAAAAAATAATAAAAAATAAAATATACCAAACACCCCCCACCCCCCGTCCCAGGCGCTCACTCACTTAATCGATCGATCTCTGCTCCCCCCATTGCTTGACGCATCATTGCTTGTCCATCGCCTGCCAGGCCCCTCCCACCAGCCCCGGACTTACCGAATACAGGTCGCGGCTTCGGCGGGGTCTCAGGACCCGCTTACTGATTGGCCGGGAGGAAAAACAGGAAGACATTAGCGAATAATAATTTAGTATTGTTACACAACTATTGGCTCCGGGTGCAGTGCTCTGTGTCCCAAGCCCATACTTTTTTAAGCCAATTAGAGCCTCAGGCTCTAATCATGTGTTTAGAAAAAAAACAAAAAACATTGTAATCCATGTGTCCGGTGCCCTGCATGTAGATTAGGGTGCATGGATTAGGGGGGGGCAGCGCCCCTGCACCCTGCATGAGCGTCCGCCACTGGTTCTTAACAATTCTTAGCTTTATGTACATGTATACTTGTTTATCTACTTTATTCTCTCTGAACCTTCCAATGCATCTTGTGCTGTAGACTTTGCCAAACTTACAAAACCTAATGAAAAAAAAAATCATAAACAAATTACATGTGCAAAACGAAAAAAAATTGTTTCATTTCGATTCAATATTTACATAAATTTATTTGGTTAAATTTATTTTGTTTATTCGAATCATTTAGAATTTTTTAAATTCCATTCGAATTGCATTTGAATCTAATTCCATTTGAAATCTAATTTTATCCATTCGCAATTCGAATGTGAGAAGAGGGTTATATTTTTTTCTATTCTATTCTATTGTTGTTTTTCTATTCTGTTCTTTTCTATTCTAGTCAATTCTACTCTTTTATTTTCTATTCTATTCAAATTCAAATTTATTGAATTAAAATTTTAGGAAATAATTAAATTATTTAAATTCTATTCTATTCTTTTATTTTTTTATTCTATTCAAATTCAAATTTATTCTATTTGAAATTCGAATTTCAGGAGATAGTTACATTCTTTATATTCTATTCTATTGTTTTTTCTATTCTGTTCTTTTCTTTTGTAGTTGATAATATCTTTTATTTTCTATTCTATTCTTATCTATCATTTCCTATTATATTCAAACTTATTGTATTCAAATTTTGAAAAATGATTATATTCTTTCTATTCTATTATTTTATTTTTTATTCTATTCTTTTCTATTCTATTCAAATTCAAATATTTTGTATTTGATATTTGAATATTCTATTTTGTTCTGTTTTACTCTATTCTTTTATTTTATATTCTATTCTTTTTTATTCTATTATATATTTTTTTCCTATTCTATTTCTTTATTTTATATTCTATTCTTTTCTATTTTATTATATTCTTTCCTGCTCTATTCCTTTATTTTATATTCTATTTTTATTATTTTCTGAAATTACAATTCAAAAACTATTTGTATTCAGATTTCGTCCCAAATTTTGATTCGTTATTTCGGATTCGGTTTAAATTCGTTACTATTTTAATAACGAAAAGTTCTTCCTAATTTTAATTCGGAACAAAACGAGCCGTACATGTCTACTGCATAATACAATTGGTGTTACAGTTGCAAATCTAGAAAGCGTGCTACCACTTTTGGGGGGGAAATCTTTTCTTCATTTAAATGTGATGAGTTACATGTGCTTGAAAATTCAGCCAAAGAAAGTACCCTTCTATATTTGAAACAGATTGAAAGGACATTTCAATAGGTATAACAAAAAAAAATATATATATATTTTAGAAAGCTGATGTTATTATGAGGGTAATGGGGTTCCAAAAAAGCAACAAAAAACTGCAAAAAATTATTAGCATCAGCTTTTTATTTATAAATAAACTAAAATTATTATTACATTTTCAAAAAATTCCATTTTTTTTTTTATATATTATGTACTGTAACTATATTATAAACACTTAAAAAAAAAAAAAACTTTATAAACAAGTCATCCCAGTGCAGCCGCACCATCTTAGCGGACAGATGTCACCATCCCTAGCAAAATGTAATTATTTTAGAGCTTTTTTGCCTGGAATGAATAATATGTCAGGAGTTATTATTTTATTTTGGCCCAAAATTGAAAGTTAAAAAAAAAGAATCTTCCTACTGGTTTTCTGCATACCAGGTGTGCTTTAATTATTCATTGAAAATTGAATTGGTAATAAGTCAAGAACTGCTGATTAGAGCAGAAAAAGCTCAGTGTGGGAGGACAGTCTCCACTGATAGTGAAAAACATCACAGAGTCTTAAGACAAACGTTTGGCGTGAAGAGCGAACCCGAGTGCCAATACACTCAGAGTGATAGACACTGTTCTGGCAATAAAACTTGTGCAGGAAAAGTTTTACTCTTCATGCCAGAGTTTGGGTAAAGTTCCCAAGTGACACGGACAGAATCACTCAAAACATTTTGTACCACTGACAAAACTATCCAAAAAATTGGCATAACTTTTTTTTAATAAGAAGTTTAACCACTTCCTTACTGGGCACTTACACCCCCCTCCTGCCCAGACCAATTTTCAGCTTTCAGCGCTGACGCACTTTTAATGACAATTGCGCGGTCATACAACGCTGTACCCAAATGACATTTTTATCATTTTTTTCCCACAAATAGAGATTTCTTTTGGTGGTATTTGATCACATCTGCGGTTTTTATTTTTTGCGCTATAAACAAAAATAGAGCGACAATTTTGAAAAAAAACACAATATTTTTTTTACTTTTTGCTATAATAAATATCCCAATTTAAAAAAAATAAAATAAAAATTTTTCTCAGTTAAGGCTGATACGTATTCTTCTACATATTTTTAGTAAAAAAAAAATCGCAATAAGCGTTTATTGATTGGTTTGCGCAAAAGTTATAGTGCCTACAAAATAGGGTATAGATTTATGACTTTTTTTTTTTTTTTTTACTAATAATGGCGGTTATCTGCAATTTTTGTCAGGACTGTGATATTGCGACGGACAGATCGGACACTTTTGACACTATTTTGGGACCATTCAGAATTATACAGCGAACAGTGCTATGTCAGATGCCCCTGTTAAAGAACATTTGTTCGAAACGCGTAGGGATGGTACACTACCTCATTCACTGCCCCTTTTTAAACATTTTTATTGTTTGTGATCACTTTTATGTTGGTTGAATAAACCCTCATTGACCTGCACCATTGGAGCATTCCTTCCCTTCTTTTCTCCTCACATGGGTGGTCAAGTAATAGCTTCCTTTGGCCACTGGTTACTAATATTCACCGTGATAAAGAGTCTCCTTGCTGAGTGGCGGTTCCAGTTCCATCGGAGGACCACCTGGATCGGTGTGAAACCCAGAGTCTGCTGTCAAGTCGGGGAGCCTACCGGACAGTCTACATTGGGGACCCATCTGATCCAGTTTCCAGACTAACTGATGAGGAGTACCACTGGGATTTCGTATGCCTATTTGACCTGCCTAAACCACAGGTCTAATGTTCCGGTAAGAGTATTCTACCTCTCATTTTCTACAAGAGTTATGTGATGACCCTTCAGTGCTACATGTTCTTTCTTCACAACACGAAAATTTTCTATGGACACTGTATGGACTCATTTGATGGATATTATTTATCACTTTGGTTTGATTGGAGGCCCAAATTATTGAGCTTCATTTTCCTCACTTAGCGCTACATCTTCATTCCAGTGCTATAAATATGCACTGATTACTGTATAAATGTGACTGTCAGGGAAGGGGTTAACACTAGGGGGCGATCAAGGGGTTAAATGTGTTCCCTGGGAGTGATTCTTACTGTGGGGGGAGGGGAATGACTGGGGGAGGTGACCGATCTGTGTCCCTATGTACAAGGGACACACCATCGGTCTCCTCTCCCTGACAGGACGTGGATCTCTGTGTTTACACACACAGATCCACGTCCCTGGCTCTGTGACTGCCGATCGCGGGTACCTGGCGGACATCGCGGCCGCCAGACACGCACATCGGCACCCGCGTGACACAGCGGGCACAGCTATTCCACCGATGCGCGCCCGCGGAAGTAAACAGGAGGACATCCAGGGACGCCCTCCCGGCAGTTCAGGTCCGCGCTGCGGCCGTCTTTCGGCTATAGCGCGGATCTGAAGTGGTTAAATCTCTTGTGATTTTATTTTTATTTTTATTTTTTTGTACAGTCTACTACTTCTATAGGTTAGTAAAATGTGCAATTTTTTTATTTTTTTTTATCTATTCTTATTTGTAATATTGTAGTATTTATTTGCTTCAAATATGTCTTATTCCCGTAAAATGAGTATCATTATTATTATTATTAATGTTACTATTATTTTTTTTTTTTTTTATATTATTATTATAATGATTAAGGCAAAACTCCAGTCAAAAATAAAAATGAATAGCCCATTAGAACATACAATAAACACAACAGTAGCTGGACACACTGGGATCTGTTCCGATTCTCGGACGAATACAAGTCCTACATTTGAGTAACCTATTTTGGGAGAATTTTAAGCTTGGGACCGACCGTCGACCCTGCCAGAACCCTTCACCCCCCCATCCTCTCTTACTTACCCTCTACCACTCCTCCCTTATTCTCTTTCTTTCTTTTCCCCATTGACACCTCAGGTGTCGTCCACTCTGTTTTCCTTTTAAAGAGAAAATTCCTTTGGTTTGCGGGGATCCATTAGTACTGCTCCTGCGAAACCAGGACTGAGAGCCACACACTATACGAGGTCAAATGTTCAAGCTTAGTCCCCTAAAGTACTATGGCTCGGTATCTGCCAAATAAGGACTAGCTTGCGTTATCTCGCAGGTTGTCTTTCTCTCTCCTTCAATGCTCTTAATCAATGGCTTTCATACGTCCAATAAAACTCGCTCTATTTTGAGATTGGAGGTTCCCTCCGCTGTTCAGGTTGAATAACAAGAAATGACTGTTGTGGAGTCTTTAGACCAGTCTCCTGATTTGCCTGTTATTTCTCTAATGTATGTAGACTTCTTGGACGAATTATTATTATTGCCTATTTCTGAATTTTGTAGGTTGACATGTGTGTTATGATGTCATGTTGTATAAACCGCATACCTTAAATAAAGATAAAAAAAAAAAAAAAACATACAATAAGAAAAAAGCATTTACTAGACATGTGCACTGCCGAAAAATTTGTTCGTTTTGGATTTCGATTCATTCATGTTTTTTTTTTGTTATTTTTGCAAACATTTGCAGGGTTGCTTTGATTGGGACACAAGTGTGCAGAGGGGGCTCTGGTGGGGACACAAATGTGGGAGGGGGACTCTGATAGATGACACAAGGATGGGGGGGGGGTTGGGAGAGATACAAGTGTCCAGGGGGCTTTGAAAGGGACACAATTGTGCAGGGGGGCTCTGGTGGGGACACAGATGTGGGAGGGGACTAGATAGGGGACACAAGGATGGGAGGAGGCTCTGATGGGGACACAAATGTGCAGGGGGGGCTCTGATTGGGTACACAAGTGTGCAGGGGGGCTCTGATTGGGACACAAGTGTGCAGGGGGTTCTGAGAGGGATACAAGTGTGCAGGAGGGCGTTGATAGGGACAGAAATGTGCAGGGGGCGCTATGGTGGGGACACAAATGTGCAGGAAGGGGTGCTATGGTGGGGACATAAATTTGGGGGGGACTCTTGTGGGTGTGGGAGATGGCTTTGAGGATAATGTGTGGCAGAGTCTCTGATGTGGACACAAATGGGCAGGGGGTGGCTGTAAAGGGGGACACAAATGTGCAAGGAGGTGTTAATGGGGGACACAAACGTGCAGGCAGAGTGATGAGGACACAATTGTGTGGGGAGACTCTGTTGGGGACGAAAATGGGCAGGGAGTCTCTGATGGGGACACAGATGTACTGTATGGGGAAATTCTAATTGTTTAGCCCTGGTGCACGAGGCTCCGGGCTCTGATGGCAGCCTATCAATTCTATTCTATTTCGAGGCTGAGGATTCTTTTATAAATAACTTTTCTTTCGGCCCACGAATATCTGTGAAATATATGACGCAGCCCTCAAAGTAAAAAGTTTGGAGACCCCTGGACTAGACTCATTTTTTGTTCTGTAATAATTGATGAATAATTGATAAATAAGTTATTGTTCAACTACATAATTATAAGAAGTTCTAAAAGATTATGTTTTTTTTTTAATGTTTTTCTCCTAACAGTGAAACAGTTTTGGCTCTTCGTCGCCCAAGAATAAAATCCTAAACAGGTTTATTAAAGCATGAACAGACATTCTACACAACTGATAAAAAAAGAAGATTATCCATCAAATAGCTTTCTTTTAGCTGAAGGCATTAAGAATATGAAATATGTATTTGTGGAGTATGACACATCGATGATATTCATTATCCGGCTGAGGTTCAAAGGAGAGACCGTAAGCTGCTAAGAGGATTATTGTTCAAGCTCAACTCCGGGAGTTAACATGGCTAAATGCAGCTTGTTAGAGAAACACAGGGTCAAAGGAAGACATTCCGATTTCATTAGCCTCTGCCTATCAGCAAGCTACAAGGCTTGCAAAAAAATACTCGCAAATCCTATCGGCCATGATAGTGTTAGTTATACAGCGGATTTGTTAAAACAGCAAGAAACCCTTAAGTTTATGCTCCTGTCATGTTGTTCTGCTGGTTTACTGAGAAAATTTATTAAAAAGAAAAGAAAAGAAAAGAAAATAATTACTTCTGTAATGTCTCTGAAACCCCTAGAGAGAATACAAAACTGAGATTGGGGGAACAAAGAAAGTTGGGCATAGGGAGAGAAATAGAGAGATAGAGATAGAGAGAGCATTGTGCCATAGGTGGTGATGTACTTATTAAACTAATAGAGAGCCAAGAAAGGTTCTCATTTATCCCGGTCATGGTGTAGCCGGCACTAGTTAGTCACAATCAACTGGAGTTCTTTTGTAATGCCGAGGTCGCATCACCACTTGCCCATTTGGCTTTCTTGGTTCTTTGTACAATGCAATAAACTGTCAAAAACTTTTATTAACTGGCCTGAATGTGATCGGTAAAATTTAACCTACACTTACATTCATATTACTTTGTTGCATGTAAAAAAAGAAAGTAAAACTACAAAAAGTATTGATGCCAATTTTTTCGAAAATTTGCTCGAAAGATACACATTGTAGGGGAAGGATTTCATCACTCTATTCTCAATTGCTTACGTAAACCTGATGCACCCCCGCCCTCTTATTTGGCCACATATATATTACTTTCCTGTAATAAGATTTAAGAAAAAGTGAACATTTTTTACAATGTAACTGTAGCACTACCCCCCGAAGAAGCTGCTGGTTTAATTTGGGTCAGTACTCTGTTTGCAACCCCCTTAACTGGCTCAGACCCTCCCTTCAACACAACTGGTGTAACTGCCAATTGTGAGTCCCACTGAATGCTGGGAACACAATTTGGCATATATATATATATATATATATAAATATATATATATATATATATATATATATATATATATATATCACAATAACATGTAAGAATATGGTTACCTTCCTTTGGTAGCAGTCTCACAGGAAACAAAGATACTCCAACAAAGTGTTTCACTTAACCAAGGGCAACTTTACTTGGTATGAAGGAAAAGGGGCAGTATTACACATATGCATATAGTTGACTCAGCAGGGTCCTGCAGGAGTCAATGAGGATAAAGAATAGAAAGGGTTTCTAAAACAATGTTAAAATCTACTTATAATCTAATGAAACAGGTATAATGCTCGCAAGCTCCTCCTAATGGGCAATACCACCCTTATGTCCCGCAGTGTTAGTTCCAGTCAGGCCTGACAATGATCACCAACACAAGTTCCTCAATGGTGGGAGTGAGTCTTCGCTAGCAACGTTGGTGCACATTATACTTGTAATCCAAAGGGAATAAAGATGTGATTAAACCTTCACAATGTTCGTGGAAGTGAACTTTCAGTTAGTATAACTTTAACCCAAACTGCAAAGTTATCACGCGCTGCACTATGTCCTAATATGCGTGTGGCGTACTATTCTGCTGCTGATGGGCCTTCAAGAGTCAATGGGCCTAAAACAGTTATAGAATATAGGCAGGTGCCCTCTCACCAGAACAGGCTTAGTCTACCTGATTTGCTCCGCTGCTGGTGATTCGATCCGTTGCCTCTCTGCAATGCGCAGTCTCCGGTCCCTTCCTTGGCAGCAGTAGATGTCAGCCGACGGATGACTCCGGTCTCTGGGAAGCGCAAGCTGGGCACACAGAATAAGATCACCCTCCTGGCTTGGTGATCCTTCGCAAGGTTGTAGGCCCAGGCTTCAGGCCTAGTCCCTTTGGCAGCAGGCCTCACACACACATCCTGCAGGGAGGAGGTGAAGATCCCAAGAGACCAAACAAAGCTCCTCCCCTCCTTTAAGTAACCTCTCCCACAAAGCTCCGCAGGCACGCAATGCACTCTGGGAGGACAACTGCATTGTGGGTACCATAGTCTTTTACCTACTCATGTCAATGGAGTCCCGTTCTCCTGGTACCGTAAGTTCCACAATGCATCGCTTCACAATGTTAATGACAGTTTATATTACATTACAAACCGCCACACCACTACATAACATTAACCACTTCAGCCTCGAAAGATTTGGCTGCTCAATGACCAGGCCATTTTTTTGCGATACGGCACTGCGTCGCTTTAACTGACAATTGCGCGGTCGTGCGACGCTGGACCCAAACAAAATTGATGTCCTTTTTTTCACACAAATAGAGCTTTCTTTTGGTGGTATTTGATCACCTCTGCGGTTTTTATTTTTTGTGCTATAAACAAAAGAAGAGTGACAATTTTGAAAAAAACACTTTGGGGGTTATTTACGAAAGGCAAATCCACTTTGCACTACAAGTGCACTTGAAACTGCACTGAAAGTGCACTTGGAAGTGCAGTCGCTGTAGATCTGAGGGGGACATGCAAGGAAAAAAAAAAAAACAGCATTTTAGCTTGCACATGATTGGATGATAAAATCAGCAGAGCTTCCCCTCATTTCAGATCTACTCCTCAGATTTACAGCGACTGCACTTCCAAGTGCACTTTCAGTGCAATTCCAGTTTGTAGTACAAAGCGGATTTGCCTTTCGTAAATAACCCCCAATATCTTTTCTTTTAGGCCTCATGTACACTGCTGCCAGTAAACGGACGTTTAGGGGCAGTTGGGCTTTTTTTTCAGGCAGTTGAGTTTAGAGGCTTTTTTTGGAAAGCAAAAAAATTAGTTCAGACGCTGAGATTAGAGGCATTTCAAGCGCCAAGCGCTTCTAAACACGGCTAAATGCGGTAACCCGCATTTAGCGACTTTTTTTTGGGCTATTTAAAAAAAAAAACGCTTCTAAACGCAAACGCATAAAAAACATGGCTAAACACGGCATGTAAACATGGCAAAACTGACATTTTAAACGTGGGTTACTATCTGTCAAGTTAAATCATTCAGGAGAGGTTGCCTTACTTTTTGCTATAATAAATATCCCACATTTTTTTTCAAAAAAACTTTTTTTTTCCTCGTCTAGCGCACAGACCCCTCTCTTTACCTGCCTTGTTCGGCTCCTCGCAGGAATAGAGGGGCACACCGCGCCATAAGCCAGTACCCTCCTATGTGAAGAGGTTGAGCGGTGTTGTTGATGGGTCTTCCACAGTCAGACAGCCAGAGAAGGTTTCTCACCTCTATATTGAATAAAGACAAGTCCTTGTATCCCCACAGTAACTTGAATGTCCACACCAGCTGCAACTCCAACGTAGAGTTTATTCTCTTGTAAAACACAGTCTCTGACAGAAAAGGTTGGAGGTAGGTCCAGGCACAAACGTAACCCAATTCACTGCTCCGATTCTCAAGCAGACTCAGCCCATTTGGATAGTCTCCCTAGCTTAAGGTGACCAGATTTTTTAAATGAAATCCGGGGACATATTTTTTTTTTACTAGTAATGGCGGCAATCATCGACTCTCTGCCCGTCGCCGCCCGCCTCTCAGCCTGTCAAGTCTTACTCTCCGGGCCCCAGATACTACTGGGCAGGGTGCGGAGGAAGATCACTCCACCAGGGAAGGCAAGGAGATAAGTAGGCAGGCGGCTGGCCGGGACTTGAGCCAAGGCAGAAGAACATGCGAGCGGAGCGGAATGGGCACCCGAAACTTGAAGAAATATTCCCTCCGCTCCGACCAGCACATGATCATCAGAAAGGGGCACAGATAATGAAAAAAAATACACCCCCCTAAGCTAGTAGGAGCGGAGGAGCGGGGGGTGTAATTCAGAAATTTTCTTTTTTTTATTCTGCACTGACTGTCTTTGAAATTGCCCCAGCCGCTGTTCAAATCCAATCCGGGGACAAAACTGGGGACAGACTTGGTCCGGGGACAGTGTCCTCAATTCGGGGACTGTCCCCTGAAGCCGGGGATGTCTGGTCACCCTACCCTAGCTTGGGACTAGTAGCCAATATGGTACCCAAACTTTACACTTGGTCTCTGCCACAGACCTGGTGAACTTGGCCTCTATTAAGGAGAAGAAATCCCTCCAGAGAGTTACCAGGACCCTTCCTTCACCGTGACTTCTGCTCCAGTCCCTCCGAACGGTTCCTCCCCTGGCCTCCTCACCTAGGATACGGGTCCCCTCGCAAGGTGGCACCCTGAGACTCCTCGATCCTTGGTGGGCTCCAGCCGAAGGTGCTGGGCCCAGGCCTTTGTTGCAGCCCCAGGACTAAAGGTGCCTGGGACTGATCCACCGACCTCCGTCCCTGGGCCAAAGGTGCCCAGGACGGACAGGAACACACACCCTGGGGTAGGACCCCCGACAACGAACCCTGAAGAAGCAGCGTCTGCCCCTTCTATATCCTCTCCCAGCATACACAGCAGGCCTGCCACACCCACCATACGACTGCTGAGAGGGGACACACAAGGTGCAGCACTGGATTAGCGGTTCGACCCTGGCCTACTATGGCAGCGCCACCTGCAGGCCACAGAGAACTGTACACCAATACTCTCCCTGCAGACAAAAATGGTTGCAAGAACTCTAACAATTGGGGTGTTTGGGTATAACTTCCACCCAACACTTCCCCTAAATTTAGCACCCCGCTACACTCAGATTAAGCCGACATGTATTCTTCTACATATTTTTGGTAAAAAAATCGCAATAAGCGTATATTGATTGGTTTGCGCAAAAGTTATAGCGTCTACAAAATAGGGGATAGATTTATGGCATTTTTGTTATTATTATTTTTTTTACTAGTAATGGTGGCGAGCTGTGATTTTTATCGGGACTGTGATAGTATGGCGGACTCATCGGAAACTTTTGACACATTTTTAGAACCATTGACAATTATACAGCTAGTCAGTGCTATAAAAAATGCACTGATTACTGTATATATGTCACTGGCAGGGAAGGGGTTAACACTAGGGGGCGATCAAGAGGTTAACTGTGTTCCCTAGTGTGTGTTCTAACTGTGGAGGGAGGAGACTAACTGGGGGAGGAGAGATATTGGTGCTCATACTTACTATGAACACACGATCAGTCTCCTCTCCCCTGATAGAACCAGGATCTGTGTGTTTACACACACAGATCCCGATTCTCTCTCTGTCACAAGCGATTGCGGGTGCCCGGGGGGTCATTGCGCCCCGCCGGGCACTCACATCGACTCCAGCGGCGAGCCGCGGGCGATTGCGTTTGCTTCCGGCGACGTGCGCGCCCCTAGTGGCCAAAAGGCGAAGCGACGTAAGGTAACGTCGCTTCACCCAGCCGTGCCATTCTGCTGCAGTAAAAATGCGCCGGCTGGTCGGCAAGCAGTTAAGATATGTTACAATGTAAAAAATTTCACTTTACTCATTTCACTCAATGTTTTCTGATAATCTTTTAATAAAATACTTGAACAAAAAAAGTATTGATGCTACAACAAAGTGTATGTCCACCCTAAATCTATTTTAACGACTTCAAGTCCGCAATACGTATACAGTGCCTTGAAAAAGTATTCATACCCCTTGAAATGCTCCACATTTTGTCATGTTACAACCAAAAACGTAAATGTATTTTATTGGGATTTTATGTGATAGACCAACACAAAGTGGCACATAATTGTGAAGTGGAAGGAAAATGATAAATGGTTTTCACATTTTTTACAAATAAATATGTGAAAAGTGTGGGGGGGGGCTATGTATAGCGCCCCCCTGAGTCAATACTTTGTAGAATCCCCTTTCTCTGCAATTACAGCTGCAAGTCTTTTTGGGGATGTCTCTACCAGCTTTGCACATCTAGAGAGGGACGTTTCTGCCCATTCTTCTGTGCAAAATATCTCAAGCTCTGTCAGATTGGATGGAGAGCGTCTGTGAACAGCAATTTTCAAGTCTTGCCACAGATTCTCAATGGGATTTAGGTCTGGACTGTGACTGGGCCATTCTAACACATGAATATGCTTTGATCTTAAACATTCCATTGTAGCTCTGGCTGTATGTTTAGGGTCGTTGTCCTGCTGGAAGGTGAGTCGTTAAAATCCTCAGAAAGGCTGTTTTTGTTCTGTTGTCCTTTAGACAAATTTGGAGGAGGATGCTACAGCAAAACCTTGTCATCTTGGAGTGTCAACCTCATCCAGAAAATTTACAGTGCAGCCGGGCAAGAGCCTCCAGAAGTGGTTCCGGCTCATTCAGCTAGGTCCATTTTTACATCTTTATGTTCGGGCAGCACATACAAAATGCCTATGGAGACATCTGCAAAGCTGCAGGCTGGTTGGCACAGCGCACCTGCCTCAGGCGCTACAGGGAAGATCCAGGGGCTCGTATGTCAATGGACTTCAACAGAATGACGGCCCAAGCTTCCATGTTCATTGTAATAAAGATATGATACATTTAGGCCGTCCCTGTTTACCTCGTTATTTACCACTAGTATGCTGCCATGTTGGTATCAGGAAAACCGATAATTGTATCAAATACTTACTGTAATTTTCCTTCCCTATTGCCAATCCATGGCAGCATACAAACCCTACCTTTTTTTTTGATCTTGTTATTTTTACGAAGAATGGGGGAGGTTGCTCTAGCTTTCCTTTTATAGATTTAAACAGGTCCTGTGGGTGGATATAGGGGTGGAGATATATCACATGCATGCTGGCACGGATTGGCATCAGGAAAGGAAAATTACGGTAAGTATTTGATACAATTTTCAGTTTTTCTTCATTTCGGAAAGAGTAAGGGAATTTTATAACCCCTGTCAGCTATTTATTTTTGCCATCTATGTCCGTTTGGGAGATTTCCTTTCACTTCCTGTCTCATAACAAAAACAGGAAGTGAGAAGAAATCCCTCTAAAGTGAGGGAATCCCTGGGTGTCTCCACAACTACTGTGCCCGTTGGAAGATGTCTCCTCACGTGATGCTACAGGATATCAGGTCTCAGAATACATTTTTATAAACACAGAGGTGCAGATTCAAAGCTGCCATTGGACTAGGTAAGTGAGAGATGAGCACATTGGGATGGCTTGGGCAGAAAAAGCACCCTTACACTTACCTGAGCCCTATTTTGATCCAGTGATGTGCACATCTGCAGCTCTTCTCTCCCCTCACTTCCTGGTCTCACTGGATTGGAGCTTTGTGACATGGTGCATTATCCTGCTGGAAGGAGCCATCAGAAGATGGAGACACAATGTAGTCATAAAGGGATAGACATGGTCAGCAACAATACTCAGGTAGGCCGTGGTGAATAAACGATGCTCAATTGGTACTAAGGGGCCCAAAGTGTGCCAAGAAAATATCCCCCCCCCAACATTACACCACCACCACCAGCCTGAACCGGTGATACAAGGCAGGATGGATCCATGCGCCAAATTCTGACCCCACCATCTGAATGTCGCAGCTGAAAGCTGACCAGGCAACGTTTTTCCAATCTTCTATTGTCCAATTTTGGTGATCCTGTGCACATTGTAGCCTCAGTTTCCTGTTCTTGGCTGACATGAGTGGGACCCGGTGTGGTCTTCTGCTGCTGTAGCCCATCTGCTTCAAGGTTGGATGTGTTGCGCATTCAGAGATGATATTCTGCAAATCTTGGGTGTAACGAGTGGTTATTTGAGTTACTGTTGCCTTTCTATCATCTGTACCCAGTCTGCCCATTCTCCTCTGACCTCTGACATCAACAAGGCATTTTCCTCCACACAATTGCTGCTCACTGGATATTTTCTCTTTTCCCCACCATTCTCTGTAAACCCGAGAGATGGTTGTGTGTGAAAATCCCAGTAGATCACCTTTGGGCGGCACAGTGGTGTAGTGGGTAGCCCTCTCACCTAGCAGTAAAAAGGGTTGCTGGTTCAAATCCCAACCACAACACTACCTGTCTGGAGTTTACATGTTCTCCCTGTGCCTGTGTGGGTTTCCTCCGGCTACTCCGGTTTCCTCCTACACTCCAAAGACATGCTGGTAGGTTAATTGGCTTCTCTCCAAAATTTGCCCTAGTATGTAGGTGTGAGTTGGGGGCCTTGGATTGTGGGCTCCTTGAGGGTAGGGACCAATGTGGGTGTGTGATGTGTGTGTGGAGCGCTGCGTAGGTTGACAGCGCTATATGGGTACCTTAAATAAATAATAATATAATGAGACACAATGTACAGGGATAGGGAGAATTGTAGACACTCACTCAGGATGGACTGGTGTCTTTATTCAACCTTACTAACTATGTAACTATCACCTGTTTTTGAAATACTCAGACCAGCCCGTCTGGCAACCATGCCACTTAAATCCCTTCTCTTTCCCATTCTGATGCTCGGCTTGAATGTCAGCAAGTTGTCTTCACCACGTCTAGATGCTGCCATGCATTGAGTTGCTGCCATGTGATTGGCTGATTCGCAATTTGTGTTACCAAGCAATTGAGCAGGTGTACCTAATAAAGTGGCCGGTGAGTGTATATAGGCCTCTGTAATCCTGAATGTTTGCAATTGGAAAATATTCTTCACCTGTAAAACAAACGATTGTAAAAAGCCATATTTCAGAATGGGTATGACAATCTATATATACAAACTCCCAGAGTAATCACAACCTACTTTCGGAAGGCCGGCTTGGAGAGATTTATATTTAGGGTTGTTTTTTTTTTGTCCCAGGATTACCAGAGATGAGAAATGCAGTCAATGATATGCATTGAATGTGACTGCGGCCTCCCTCTGTGCTGTAAAATGCATAACTCATTTAACAATAAATAAAAAATATCGCGCTGAAATATTTCTCACGCATGTTTATCTTTTATTTCCTGACGGTGGCTGAATTTTTTATTTATTTTTTGGATAACAAAATAGAACAAAATGAACGCGGTGAGCCGTGTTCTGTGATGTAAAATAACAAAGAAGAAGATTGTAAAAAAAAAACTTTACCAAACGGTAGATTGGTTTTCAGCACTAAAAAGCATCAATAAATCTTAAATAAAACATATAAACAAATAAAAAATGTGCAGCTATGTCCTTGATGTGAAGCTTGTTCCTAACTCTTCACAAGGTATAGTGGGGTTGGAGATCCCAGCTGATGAGGAGCAAGGAGAGGTCCGCCTTGTTCTTTGGTGTGGGTCTTTTATGTACGCTTGCCAACGGACTGCATGGGAGGTCGACATATGTCTGGTCAAGCATGTGGTGCCCAAGCGCATACCTCCCAACTGGCACGGATTCTGCGGGTTTTACCCCCATAGGCCCCTCCTTTCCGCAGTCCCGCGAGAGTGACCTGTTTCCCGCACAGCAGGAAGAAGAGAAGGCACAGCCGACAGCATGAAGAGGATCAGAGAACGAGCAGGTAAGCCCCCCCCCGCGCGATTTGCGGGCAAAACAGTGTACCGCACCCCCCCCCCAACAACAGTCGAACGAAGCGGCTGATGTTTTGGCCACGCGAGATACGCTTCAGACATACGTTGCAAATGGCAATGGTGCAATCTGCTGCACACGTCTCAAAAAAGGCCCACACTTTTGAGAACTTTTGGAATAACGCACAGAGACAGCAGCAGCCTGCACATGCAGAGCTCTGCGGTGTGATGCAGTCAGGGTGCTGCTCTTAAGCTGGCTCCTGGAGGGCATCCTGCCTCTTTGGAGATGTGCCTCCTCCTCCTCCTCCTCTCTCCTATCAGGCACCCACGTAGAGTCAGTGACCTCATCATCCCCTCCCTCCTCGTCACTGGAGCAAACCTGGCAGTATGCTGAAGCTGGGGGAACATGACTGCCAGTTTGCTGTCCTTCTTGGGCACCCCCTCTCTCTGGGCTCATGTTACTGCCTTCCTCAAGCTGGGTACCATCATCAGTGCCTTCAAAGTGCTGCGCATCCTCCTGCAGCATGTACCCAACACTGTGGTCAAACAGTTCAGGGGACTCCTCAGGACATGGTGGGGCTAGGGAAGGAGTGACTGATGCCATTGAGCCAAGGGAAGAGGCCGCTTTGGCAGCTGCTTTGGCAGACAAAGTACCCTGAGCCTGGGTGAGAGAGGATGAGGAGTATGAGGACGGCTTGGTCATCCACTCTACCAACTCTTCAGCATGTTGCGGCTCAACGCGGCCAGCTGCCGAAATAAAGAACAAGCGTGCCCCACAGCCACGTGCTGATGAGGATGCACCGTGTCCACGACCATCACTGTTGCCTGTAGACACAGAGCCTGCTTACCCGCCCTCTTTTATTGGCCTGTGTGTGTCTGCCTCTCCTTGTTGGCCTTCCAGACATACTGTATTTGATGCATTGGAATAGGTGCACAAGGAATTGTGTGCAGTCAGCTTCACCTGCACACTGTGCCCAGTATACAGTACACTGACTTAATATACTGCAACTTAGCTCAATCAACTGCCTGTCTGTATTATTAGGAGGAGAACAGGGATGGTCTGCAGTCAGCTTTACCTGCACACTAAGCCCAGTATACAGTACACTGACTTAATATACTGCAGCGAGAATAACAGGAACACTCTGAAGTGAGATCTAGCTAAACTGAATACAGTGTATATATATATATATATATATATATATATATATATATATACATACATACAACTCCTGGGATGCATATATATATACTAAATACACTGACTGCAGCTACCTGAATCGCATGCCTGCTCTATCTAACTGAAATGAAATGACACTCTGACTCTCTCTCTATCTCTCTCACAACGCCGCAACACACTACACAAGGCCGACTCGCAGGCGGCCTTATATAGTGTGGGGCGTGTACCTACTCCCCTGAGCCATGATTGGCCAAAGGCACCCTTCCTTTGGCCAATTATGGCTCTCTGTGCTGACGGCGCTGTGATTGGCCATAGTGCATGCTTGGCCAATCATCAGCCAGCAATGCACTGCGATGATGCAGTGAATTATGGGCCGTGACGCGCCACTCGAATTTGGCGCGAACGGCCCATAATGTTCGAAATTCGGCGAACGATCGAACAGCCGATGTTCAAGTCGAACACGAGTTCGACTCAAACTCGAAGCTCATCCCTAGCTGTGACGTATCAGTAGGTCACTGTGCCTGTAGCTGCCGCCCCGCCGCAGTAAAAGTACTGCAGCAGGTGGGCAAGTAGTTAATTAACCTTCAACTAACTATCCATACAATTGCAGGCCCATGCATAGCTGGCTGACAATGTTGCTGCTGATTGCAAGGCAATAGTAAAGGTCCCTATCACATGAGAGCTCCAATTTGGTCCGGCTGTCTATATTTTAGCCAGACCCTCCATTCTCATCTATGGGCAGTTGGATGTAAACAAGGTCCATTTCAGGTCCAATTCAATCCGGCAAAAAAAAAAATGGAAGTAGATCCATTCTCCTCTATCTGGCCGGATTGGATCGGAGGGCAGTTGGGTGTGTCTATACGTACGTCTATCCGCCGGCCACCTGTGACCGCGGGCACGAGAGCCAGAATGGGGATTTGTGTATGTAAACACACAAATCCCCATTCTGGCAGGAGAGGAGAGACAGGTCGTCTGTTCCGAGTAATTAGGAACAGCCATATGTCTCCTCCTCCAGTCAGTACACTCCTCCCACAGTTAGAAACACACATGAGGGAACACATTTAACCCCTTTATCGCCCCCTAGTGTTAACTCCTTCCCTTCCAGTAACATTTACACAGTAATCAGTGCATTTTTATAGCACTGATCGCTATATAAATGACAATGGTCTCAAAAAAGTGTCAAAAGTGTCCGATCTGTCCGCCGCAATGTTGCAGTCCCGCTAAAAATCGCCGCCATTACTGGTAAAAAGAAATAATAAAACTGCCATAAATCTTTCCCCTATTTTGTAAACGCTATAACTTTTGCGCAAACCAATCAATATACGCTTATTGTAACTTTTTTTACCAAAAATATGTAGAAGAATACATATTGGCCTAAACTGATGAATACATTTGTTTTTGCTTTTTTTTTTTAAATTGGGATATTTATTTTAGCAAAAAGTAAAAAATATCGTTTTTTTTCAAAATTGTCGCTCTTTTTTGTTTATAGTGCAAAAAAAAAAAAAAAAAATGCAGAGATGATCAAATACCACCAAAAGAAAGCTCTATTTGTGGGAAAAAAAGGACATTAATTTTGTTTGGGTACAACGTCGCACGACCGCTAAAGCGACGCAGTGCCGAATCGCAAAAAATGGCTCGGTCATTAAGGGGGCAAATCCTTCCGGGGCTGAAGTGGTCAAACTCACAGCTAAAATTTGAAAAAAGTTCCTTTTTTTTGATGATCAATTTTTCTGTTCACTAAAACACTATTAAGTTCTACACCACTATTTTGCATTTTTTTTTTCCTGCAGGACTCATTAATATTTGTTTTTTTTTTAACAAGAAGCTCATTAATAAATTACACATTAAATTATATATTTGCTCAATTTCATTAATTCTGCTCATTATGCAATTTCAGCACAGGTAGTGAGCCATAATTACCGCACCATCATAGCAATTAGCCAAGCCTGCATTTAAGTACATAAGGGATGGCTGGCTTTGCAGTCGTTGCTGAAAACTATTTTTTTTTTAATGGAGCTAGAAAATTAAATTTGTGACTAAATATTTATGGGGACTCATAGCAGACTACAAGTGGGTCATTGGTGGTACTATGGCAACCAGGTGTGCCTCAGCTTCCTTGCCGTTACTTTACACGCTGAACTTAAAATATCCATGCTGGAAACCCAGTTCCCATTTATTGGGCAATTAAAAATACAGGTAAACCTGGAAGAAGTGTAGGTAAAGGCCTCTTGTTGATCCTTCAATGGAGTTGGGACCCTAGCAAAAAATGGTTTATTTTCTTTTCTTTCTTTTTTATAGCGTGGTGAAGGGTTAAAACATCGGCCAGAGTTGTATTGCTGTCTCAGCCAATATTTAGGAAACTTCTTTTCATTTGGTCAGCAAGTGACGCAAAAGAAGGTGAGAGGAAAGCTCTCCAGTGGAGACACATCAGTAAAAACCCAATGAAGGGTGTAACTTCGGTAATGGTCAAAACTGGTATTTTGTTGCACTAATGGGTATCATTGTCTGCAAGCTCGTTGTGTTTCTAAAGCCCCATACACACGGTAGGACTTTTTGACAACAGACTTCAAAATGAGCAAGTTTTCCAAAATATCCGACCATGTGTACGCTCCATCGGACAAACTTTTTTGGTTTTCATCGGACAAAAGTTCGCTCTGCAAGCGGACAAACTTTTCGGGCACAAAAAAAGTCCTACGGTGCAAAGTCCTTTCATGTGTACAGAAATCCATCGGACTTTTGTCCAAAGTACAAACATGCATGCCCAGAACCCATGTTAAAATCAACCAACAATAGCAGAAGTTGACCAAAGGGTGGTGGTAAAGAGCAGAAAAGATGAGAAAAAACACATGATGTTGGGTAAGTTTTGGGAAAGTTTGCAGAAAAGTCCTGCCGTGTGTATGCTATGGGTGTTCCTGGCCAGCTCCCTTCGGACAAAAATCCACGGAAAAGTTTGTTTGAAGTCCGATCGTGTGTATGAGGCTTTAGAGGATTGGGATTCCAACCAGCTAGAGGCTTCAGTGTTAAGATTCCAACCCGCAGTTGGTCTCAAAAGGGTAGTAACGGCATCACCCTCTCCTTTACAGAAGTCTCCAGTTATTAAATTATCCTAAAAAACAAATGTCCAGGCGCATTGAAAAAATTCCAAGCAAACAACCAAAAAAATATAAATGGAGTTGTGGCCGCTGCTGTCCAAAACTCATAGACCAATCAGATGAAAATAAACAATCAGGAAAAAAGACAGCGCTGAGCAACAAACATATACAAACTCCTCAGGTATGAAGCAGAGACTCTTTATTTATAAAAAGTAAAGGTAATCGCCAAGGTTTTTAGCAGTCTATGAATGGTCATACAGAGACTTGGATGAGAAGCTGACAATACCTGGAGGCTGGAGCCACGTGGATGTCACAGGGGCTCAGGGAAGAATACACAGAGCCATGGAGCATAGAGTGCAGAAGCGCCTCTGGCAAGGGGCCCGACCACAACCATAGGACCAGGGGTCCGGCGGAAGGGGGGCCACAACTGTAGCCACGAGAACTGTAAAGGCCAGTGTCCAACGGCCGCTCCAACTGCGTCAGGTGCCCGGAAGTGACGTCACAGCCTGGCGGAAGCCAGGATAACCTGAATAAGGGGCGTGGCCCCGAAACATGTAGTTTCTCCAGCCGGCAGTGTGTGCTCCCTCTTGTTTTCCTGGTATCAGCAGCGTTTGATCCGCCCCAGCAGCAGGGTTTTGCCCATAGCCGACGATCTCTGTGGCTGACTTTCGCCAGGCTGTGACGTCACTTCCGGGCACCGGACGCAGTTCGAGCGGCCGTTGGACACTGGCCCCTACAGTTCTCGTGGCTACAGCTGTGGCTCCCCTTCCACCGGACCCCTGGCCCTACGGTTCTGGTCGGGCCCCTTGCCAGAGGCGCTCCTGCACTCTCTAAAGAGTCTCTGCTTCATACCTAAAGAGTTTGTATATGTTTGTTGCTCAGCGCTGTCTTTTTTCCTGATTGTTTATTAAATTATCCTACATTACCGAAGAGCCACCTAATATCATCATCTGGCTTTGCAATGACTGCGGTGGTTAGCCAGAACTGGGAAATCCAGTGGATACAGCACAACATTGTAATATACAGTATATATGTGATATCAGAAAAAGATTTAACTTAACAGGTGTAGCGGGGGGTACCAAATTTAGGGACTGCTATGCCAAATTTAAGGGTGATTCGAGTGGTAGTTGGCTTGAATCTTTCAATTTGCTGGACTCTGCCTTGCTGTTGTTTTGCCTGGTGTGCAGTTCCCATTAGAAATGTGGGTGGTGCTGTCACCTATACTCGGGGTTGAACCACGGGTAATAGGGCAGCGATTTGGTGTCCTCTCTCGGCAGCCGTACAGTGGGTGTGGTTGACATACTGGGCATGCTGGGAGAGGATACATAAGGGGCAGACGCCGCCTAGGAGGGGTCTGTTTGTTTTTGGTTCCAGAGTCGGAGTCCTGGTGCGGGGCCCAGCACCTTTAGCTGGAGCCCATTTCGGGAGGAGGAATCCCAGGGTGCCGCCTTGCGAGGGGACCCGTTTTTGGAAGAGGAGGCTGGGGGAGGACCGTTCCGAAGGACTGGTGAGAGATCACAATGAAGGAAGGGGCCCAGTAACTCTCTGGAGGGATGTCATCCATCTGGAAAAAGGGAATTTAAACAACAGGACCAGTAGGAGGTTTGGGACACTATAGATTCTGTGGCAGAGGATCTCCTGAACGCATGCATTAGGGAATCTAATAGACTGTTTGAGTTACACGCCGGCTGCTAGTGCCTTTGGGTGACTATCCGGGTGAGCTATACCCACTCGGGATCGAGTGGGGAAGAAACAAGAGTGCCTGAACTGATCTGTCTTCCTAACACCTTTCTCTTCTCCTCATTTGTGGATGTTCGTGCATAAAGAAATAAACTCTATGTTGGAGTTGATGCTGGTGTGGACCTTGGAGTTACTTGGGGCATAGAGACTTTTTTCCTTACATTCTAGGGACAGAAGCCAACTCTGAGGGGAGTCTCACTGCAAAGACCCGTAAGTGGAAAAACAAGTGTGCTTAACCTCTGCAAACCAGGGGTACGGGCATGGTGGAGACTATGCGCCTTCCTTTCCAGTGAACGAGCCAAAGAGTGGAGAAGGAGGGTGGCGTGGTTGCTACACAGGTACTATGCAGAACTGAAAAATCAGTCTCATGCCTCGTATACACGACCGTTTTTCTAGGCAGGAAAAAAAACAAAGTTTTTCCCGATGAGATTCCTCTCAAGCCTGCCTTGCATACACATGTTCAGGCCAAATACTGCCCGTCCAAAGCGCGGTGACGTACAACACGTACAACGGGACTATAAAGGGGAAGTTCCATTCAAACGGCGCCACCCTTTGGGCTGCTTTTGCTCATCCGTGTGTTAGTAAAAGTTTGGTGAGAGACGATTCGCGATTTTCAGCCTCGTGCTTTTCAGTCCGTTACAGCGTGACGAATGTGCTATCTCCATTACGAACGCTAGTTTTACCAGAAAGAGCGCTCCCGTCTCATACTTTATTCTGAGCATGCGCAGGTTTTTTTCCCCTCTGAAAAGCGTACACACGTCCGGTTTTCCCGGCCATAAGCTCTCATGGCAGTTTTCCCGACGAGAAAACTGGTCGTGTGTACGAGGCATCAGGAGACCTTATCTCCAGCACAATTTTTATTATTTTGGGAAGAATTGGGAAGAACAAAAAACAGGGAGGAGATGTTAAAAGTGCATATTTAGGAGACAGATGGTGTTGAAGGCCCCCTCTCCTGTTCAGGGATGGTTGTGCAGGTTTGACGTAGATGGCTTCCTTCACTGCGCACCCTACTGCCCTTGAAAGCAGTGGCGGCCCATCCATAGAGGGCACACGGGCGCCGCCTTCCCTATCCATGCATCCGGTTCCCTGATCTACATATCAGTGGCGCCAGAACATGGATTCCAATGCGGGGTGGGTGTTTTTTTGAAGCACCTGATTAGAGCCAGAGGCTCTAATAGGCTTCAAAAAAGGGTGGCCTCGAAGCGCAGAGCACTCATGCCACTCTGTGCCCTCACATTCTCCATAACCCTGTTCAGAATAGTTTAGTGGGAGGTGCAGGAAGAGTCCACTCATCTTCTCAGTCTCCACCAGGTATGTGATACATATGATGTGATTTTAACATCTCTACCCCAGTGATTTTACAAAACTTCACACCTTCTGCCACTGTGAGTAACTCAATCAACACCTACCCAGACTTTCTGAAACCAGGGATGGGATTATGTAACTAGAACAGAGGTGCTCCACAACTTTCACACCTCTCATCCTGTTTATGGACAATCACAATCTGTTTCGACACATTACATTTTAATTACATTGTAATTGGATTCAAAGAGAAGTTCCGTTTTTTTTTCTTTTTAAGATGCTGCATCTGTCCCCCGCTGGCTCTAAAGCCGAGAACCGAGAGATCAAACACCGCTCGGTTCTAAAGAGCTCCGTGAGCAGAGAGTTGGTGACTGTCAGTCACTGGCTCTCTGCTCTGCTCCCCCCGCCCCACGCACTTACTGGAGCGCTGGGCTGTGAAGGGGCGGGAATGGCTGGCTTGGGCTCTCTGCGACTTGCCGAGAGGCTAAGCCAGGTGCCGGTCCAGGGTTGTAGGCGGATCCCGACCATATTGTCGCAATCTTGCCCCAGCCTGGACTGTCTCTGCGATGTCAGCTGACAGCGGGCTTCAGGAGGATCTGCACTCCTGTGATCTACATAAGAAAGTAATTCTCCTTTAAGCTGTCTGTGCTACCAATGTGGATATAACTCTTCCTGACTTCCTGACCATGGAACTGAAGAAGTGGTTTGGAGAAGGTATGAAACATCTTCAGCATTATGGAACAAGACCAGCTGAATGTAACTAATGTAGCACCCTCCTAGAATAGTTTGCTGGAAAGGTTCAGGTAAGTTTCGTTTTTTTAACTCCACTGTAAACATTGGAGCGGTGTGTGATTATTTTTGGCTGTTCTGGGTCTCACTGGCTGCAGGCCAAATTAGAAAGAAAAGGAGAGATTAGAGGAACTGAATTTATTCACTCTTGAGAAGAGGAGATTAAGGGGGGATATGATCAACATGTACAAATATATAAGGGGTCCATATAGTGAACTTGGTGTCGAGTTATTCACTTTACGGTCAACACAAAGGACAAGGGGGCACTCTTTACGTCTAGAGGAAAAGAGATTTAATCTCCAAATACGGAAACGTCACAGTAAGAGCTGTGAAAATGTGGAATAGACTCCCTCCAGAGGTGGTTCTGGCCAGCTCAGTAGATTGCTTTAATTCCGCGTACACACGACCATTATTCATGTCATGGAAAAAAACGACTTTTTTATCGACGTGATTTTTCGTGTTTCCTCTCAAGCCTGCCTTGCATACACACATTCGTGAAAAAAAATGCTCCAGCAAAGCGTGGTGACGTACAACACGTACGACGGCACTATAAAGGGGAAGTTCCATTCGAATGGCGCCACCCTTTGGGCTGCATTTGCTGATCCTCATGTTAATAAAGTTTAGTGAGAGACGATTTGTGCTTTTCAGTCCGTTACAGCATGACGAATGTGCTATCTCCATTACGAACTCTAGTTTTAGCAGAACGAGCGCTCCCGTTTTATCACTTGATTCTGAGCATGCGCATTTGTAGCGGCCTCACTCTCTCTCCATCTTCTTCATCGGTTACACGCCAACTCATGTCTAGGGGTTCCTGGGTTGTGAGAGTGAGATGCGCTACGGCCCATGTCCTCCCCATTGTAGTAGGGAGGTGAAGGCCACTTCCTGATGTTTCCTCGGGCCGGTGTGTTCTGTGAATGCACGGAGTCTGTAATTGCAAGCTCACCAGCCTCCCCTTTGCTTCCAGTAACTGGAGTTCACACACCGAAGAAAGGTCCAACACTTGTTTATTTGACACTCCAATACGCAAAGCACAATAAACAGTTCTTTTGCAGCAAACTGGTTGGGACCTATAACCTTGCCAACGGTGGGCCGAGCAGATCAAGGCACTTCCTAAAGTTTCAGTTCTATGCCACTGTACTATGACCAGCGGCGCCTAAGCCAATCCGGCTGTTACAGAACAGGAAGGATGGGGTCTCTTCCAGCAACCCCTATGAACAGCAATGGAGCCCTCTTCGATGCGCTGTGGCCCCTATCAGGGGGATGTGTCCTCCCAAGAGAGTTCCCAGAGGCCCACTGTCACCGGGTCGGTGCTGCTCCGGGTCTTCAGTGGGTAACCTCCCCGGCCTCCTCACCTCAGATACGAGTCCCTCCGCTCAGGGACCCTCGGACAGTCCACCCTAGCGGGACCCAGTCGAAGGTACTGGGCCCCAGGCCTCCTCGACAGTACCTCACCCCAGGCTAAAGGTGCCTGGGATGGACGCCAACATGACTCCGGACCAGGCCATGGGCGCCTGGACCAGACTCCTGGATCTTCAGCACCCAGGCCTAAGGTGCCTGGGTGCGGGCCGCAGCCCTCCTCCTCCGAGGACCTCCTTCTCCGCAAAACGACGACGACCTCGTGGTCCGGGCGTCTCCCCCTTTTATCTCCTCCCTTCAACGGCCCGGCGGGTTCCCCGCCCCAGCCATACCATCTCCGGGAAGAGACCAAACAGGGAGCACTGCAGGGGATGATTCTACCTGAAGCCTGTGGGTACCTCGCCACCCACAGGCAAAGGAGAATATTACATCCTCCAATCCTCCACGAAACAAAAAGGGGTCTGAATCCTAACACAATTATACACCTGGGTCACACTATTGCCCAGGTGTATCCCATCAATTTGAGGACCCCGCTACACACTCCCCCCTGTAATTTGACGCTGGTCCCCAGCGTCAGGTGCACACCCATACCTCCCATAAAGTGGTGGCATGGAGTGAAACCCCTGAAGCAATTCCTCTAAATTTTTTTTTTTTTCCAAGTGCCAAGACCTGCTCAGGGAATGGGGAACATATAAAACAACTTATGTCATAAAACATTTTTAACATCTGCATAATCACAACCCCTCTCCCACACTGTCTAAGAGCCACCCACTCTCAATGATCTTGACTGACGATTCTCCTGCAGGGGAAAGAAAAACAACATCCTAACATAATTTCGTGTCATTTGGGATGAGTGGGCCCGTCAGCCGAGAGACCCACTCACTCCAACAAGCAAGGTGATGTGTGTGTGAAACATTTTCAGACATTTGTTGCGCAACACTGCCACCTGGTGACAGCGCCGCGGTCATGACACTCAACGAATCTTCGTTCTTCCAGCTTTTCCTACTCTGCCACTATTCCCAAATGTCCTTGCCTTTGGCACATGAAGAAAAGGGGAAACACGAAAACACAACAGTCCCCAAGTCTCTGCAAGCGGGCCAAAGGTGGTATAGTGGCTCTCTCTCCAGTTCCAGGCAGCACAATAGCTTCCGGATGCCGAGGTACCTTTACCAGCTCCCTGGAAATTACTTTCGGCGCTCTCAGAGAAGCGCGGGGTGTCCCCACAACCAAAGTAGGTGAGGTAACAGTAGCTGAGGACACAGGTGGAGGGGTAGGCTCCCTCGCAAGCTGCGGGTCTTCCACCCGAGGCGTGCTGTCTCCTGTGTACATAGGTGAATCCCGTACCGCACGGGAAACAAGAAGTGGCACTCTATCCCAGCCCTTGCGGCTGAACAGTTCGTCTATCTCGCCATCATCTCCGCAATCAGACAGCGACTCTAGGTCGGAGGTGTCATACATCTCCGCAGGCAGATATCTTCCGGTGGACACAGAATCAACCTCCCCGGGGGGCTCCACCTCCAATGGGCCCCCGACACCTCCAACCACCACCACAGTCCCAGCCCCTGGCTCACCTGACCCTTGTAGACTGGGATGTCCGGGACTTCCTTCTCGACCGGCGCCATCCAGGCCAGGCAAGCAGCGGGGTGAAGCTCGACCACGTCCATAGGATGCCTGTACTAGGCCAACTTTCCTCTTCGGGGGTGGGAGCAGAGAACTTGTGGCGACCGAGGCAGCATCCTCGGATTTTTCTCTGTTGGGCAGTCCATCGCCCTGGTCAGCGCGCACGGGAACCTCGACAGAGGCCTTGACCTCCCCTTCCGGAGTAGCAGTACCCGTGAGGTGGTTGAGGCGAAGGGCCCGGGGCCTTGCTGTGGACGACTCGACCTCAAAAAGGAATTCTCTGCACTCCTCACATCGCCCGAATGGCTTCAGGGTGACCACCAGTCCCGAGCAGCCGGAACAGATCACACCGAGGGCCTCCGTGTCTCTGCAAGTGTACAGAGCCAACCACCCTCGGGGCCTAAGTCTTATCCCCGTGTCTGTGATGGGGGCAGCAAAGGAAGTCATTCTCGTGGGGTGAGGAACCATAATCCACGGGGCACTTGGGGTCATCCCGACTATCTGCTGCTCCATCATGCACTGACCCCGCGCCGGAGTCTCCACGTGTATCCCCACACTTGGCCAGACTCCTCCCATGAGCTGTACATTTTCGCGGGCTTCTTCTTGACTCCGCCCACGAACGATGTCGCCATGGGGTGCCTCGTGGCGCAGTGCGTTAACAGTCCCCACGTGCAGTACGTCACACGGCTGGACCTCTCCCTTTTTCCGCTCCTCCGCATGGGCCTTTCCCTTGTTAGGGTCATTTCCACAACTCCGAGCAGGGACGCACTTTGGCCAGTAATATGGCCGATCTGCTCGGAACTCCTCTGGGCAGCAAAGTTCAAATGTAGACATTCTCAAGTCCATCTTTAGAACACACTCTATCCCGGACTCACGAGCCCCCACGTGTAGCGGCCTCACTCTCTCTCCATCTTCTTCATCGGTTACACGCCAACTCATGTCTAGGGGTTCCTGGGTTGTGAGAGTGAGATGCGCTACGGCCCATGTCCTCCCCATTGTAGTAGGGAGGTGAAGGCCACTTCCTGATGTTTCCTCGGGCCGGTGTGTTCTGTGAATGCACGGAGTCTGTAATTGCAAGCTCACCAGCCTCCCCTTTGCTTCCAGTAACTGGAGTTCACACACCGAAGAAAGGTCCAACACTTGTTTATTTGACACTCCAATACGCAAAGCACAATAAACAGTTCTTTTGCAGCAAACTGGTTGGGACCTATAACCTTGCCAACGGTGGGCCGAGCAGATCAAGGCACTTCCTAAAGTTTCAGTTCTATGCCACTGTACTATGACCAGCGGCGCCTAAGCCAATCCGGCTGTTACAGAACAGGAAGGATGGGGTCTCTTCCAGCAACCCCTATGAACAGCAATGGAGCCCTCTTCGATGCGCTGTGGCCCCTATCAGGGGGATGTGTCCTCCCAAGAGAGTTCCCAGAGGCCCACTGTCACCGGGTCGGTGCTGCTCCGGGTCTTCAGTGGGTAACCTCCCCGGCCTCCTCACCTCAGATACGAGTCCCTCCGCTCAGGGACCCTCGGACAGTCCACCCTAGCGGGACCCAGTCGAAGGTACTGGGCCCCAGGCCTCCTCGACAGTACCTCACCCCAGGCTAAAGGTGCCTGGGATGGACGCCAACATGACTCCGGACCAGGCCATGGGCGCCTGGACCAGACTCCTGGATCTTCAGCACCCAGGCCTAAGGTGCCTGGGTGCGGGCCGCAGCCCTCCTCCTCCGAGGACCTCCTTCTCCGCAAAACGACGACGACCTCGTGGTCCGGGCGTCTCCCCCTTTTATCTCCTCCCTTCAACGGCCCGGCGGGTTCCCCGCCCCAGCCATACCATCTCCGGGAAGAGACCAAACAGGGAGCACTGCAGGGGATGATTCTACCTGAAGCCTGTGGGTACCTCGCCACCCACAGGCAAAGGAGAATATTACATCCTCCAATCCTCCACGAAACAAAAAGGGGTCTGAATCCTAACACAATTATACACCTGGGTCACACTATTGCCCAGGTGTATCCCATCAATTTGAGGACCCCGCTACACATTTTTTTTTCCCCTTATAAAAGCATACACACGACCGTTTTTCAGGACGTTAAAAAGAACGACGTGAAAAACTACGAGAAAAAATAGAGCAGGTTCTAATTTTTTTTCGCCATTTTTCTCGTCGAGAAAAATGCTCTGGACCCTACACACGACCGTTTTTCACAACCATTTTTAAAAATGTCATTTTTTTTTTGCCATGAAAAACGGTCGTGTGTACGCGGCATAAGAAAGGCCTGGATACTTTCCTAAATGTACATAATATAACTGGGTACTAACATTTTTAGGTAAAGTTGATCCGGGGAAAATCCGATTGCCTCTCGGGGAATCAGGAAGGATTTTTTTCCCCTGCTGTAGCAAATGTGATCATGCTCTGCTGTCTTTTTTTTTGCCTTCCTCTGGATCAACTGTGGGTATAGAATTGGGTATATGGGATTGTACGATATTTTTTTTTTATGGTTGAACTGGATGAACTTGTGTCTTTTTTTTTTAACCTGACTAACTATGTAACTATGTGATTGGCTGATTAGCAATTTGTGTTACCAAGCACTTGAACAGGTGTACGTAATAAAGCGGCCCGTGAGTGTATAATACCGTGCTATCATAGGTGTGCGCAGCCTATTGCATTGGGGTGTGCACCCCAGTAGTGCAGTGGATGGTGTCAGTAGAGCTGTGGATGGTATCAGTATTTTATTTTTATTATTATTTTATTTTGTTATTATTACAGTTTTATTTTTTTATTATTTCTTTATATTATTATTTTTTTTATTATAATTTTTTTTTACAATTTGTTAGAAGCCCCATCAAGGGGCTTTGGTGAAATAGCAGAGAAAGGGACTGAGGACAGAGATTCCCCAGCTTCTTTCTCTGTAGCCTCAGCTGCCACAGGGGTTGGAGTGTTCAGCAGGGGGAATCTGCATCACACAGAGTGATTAGGGTGTGCCCTGGCACACCCAGCACACCCTGTGCGCACGCCTATGCGTGCTATAGTCTGATAAATGTCCATAGAGTGAAATCATTCTAGCTAGAATTCATACAACAGATCGGATTGTGATGACGAATCTGGCAAATCGACGGACGATTGTCAATGGAACAGATTTGAAGAGGTTTTCTCTATTGTCCATGGGTGAAAAAGGTCAGATGCTTAATAATGCCGGACTGCAGACCAATTATCTGCCATGTAAAGAGAAATACAGAATACAGATATAGGAATATAGTTTAGTAATCTAACTTGAAAACGTATAATGAGCAAATGCAAATATGATGAGATAACAGCTAAGAGGAAAGAAAAGGCTTTCAGCCTGGCACTTAACTGCTCTGTGAAAAGCATAGTAAGGAATTCTCTGCTAAAACAATGAGTCCAGCCAGCCTGTCTCCACTGAGCTTCCACCCAGAGTATTTTTCATTTGAGGCACCAGAGTATTTCTCAGTTTCATCGTCCCATTGTAACGAGACAAATTTACTTTGTTAAAATTACTTCATGTTAAAGGTTTAGTCTGACAAAACAATTAATAGCTATGCGTGTTGTGGCTTTTTAGCAAGCCAAGCAACTCAATATGAAGGAGGTCCTGTTGCCAGTCCATTAAATTTAATGATCTTCCCATAAGATTATATCTTCGAATGTGGATTGTGGAAAAATAAAAATGGGGCAGACTTGATAGACCACTTGACCTTTTTCATCTTCTGTGTTTCAATTGCATGCAGGTTATGCCATCTATTTACCTCTAAAAACCTCCTTGAGCCCTGAAGCCTCGTACACACGGCCGAGAATCCCGTCGCAAAAAAAAACGTTGGTTTTCTCGAAGAGATTCTTGTCAAGCTTGACGGGATTCTTGTCAAGCTTTCCTTGCATACACACTGTCAGGGGAGGGCTGGTGGCCTTAGGCCTGGGGGGCAAGTCCAGTCAAGTGGCCCATTGAACCGCCGAATCAGCTTACCATCCATGGCCCACCTGGTTTTTCAATGCAGCCTCACCAGTGCCCATCAGTGCAGCCAACTCCAGTGCCCATCAATGCAGCCTGATCACTGGGGCAGGTTACATGGGGTGTATGGGGGGAGATGGGGGGTCAGCTAGGGGTGTCAGGGTCTCTCACCTCAGCGATCTCAGCTCAGCAGGTCCTTGCACACCACGGTCTCCTGGGGGGGGTAACGCTCCTGATCCTGGGGTCAAGTTGCAGCCAGCACCCAGCTCTGCGTCCCGACTCCCTGGCATGCCCTGACTCTGCCTGCTTCCAAGAACCCGGTCCCAGGGAGTTGTAGTTTCCTCTGCGCTGCTGTGTTTTCCACCCACCAGAAGCTTGAGTGCGGACTACAACTTCTGGAATGCAACAGCTAGTGGTCGGCCGCCATGGCCATGCCCCCGACTTCCTAGACCAGAATAAAAAAGAAAATGGTAGCGGGCAGTGGCTGATGGCCATTTTGAACATATGTTAGGGCGGCCTGGGAGGCAATTGCCACCTTGCCCCCTGGCCCAACCCTCCCCTGCACACTGTCAATCCAAAATCTCGTCATTGTAAAGCGAGGTGACGTACAACACGTACGATGGCAGTATAAAGGGGAAGTTCCATTCCAATGGCGCCACCCCTTGGGCTGCTTTTGCTGATCTCGTGTTACCGCATGTTGGTAAAAGTTTGGTGAGAGACGATTTGCGCTTTTCAATCTTCGTGCTTTCAGTCCGTTACAGCGTGACGAATGTGCTATCTCACGTTCAGGCCAATTACTGCCCGTCCAAAGCGCGGTGACGTACAACATGTACGACGGGACTATAAAGGGGAAGTTCCATTCCAATGGCGCCACCCTTTGGGCTGCTTTTGCTGATCCTTGTGTTAGTAAAAGTTTGGTGAGAGACGATTCGCGATTTTCAGCCTCGTGCTTTTCAGTCCGTTACAGCGTGACAAATGTGCTATCTCTATTACGAACGTTAGTTTTACCAGAAGGAGCGCTCCCGTCTCATACTTGATTCTGAGCATGCACGTTTTTTTTAAGACTCGGAAAAGCATACACACGACCGGTTTTCTCGTCAGGACGAGAATCCCGACGAGAAAAATGAGAATCCTGAAGAGAAAATAGAGAGCAGGTTCTCTATTTTTCTCGTCGAGATTCCCGGCAGTTTTCTCGACGAGAAACCATACACACGAACGGTTTTCTCGGCAAAAAAAGCTGCCAGCAGTTTTCTTGTCATTTCTTGCCGAGAAAACTGGTCGTGTGTATGAGGCTTTAGACTGCCATTGGGTGCCACCATCTTGGTTGGATGTGATGTTAGCAGCCCCAGCAGACTCAGAACTGTGAAGCCCCGTACACACGACCAGTTTTCTCGACAAGAAAACTGCTGGAAGAGCTTTTTGCAGTGAAAAACGTTCGTGTGTATGGTTTCTCGTCGTGAAAACTGCCAGGAATCCCGCGAGAAAAATAGAGAACCTGCTCTCTATTTTCTCGTCGTGATTCCCGTCTGACTATTTCCCGTCGTGAAAAACGGTCGTGTGTATGCTTGTCCGAGGGAAAAAAAAACACGCATGCTCAGAATCAAGTATGAGACGGGAGCGCTACTTCTGGTAAAACTAGCGTTCGTAATGGAGATAGCACATTCCTCACGCTGTAACGGACTGAAAAGAACGAGGCTGAAAAGCACGAATCGTCTCTCACCAAACTTTTACTAACACGAGATCAGCAAAAGCGTCCCAAAGGGTGGCGCCATTGGAATGGAACTTTCCCTTTAAAGTGCCGTCGTACGTGTTGTACGTCACCGCGATTTAGAACAACGGGATTTTGAATGTCAGTCTGTACGCAAGACAAGCTTGGCAGAATCCCGTCAAGCAGGAATCCATAGCCCAGATTACCCTACCCTGGGATAGGCCTCTCATGTAGGGTGACCACATGTCCCGGATTGCCCGGGACAGTCCCGCATTTTTCAGGTCTGTCCCAGGCACCTTCATTCCAGGACAATACAGTGTCCCGGAATGAAACTGACACAGCCACCCCCCGGCCAATCTGATGTCCCCAAAAAAGGCTGCCAAATCACCGCTTTACTCACTCTTGTCCTGGCCGGGAATGCCTGGAGGAGCACAATTCCCCGCCTCCTGCTTGTGATTGGAGAAATCATAAATCCGGCCTCGTGTCCAATCACTGTGCTGTGATTCGTTACAGCACAAGCTGATTTTTGGGAAGGAATGGTAGTTTGGAAATGTGGTCACCCTACTCTCATGTGACCCTCACTTGGTGCCTAACGAAGGAAGGAGACCGCCCACACACCCTACCCTTATCTACTGGTTAACATGTTGCTGACAGTATCATGTTTCAGGTTATTAAAGCAGCATAACAAAACAAGCAGAGCATAAACCCCAACGTAAAATAGGTTTACATAAAAACAGCCTTATCCTGTAGAACTGGGGTGAATATTATAACCACTTCAGCCCCGGAAGGATTTACCCAGTTGCTGACCGGGCAATTTTTTGTAATACGGCACTGCGTCGCTTTAACTGACAATTGCTTAGTCGTGGGACGTTGTACCCAAACAAAATTGATGTCCTTTTTTTCCCCACAATGGGATGTGGCTTGTCCATTACAGGTGGCTGGGAGGCGTCCGCGCATGCGCGCACTCCTCTTGCAGGTGGTGGGTGTTGTTCGCGCTCGCACAATTAGCCACCTCATATGGCGTTAGGGGTGGAGCCGGCAGCGTCTGCGGGGGGGGGGGGATATAGATGGGAGAATAGACATGGGGGTTTCCCTTTCTTCACTTTGCCACTTCATTCCACACATGGAGAACATACTTACTGGTAAGCAACACATATCCCTTCTGTTTGGGACATTCTCATGGACATGTTCACATCCTGCACTCAGGCAATGCTTGCCCTTGGCTCTGAATTGGCACTACTTTTTGTTGTTTTTGTGTTTTTTTTTTCTTTCTACATTCAAGCATTTTTCGCAATTCACAGCACTTCCCTCTCACTATGCCCACAGCATTGTAGGATTGCTCTGCATAATATGTTGCTTCAAACATCATTATCTCACAGTCTGCCATTACAGGATTCATGAAAATACTTAGATACATATTTACATTTACATTGCAGTTGCATATGCTCTGCAAAACATGTATATTAAGGCCCGGTTCACATAGGGGCGACTCCTCAGGCGACTCGGTCACCTGAGGAGTCACGTCCCGGTCTGTGCTATGGAACCATTCTAATAGGAGCGACCTGAGTCGCTCCGACTTAGAAAAAGGTTCCTGTACTACTTTTGGGGGCGACGCAGGGCGACTTGCATTGACTTCTATACAGAAGTCATTATGCAAATCGCCTCAGCGGGCGTCTATAGTCGTCTTGAGATTGCGCCGCTGAGGTCGCCCCCGAAGTCGTGCCGCCCCTGTGTGAACCGGGCCTTACCCAATACTATTATACCGTTTGTTCTGGCAGGACTTGTGACAGCATCTAGATACACATTCTTACATTCATACTACAGTTGTATATGTGTTCATCCATTACTTTTTTACAGCCTGCCACAATAGGACTCATGAGAATACTCAGATATACATATTTAGATTTACATTGCAGTGGTTTATCCCAAACGCTTAGACACACCAGAAAACACAACTGTCACCATTGAGTCATGTCTGTCCCTCGCATGTTCCCCCAGGGGTTTGCTGCCGGCTCCATCTCTTCAGCTCCCTGGCCGTATGCATCCCGTGGTCGCCTCCTAGGGGATCACTTTTTGGAACCTCGGCTTTGCCGTTTTGTAAGTATGGGGCTCCACTTGGGCCTCTATTTGCAAAAAGATATTTTATGCGATACTTTATTTCAATGCATACTTTGTTTTTTCTACAGATACTGCAACTAATGATCTACTCCTGAGGAAGCGAGCAGTGGCTTGTGAAACGCGTTGAGTTATAGATGCCAGTACGACTCTAATGCCCCATACACACGATCATTTTTAATGTCATTTTTAAAACTGACGTTTTTCTCGTCATTTTTTTTCTTGTTTCCTCTCAAGCCTGTCTTGCGTACACACCATCATTTTAAAAAATGTTCAAGCAAAGCGCGGTGACGTACACCACGTACGACGGCACTATAAAGGGGAAGTTCCGTTCGAATGGCGCCACCCTTCATGTTAGCAAAGTTTGGTGAGAGACGATTCACTCTTTTCAGTCTAGTGCTTTTCAGTCCGTTACAGCGTGACGAATGTGCTATCTCCATTACGAACGCTAGTTTTACCAGAACGAGCGCTCCCGTCTCATACTTGATTCTGAGCATGCGCATTTTTTTTCACGTCGTTAAAGCATACACACTATCGTTTTTCACGTCGTTAAAAAAAACGACATGAAAAACGACGTGAAAAAAGAGAGCATGTTCGGAATTTTTAATGCCCGTTTTTCACGTCGTTAAAAATGCTCTGGAGCCTACACACGATCATTTTTAATGGCCATTTTTTTTAATGGCATTTTTAACGGCATGAAAAATGATCGTGTGTATGGGGCATAACATTGTATACAATAAGAGCCGGTTCACACAGGGGCATCCTGGGATCCCACTTCAAGATGCCCTAAGTCGCGTGGTTTAGAAAAGTAATGGAAGTGAATGGAGACATCTTAATGTACACTACTGCAGTCGCTCCGACTTCAGAAAAGGTTCCTGTATGACTTCAATCCGACTTCTAGGCGACTTGTACCCATTGATTTCAATGGAAGTTGTCTCCAAGTCGGATCCCCTGTCTTAACTGAAGAAACTTTACAGGAAGTAAAAAGAGTTTTCCAGGCAAACCCCTCTCTCCCACAAAGCTGAGTTTGATTGGCCACTGGAAAGTCGCCTGTCCTGGAGGCAACTTGAAGTTGCCTTGTACTGTAAGTTGCCTCATGTCGCGCTGTGATTCATACTCAAGTCGTGTCCAAGTTGCCTCCCAAAGTCGTGTTGCCCCTGTGTGAACCGGCTCTTACATGTTTTCAATGAATTTGTCATCGTGTTAACAGCTTGGCTTTTATGTTTATGCATTTTCTCAGGTTTTAATAAACCATGTTACTATGTTTTACTCTACTTTGTTGGCCCCCATGATTGCCTCATTCAAAGTCCCATGGGCTATTTTCCTTTAGTTTTTTTTTCCCCCACAAATAGAGATTTCTTTTGGTGGTATTTGATCACCTCTGCGGTTTTTATTTGTTGCGCTATAAACAAAAAAAGAGCGTCAATTTTGAAATAAAAACCCTTTTGTTTTTTTACTTTTTGCTATAATAAATATCCCCCCAAAAAAATGTCTTCATCAGTTTAGGCCAATATGTGTTCTTCTACATATTTTTGGTAAAAAAAAAAAAGCAACAAGCGTATATTGAGTGATTTGTGCAAAAGTTATAGCGTCTACAAAATAGGTGATAGATTTATGGCATTTTTATTATATATTTTTTTTTTTTTTTACTAGTCATGGCTGTGATTAGCGATTTTTAGCGGGACTGCGACATTGCGGCAGACAGATCGGACACTTTTGACACTTTTTTGGGGACCGTTGACATTTATACAGCGATCAGAGCTAAAAATAGACACTGATCACTGTATAAATGTCACTGGCAGGGAAGGGGTTAACACTAGGGGGCGATCAAGGGGTTGAGTTTTCCCTAGGGAGGTGTTTCTAACTGTGGGGGGGGGGGGGACTGACAGGGGGAGAAGAGAAATCGCTGTTCCTGATCACTAGGAACAGCAGATCTCTCTCTACTCATCTGTCAGAATAGGGATCTGTCTGTTTACATTGACAGATCCCCGTTCTGGCTTACAGAGGAGCGATCGCGGGTCGTCGACCACGCACATCGGCTCCGACGGCCCCCCTATAGCTCTTAAAACGGCCGACGTACACCTACGGCGATTCGTGCAGCTGTGCCAACCTGCTGCAGTATAACAACGGCAGCTGGTCGGCAAGAAGATAATTAAGGAATTTATTATTGAAATTACCTTTTCCTTTCTTCACTAAAATCTAGACAGAAAATGTTTTCCAAAAAAATAAATAAAAATAAATTATCTTTGAGTTACTGTAAAACTCTAATGCCTTGTACACACGACCGGATTTTCCGATGGAAGAAGTCAGACGGGCTCTTTTCATCGGATATTCCGTCCGTGTGTGTGCCCCATCTGACTTTTTCCTTCTGAAATTCCGACAGACTTAGATAGAAAACTTGTTCTCTTTTTTTTCCGACGGACAAAAAATTCTTTTGGAAAGTCCGTTCGTCTGGATGCAATTCCGACGAACTAAAAACTAGACATGTGCGCCGTCAATAAATTAGTTCCGTTTCGTTCCGTTTCGTATTAGACGAAACTTCAATTTGGATTAGTTTCGTACGAAATATGAATTTTTGTTAGATTCGTTAACTTTTCCTAACAATTACGAACATTCGTTATGATGAATTTAAAAAGCAAAAAATAACTTTCTCAATATGGCAGTCGCCGACTCATTATGCTCATTATGAGGGGTTCCCATCATCCCTGTGCTGTGCTCATTATGAGGGGCTCCCACCATCCCTGTGCTGTGCTCATTATGAGGGGCTCCCACCATCCCTGTGCTGTGCTCATTATGAGGGGCTCCCACCATCCCTGTGCTGTGCTCATTATGAGGGGCTCCCACCATCCCTGTGCTGTGCTCATTATGAGGGGCTCCCACCATCCCTGTGCTGTGATGACTTCCTGGGTTTTTAACTTCATCATAACGAATAATCGTAATTATTATGACAATAATAAAACGATATTAATGAACATTCTTATTTTGTCCAATTCTGAATCTCCCATCGACTCCCAGTACCGGTCTGAGCCGTCTCTCCCACTCCCCAAACAAAATTCGTCAACAAAATTTCGTATTTCATATAAAATTCGTAAGAATAGAAATCCGTATTTCGGATGCTTCCGAATGTATGAATTTTCGTAAATTCGTACGAAACGAATCGCACATGTCTACTAAAAACCATGCATGCTCAGAATCAAGCAGAAGAGCCAAACTGCCTATTGAACTTCATTAACCTCGGCTCGTCGTACGTCTTGTACATCACCGCGTTTTTGACGGTCTGACTTTTGTGTGACCGTGTGTATGTAAGACTTTATTCCGATGGACAGTCCGGTCGTGTGTACAAGGCATTAATAGGTCTCATGGCGCGTACACACGACCGTTTTTCATGACGAGAGAAATGCCATTTTTAAAAATGGTTGTGAAAAACGGTGGTGTGTAGGCTCCAGAGCATTTTTTCTCGACGAGAAAAATGGCCGATTTTTTTTTAGAACCTGCACAATTTTTTCTCGTCGTTTTTCACGTCGTTCTTTTTAACATCATGAAAAACGGTCGTGTGTATGCTTTTACAAGGGGAAAAAAAAACCTGCATGCTCAGAATCAAGTATGAGACGGGAGCGCTCGTTCTGGTAAAACTAGCGTTCGTAATGGAGATAGCACATTCGCCACGCTGTAACGGACTGAAAAGCACGAAGACTGAAAAGCGCCAATCGTCTCTCCCCAAACTTTATTAACACGAGGATCAGCAAAAGCGTCCTAAAGGGTGGCGCCATTCGAATTGGAACGTCCCCTTTATAGTGCCGTCGTACGTGTTGTACGTCACCGCGTTTTGCTCGAGCGTTTTTTTTCATGAACGTGTGTATGCAAGGCAGGCTTGAGAGGAATCACGAAAAATCACGTTGAGAAAAACTTTGTTTTTTTCCATGACATGAATAACGGTCTTATGTACGCGGCATCACTCCTTTAAAAAAAAAAAAACACCAACTTTATTTTTGGAAATGTAATGCCGCGTACACACGATCGTTTTTCATGGCGTGAAAAATGCAATTTTTTAAATTGGTCATTAAAAACGATCGTGTGTGGGCTCCAGAGCATTTTTAACGACGTGAAAAATGGCCTAAAAAAAATGTAGAACCTGCTCTATTTTTTCACGTCGTTCTTTTTAACGTCGTGACAAACGGTAGTGTGTAGGCTTTTACGAGGTGAAAAAAATGCGCATGCTCAGAATCATGTATGAGACGGGAGCGCTCCTTCTGGTAAAACTAGCGTTCGTAATGGAGATAGCACATTCGTCACGCTGTAACGGACTGAAGAGCACGAGGCTGAAAAGCGCAAATCGTCTCTCACCAAACTTTACTAATACGAGGATCAGCAAAAGCAGCCCAAAGGGTGGCGCCATCCGAATGGAACTTCCCCTTTATAGTGCCGTCGTACATGATGTACGTCACCGCGCTTTGCTCGAGCATTTTTTTTCACGATAGTGTGTAGGCAAGGCAGGCTTGGGAGGAAAAACTTATGCCGCCGTAAACGCGACCATTTTCCTCGTCGGGAAAAATTTAATTTTTTCTCTTTGACAAGAAAAACACCCGTGTGTGGGCTTTCCATCATTTTTCCCGACGAGAAAAATGGCAAGAATCACGACGAGAAAAATTAGAACATGCTCTAATTTTTCTTGTCGTGATTCACGGCATTTTTTTCCACGGCAGTTGTTCCATAGGGAGACACTACCGGGGAGCCTACACACGGTCGTTTTTCTCGACCAAGAGAAAAAATGACAGGAAAACCGGCCATGTGTAGGGGAACAAGCCGGTCCTCGTTTTTTCTGTCGATTTTCTCGACGGTGTTTTCACCGTCGAGAAAATCGATCGTGTGTACGCGGCATAAGACTTTTTATTGCTTCAGTACACACAGTCACCAGGAATGCGGTTTAGCGACGGATAGCCCCAGCTGCAAAGGTTTGATTCATTATCTACAAAATCTATTACAGCGTGAAGTCAAGATGAACTTGTTTGTCATACGACTGTCTTCCCTTCACGCCGAAATGCCTTGAATCAGAGAGAAGGTGAAGAGTTTTGTCATGGCTGAGCGGCAGGGGAAGAGAGTTCCAGTAGTCATTCATGTCACTTGTTTGAGCCCCTTTATCTGTCATCTACGTCCGCTGGAGATGGCAGCGTGGTCTACCAAAGAGCCTCCCAGATGTCTGAAAGCGAGGGTCATAAATTGTATGTATATATCATTGGAGCTGAGCGACTGTGTGTGTTGAACACTTAAATACACATTTGAAAAATATTTGAAAACAGTTGAGAGATTTACAAAGTCCTGCCAAACAAAGCAGCCAGGTTGGTGACCTTTTGTTTTCAGTACTCTGTTTAACCACTTACAATACCGGGCACTTTCACCCCCTTCCTGCCCAGGCCATTTTTCAGCTTTCAGTGCTGTCACACTTTGAATGACAATTGCGCGGTCGTGCTACACTGTACCCATATGAAATTTTTATCACTTTTTTCCTACAAATAAAGCTTTTTTTTTGGTGGTATTTGATCACTTCTGCGGTTTTTATTTATTGCGCTATAAACAAAAGAAGAGGAAAAAGTTTGAAAAAAAACCACAATATTTTTTACTTTTTGCTATAATAAATATCCAATTTTTATTTTATTTTTTAAACAAATTTTTCCCTCAGTTTAGGCCGATACGTATTCTTCTACATATTTTTGGTAAAAAAAAATCGCAATAAGCGTATATTGATTGGTTTGCGCAAAAGTTATAGCGTGTACAAAATAGGGGATAGATTTATAGCATTTTTATTTACCGTATATACTCGAGTATAAGCCGACCCAAATATAAGCCGAGGCACCTAATATTACCACAAAAATTGGGAAAACGTATTGACTCAAGTATAAGCCTAGGGTGTCCATCTGCATGCCTCACTGTGCCTCACTTTGCCTCACTGTGTCCATGTGCATGCCTCACTGTTCCCATGCCTCACTGTGTCCATGCCTCACTGTGTCAATGCCTCACTGTGTCCATGCCTCACTGTGCCCATGCCTCACTGTGTCCATGCCTCACTGTGTCCATGCCTCACTGTGCCCATGTCTCACTGTGCCCATGTCTCACTGTGTCCATGCCTCACTGTGTCCATGCCTCACGGTGCCCATGCCTCACGGTGCCCATGCCTCACTTTTCCATGTCTCACTGTGTCCAAGCCTCACTGTGTCCATGCCTCACTGTGCCCATGTCTCCCTGTGTCCATGCCTCACTGTGTCCATGCCTCACTGTGTCCATGCCTCACTGTGTCCATGCCTCACTGTGCCCATGCCTCACTGTGCTCATGTCTTACTGTGCCCATGCCTCACTGTGCCCATGCCTCACTGTGTCCATGCCTCACTGTGTCCATGCCTCACTGTGTCCATGTCTATGCCTCACTGTACCCATGCCTCACTGTGTCAATGCCTCACTGTGTCCATGCCTCACTGTGCCCATGCCTCACTGTGCCCATGCCTCACTGAGTTCATGCCTCACTGTGCCCATGCCTCACTGTGTCCATGCCTCACTGTGTCCATGCCTCACTGTGCCCATGTCTCACTGTGTCCATGCCTCACTGTGTCCATGTCTCACTGTGTCCATGCCTCACTGTGTCCATGTCTCACTGTGTCCATGCCTCACTGTGTCCATGCCTCACTGTGCCCATGCCTCACTGTGCCCATGCCTCACTATGCCCATGTCTCACTGTGTCCAAGCCTAACTGTGTTCATGCCTCACTGTGCCCATGCCTCACTGTGCCCATGCCTCACTGTGCCCATGTCTCACTGTGTCCATGCCTCACTGTGCCCATGTCTCACTGTGTCCATGCCTCACTGTGCCCATGCCTCACTGTGCCCATGTCTCACTGTGCCCATGCCTCACTGAGTTCATGCCTCACTGTGCCCATGCCTCACTGTGCCCATGTCTCACTGTGCCCATGCCTCACTGAGTTCATGCCTCACTGTGCCCATGCCTCACTGTGTCCATGCCTCACTGTGTCCATGCCTCACTGTGCCCATGTCTCACTGTGCCCATGCCTCACTGAGTTCATGCCTCACTGTGCCCATGCCTCACTGTGTCCATGCCTCACTGTGTCCATGCCTCACTGTGCCCATGTCTCACTGTGTCCATGACTAGACTGACGTTTAACATGGGAGTCTATGGAAGGGGTGCCCAGGTTTGAAAAATTGGTGCTCCCCGGCTGTAAGTCCCCCAGACAACAAACTTTGCACACTTATAGAGGAGAAATGGGGCTACATGTGTGCCAAGTTTCGGGTCCAAGGGATGTACGACCGGCCGGTACCGGGTCCCCAAAATCACCAGAGAAATTACAGTTTAACATGGGAGTCTATGGAAGGGGTGCCCGGATTTGAAAAATCGGTGCTCCCCGGCCGTAGGTCCCCCAGACAACAAAGATTGCACACTTGTAGAGGAAGAGGGGCTACATGTGTGCCACATTTGGGGTCCAGGGGACCTACGGCCGGCCGGTACCGGGTCCCCAAAGTCCGGGAGATCAGGCGCAAAATGGTGACTCGAGTATAAGACGAGGGGGGCATTTTCAGCACAAAAAAATGTGCTGAAAAACTCGGCTTATACTCGAGTATATACAATATATATATTTTTTTTTACTAGTAATGGTGGCTATCTGCGATTTTTATCGTGACTGCGATATTGCGGCGGACACATCGGACACTTTTGACACATTTTTGGGACCATTCACATTTATACAGCGTTCCGTGCTTTAAAAATGCATTGATTACTGTATAAATATGACTGGCAGGGAAGGGGTTAACACTAGGGGGGCGATCAAGGGGTTAAATGTGTTCCCTGGGGAGTGATTCTAACTGTGGGGGGAGGGGACTGACTGAGGGAGGTGACCGATGGTTGTCCCTATGTTAAGGTGACCAGATTTTTAAAATGAAATCCGGGGACAAAACCGGGGACAGACTTGGTCCGGGGACAGTGTCCTCAATCCGGGGACTGTCCCCGGAAACCGGGGATGTCTGGTGACCCTACCCTATGTACAAGGGACACAGCATCGGTCTCCTCTCCCCTGACAGGACGTGGATCTCTTTGTTTACACACACAGATCCACGGTCCTGCTCAGTTACTGGGCAATCACGGGTGCCAGGAGGACATCGCGGCCGCTGGGCACGCGTGTTTGGTCCCCAGTGACGCAGAGCGCCCCCTAGTGGCTCGGGAAGACGATCATGTCATATAACGACCGCCCAGAATGAGAGCCTCATCGTGCCGCCGTCATATGACGGTGGGCGGTGGGCTAGTGGTTAATCAACGCAGCGAGGTCACCTCCCCACCTCCAGCCTGTGATTGCACAGTGAAGGAGCAGCAGTTCATTGTTGTGTTCATCGTTCTCCATTCTTTACCACTCAGCAATCGTGTATCTCTGGAGTTGTCATTAGATTTATTGTGCCAACATCACTGACCAAATATGGGCACGGCTATATTTGGTCAGTGATGTCACCACCACCCCTTTCTCCTTTACTGACAAGACTGAGGATTCCCATCCATGTAAGTGAATAGGGCCGGTGATGTCAAACATTGCTACTGCTATTACAGTGCATTGAAAAAGTATTCATACCCCTTGAAATTTTCCACATTTTGGCATGTTACAACCAAAAACGTAAATGTATTTTATTGGGATTTTATGTGATAGACCAACACAAAGTGGCACCCAATTGTGAAGTGGAAAGAAAATGATAAATTGTTTTCAATTTTGTTTACAAATAAATATGTGAAAAGTGTGATGTGCATTTGTATTCAGCCCCCTTCACTCTGATAACTAAAATCTAGTGGAACCAATTGCCTTCAGAAGTCACCTAGTTAGTAAATAGAGTCCACCTGTGTGTCATTTAATCTCAGTATAAATACAGCTGCTCTGTGAAGCCCTCAGAGGTTTGTTAGAGAATAGAGAACCTTAGTGAACAAACAGCATCATGAAGGCCAAGGAACACACCAGACAGGTCAGGGATAAAGTTGTGAAGTATAAAGCAGGGTTAGGTTATAAAACAATCTCCCAAGCTTTGAACATCTCATGGAGCTCTGTTCAATCCATCATCGGAAAAATGGAAAGAGTATGGCACCACTGCAAACCTACCAAGACATGGCTGTCCACCTAAACTGACCGGGCCGGGCAAGGAGAGCATTCATCAGAGAAGCAGCCAAGAGGTCCATGGTAACTCTGGAGGAGCTGCAGAGATCCACAGCTCAGGTGGGAGAATCTGTCCACAGGACAACTATTAGTCGTGCTTCTCCACAAATCTGCCCTTTATGGAAGAGTGACAAGAAGAAAGACATTGGTGAAAGAAAGTCATAAGAATTCCTGTTTGCAGTTTGTGAGAAGCCATGTGGGGGACACAGCAAACATGTGAGGGACACAGCAAACATGTGAGGGACACAGCAATCAGGTGGGGGACACAGCAAACATGTGGAGGAAGGTGCTCTGGTCAGATGAGACCAAAATTTTACTTTTTGGCCTAAAAGAAAAACGCTATATGTGGGGGAAAACTAACACTGCACATCACCCTGAACACACCAACCCCACTGTGAAACATGGTGGTGGCAGCTGGATGGAGCCAAATACAGGGAAATCTTAGAAGAAAACCTATTAGAGTCTGCAAAAGACTTGAGACTGGGGGGGAGGTTCACCTTCCAGCAGAACAAGGACCCTAAACATACAGCCAGAGCTACAATGGAATGGTTTAGATCAAAGCATATTCATGTGTTAGAATGGTCCAGTCACAGTCCAGACCTAAATCCCATTGAGAATCTGTGGCAAGACTTGAAAATTGCTGTTCACAGACGCTCTCCATCCAATCTGACAGAGCTTGAGATATTTTGTAAAGAAGAATGGGCAAAAATCCCTCTCTAGATGTGCAAAGCTGGTAGAGACACCCCCAAAAAGACTTGCAGCTGTAACTGCAGAGAAAGGCGGTTCTACAAAGTATTGACTCCGGGGGGCGCCATACAAATCCCCCCCCACACTTTTCACATATTTATTTGTAAAAAAAAATGTTGAAAACCATTTATCATTTTCCTTCAACTTCACAATTGTGTGCCACTTTGTGTTGGTCTGTCACATAAAATACATTTATATTTTTGGCTGTAACATGACAAAATGTGGAAAATTTCAAGGTGTCTGAATACTTTTTCAAGGCGCTGTATATATGAAATTCCCACCGAACAGCTCCCAATGGCTAAATATTCACGTGTTCATCTTAATCACTTTAATACTGAGCACTTTTACCCCCTTTCTGCCCAGGCCAATTTTCAGCTTTCAGTGCTGTCACACTTTGAATGACAATTGCGCGGTCATGCTACACTGTACCCAAATGACATTTTTATCATTTTTTTTTTCACACAAATAAAGCTTTCTTTTGGTGGTATTAAAATACCACTGGGGTTTTGTTTTTTACTAAATAAATGAAAAAAGACCAAAAATTTGGGGAAAAAAATAATTTCTTTGTTTCTGTCAAATAAATAAACGTTTCCCATAAATTTAGGCCAACTTATATTCTGTTACATTTCTTTGGTGAAATTAACCAAAATCAGTGTATATTATTTAGTCTGTAGGAAAGTTTTAGAGTCCACAAACTACGGGATATATATCTGAAAATTGATCAGTCCTGATGTACTGACAGCTGATCTCATTTCTTGAGGCACAAAAACACCAGGACAGTACAAATACCCCCCAAAATTACCAATTTTTTGGAAAGTAGACAGTCCAAGGCATTTATTTGGAGGCATGGCAAGTTTTTTAAAGTTCACATTTTTTTTTGCCACAATTTTTTGTAGAATGAAAAAATTGAAATAAAATATTTTTTTTTCACAATTTTTTTTTTATATATACTGTCACCAGCATCATCATATAATTGGTGTAGCTTTGATCAGGGAAACTGACTGGTGAGAGTATGTAAAAACAATAATATATATATATATATTGTGACAGCAGGAAGGTAAAGTCACCTGGTTGCATCCAGGGGGGTAGATATATTTCGCCCAGATTCAGGCTTTACGCCGACTTATACAACTAGGTGGAGAGTTGTATAAGCCCAGCTGAGGCTAGTGGGCTCATGGATGACTCATACCTCTAGGGAGAGTGTGGGGCGTCGTGCAGACAGGGAGTTGATGAGACCAGCTGAAGCTTGTCAGCTCATTTAGGCCTCTATAAGAACTCCCAGATTCATTAGGTGTTTGCTCATGCCTGGACCCAGACCTGTGTGGACTGTCTAGGGAGAGTGAACCCCTGTGCGGTGAGACAAAGCCTGTGTGGCTATTTGCTTGGACATTTAAAACCAGGGACTTAGGGACTAGGACAGCACTAGGCTGATCCCAGTTGTTAGTTAGGAAACCTGTATGTTTACTCAGAGGTCAAGTTGACCAGGATTTATTTTATTTATGTTTCTTTTGCTTTGCTGTGTTTTGTCACTGTAAATAGAAAATAAACCGCACCTTTTTGATTTTGAAAACCACAACCTCCGTTTGCTGGGCCTGTTTTTGTGTGGGGAGCCCATCCCGGGGGTCACACACACCCGCTGCCGAGCTAACCCCCTCACAGTTGGTGGAGAACCAGTGGCAGTTTTTTTTAAGCCAGCATGGAGGAGATACTGAAACAGCTGGCTCTAGCAAATGCCAATCAACAGCAGACAAATGCAGGTTTGCAAAGGAGCCTTGCAGCCCAGCAGCAAGCTCATCAACAGAGCCTTGCAGCCCAGCAGCAAGCTCACCAACAGAGTCTGGAAGCTCAGCAACAAGCCCAGCAGCAATCTGAGGCCCGCTTCATAGACCTGTTACAGAAGCAAGAGCAGAGACTACAACAAATGGAAGCAGTAATGCAGCAACGTCCGCAGACCAGTGAGGAAAGCCGTCCCACTAATACCGCGTCCTTTGGGGTGAGTCGTTTATTGACAAAAATGACTGGAGAGGATGATCCAGAGGTATTTTTGACCACATTTGAAAGGACCGCTGAAAGAGAAAAGTGGCCTGAGGAGCAGTGGGCTGGACTGGTGGCTCCTCTGTTAACTGGTGAATCGCAGAAAGCTTACTATGACCTAGAGCCTAACCAAGCAAAAGACTATGTGATGCTAAAAGCTGAAATTTTGGCAAGGCTGGGTGTCACCCAGGCTGTCCGGGCTCAGCGTGTGCATAACTGGACTTTCCAGCTTGGAAAACCCCCCAGGTCTCAAATGTATGATCTCATTCACCTGAGCAGAAAGTGGCTACAGCCAGAGACTTTGTCCGCACCAAAGATTGTGGAACGTGTTGTAATGGATCGGTTTTTGAGAGCTCTTCCTACTGCCATCCAAAAGTGGGTAAGCCATGGAGACCCAGAGACGGCTGATGGTCTTGTGGATCGTGTGGAGAAATACTTGGCTACAGAGAACCTGACGGCCTCTTCCAGAGACACTCGGACTTTCCACCCTAAGACCAGACCATCCCCAGGGGCGGATAAGAGGATTCCAAGGGGTGAGGGTGGAGAGAGTGAGAGGGTGGGAGCTCTACCCCAAGTTTGGCGAGAACAGCCTGGGAAATCAGCGGCTCAAGAGGCTGCAAGAAGGATCGTTTGCTACCGCTGCCGGCAAGCGGGACATATTGCAGCCAATTGCCCGGTTGTGGAGGAACCCATGCAGTGTGACTTTCTGACGGGCAGACGTCAGTCGCTGTGTGCGACAGTCGCATGCACTGCATTCGAGGAACTGAGAAACATTTATGCAAAATGTGTGTTAATGGTAGAAATGTTGTGGTATTGCTGGATTCAGGTAGCCTTGTGACCCTGATAAAGGCTGAATTAGTTAAAACAGAGGTCTCTGGGAATAGCAAGGTAGCTGTTATTTGTGTGCATGGGGACACCCGAGAGTATCCAGTGACTACAGTGTGTTTCGAGACCCCCAAAGGTACCCTCTCTCATCCAGTGGGGTTAGTATCTCAATTACCGCATGATGCCATTGTGGGAAGGGATTTTCCGAAGTTCTGGGAACTGTGGGATGATCCTGAGCCCCCCACTGGTGCCCCTATGTACCAGGAATGTGATAGCCAGAACTCCTCTGAGAGTGGTGAGGACTCTCCAGAATTTCCCTTGTCAGTATTGGCAGGGGAGACTCAAGAAACTGGAGAGGAGCCCACCTCCTCAGACGAAAACCTACCGTCTGTGGAGTTTTCTGATCTGGAGGTTCACAGGGAAAATTTTGCCACAGAACAGTTAAAAGACCCCGCCCTAATAAAGGCACGGGAAAACGTAGTGGAAATAGATGGCGAGTTAGTGAACCCAGATAATACCTGCACTTACCCATACTTCAGCGTAGAGAAGGACCTACTGTATCGGGTGGCAAAAAGGGCAGAAGAAACCGTTGAGCAGCTTGTGGTGCCCAAACCTTACAGGAAGTTGGTGTTGGAGTTGGCCCATGGGCACATTCTTGGAGGTCATCTGGGGACAGAGAAAACCCGAGAGAGGGTATTACAGAGATTCTATTGGCCTGGGGTGATGAAGGACATAGAAAATTATTGTTCCTCCTGCCCTGTGTGTCAGAGGTCGGCCCCGATGCCACATTTCCGTAGCCCGCTGGTCCCTCTACCCATCATTGAGGTCCCGTTTGAGAGAATCGCAATGGATTTGGTAGGTCCTATAATCAAGTCCGCTAGGGGGCACCAGTACATATTGGTTATAATGGACTATGCCACCCGTTATCCAGAAGCGATCCCTCTCAGAAATACCTCGGCCAAAACCATAGCCAAAGAGCTATCTCTTGTTTTTAGCCGGGTGGGTATTTGTAAAGAACTGCTTACGGACCAAGGTACACCCTTTATGTCCCGGGTTATGAAAGAGCTGTGTAAATTGTTCAAAGTGACGCAATTGCGTACATCTGTGTATCACCCCCAAACCGATGGGCTGGTTGAAAGATTCAACAAAACCCTAAAACAAATGTTGAAGAAAGTGGTGGATAGAGATGGAAAGGATTGGGACTGTCTACTTCCTTATTTGATGTGTGCTATTAGGGAGGTGCCCCAATCCTCTACGGGATTCTCCCCCTTTGAGTTACTGTATGGGAGACACCCAAGAGGGCTGTTGGATATTGCCAAGGAAACTTGGGAAAGTGAGAGTTCTCCCCACAGGAGTGTGATTGAGCATGTCGCCCTGATGCAAGACCGAATTGCACAGGTAATGCCCATCGTGAAGGAACATTTGGCCCAAGCGCAGTTAGCACAGCAGAGAGTGTACAACCGTGGAGCCAAGACCCGTACCTTTTCCCCGGGGGATAGGATACTGGTACTTGTCCCTACGGTTGAAAGTAAATTCCTTGCCAAATGGCAAGGCCCCTATGAGATAATGGAAAAAGTGAGCGAAGTGAATTACAAGGTCAGACAACCAGGAAGGCGAAAGCCCGAACAGATCTATCACGTTAATCTGTTGAAAGCCTGGAGGGATAGAGAGTCCCTAGTCGCAGACACTTGGTCACCAGCTCAAACTGGTTGCGTGATTCCTGAGGTTGGAATAGCAGCCACCTTGTCACAACCCCAACAACAGGAGGTTAAGGAGTTTGTGCTTCGCAACAAGGAGGTATTCTCTGAGCTGCCGGGACAAACATCTGGGGTAGAGCATGACATCATTACCCCGCCCGGTGAAAGGGTGAAGTTAAAACCCTATCGGATCCCAGAGGCCCGACGGGAGACAATACGGGAGGAAGTACAGAAAATGCTGAACTTAGGGGTGATAGAGGAGTCCCAAAGTGATTGGTCTAGTCCCATTGTGTTGGTGCCTAAACCGGATGGGAGCTGGCGATTTTGTAACGATTTTCGTCAGTTGAACAAAGTTACAAAATTTGACACCTACCCCATGCCACGTATAGATGAGTTGATTGACCGGCTGGGAACAGCCCGATACATGACGACTCTTGACCTCACAAAAGGGTATTGGCAAATCCCCCTGGCCAAGTCGGCCAAAGAGAAAACCGCATTTGTAACCCCAGACGGGGCGTTCCAATATAAAAGAATGCCGTTCGGGTTACAGAATGCGCCGGCCACATTCCAGCGGAAAATGGACCAGATGCTGAGGCCCCATCGGAAGTATGCTGCGGCTTACCTGGATGACGTAATTGTCCATAGCACAGATTGGGCCTCACATCTGCCAAAAGTGCAAGCAGTCCTGGACTCTGTTCGGGAAGCGGGTTTACGGCTAACCCCAAGAAGTGTACCATTGGGCAGGAGGAGGCCAAATATCTTGGGTACACCATTGGGAGGGGAGTAATAAAACCCCAACTCAACAAAGTCGAGGCCATCCAGAGTTGGCCACGTCCCAACAGCAAGAAGCAGGTACGAGCCTTTCTGGGAATCGCTGGGTATTATCGGCGATTCATTCCCCACTTTGCTTCTAAGGCTGTGCCCCTAACCAACCTGACGAAGGGGAAAGGGTCGGTCATGATTAAATGGACCCCCGAGGCTGAGGCAGCATTCCAATTCTTGAAACAAGCCTTATGTAGCCAGCCAGTGTTGTACTCACCCGACTTCTCTAAAGACTTTGTCGTACAAAGTGATGCGTCAGATGTGGGGTTAGGAGCAGTATTGTCCCAGGTCTGGAACGGGGAAGAGCACCCAGTCATTTACCTCAGCAGGAAGTTGAAGTCCCATGAGGTAAATTACGCCACCGTTGAAAAGGAGTGTTTAGCGGTGAAGTGGGCTCTAGATTCCCTTCGGTACTACCTGCTAGGTAGGCACTTTGACATGGTTACGGATCACGCTCCGTTAAAGTGGATGGCTCAAAACAAGGAAACAAATAGAAGAGTGAATAGGTGGTTCCTGGCCCTCCAGGAATTCAACTTCACAGTAAAGCATCGCCCTGGCGTTCAAATGGGGAATGTGGATGCTTTGTCTCGAGTACATGAATGCCTGATTGCTGGTGTTCCAACCCCGAGGTTAAAACAAGAGGGGGGGGTATGTGACAGCAGGAAGGTAAAGTCACCTGGTTGCATCCAGGGGGGTAGATATATTTCGCCCAGATTCAGGCTTTACGCCGACTTATACAACTAGGTGGAGAGTTGTATAAGCCCAGCTGAGGCTAGTGGGCTCATGGATGACTCATACCTCTAGGGAGAGTGTGGGGCGTCGTGCAGACAGGGAGTTGATGAGACCAGCTGAAGCTTGTCAGCTCATTTAGGCCTCTATAAGAACTCCCAGATTCATTAGGTGTTTGCTCATGCCTGGACCCAGACCTGTGTGGACTGTCTAGGGAGAGTGAACCCCTGTGCGGTGAGACAAAGCCTGTGTGGCTATTTGCTTGGACATTTAAAACCAGGGACTTAGGGACTAGGACAGCACTAGGCTGATCCCAGTTGTTAGTTAGGAAACCTGTATGTTTACTCAGAGGTCAAGTTGACCAGGATTTATTTTATTTATGTTTCTTTTGCTTTGCTGTGTTTTGTCACTGTAAATAGAAAATAAACCGCACCTTTTTGATTTTGAAAACCACAACCTCCGTTTGCTGGGCCTGTTTTTGTGTGGGGAGCCCATCCCGGGGGTCACACACACCCGCTGTCGAGCTAACCCTCTCACAATATATATATATATATATATATATATATATATATATAAAGAAAAAAGTAATAAAAAAAATAAAATAAAATGTATATATATATATATAAAGAAAAAAAAAGTAATAAAAAAAAGAAAAAAATGTGTGTATGTGTATATATATATATATATATATATATATATATATATATATATATATATATATAATGTATGTATAAAAGAACATTTTATTTTTATTTTATATATATATATATATATATATATATATATATATATATATATATTGTGACAGCAGGAAGGTAAAGTCACCTGGTTGCATCCAGGGGGGTAGATATATTTCTCCCAGATTCAGGCTTTATGCCGACTTATACAACTAGGGAGGGAGTTGATGAAGCCCAGCTGAGGCTAGTGGGCTCATGGATGACTCATACCTCTAGGGAGAGTGCTGGGCGTCGTGCAGGCAGGGAGTTGATGAGACCAGCTGAAGCTTGTCAGCTCGTTTAAGGCCTCTATAAAAACTCCCAGCTTCATTAGGTGTTTGCTCATGCCTGGACCCAGACCTGTGTGGACTGTCTAGGGAGAGTGAACCCCTGTGCGGTGAGACAAAGCCTGTGTGGCTATTTGTTTGGACATTTACTAAACCAGGGACTTAGGGACTAGGACAGCACCAGGCTGATCCCAGTTGTTAGTTAGGAAACCTGCATGTTTAGTCAGAGGTCAAGTTGACCAGGGTTTATTTTGTTTATGTTTCTTTTTGCTTTGCTGTGTTTTTTTGTCACTGTAAATAGAGAAATAAACCGCACCTTTTTGATCTTGAAAACCACAACCTCCGTCTGCTGGGCCTGTTTTTGTGTGGGGAGCCCATCCAGGGGATCACACACACCCGCTGCCGAGCTAACCCCCTTCACAGTTGGTGGAGAATGCGGGCAGTTTTTTTTAAGCCAGCATGGAGGAGATACTGAAACAGCTGGCTCTAGCAAATGCCAATCAACAGCAGACAAATGCAGGTTTGCAAAGGAGCCTTGCAGCCCAGCAGCAAGCTCATCAACAAGCCCAGCAGCAATCTGAGGCCCGCTTCATAGACCTGTTACAGAAGCAAGAGCAGAGACTACAACAAATGGAAGCAGTAATGCAGCAACGTCCGCAGACCAGTGAGGAAAGCCGTCCCACTAATACCGCGTCCTTTGGGGTGAGTCGTTTATTGACAAAAATGACTGGAGAGGATGATCCAGAGGTATTTTTGACCACATTTGAAAGGACTGCTGAAAGAGAAAAGTGGCCTGAGGAGCAGTGGGCTGGACTGGTGGCTCCTCTGTTAACTGGTGAATCGCAGAAGGCTTACTATGACCTAGAGCCTGACCAAGCAAAAGACTATGTGATGCTAAAAGCTGAAATATTGGCAAGGCTGGGTGTCACCCTGGCTGTCCGGGCTCAGCGTGTGCATAACTGGACTTTCCAGCTTGGAAAACCCCCCAGGTCTCAAATGTATGATCTCATTCACCTGAGCAGGAAGTGGCTACAGCCAGAGACTTTGTCCGCACCAGAGATTGTGGAACGTGTTGTAATGGATCGGTTTTTGAGAGCTCTTCCTACTGCCATCCAAAAGTGGGTAAGCCATGGAGACCCAGAGATGGCCGGTGGTCTTGTGGATCGTGTAGAGAAATACTTGGCTACAGAGAACCTGACGGCCTCTTCCAGAGACTCTCGGACTTTCCACCCTAAGACCAGACCATCCCCAGGGGCGGATAAGAGGATTCCAAGGGGTGAGGGTGGAGAGAGTGAGAGGGTGGGAGCTCTACCCAAAGTTTGGCGAGAACAGCCTGGGAAGTCAGGGGCTCAAGAGGCAGCCAAAAGGATTGTTTGCTACCGCTGCCGGCAAGCGGGACATATTGCAGCCAATTGCCCGGTTGTGGAGGAACCCATGCAATGTGACTTTCTGACGGACCGACGTCAGTCGCTGTGTGCGACAGTCGCATGCACTGCCATTCGGGGAACTGAGAAACATTTATGCAAAATGTGTATTAATGGTAGAAATGTTGTGGTATTGCTGGATTCAGGTAGCCTTGTGACCCTGATAAAGGCTGAATTAGTTAAAACAGAGGTCTCTGGGAATAGCAAGGTAGCTGTTATTTGTGTGCATGGGGACACCCGAGAGTATCCAGTGACTACAGTGTGTTTCAAGACCCCCAAAGGTACCCTCTCTCATCCAGTGGGGTTAGTATCTCAATTACCGCATGATGCCATTGTGGGAAGGGATTTTCCGAAGTTCTGGGAACTGTGGGATGATCCTGAGCCCCCCACTGGTGCCCCTATGTACCAGGAAGGTGATAGCCAGAACTCCTCTGAGAGTGGTGAGGACTCTCCAGAATTTCCCTTGTCAGTATTGGCAGGCGAGACTCAAGAAACTGGAGAGGAGCCCACCTCCTCAGACGAAAACCTACCGTCTGTGGAGTTTTTTGATCTTGAGGTTCACAGGGAAAATTTTGCCACAGAACAGTTAAAAGACCCCGCCCTAATAAAGGCACGGGAAAACGTAGTGGAAATAGATGGCGAGTTAGTGAACCCAGATAATACCTGCACTTACCCATACTTCAGCGTAGAGAAGGACCTACTGTATCGGGTGGCAAAAAGGGCAGAAGAAACCGTTGAGCAGCTTGTGGTGCCCAAACCTTACAGGAAGTTGGTGTTGGAGTTGGCCCATGGGCACATTCTTGGAGGTCATCTGGGGACAGAGAAAACCCGAGAGAGGGTATTACAGAGATTCTATTGGCCTGGGGTGATGAAGGACATAGAAAATTATTGTTCCTCCTGCCCTGTGTGTCAGAGGTCGGCCCCGATGCCACATTTCCGTAGCCCGCTGGTCCCTCTACCCATCATTGAGGTCCCGTTTGAGAGAATCGCAATGGATTTGGTAGGTCCTATAATCAAGTCCGCTAGGGGGCACCAGTACATATTGGTTATAATGGACTATGCCACCCGTTATCCAGAAGCGATCCCTCTCAGAAATACCTCGGCCAAAACCATAGCCAAAGAGCTATCTCTTGTTTTTAGCCGGGTGGGTATTTGTAAAGAACTGCTTACGGACCAAGGTACACCCTTTATGTCCCGGGTTATGAAAGAGCTGTGTAAATTGTTCAAAGTGACGCAATTGCGTACATCTGTGTATCACCCCCAAACCGATGGGCTGGTTGAAAGATTCAACAAAACCCTAAAACAAATGTTGAAGAAAGTGGTGGATAGAGATGGAAAGGATTGGGACTGTCTACTTCCTTATTTGATGTTTGCTATTAGGGAGGTGCCCCAATCCTCTACGGGATTCTCCCCCTTTGAGTTACTGTATGGGAGACACCCAAGAGGGCTGTTGGATATTGCCAAGGAAACTTGGGAAAGTGAGAGTTCTCCCCACAGGAGTGTGATTGAGCATGTCGCCCTGATGCAAGATCGAATTGCACAGGTAATGCCCATCGTGAAGGAACATTTGGCCCAAGCGCAGTTGGCACAGCAGAGAGTGTACAACCGTGGAGCCAAGACCCGTACCTTTTCCCCGGGGGATAGGATATTGGTACTTGTCCCTACGGTTGAAAGTAAATTCCTTGCCAAATGGCAAGGCCCCTACGAGATAATGGAAAAAGTGAGCGAAGTGAATTACAAGGTCAGACAACCAGGAAGGCGAAAGCCCGAACAGATCTATCACGTTAATCTGTTGAAAGCCTGGAGGGATAGAGAGTCCCTAGTCGCAGATACTTGGTCACCAGCTCAAACTGGTTGCGTGATTCCGGAGGTTGGAATAGCAGCCACCTTGTCACAACCCCAACAACAGGAGGTTAAGGAGTTTGTGCTTCGCAACAAGGAGGTGTTCTCTGAGCTGCCGGGACAAACATCTGGGGTAGAGCATGATATTATTACCCCGCCCGTTGAAAGGGTGAAGTTAAAACCCTATCGGATCCCAGAGGCCCGACGGGAGGCAATACGGGAGGAAGTACAGAAAATGCTGAACTTAGGGGTGATAGAGGAGTCCCAAAGTGATTGGTCTAGTCCCATTGTGTTGGTGCCTAAACCGGATGGGAGCTGGCGATTTTGTAACGATTTTCGTCAGTTGAACAAAGTTACAAAATTTGACACCTACCCCATGCCACGTATAGATGAGTTGATCGACCGGCTGGGAACAGCCCGATACATGACGACTCTTGACCTCACAAAAGGGTATTGGCAAATTCCCCTGGCCAAGTCGGCCAAAGAGAAAACCGCATTTGTAACCCCAGACGGGGCGTTCCAATATAAGAGAATGCCGTTTGGGTTACAGAATGCGCCGGCCACATTCCAGCGGAAAATGGACCAGATACTGAGGCCCCATCGGAAGTATGCTGCGGCTTACCTGGATGACGTAATTGTCCATAGCACAGATTGGGCCTCACATCTGCCAAAAGTGCAAGCAGTCCTAGACTCTATCCGGGAAGCGGGGTTTACGGCTAACCCCAAGAAGTGTACCATTGGGCAGGAGGAGGCCAAATATCTTGGGTACACCATTGGGAGGGGAGTAATAAAACCCCAACTCAACAAAGTCGAGGCCATCCAGAGTTGGCCACGTCCCAACAGCAAGAAGCAGGTACGGGCCTTTCTGGGAATCGCGGGTTATTATCGGCGCTTCATTCCCCACTTTGCTTCTAAGGCTGTGCCCCTAACCAACCTGACGAAAGGGAAAGGGTCGGTCATGATTAAATGGACCCCCGAGGCTGAGGCAGCATTCCAATTCTTGAAACAAGCCTTATGTAGCCAGCCAGTGTTGTACTCACCCGACTTCTCTAAAGACTTTGTCGTACAAAGTGATGCGTCAGATGTGGGGTTAGGAGCAGTATTGTCCCAGGTCTGGAACGGGGAAGAGCACCCAGTCATTTACCTCAGCAGGAAGTTGAAGTCCCATGAGGTAAATTACGCCACGGTTGAAAAGGAGTGTTTAGCGGTGAAGTGGGCTCTAGATTCCCTTCGGTACTATCTGCTAGGTAGGCACTTTGACATGGTTACGGATCACGCTCCGTTAAAGTGGATGGCTCAAAACAAGGAGACAAATAGAAGAGTGAATAGGTGGTTCCTGGCCCTACAGGAATTCAACTTCACAGTAAAGCATCGCCCTGGCGTTCAAATGGGGAATGTGGATGCTTTGTCTCGAGTACATGAATGCCTGATTGCTGGTGTTCCAACCCCAAGGTTAAAACAAGAGGGGGGGTATGTGACAGCAGGAAGGTAAAGTCACCTGGTTGCATCCAGGGGGGTAGATATATTTCTCCCAGATTCAGGCTTTATGCCGACTTATACAACTAGGGAGGGAGTTGATGAAGCCCAGCTGAGGCTAGTGGGCTCATGGATGACTCATACCTCTAGGGAGAGTGCTGGGCGTCGTGCAGGCAGGGAGTTGATGAGACCAGCTGAAGCTTGTCAGCTCGTTTAAGGCCTCTATAAAAACTCCCAGCTTCATTAGGTGTTTGCTCATGCCTGGACCCAGACCTGTGTGGACTGTCTAGGGAGAGTGAACCCCTGTGCGGTGAGACAAAGCCTGTGTGGCTATTTGTTTGGACATTTACTAAACCAGGGACTTAGGGACTAGGACAGCACCAGGCTGATCCCAGTTGTTAGTTAGGAAACCTGCATGTTTAGTCAGAGGTCAAGTTGACCAGGGTTTATTTTGTTTATGTTTCTTTTTGCTTTGCTGTGTTTTTTTGTCACTGTAAATAGAGAAATAAACCGCACCTTTTTGATCTTGAAAACCACAACCTCCGTCTGCTGGGCCTGTTTTTGTGTGGGGAGCCCATCCAGGGGATCACACACACCCGCTGCCGAGCTAACCCCCTTCACAATATATATATATAAAAGAAAAAAAAAATGTTTGTGTATATATATATATATATATATATATATATATATATATAGAATATATATATAGAATATATATATATATATATATATATATTGTGAGGGGGTTAGCTCGGCAGCGGGTGTGTGTGACCCCCGGGATGGGCTCCCCACACAAAACCAGGCCCAGCAAACGGAGGTTGTGGTTTTCAAAATCAAAAAGGTGCGGTTTATTTTCTATTTACAGTGACAAAACACAGCAAAGCAAAAGAAACATAAATAAAATAAATCCTGGTCAACTTGACCTCTGACTAAACATACAGGTTTCCTAACTAACAACTGGGATCAGCCTAGTGCTGTCCTAGTCCCTAAGTCCCTGATTTTAAATGTCCAAGCAAATAGCCACACAGGCTTTGTCTCACCGCACAGGGGTTCACTCTCCCTAGACAGTCCACACAGGTCTGGTTCCAGGCATGAGCTAACACCTAATGAATCTGGGAGTTCTTATAGAGGCCTAAATGAGCTGACAAGCTTCAGCTGGTCTCATCAACTCCCTGTCTGCACGACGCCCCACACTCTCCCTAGAGGTATGAGTCATCCATGAGCCCACTAGCCTCAGCTGGGCTTATACAAGTCTCCACCTAGTTGCATAAGTCGGCGTAAAGCCTGAATCTGGGCGAAATATATCTACCCCCCTGGATGCAACCAGGTGACTTTACCTTCCTGCTGTCACATACCCCCCCCTCTTGTTTTAACCTCGGGGTTGGAACACCAGCAATCAGGCATTCATGTACTCGAGACAAAGCATCCACATTCCCCATTTGAACGCCAGGGCGATGCTTTACTGTGAAGTTGAATTCCTGGAGGGCCAGGAACCACCTATTCACTCTTCTATTTGTTTCCTTGTTTTGAGCCATCCACTTTAACGGAGCGTGATCCGTAACCATGTCAAAGTGCCTACCTAGCAGGTAGTACCGAAGGGAATCTAGAGCCCACTTCACCGCTAAACACTCCTTTTCAACGGTGGCGTAATTTACCTCATGGGACTTCAACTTCCTGCTGAGGTAAATGACTGGGTGCTCTTCCCCGTTCCAGACCTGGGACAATACTGCTCCTAACCCCACATCTGACGCATCACTTTGTACGACAAAGTCTTTAGAGAAGTCGGGTGAGTACAACACTGGCTGGCTACATAAGGCTTGTTCCAAGAATTGGAATGCTGCCTCAGCCTCGGGGGTCCATTTAATCATGGCCGACCCTTTCCCCTTCGTCAGGTTGGTTAGGGGCACAGCCTTAGAAGCAAAGTGGGGAATGAATCGCCGATAATACCCAGCGATTCCCAGAAAGGCTCGTACCTGCTTCTTGCTGTTGGGACGTGGCCAACTCTGGATGGCCTCGACTTTGTTGAGTTGGGGTTTTATTACTCCCCTCCCAATGGTGTACCCAAGATATTTGGCCTCCTCCTGCCCAATGGTACACTTCTTGGGGTTAGCCGTAAACCCCGCTTCCCGAACAGAGTCCAGGACTGCTTGCACTTTTGGCAGATGTGAGGCCCAATCTGTGCTATGGACAATTACGTCATCCAGGTAAGCCGCAGCATACTTCCGATGGGGCCTCAGCATCTGGTCCATTTTCCGCTGGAATGTGGCCGGCGCATTCTGTAACCCGAACGGCATTCTTTTATATTGGAACGCCCCGTCTGGGGTTACAAATGCGGTTTTCTCTTTGGCCGACTTGGCCAGGGGGATTTGCCAATACCCTTTTGTGAGGTCAAGAGTCGTCATGTATCGGGCTGTTCCCAGCCGGTCGATCAACTCATCTATACGTGGCATGGGATAGGTGTCAAATTTTGTAACTTTGTTCAACTGACGAAAATCGTTACAAAATCGCCAGCTCCCATCCGGTTTAGGCACCAACACAATGGGACTAGACCAATCACTTTGGGACTCCTCTATCACCCCTAAGTTCAGCATTTTCTGTACTTCCTCCCGTATTGCCTCCCGTCGGGCCTCTGGGATCCGATAGGGTTTTAACTTCACCCTTTCACCGGGCGGGGTAATGATGTCATGCTCTACCCCAGATGTTTGTCCCGGCAGCTCAGAGAATACCTCCTCGTTGCGAAGCACAAACTCCTTAACCTCCTGTTGTTGGGGTTGTGACAAGGTGGCTGCTATTCCAACCTCAGGAATCACGCAACCAGTTTGAGCTGGTGACCAAGTGTCTGCGACTAGGGACTCTCTATCCCTCCAGGCTTTCAACAGATTAACGTGATAGATCTGTTCGGGCTTTCGCCTTCCTGGTTGTCTGACCTTGTAATTCACTTCGCTCACTTTTTCCATTATCTCATAGGGGCCTTGCCATTTGGCAAGGAATTTACTTTCAACCGTAGGGACAAGTACCAGTATCCTATCCCCCGGGGAAAAGGTACGGGTCTTGGCTCCACGGTTGTACACTCTCTGCTGTGCTAACTGCGCTTGGGCCAAATGTTCCTTCACGATGGGCATTACCTGTGCAATTCGGTCTTGCATCAGGGCGACATGCTCAATCACACTCCTGTGGGGAGAACTCTCACTTTCCCAAGTTTCCTTGGCAATATCCAACAGCCCTCTTGGGTGTCTCCCATACAGTAACTCAAAGGGGGAGAATCCCGTAGAGGATTGGGGCACCTCCCTAATAGCAAACATCAGATAAGGAAGTAGACAGTCCCAATCCTTTCCATCTCTATCCACCACTTTCTTCAACATTTGTTTTAGGGTTTTGTTGAATCTTTCAACCAGCCCATCGGTTTGGGGGTGATACACAGATGTACGTAATTGCGTCACTTTGAACAATTTACACAGCTCCTTCATAACCCGGGACATAAAGGGTGTACCTTGGTCCGTAAGCAGTTCTTTACAAATACCCACCTGGCTAAACACAAGAGATAGCTCTTTGGCTATGGTTTTGGCTGAGGTATTTCGGAGAGGGATCGCTTCTGGATAACGGGTGGCATAGTCCATTATAACTAATATGTACTGGTGCCCCCTAGCGGACTTGATTATAGGCCCTACCAAATCCATGGCGATCCTCTCAAACGGGACCTCAATGATGGGTAGAGGGACCAGCGGGCTACGGAAATGTGGCATCGGGGCCGACCTCTGACACACAGGGCAGGAGGAACAATAATTTTCTATGTCCCTGATCACCCCCGGCCAATAGAATCTCTGTAATACCCTCTCTCGGGTTTTCTCTGTCCCCAGATGACCTCCAAGAATGTGCCCATGGGCCAACTCCAACACCAACTTCCTGTAAGGTTTGGGCACCACAAGCTGCTCAACGGTTTCTTCTGCCCTTTTTGCCACCCGATACAGTAGGTCCTTCTCTACGCTGAAGTATGGGTAAGTGCAGGTATTATCTGGGTTCACTAACTCGCCATCTATTTTCACGACGTTTTCCCGTGCCTTTATTAGGGCGGGGTCTTTCAACTGTTCTGTGGCAAAGTTTTCCCTGTGAACCTCAAGATCAGAAAACTCCACAGACGGTAGGTTTTCGTCTGAGGAGGTGGGCTCCTCTCCAGTTTCTTGAGTCTCCCCTGCCAATACTGATAAGGGAAATTCCGGAGAGTCCTCACCACTCTCAGGGGAGTTCTGGCTATCACATTCCTGGTACATAGGGGCACCAGTGGGGGGCTCAGGATCATCCCACAGTTCCCAGAACTTCGGAAAATCCCTTCCCACAATGGCGTCATGCGGTAACTGAGATACTAAGCCCACTGGATGAGAGAGGGTACCTTTGGGGGTCTCGAAACACACTGTAGTCACTGGATACTCTCGGGTGTCCCCATGCACACAAATAACAGCTACCTTGCTATTCCCAAAGACCTCTGTTTTAACTAACTCAGCCTTTATCAGGGTCACAAGGCTACCTGAATCCAGCAATACCACAACATTTCTACCATTAACACACATTTTGCATAAATGTTTCTCAGTTCCTCGAATGGCAGTGCATGCGACTGTCGTACACAGCGACTAACGTCTGCCCGTCAGAAAGTCACACTGCATGGGTTCCTCCACAACCGGGCAATTGGCTGCAATATGTCCCGCTTGCCGGCAGCGGTAGCAAACGATCCTTCTTGCCGCCTCTTGAGCCGCTCATTTCCCAGGCTGTTCTCGCCAAACTAGGGGTAGAGCTCCCACCCTCTCACTCTCTCCACCCTCACCCCTTGGAATCCTCTTATCCGCCCCTGGGGATGGTCTGGTCTTAGGGTGGAAAGTCCGAGTGTCTCTGGAAGAGGCCGTCAGGTTCTCTGTAGCCAAGTATTTCTCCACACGATCCACAAGACCATCGACCGTCTCTGGGTCTCCATGGCTTACCCACTTTTGGATGGCAGTAGGAAGAGCTCTCAAAAACCGATCCATTACAACACGTTCCACAATCTTTGGTGCGGACAAAGTCTCTGGCTGTAGCCACTTTCTGCTCAGGTGAATGAGATCATACATTTGAGACCTGGGGGGTTTTCCAAGCTGGAAAGTCCAGTTATGCACACGCTGAGCCCGGACAGCCTGGGTGACACCCAGCCTTGCCAAAATTTCAGCTTTTAGCATCACATAGTCTTTTGCTTGGTTAGGCTCTAGGTCATAGTAAGCTTTCTGCGATTCACCAGTTAACAGAGGAGCCACCAGTCCAGCCCACTGCTCCTCAGGCCACTTTTCTCTTTCAGCGGTCCTTTCAAATGTGGTCAAAAATACCTCTGGATCATCCTCTCCAGTCATTTTTGTCAATAAACGACTCACCCCAAAGGACGCGGTATTAGTGGGACGGCTTTCCTCACTGGTCTGCGGACGTTGCTGCATTACTGCTTCCATCTGTTGTTGTAGTCTCTGCTCTTGCTTCTGCAACAGGTCTATGAAGCGGGCCTCAGATTGCTGCTGGGCTTGTTGCTGAGCCTCCAGACTCTGTTGCAAAGTTGCGTTTGTCTGCTGCTGGGCTGCAAGGCTCTGTTGATGAGCTTGCTGCTGGGCTGCGAAGTTCTGTTGTTGAGCTGCAAGGCTCTGTTGATGAGCTGCAAGGCTCTTTTGCAAACCTGCATTTGTCTGCTGTTGATTGGCATTTGCTAGAGCCAGCTGCTTCAGTATCTCCTCCATGCTGGCTTAAAAAATAACTGCCACTGGTTCTCCACCAACTGTGAGGGGGTTAGCTCGGCAGCGGGTGTGTGTGACCCCCGGGATGGGCTCCCCACACAAAACCAGGCCCAGCAAACGGAGGTTGTGGTTTTCAAAATCAAAAAGGTGCGGTTTATTTTCTATTTACAGTGACAAAACACAGCAAAGCAAAAGAAACATAAACAAAATAAATCCTGGTCAACTTGACCTCTGACTAAACATACAGGTTTCCTAACTAACAACTGGGATCAGCCTAGTGCTGTCCTAGTCCCTAAGTCCCTGGTTTTAAATGTCCAAGCAAATAGCCACACAGGCTTTGTCTCACCGCACAGGGGTTCACTCTCCCTAGACAGTCCACACAGGTCTGGTTCCAGGCATGAGCTAACACCTAATGAATCTGGGAGTTCTTATAGAGGCCTAAATGAGCTGACAAGCTTCAGCTGGTCTCATCAACTCCCTGTCTGCACGACGCCCCACACTCTCCCTAGAGGTATGAGTCATCCATGAGCCCACTAGCCTCAGCTGGGCTTATACAACTCTCCACCTAGTTGTATAAGTCGGCGTAAAGCCTGAATCTGGGCGAAATATATCTACCCCCCTGGATGCAACCAGGTGACTTTACCTTCCTGCTGTCACAATATATATATATGTATATATATATATATATATATAGAATATATATATATCCATATACTCCAAAGACATGCTGGTAGGTTAATTGGATCTTGTCCAAATTGGCCCAGTATATATGTATATATGTGTGTATGACTGTGTGTCCCAAGCGTGTCGAGATCCTACGGGGTAAAATGACCGCACCAGCCAAGCAGACACTGGCTGCAAAAGCGCCCAGAGGCGATTCAGTTCGCATGTGAGCGCTATACAAGTCACTCATTCATTCATTCATTCATATATATATTCCCAAATAAGCGTATATTGATTGGTTATATTTTACATATATATATATATATATATATATATATATATACAATTCTTTTTCTTTTTTTTAATGATTTTTTTAACCAGTTCGGGTCCGCCCCATAGCAGTTTTGCTTCCGGGTAGGGGGCGCACACACACACAGTGCCAGCACCCGCTGATGATCCAGCACAGAGACAGAATGGCAGGCTGCCTATGTAAAAAAGGAAGATCGCCGTTCTGTCAATAGGGAAGGCATGGATCCTGTATCTCTGCAAAGCAGGAACACGGATCCATGTCTTCCCCTAGTAAAGGCACCTCCCCCACAGTGCACTAAAACACTGGTTAGGCACACAGTTAACCCTTTGATCGCCACTGATGTTAACCCCTTCCCAGCTAGTGGTCATTAGTACAGTGACAGTGCATAATTTTTAGCACTCATCACTGTATTAGTGACACTGGTCCCCAAAAAGTGTCAAAAGTGCCAGTTAGTGTCAGATTTCCGCTGCAAAATTGCAGTCCCGCTATTAGTCACTGATTGCCGCCATTACTAGTAAAAAAAAAAAATAGAAAAAAAATGCCATAGTTTGTAGACGCTAAAACTTTTGCGCAAACCAATCAATATACGCTTTATTTGGGATTTTTTTCCCCCCAAAAAAATCTGTAGCAGAATACATATTGGCCTACACAAAAATGTAGACCAATATGTATTCTGCTACATATTTTTTGAAAAAAATTAAAAATAAATCCCAAATAAGCGTATATTGATTGGTTATATTTTACATTTTTTTTTTATTGGATATGTTTTATAGCAGAAAGTAAAAAATATTGTATTGTTTTTTTTTTCAAAATTTTCGGTCTTTTTTTGTTTATAGCGCAAAAAATAAAAACCGCAGAGGTGGTCAAATACCACCAAAAGAAAGCTCTATTTGTGGAAAAAAAAGGACGTCAATTTTATTTGGGTACAGCATTGCATGACCGCGCAATTGTCAGCTAAAATGGCGCAATGCCGTATCGCAATTTTTTTTTTCCGGAGGTCAAGTGGTTAACGCGCCTAAATGCGTGTAAACGTGCTTAAGCGCAAGATGCGATTAACGCTTGAGCGTTCATTTACTACAATGGCCAGGATCTGGCCAATGGAATGAATAGCCCAAGTGATTGACTCACCTAAACACAGGTTTTAGAGCATTTCCATGCTGCATTTTTCTCCCCTGGAACAAGACTTCCAGGGGAGGGCAAAAAATAAATAAAAAATAAATAAAAAATTCAGTGTGTATGAGACCTTTGGTTTTCCTTTTTCTAAGGAAATCGAAATTGTGCGATTAGCTGGAGGTGGATGGAGTGAATTATCCGGAAGATCATCTTTAAAAAACATGTTTATGAAAACTCTAGAAACTTGCTAGACAAAAGGTCTTTTTTTCCAGCCTAGCCGGGGATTAGGCTGCGGCTTTACTCACCGAACAATGGAAGCAAAAGACAAGCCATTTTCTTCCATGTCTGCTCACAGTGTGCGGAAGTTCATTCAAGGTAAAAAGAAGAAATCGAGTCCATTAATGCGGCGTGGGGTTGTTTACTTCCTATATACCCATAATATGTGCCGTGATGATAACACACCAGAATTATGAACTTTGCAAGCAGCTGGCGTGAAATCCGCAAAGGGATCAACTACCAACATCCGCTGAAAATGCAAATTTGATCCCGCAATAATAAATGTGCTCCGAGGGGAAAGATTTAATTTTTTTCATGTTTGGTATTTTTAATGTGTTTTGGGGGATAAAAAAAAAAACTGTTTTAATGATTTTATAAAGTTTTAATAAAGTTTTGTAGGTAGATGTAGAATGTGGCAGTAAGCCAGCAACTGAAGACATGGGCAATGTATTTTTTTAATGGACTTTTTAAATCTATACAGTATAATAATATATATATATTTATACTGCAGGGCTCAACATTTCAAGTCCTGAGCTACTAGCCAGGCCTTAAGGGTTACTCGCCACCAGTTGCCCCACCCAACCCCTACCATGTTCCACCCCTAACCCTGCTCCTAACCACGCCCTCGTAAATTATCTCATGAAATGACACTTTAATGTTTGATGCAGAATTAAGTTACAAAAATAAATATTAAAAACAACTTTATCAGTGCAGCCTATCAGTGCCCATCAGTGCAGCCTCACCAGTACCCATCAGTGCAGCCTCACCAGTTCCCATCAGCCCATCCTCACCAGTGCCCATCAGTGCAGGCTATCAGTGCCCACCAGTGCCCATCAGTGCAGCCTATCAGTGCTCATCAGTGCATACTCACCAGTGACCATCAATGCAGCCTGACCTGTGCCCATCAATGCAGCCTGACCTGTGACCATCAATGCAGCGTGACCTGTTCCCATCAATGCAGCCTGACCTGTGACCATCAATGCTGCATGACCTGTGCCCATCAATGTCGCGTGACCTTTGCCCATCAATGCAGTGTGACCTGTGCCCATCAATACAGTGTGACCTGTGCCCATCAATTCAGCGTGACCTGTGCCCATCAATTCAGCGTGACCTGTGCCCATCAATACAGCGTGACCTTTGCCCGTAAGGGATGGTCCCGATGTTCGATTGCAAAGGAACCAAACATATGGGGCTTTTGCAGAAAATTTGAGCGCCCCATAATGCACTGCAAGATCGCAGTGCATTGATGGCTGCTGATTGGCCAAAGCCTGCAGCTGGCCTGCAGGCTTTGGCCAATCACAGCGCGCTCTGCTGTGAGAGACATGATTGGCTCAGGGGGCTAAGTCCACGCCCCACACTATATAAGGCTGCTTACACGGCGGATGTATGTAGTGTGACATGGAGATTGAGAGAATTAGAGCTAGATTACGCAGGGTACAGTAGGTGCCGCCGACATTGTATATTCATCGCGATCCTATCACAGAGATTCTCGGCGACAGGGGTGCCGACATCTCGGCGACAGGGTGGCGACACATCTCGCGCTCGCTGCAATAGCGAGGAGATGCGGCACTGTATTGAACGGGGATCCGACGTGGATTCCCGCCAATACCAGGCACTGTGTTTGGTATGAATCCTGAGCGGGAACTCCACGCCAATTTTTAAATAAAAAAACGGCATGGGTTCCCCCTCCAGGAGCATACCAGGCCCTCGGGTCTGGTATGGATTTGAAGGGGACTCCCCTAAGCCGAAAAATCGGCGTGGGGTCCCCCTCAAATTTCAAAACAGGCCCTTATCCGAGCACGCAACCTGGCAGGCCACAGGGGAAGAGGGGGGGACGAGAGAGCGCCCCCCTCCCTCCTGAACCGTACCAGGCCGCATGCCCTTAACATGGGGGGTTTGGTGCTCTGGGGCAGGGGGGTGACCTGCGGCCCCCCACCCCAAAGCACCCTGTCCCCATGTTGATGAGGACAGGGCCTCTTCCCGACAACCCTGGCCGTTGGTTGTCGGGGTCTGCGGGCGGGGGGCTGATCGGAAACCGGGAGCCCCCTTTAATAAGGGGGCCCCCAGATTCCGGCCCCCCACCCTATGTGTATGAGTATGGGGTACATCATACCCCTACCCATTCACCTGGTGGAAAAAAATGGCAATAAAAAAAACACACACAGCTTTTTAAAGTAATGTATTACACAGCTCCGGGGGTCTTCTTCTGACTTCGGGGGTCTCCGGTGTCGTCGCCGCGCTCTCCGGTTCTTTCCTCTGCCGGGCCTCCGCTATCTTCTTCCAGCTCTTTTGCTAGCGAAGGCCCGGTCTTCCCCGTCGTCTCGTCCGGCTCTCCGTTGTCCTTCTGCTGGCCCCTCCACTATCTTCTTCCAGCTCTTTTGCTAGTGGAGGGGCCGGTCCTCCCGTCGTCGCCGTCGGCGTCTTCTTCCCTCTTCTCCTCCTCGATGTTGACTCGTCGCTTCCTCTCGCTGTAATGCTAAGTCTTCGGTCCGCAGCGATTTATATAGGCTTCTCATGACGTCACAGTCACATGTTCCCATGACGTCACAGTCACATGCTCCGGGGCCACTCGGAGCATGTGACTGTGACGTCATGAGAAGCCTATATAAATCGCTGTAGCTATTCAATCTGAATTTCCTTTACCCGTATTTTCCGGCGTATAAGACGACTTTTTAACCCATTAAAATCTTCTTAAAAGTCGGGGGTCGTCTTATACGCCGGTACGTACCTGACATGTAGAATCTGTCAGACCGCGTCCATTTTTTCAAAAACCGCGCCTCCTCCTCGTGCTGTTCCGTGATAGGCGGAACACTCAGCTTCCCAGCAGAGCCTCTGTTCAGTGTTCCGCCTATCACGGATGCCCTCACGTCCTTGGATAAGAGGGCATCTGTGATAGGCGGAACACTGAACACAGTGTCTGCTGGGAAGCTGAGTGTTCCGCCTATCACAGAACAGCACGAGGAGGAGGCGCGGCTTTTGAAAAATGGACGGCCGCGGTCTGACTGAGATTCTACATGTCAGGGATAAGGTATGTGATCGTCGAGGGGCACAGTGAGGTATGCAATGGAACAGTGAGGTATGTAGGGGCACAGTGAGGTATGCAGGGGCACAGTGAGGCATGCAGGGGCACAGTGAGGTATGCAATGGAACAGTGAGGTATGCAATGGAACAGTGAGGTATGTAGGGGCACAGTGAGGTATGTAGGGGCACAGTGAGACATGCAGGGGCACAGTGAGGCATGCAGGGGCACAGTGAGGTATGCAATGGCACAGTGAGGTATGGTGAGGCATGGCTAGTCGGAAGGGGGGTCGTCTTATACGGCGAGTATATCCCAAAACCAAAATTTTAGCTGGAAAATTAGGGGGTCCTCTTATACGCCCAGTCGCCTTATACGCCGGCAAATACGGTAATTGAAATTGTTTTGCTTGACGTTTTAATTTTAAGGAACTGCCCGTTTTATTTATTCCCACACAGTAACTGCAAGTATAGCTGTCAGCCTGGAGCTCCGGTTTATGTCATCTCTTTTAATGGTAATTTTCCAACTTAAGTGAAAACAATATCATCCGTTAAGTGAAAATTCATCTTTTTTTTTTTCTTTTTGTTGCCTCGGCCTAGACAGTTTATTTCATTTTAAAGTTCCACGGCTGCCTATTGTGTCCTGGTGATTTGAGTCTAAAATTTTCATAATTTAGATAAACTGTTGAACTCGGTCCCGGTGAATTATGATGTTTGCTATAAGCGGCGGCAGAAAGCGCATTATACGTCTTGATTATTTTGCGCTGTGAGAGAACCGCAGAGTCTGTTTGTCTGATAAATGTCCGGCGGTTTTGGTTTGTAAGTCAATTAAAAGGAACCTGTCGGCGGGAGAGAAATGGAAGCTTGAATTGTTTATTTGTTTTTAAAGTGGAAATTTGAGCAAAAAAAAAAAAGAAAAAGTGACAGATATGTCGCAGTTCATCAATAGATTTACCGCAGCAGTTTTTGTTTTTCAGATCCCCTGCAGTTTTGTTACAAGTTGATCCTAAACTAAAGATTTTCCTCTTCCTTTCAAGTGATATTAAAGTATTATTATTTTTTTTATATATATATAATATAACAAATAATAAATAATAAAAAAAAAAATAATAATAATATTGACAAACATGTTGTACTTACCTGCTCTGTGCAATGGTTTTGCACAGAGAAGCCCAGATCCTCCTCTTCTCATGTCCCAAATGGCACTCCTGGTCCCTCCCTACTGCTTGCTATGGGGGCACCCAAGCGGAGCCGCTGCTCTGTGTTTCCATTTAGACATGGAGCAGTGACGTGGCCCTAACCCCTCTCTATCCTTATTGTCTCACTGATTTTGATTGACAGCAGCGGGAGCCAATGGCACCCGCTACTGTCTCAGCCAATGAGAGAGAGTCCCCGGACAGCCGAGGCTCTTGTGCAACTTCGCGCTGGATCCAGATGGGGCTCAGGTAAGTGTTAGGGGGGAGCTGCACACAGAAGGTTTTTTTTATCGTAATGCATATAATGCATTAAGATAAAAACCTTCTGCCTTTAGAGCCACTTTAACCCTTTTACTGCCACTTGTGTATGTCTTAATGGCTTTCTGCGATCCCCAGAACTGTGCCCTTCTATGAACCCCCCCCCCTCCCCCAGCTATGCTTCCCATGCTCCGCTGCCTTTGAGTGCAGACAATGACAGAGCTTGTCTCAGCTCTAGACATCTATTGGAAAAGTCATGGAAGTGGCACATCTCTGCAAAACCCCATAATAAGGTGTATGACAGCCTCAGCCTGGGCTCCAACCAGACCATGCCTCCAACGTGTTTCACTCTACCCAAGGAGCTTAGTCATGGCTCAGGACTAAGCTCTGTAGGCAGAGTGGAAAGCATTGGGGGCGTGGCCTGGTTGAAGCCTGGGCTAAGGCCAGGGTTTTGTAAACATGTGCGACTTCCAGAACTTTTCCCCTTTTCCATTGTCTGTTCATTGATATCCCCAAGTTGGAAAAATTTGGAAGTGATGTGTATAATTTCATTTTTAGTTTCTGTTGTCACTTTCCCCAGCCACTGCGGCCAGGGAAGAAGCTAACGGAGCGCCATCTGCATTCCATCAGCTCCAATGGAGGGCAGGTGAAACATCAGGGGGATAAAAAGGCCCCTTTTGTCTCATTAAAGAGATGGACTAGAGCAGAGCTAGGCTGCGTTGCAGTGTGAATGGGACACCTAGGAAACAATTGTTTTCTGGTGTGTCTCTGCAGGGACAGATGTTTAACCAGGGGCATACATACAGGGGTCACAAGGGTCGCCATCGTGGCCCGGCCCCATGCTTCAGGGGGCCCGTGTGGCCCCCCTGTTTACCTGTATAGGAAGGGTGGCACAGGCGGCGGCATGTAGAGCAACTGATCCCTCCATGTAGCTGCTGAATACCTGCTTCTCCTTCTCTCCCTCCCACAGTCATTCAATGGCTGCAGGAGGTAAATGGAGGGCATAGTTTCCTCCACATGCAGCTCCCACCACCTCCCTATCGCTGTCCTGGGCTCCTGTGTCCTTCCCTGCCCCCCCCCAGCCCTGCTGGGTTTCCCCCTACTATCTTCTGCTGGCTGCTGCCGGGGATACTGTCATAATGGAGAGCGGGTGAAGGAGCCGGTAAATGTGTCATTTACTGGCCCCTTCCTTGCGTTAATGAATGGAGTGTTTCATTGGGTTTCATTTATAGCTGAGGCATAGTAAACTGTGTTTACTATGCAAGAGGAGGGATTGGGATTTTTAAGGTGCAGAATAAATTGAAATGGTATCAACTATATTGTGTGTTTTTCTTTTTTCAATAGAAGGCTTGTACCTCTAATTGGACAGGATCCCCTGAAGAAGCACAATATGTGGGTGAAACATGTTGGGAACTCCACCCTATAGTGCTGTATCCATAAAACCTTGTTGATATGTACTTCCCGATTGTTACGTTTTAGCATTTTTTTTATTTCGCTCTTTAAAATAAAAAAAATTCTTATACATTATAGTTGATACCGTTTCAATTTATTCTGCACCTTAAAAATCCCAATCCCTCATTTTACATCTAATTAATTAAGGGATGTGGTGCTAATATTAAGTTGGTTTGCCCGTGATAATAAAAACCCCTGTTGTGTTTACTATGCCATAGTTTATGACTGAATGGGAAGCCTCTGTACAGAGCTATTTCTGTTCATTCATTCTGTGCAGCTGAGGCTCCAGAGAAAGGGACTGATGAATTTGTCCTCAGTCCCCCTCTCTGCCTCAAAAGTGAGACATCAATGGTCTGTTTAGACCCCTGATATATCACCAAAGCCCCCCAATGGAGGTCCTAAAAATGATGTACAAGATGATAAAAAAAAATTGGAAAAAAAAAACTACTAACACCAGTGACGGAACGACTGGGCTATGATGTTCCGCCACTGTGGGGGGGGGGGGCATGGCCGGATTTCCCACAAGGCCACCTCGGGGCGGCAGTGTGTGCAGGGGCGGCGCCGCGCGGCGGAGGAGACAAGAAGATTCAGCAGTGCGGCAGCGGAGAAAGATTACATCATTTCTCATTGCTTGCCCGCACTGCTGTTCCGCCCTTGCTTACAGGGGCGTGAAGACTGCTCGACACAGAAGAGAGAGAATGACGTCATCTCCCACCGCCCGCCCTCACTCTCATCTCTCACTGGCATGTGCCTCTGCCTCTGTTTCACCTGCTGCTAGTTTACCCGCGCGGGAGAGGAGAGGCTTACAGCCTTGTACCTGGCTGCAAGTACTCTGCAATGCTGAGGCGGCTACTTTTTCGGTGGCAGCCAGGTAAATGTGGCAATCCCCATTCTGCTAGAAGGCAGCGTGGCAAGTGACTTTCCCGTCTGGTGGCAGGCAACGTGGCAAGTGACATCCCCATCTGGTGACAGGCAGCATGGCAAGTGACATCCCCATCTGGTGGCAGGCAGAGTGGCAAGTGACATTCCCATCTGGTGGCAGGCAGTGTGGCAAGTGACATCCCCATCTGGTGGCAGGCAGTGTGGCAAGTGACATCCCCATCTGGTGGCAGGCAGTGTGGCAAGTGACATTCCCATCTGGTGGCAGGCATCGTGGCAAGTGACATTCCCATCTGGTGGCAGGCATCGTGGCAAGTGACATTCCCATCTGGTGGCAGGCATCGTGGCAAGTGACATCTCCATCTGGTGGCAGGCAGAGTGGCAAGTGACATTCCCATCTGGTGGCAGGCAGTGTGGCAAGTGACATTCCCATCTGGTGGCAGGCAGTGTGGCAAGTGACATCCCCATCTGGTGGCAGGCAGTGTGGCAAGTGACATCCCCATCTGGTGGCAGGCAGTGTGGCAAGTGACATCCTCATCTGGTGGCAGGCAGTGTGGCAAGTGACATTCCCATCTGGTGGCAGGCAGTGTGGCAAGTGACATTCCCATCTGGTGGCAGGCAGTGTGGCAAGTGACATCCCCATCTGGTGGCAGGCAGTGTGGCAAGTGACATCCCCATCTGGTGGCAGGCAGTGTGGCAAGTGACATCCTCATCTGGTGGCAGGCAGTGTGGCAAGTGACATTCCCATCTGGTGGCAGGCATCGTGGCAAGTGACATCTCCATCTGGTGGCAGGCAGAGTGGCAAGTGACATCTCCATCTGGTGGCAGGCAGAGTGGCAAGTGACATTCCCATCTGGTGGCAGGCATCGTGGCAAGTGACATCTCCATCTGATGGCAGGCAGAGTGGCAAGTGACATTCCCATCTGGTGGCAAGTGACACACTCAGGGCTCCCACTCATTCTGCTTTATGGTGAGTTGAACTATTTAATTTTATATTACAATGTATTGATAGAAATAATGCATTTCAATCATCCTGACACCATAACAACCATGGCGCTGGAATGATTGAAGCACGAACACCAGTCATTGTCTGTAAAAAATCGCTTACCCCCTGGGCTCAGAAGCCCCCTATGTGATGGTGGGGGGGGGGCGGCATTGATAGACCCGGCCTTGGGGCGGCAAAGGGAGTAAATCCGGGCCTGGGGGGGGGGGGCCCAAGTTGGCAGGAAAGTGGCCCGCTGCGAGACTGTCATAAAGGGTCCCACGATGGATGTAAAAGGCCCCGGGATCATTGAGAAGGGCCCCGATCGGGGGCTAGGGGGGTCCTTCATGGTTTCTTGCACCAGGGCCCTGAAGGTTCTAGTTACGCCTCTGGGTAAAACGTCTGTCACCTCATATAGTGTGAATTCATCCTTACAATTGCATCCTTTACACAGGGCCATAGGTATGCCCAGCCTATTGCATTAGGGTGTGCACCCCAAAGCTCAAACACATATGCAGTGTCAGTAGAGCAGTGGATGACGGTGTCATAACGTCAGAGATTGGTGTCAGTAGGGCAGTGGGCAGTGTCAGTAGTTTTTATTTTGATTATTTTATTTTTTATTATTTTTTTAATTTTTTTAAATTATTATTTCATTCTTTTTTTGCATTTTTTCTTAGGAGCCCTGTTAGGGGGCTTTGGTGAAATGTCAGGGGTCTAAATAGGGGAAATCTGCACCACATGGAGTGATTAGGCACACCTGGCACACCCTGTGCGCACACCTATGCACAGGGCACTGTGCTGGGAAGCGGTAATAAACAGGTTGCAGGCAGTCGGGGGTTAAATGATCCTATACAATCTCTTCACCAGTAAGCACCTAAGACAACATGTAACACGTTTAGTGTGAGCTAGCCGGTGCACACGTGGAAATACCATAAGAATTACATGTCAAAGCCAATGTCGTTTTGATTGAAGGTCTGAGCAAATCCAATCAATTTCTTCTTTCGGCCCTTTCAAGGTTTCTCTCCTTTGTAAAGTCGGTGTACTCAATCTCTCGTTTTCTGTGTTCGCAGGTTATGGATGGTGGCTTTTTAAAAGCCAAGGCATGTTTCTTTTTTCCAGCTCTCCGGACTGTCCATGAGGCCGACGGGGCTACAAGAGAAGCCGCCCCCCGCAGAACCCTCCTGCAGAGGAGCCTGAAGGAGAAGTTTGACTTTGAAGATTTCTCTCTCTGTTCCCCGCTGGGTGCAACAAACAAACCTGCTACACGTCTCCTATGGAGATGTTGGATGCATCCTCAAATGTGCGTACATGCAAGAAAACACGTAGAACTATAACCACTAATGATAAGATTTTTCATTTATTTTTTTATTGTTGCTGCTTTCAGAAAATGTTTTCCAAAGCAAACTACCGTATATACTCGAGTATAAGCCGACCCGAATATAAGCAGAGGCACCTAATTTTACCACCAAAAACTGGGAAAATTTATTGACTCAAGTATAAGCCTAGGGTGTCCATCTGCATGCCTCACTGTGCCTCACTTTGCCTCACTGTGTCCATGTGCATGCCTCACTGTGCCTCACTGTGTCCATGCCTCACTGTGTCCATGCCTCACTGTGCCCATGCCTCACTGTCACTGTTCCCATGCCTCACTGTGCCCATGCCTCACTGTGCCCATGCCTCACTGTACCCATGCCTCACTGTCACTGTGCCCATGCCTCACTGTGCCCAATCTCCCTACCTGATCTTCGTCTTTCTTTGGAAGGGGTGCCCGGGTTTGAAAAATCGGTGCTCCCCAGCTGTAGGTCCCCTGGACAACAAACTTTGCACACTTGTAGATGAAGAGTGGGGCTACATGTGTGCCAAGTTTGGGATCCAGGGAACTTAGGGCGGGTCGCCAAAATCACCAGAGAAATGACCATTTAACATTGGAGTCTATGGAAGGGGTTCCCGGCTTTGAAAAATCGGTGCTCCCCGGCCGTAGGTCCCCCGGACAACAAACTTTGCACACTTGTAGAGGAAGAGTGGGGCTACATGTGTGCCAAGTTTGGGGTCCAAAGAACCTACGGAGGGCCAGGATCAGGCGCACACAGTTGAAGATGGACACAGACTTGAGTATAAGCCGGTACCCGGTCCCCAAAAATCACCGGAGAAATGACCGTTTAACATTGGAGTCTAAGGAAGGGGTGCCCGGCTTTGAAAAATCGGTGCTCCCCGGCCATAGGTCCCCCGGACAACAAACTTTGCACGCTTGTAGAGGAAGAGTGGGTCTACATGTGTGCAAAGTTTGGGGTCAAGGGGACCTACGGAGGGCCGGGATCAGGTGCACAAAGTTGAAGATGGACACAGACTCGAGAATAAGCCGAGGGGGCATTTTCAGAACCCAAAAATGGTTATACTCGAGTATATACGGTATTTGTAAAACTGTTTCGATTTTTTCTAAACTAAGATCATCTTAAAGTGAAGCCAACGCTGGATATTTTTATGTTAAAGAGGTTCTAAACATAGGTGGGCACCCCAAAGCTCAAACACATGTGTGTGTGTGTGTGAATTTGTCTAGACACTGTATATACACTATATTACCAAAAGTATTGGGACGCCAGCCAGTTCCGGGACAAGGTCATCTAGAGCCCAGGGCGAACATGTCAACCTGCTTCCCCCAAGATGTATGAGAAGTATATGTCAGCAAAAATCCCCTCACAAAATCTCTGAGCACTAATCCGCATACTTATCCCCTAAGTCAAACATTCCCATAGACACACTCCTAAACCTTGTGGACGGCCTTCCCAGAAGAGCTGAAGCTGTTATAGCTGCAAAGGGTGGGCCAACCTAATATTGAATCCTACGGACTAAGACTGGGATGCCATTAAAGTTCATATGCATCCCAATACTTTTGGTAATAAGTGTATTTATACAGTGCCTTGAAAAAGTATTCACACCCCTTACAATTTTCCACATTTTCTCATGTTACAACCAAAAACGTAAATGTATTTTATTGGGATTTTATGTGATAGACCAACACAAAGTGGCACATATTTGTGAAGTAGAAGGAAAATGATAAATGGTTTTCAACATTTCTTACCAATAAATATGTGAAAAGTGTGGGGCGCATTTGTATGGCGCCCCCCTGAGTCAATACTTTGTAGAACCCCCCTTCAGCTGCTTTTTGGGGGTGTCTCTACCGCCTTTGCACATCTAGAGAGAGACATTTTTGCCCATTCTTCTTTACAAAATATCTCAAGCTCTGTCAGATTGGACATCTGTGAACAGCAATTTTCAAGTCTTGCCACAGATTCTCAATGTGATTTAGGTCTGGACTGTGACTGGGCCATTCTAACACATGAATATGCTTTGATGTAAACCATTCCATTGTAGCTCTGGCTGTATGTTTAGGGTCGTTGTCCTGCTGGAAGGTGAACCTCCACCCCAGTCTCAAGTCTTTTGCAGACGCTAACACGTTTTCTTCTAAGATTGCCCTGTATTTGGCTCCATCCATCTTCCCACCAACTCAGCTTCCCTGTCCTTGCTGAAGAAAAGCATCTCCACAACATGATGCAGCCACCACCATGTTTCACAGTGGGTATGGTGTGTTCAGGGTGATGTGCAGTGTTAGTTTTCCGCCACTCATAGCGATTTGCTCTTAGGCCAAAAAATGTTGGTCTAATCTGACAGAGCACCTTATTCCACACAATTGCTGTGTCCCCCACATGGCTTCTCACAAGCTGCAAATGGGACTTTTTATATCCTTCTACGTTTACATTTTTGGTTGTAACATGACAAAATGTGGAAAATTTCAACTGGGATGAATACTTTTTAAAGGCATTGTATCTTTCTGTTTCTTCATCTACAGATCAAAGGGATGAACTTCGATCTGCAGATGAAGTCAGTTTAAAGTAACCTGTCAAGTGAAAAAATATATATATTTTATTTTTTTAAATGTTTCTCTGTTTAACCCATTTTAACCCTTAATTTACTCTAATCAGCCTTAATTAACTCCTTATTCTCATTCTCCATTTAATTATTATACAGTATTCCTGCAGATTTTTTATTTATTTTTTTGTTCTCTTCTATTTTATTCATCTACAGATCAAAGGGATGCACTTCGATCTGCAGATGAAGTCAGTTTAAAGTAACCTGTCAAGTAAAAAAACGTTTTATTTTATTTTATTAAATGTTCCTCTGTTTAACCCCTTATTAACCCTTAATTTACTCTAATCAGCCTTATTCTCCTTCATTTAATTATTAAATAATTAATAATAATGTATTTTTCAATTTTTTTTTTTTTGTTCTCATCTATTTTAATAAGCTATTAATAATTAAAACGTTTTTATCTACTTGGTTTGTTAATATATTTTTACACCTTTAACATATATTTACACGTTTCACATTGAAAAAAACTGCAACATTTAGAAAAAAAATCATTTATTTAATTTGTAAAATAACTTTTCAAAGCTTTGTACCATTGCTGACAATTGGTATCGGCGAGTACAAAAAAAAAAGAATCGGTACTTGTACTCGTAAAAAAAATGGCATCCCTAAAGTGGAATACAGTGGAACCTTGGTTTACGAGTAACGCGGTTAACGAGCGTTTTGAAAGACAAGCAAGTTTAAAAAAAAATCCTGGCTCGGTTTGCGAGTGTTGTCTCGGAAAAGGAGCAGAATTCAAGCTAATGGGGTGTGCAGTACCGCATTTGGCCAGAGGTGCGGGGGCGCCTGTGACACTTGGAACGTTTCGGAGTCGTTCGGAAATACTCGGAAATACTCCATACCGGAGTGTTTCCAAGCCTTTCCTAGGGTTTCCGAGATCAACCGAGCAGTCCCCGAGTATTTCCGAGGCTGAATATAGAAAAATAGCACTCACATTGCCAACATCCGTAAATAATGTAGTAAAGAAAAGGAAAAAAAATAGGGATATGGGCCCTACTCGCACAGTAAACAATAGAGATGTATAAAAAATGTATAAATGTTTAATAGAAAAAGAGAACCACATAAATTAAATTAAATACAAGCACAATGTAAGAATTAAAAATCATACATATGAGTACATATAAATGATGAGAACCCGAATGCATCAACGCGTTTCGCCTTGGGGCTTCTTCAGGACGCATAATTCAGGAGGCTCTCTCGCGCCCCCTACCTCTGGCCACATGCGGTATTGCATGCAATATAAGTCAATGCGGAACAAATTATCTTTGTTTCCATTGACTTCTATGGGGAAACTCACTTTAATATGCAAGTGTTTTGGATTACAAGCATTCTTCTGGAATGGATTATGATCGTAATCCAAGGTTCCACTGTATTCAGATTCAGGTCGACGGAAAGGCCACCTCGTTCCACTCTGTTATTATGAAAAAAACACCAGCAGCACGCAGATGCATCTCAGGCTTACGGGGATGAGGCTTTTCTGGGCAGCGAGCCTGATCGGTATTGGTCGAGCACCAGAGTAAAAGCCTGACACAGCGCTGTGAAAGTCAGAGATAGTGTGAAAATGTGTTTGCTCAGAAACGAATCTCCTGTATACAGTTTATCGAGGAAACACTTCATCCTAATGTGTTTATCTACTCTTTCATGCAAAATACACAGACTTTTAAATTGCATTTAAAAATATAATTGGCACAAATCGTTTTAGCAATCGACTGCCTTGCCGCAACAGTTTTTTTTTTGTTTTGTTTTTTTGTTCTGTTTTTGTTTTGTCGTTTTGGAGTTATTTTATTTTAATGAGGTTGTTGTTGGTCTTTTGCATCTCCTTGTTTAATATTGCAGCATTGACAGTCCATTTAGCTCATATTATGGCTTAGACTATCTGTGCTTCGCAGCGAAGAGTGAGATGCCAAATATGGTTTTCGCAGTTGTGGTCACCGTCCAAGAGCAAATGAAACATATGAATGAATTAAACAAGTGCCAATGGCTCGAAGGTCTATGAGAGATACGCGGACATCATGTTTTCCCACTCTGGTTCATTAAAGTCATTTCTGTGTAGAAGCTGGTGGAAGAGGTTGGGCTGCGGAGAGATTAAAAGCCAAAAATGCGTATTGCTTGATTTTTGTAAAAACAGATTGCATTATGTATTAAAGAAGGATGTGCTGAGTTATGTTAAAGCCGTATTAACCACTTCCGGATCGCCGCACGGCTATATACATCGGCTGTTTGAAGAGGGATATCTTTGTTATGGCAGCAGCTAGCTGCCATAACCCCGGTATCCTCATCTTCAGTCGGTGGTCCGGTTTCCGATAATGGTGGTCTCTGCGGCGGGTTAGGGTTAGGGTTAGGGTTAGGGTTTTACCTTTAAGAATAAGGCTAGGACCCAGGCTCTTGAACAGGGACCTCCCCCAGAGGTCAAAGGTCAGAGGGCGGGTCCCCAGAGGTCAAAGGTCACTGGGCGTGGCTGACCCACCCCCACTAAAGTGTACCGCCTACCCCAACTAAGTCGGGGAATGAACAAGTTGGGGAATGAACAAGTCGGGGAAAGCGTATGGATATTTGGGGCAACCCCACGCAATTTTTTTTTTAAAATTTGTGGCAGGGTTCCCCTTATATCAATACCAGACCTGAAGGGCCTGGTAATTGAATTTGGGGGAACCCCCATGCTTTTTTTTTTTTTTTTTATCAATGACTTTCCTATGTATTGCCGGGAGCCGACAATTCATTTATAGCCGCGAGTGAGTTTTAAATTACTTTTTTTCCTTCAGAAATGACACTTTGTGCAGGGACAGTTCTAAGCACGGGAAACAAGCGCTGCTTTACAGGCATACTATACACACCCCCCAGGTACGAAATTTAAAGGAATATTTCACTTTTATTGTTTTCACTTTAAGCATTATTAAAATCACTGCTCCCGAAAAAACGGCAGTTTTTAAAACTTTTTTTTTTTTGCATTGATACATGTCCCGGGTCCCCAAACACTTTGTAGGACAATAACTTGCATATAAGCCTTTAAAATTAGCACTTTAGATTTCTCCCACAGACTTTTCGAATTTGCCGCGAACACCCCAAATTGTTCGCTGTTCGGCGAACGGGCGAACAGGCAATGTTCGAGTCGAACATGAGTTCGACTCGAACTCGAAGCTCATCCCTAATGTTTACATTCCTGCCAATAGGAATAAAAGTGACCCAATTTTTTTTAAAAGAACAGTGTAAAAAATAAAAATAAAAGGTACAATAAATAAGAAAAAATAATTAAAATGTTAGCGCGCCCCGTCCCGCCGAGCTCGTGTGCAGAAGCGAACGCATATGTGAGTAGTGCCCGCATATGAAAACGGTGTTCAAACCACACATGTGAGGTATCACTGCGATCGGTAGAGTGAGAGCAATAATTCTAGCCCTAGACCTCCTCTGTAACTCAAAACAGGCAACCTGTAAAAAAATTAAACGTCGCCTATGGAGATTTTTAAGGGTAAAAGTTTGTCGCCATTCCACGAGCGGGCGCAATTTTGAAGCGTGACATGTTGGGTATCAATTTACTCGGTGTAACATTATCTTTGAGTGAGTGAGTGAGTAACTTGTATAGCCCTGCAAATGCGAACTAAATCACCTCAAGGCGCTTGGTATCCAGTGTCGTTGAGATCCTTCAGAAGAGGTGGGTCTTTCATTTTTTCCTGAAGGCCCGATGATTTTCTTCCATGCGGATGTTCGTGGGTAGTGCATTCCATAGCCTTGGTCCTTGGACAGCAAATCTTCGTTCTCCCTTGGCTTTGTAGCGAGTCTTGGGGATGTGAAGGAGGTTTTGGTTAGTTGATCGGAGGTCGCGAGTAGTGGTGTAGTGTTTTATTTTCTCGAATAAGTATTGAGGTGCATTTCCTTATGCGCATTTGTGAGTGAGGCAGAGGGTCTTGAATGTGACCCGATCCTTTACGGGTAGCTAATGGAGGCTTCTCAGGGACAGTGCGATTGATTCCCAGGGTCTTTTTCCCGTTACCAGTCTGGCCACTGTGTTTTGGATGGCTTGTAGACGTGTAATCTGATATTTTGGTAGTCCTAGGTAAAGGGAGTTTGCGTAGTCAAGTCGGGAATTGATGATGGTTCCGACTACTACTGCTCTGTCATTTTCCGGGATGAAAGGGATAAGTCTTCATAGCAGGCTGAGAAGGTGGTGAGATCCGCTGACTACTGATCCTATTTGTGCGTCCATCAACATCTCAGAGTCAAAGATGACTCCAAGGCTTGTAAATTTGGTGCTTGGGATGATGTTTAGTCCAAGGATGTTGGGTGGTGTCCATGTGGTCCTAGAGTTTTTCTTTCGGTTAGCGTGGAAAATGAGCAGTTCTGTTTTGTATCCATTAAGCTTGAGTGAGCTCTCTGTCATCCAATTGTCGATCAATGTGAGGCATTTTTCCAGTCCGTAGTATTGATCTTTTTTGTTGTTGATGCAAAAGTAAAGTTGAGTGTCATCTGCATAGGAGTGGTAGCGCAGGTCCTGTTCACTGATGATTTTGAGGAGTGGCCGGAGGTAGATGTTGAAGGGTACCGGTTAAGGGGTGATCCTTGAGGGACTCTGCATGTATTTTGCGTGGTGCCAAGGTGAAGGCTCCCAGTTTCACTGTCTAGGAAGGATGCGAACCATGGTAGGTCCGTGTCTGCGACTCCTACTACTTCTGTGAGGCGCATGAGCAGAATTTTGTGATCTACTGTGTCAAAGGCTGCACTGAGGTCCAGCAGCACCAGGAGACTCCATTCTCCGTCATCTGCTGCTTCTAGTGCGTCGTCCCATATTTTCAGAAGTGCCGTTTCCGTCCCGTGGCCTGAGCGGAACCCCGATTGTAATGGGTCCAGGAGTTTGTGGGTATCCAAATGAAGTTGTAGCTGTTGTGTTACTACTTTCTCGATGATCTTGGAGAAGGTGTTCAGGCTTGTTACCGGTCTTCTAAAGTTTGGGTCTTTAGGGTCGAGGTTGGGTTTCTTTAGAAGAGGTTTGATTATTCCTTGCTTGAGGGACGTCGGCACAATACCTTCTTTGAACTATTGATTTTTGAAGTGTGTTATGGGGGGTGCCAAGATGTCGGTACATTCTTTCAGTAGTTTTGCCGGAATGATGTCGTTCGGTGAAGTGCTATCTCGGAGGCTTCTGATGATGTTTTTGGCGTTGTCGATTGTAATTGGGAGTGTTGAATATAGGGGGCGCTAGTGCTATTTAATATACCAAAGTGCTAAAATATAATTTAAACAATTTAACAACCTTATAAGCTCTTAATTGGTAACCCAATCTAAAGCATTAGTGACAGTCCCAATATGAGTACTTCAATTTACATAGTGTTTAAAGTCCATAACCAACATAAATACACATTTGCTGTTGTGGTCAATCTTGAAGAAAAAACTTTTTTGAGATGAAATCCTTCTGACATCAGAACTTATTCATTCAATATCTCTGATATGGAAATAGTAGTGATATAGAAAGTGAATCCTCCACCAATGTTTTTACAACTACACACCCGACGTGTCAGTAGTTTAATTCTGCTTACCAGAATTAAATGACCTCTTTCGCCAAAAAGTAGGTCATTAAGGCTTGCGCAGGATTGTGCCTGCTCACATAGATGATATTGGAGACGTACAGTAGCCTTCCTCCTCACAAAGTTATGGCCGGATAATATGTAAAAATTATGAAAAAATCCCCATAGTGTAAAACCGTTTATTGATAAAATGTATATAAAACAGAGAGCCAAATGGCTTACTCACATTAAAATGTGCCCATTCCCAGCACTGGGGCTGCTGGTTTTCAGATTCGTATGCTGGCGGGGAACTGTTCTAACGCGGCCACCTCTGTCTGCGGCGTGCGTTCCACCTCCTAGCTTCCGGCAAACCACTCAGTCCGGAAATGACGCACGAACGTGACCAGGTACCGCCTCCACATATTTGCATCTGCTATATGTGGAGGCGGTACCTGGTCACGTTCGTGCGTCATTTCCGGACTGAGTGGTTTGCCGGAAGCTAGGAGGTGGAACGCACGCCGCAGACAGAGGTGGCCGCGTTAGAACAGTTCCCCGCCAGCATACGAATCTGAAAACCAGCAGCCCCAGTGCCGGGAATGGGCACATTTTAATGTGAGTAAGCCATTTGGCTCTCTGTTTTATATACATTTTATCAATAAACGGTTTTACACTATGGGGATTTTTTCATAATTTTTACATATTATCCGGCCATAACTTTGTGAGGAGGAAGGCTACTGTACGTCTCCAATATCATCTATGTGAGCAGGCACAATCCTGCGCAAGCCTTAATGACCTACTTTTTGGCGAAAGAGGTCATTTAATTCTGGTAAGCAGAATTAAACTACTGACACGTCGGGTGTGTAGTTGTAAAAACATTGGTGGAGGATTCACTTTCTATATCACTACTATTTCCATATCAGAGATATTGAATGAATAAGTTCTGATGTCAGAAGGATTTCATCTCAAAAAAGTTTTTTCTTCAAGATTGACCACAACAGCAAATGTGTATTTATGTTGGTTATGGACTTTAAACACTATGTAAATTGAAGTACTCATATTGGGACTGTCACTAATGCTTTAGATTGGGTTACCAATTAAGAGCTTATAAGGTTGTTAAATTGTTTAAATTATATTTTAGCACTTTGGTATATTAAATAGCACTAGCGCCCCCTATATTCAACACTATCACTGGGAGTTTATCACTTCGCAGGGGAGCAGCTTTTTGTTTTTTGTTATTGGTTCTTAGTTTATTAGTATATATTGGCGCGAGGTTCTTTTTACAACGATTGTAATTGGGACCAGAGTAAATTTTGTTGGTTGCAGATTATTTATATGGTTATTTTCTTCCTTTGGCCGAGTGTGGTTGTTGGATTTTTTCTGCTGGATTATTTCCCGAACATAATCGATTTTTCACAATATAAAAAAAAAAAATTGGACTTACTTTACTGTTGTCTTATTTTTTAATTCCAAAAAGTGAATTTTTTCCCAAAAAAGTGCGCTTGTAAGACCGCTGCGCAAAAACGGTGTGACATAAAGTATTGCAACGACCGCCATTTTTTTCTCTAGGGTGTTAGAAAAAAAATGGATAATGTTTGGGGGTTCTAAGTAATTTTCCAGCAAAAAATTTGTTTTTAACTTGTAATCAACAAATCTCAAAAAGCGGCTCGGTCCTTAAGTCAATATCGGACACTTTCACCCCCTTCCTGCCCAGGCCTTTTTTCACCTTTCAGCGCTGCCACACTTTGAATGACAATTGCGCGGTCATGTAACACTGTACCCATATACATTTTTTATAATTTTTTTCACACAAATAGAGCTTTCTTTTGGTGGTATTTAATCACCACTGTGTTTTTTCATTTTTTGCTAATTAAACCAAAAAAGACTGAAAATTTTGAACACCCCCCCCCCCCAGTTTTTATAGTTTGTTATAACATTTTGAAGACTGGTGATGTTGCTAGATATACTCTATATTACCAAAAGTATTGAGACACCTGCCTTTACACATGTATGAACTTTAATGGCATCCCAGTCTTAGTCCGTAGAGTTCAATATTAAGTTGGCCCACCCTTTGCAGCTATAACAGCTTCAACTCTTCTGGGAAGGCTGTCCACAAGGTTTAGGAGGGTGTCTATGGGAATGTTTGACCATTCTTCCAAAAGCACATTTGTGAGGTCAGGCACTGATGTTGGATGAGAAGGCCTGGCACACAGTCTCCACTCTAATTCATCCCAAAGGCGTTCTTTCAGGTTGAGGTCCGGACTCTGTGCAGGCCAGTCAAATTCCTCCCCCCCAAACTCGCTCATCCATGTCTTTATAGACCTTGCTTTGTGCACTGGTCCAAATCATTTGGTGGAGGGGGGATTATGGTGTGGGGTTGTTTTTCAGGGGTTGGGCTTGGCCCCTTAGTTCCAGTGAAGGGAACTCTTAGGCCGTCAGCATACCAAGACATTTTGGACAATTTCATGCTCCCAACTTTGTGGGAACAGTTTGGGGATGGCCCCTTCCTGTTCCAACATGACTGCGCACCAGTGCACAAAGCAAGGTCCATAAAGACATGGATGAGCAGGCCAGGCAAGTTCCTCCACCCCATACTCGGTCATCCATGTCTTTATGGACCTTGCTTTTTACACGGGTGTGCAGTCATGTTGGAACAGAAAGGGGCCATCCCTAAACTGTTTCCACAAATTTGGGAGCATGTGGTTGTCCAAAATCACTTGGTATGCTAACGTCTTAAGAGTTCCCTTCACTGGAACTAAGGGGCCAAGCCCAACCCCTGAAAAACAACCCCACACCATAATCCCTCTTTCGCCAAATGATTTGGACCAGTGCACAAAGCAAGGTCCAAAGAGACATCAATGAGCGAGTTTGGGGTGGATACTATTGTGTATTATTCTGATTAGCTATGATTTGCCACAGCTAATTACATGGTACAGATGGGCTGTGATTAACCCTGTCTGTACCATGTGATCACTGTGACCAATCAAAGAACAGGTTGTACACAAAGAACGGAATGAATGGAAGCCATCTATTGTGTATAATTATCTTGTGATTGGTCCCAGTGAGTCCGACAGTGAGCCGGTACACTGATCAGTTATCCGCTGCGTCCAGTGAACACAACAGGTGACAGATCGTGCCCGGGCATGGCCCGTAGGGTGCACGTGAGGCGCGATCTTAGGAGGAAGTTCTATGAATTCCACCCAGAATGAGAGAGCTCCCATCTAGCTGTCATATTACGATAGGCTGGGCGGGAAGCAGTTAAACTCAAAACAAAAACATGTAATATATTGCAGCTTACCAATCATATAAACATGAACAGCTGAGCAGGAATTCTTATCTTCACCTCAGCAGGAGGTCTGAGGCGATCCTCTTCAATCTCCATACCCCACCACCAGGAGGTATGCGTCAACTTTCTCCCAGGTGAAGAACCCTTATTTGCAATTTTCTGTTATGCACATCCTGCTGTGTAATCTTCTTCTACTGGTATTCCAAGATGATCTCCATTAATGGCTTATGGGTAACCAGACAGTAACAATCCAGAAATGTCTAAAATTAAAACATGTTGTGCCCTCCAACAACCCATCCCCCAGAGTACATTCTCCATATACAGAATAAAAAAAGATTAAATTGTTTCTTTCTTTATTCAAAAACATTTCTTTGGCAGAAATTAAAGTGATACTAAAAACACACTATTTATTTACATTGTCCTTTCTACAGTGTCTTGAAAAAGTATTCATCCCCCTTGAAATATTCCACATTTTGTCATGTTACTAAAAACGTAAATTTATTTTATTGGGATTTTATGTGATAGACCAACACAAAGTGGCCCATAATTGTGAAGTGGAAGGAAAATGATAAATGGTTTTCCATTTTTTTATACAAATAAATATGTGAAAAGTGTGGGGGGGGGGGGGGCGGCATTTGTATTCAGCCCCCTTTACTCTGATACCCCTAACCAAAATCTGGTGGAACCAATTGCCTTTGGAAGTCACCTAATTAGTAAATAGAGTCCACCTGTGTGTAATTTACTCTCAGTATAAACACAACTGTTCTGTGAAGCCCTCAGAGGTTTGTTAGAGAACCTTAGTGAACAAACAGCATCATGAAGGCCAAGGAACACACCAGACAGGTCAGGGATAAAGTTGTGGAGAAGTATAAAGCAGAGTTAGGTTATAAAAAACATATCCAAAGCTTTGAACATCTCACGGAGCTCTGTTCAATCCATCATCGGAAAATGGAAAGAGTATGGCACCACTGCAAACCTACCAAGACATGGCCGTCCACCTAAACTGACCGGCCGGGCAAGGAGAGCATTCATCAGAGAAGCAGCCAAGAGGCCCATGGTAACTCTGGAGGAGCTGCAGAGATCCACAGCTCAGGGGGGAGAATCTGTCCACAGGACAACTATTAGTCGTGCTTCTCCACAAATCTGCCCTTAATGGAAGAGTGACAAGAAGAAAGACATTGGTGAAAAAAAGCCATAAGAAGTCCTGTTTCCAGTTTGTGAGAAGCCATGTGGGGGACACAGCAAACATGTGGGGGACACAGCAAACATGTGGAAGAAGGTGCTCATTTTGGCCTAAAAGCAAAACGCTATGTGTGGCGGAAAACTAACACTGCACATCACCCTGAACACATCATCCCCACCGTGAAACATGGTGGTTACAGCATCATGTTATGGGGATGCTTTTCTTCGACAGGGAAGCTGGTCAGAGTTGATGGGAAGATGGATGGAGCCAAATACAGGACAATCTTAGAAGAAAACCTGTTACAGTCTGCAAAAGACTTGAGACCGGGGTGGAGGTTCACCTTCCAGCAGGACAACGACCCTAAACATACAGCCAGAGCTACAATGGAATGGTTTAGATCAAAGCATATTCATGTGTTAGAATGGCCCAGTCACAGTCCAGACCTAAATCACATTGAGAATCTGTGGCAAGACATGAAAATTGCTGTTCACAGACGCTTTCCATCCAATCTGACAGAACTTGAGATATTTTACAAAGAAGAATGGGCAAAAATGTCCCTCTCTAGATGTGCAAAGCTGGTAGAGACCTCCCCAAAAAGACTTGCCGCTGTAATTGCAGAGAAAGGGGGTTCTACAAAGTATTGCATACAAATGCCACCCCACACTTTTCATTTATTTATAAAAAATGTTGAAAACCATTTATCATTTTCCTTCCACTTCACAATTATGTGCCACTTTGTGTTGGTCTATCACATAAATTCCCAATAAATTACATTTACGTTTCCTCAATAAACAATAGTGAAAGAAAAAAAATACATTTAAGTTTTTGGGTGTAACGTGGAAAAATGTGGACAATTTCAAGGGGTATGAATACTTTTTTCAAGGCACTGTAGTTTTATTCCCTCGTTTCACTTTTGTCCAGCTGTTCCATATTTAAAGCAGTTGGTTTTGGTTTGTCGGCGGCGGCTCATGATGCATAAAACCCTATGGTTGCAATAATTAAATATTAAAACCTGCATTATTAAAAGATCTCTACCTGCAGATGCATAAAAACTAAATTATTTGATCTAAAACAAGGTATATCTCAATTGCATTGTACTCCCGCCTCTGATTAAGCCCTGTGCGCAGGGCAAAATGTTTCAGGGGGTGTGGCCTGGGAGGAGTCAGGCTGCTTTTCATTCATCTATAGATGTGAGTGTCCCCAGTATGTGGTGTCCCATTCCTTCTTATTTCTCTAATCGTAATTTTTGACAAGCTATCTTATTTTACATAAAAAAGAGCTTAAAGGAGAAGTATGGGATGGGTTAAATAACTAGTACATATCACATTAGTCACATATCAGCTAGTCTTTTTTTCCTACCTCTTTTAGTTTTTACAGCATGTGCATATCTTCACCAACACACCAACACACCCCCTGCCTCTGTCCCCACTCCCCTAAGAGACGTGGCTGTGCTGATAGATAGGGAGGGGAGGAGAGAGAAGTGAGAAGGGAGGGGGGAGCAGCTATGCTCTGTGAAGTCTCAGAAACAAGCAGAAGGAGGAGAGAGGACATCAGTCAAGCAAAATGACAGGGAAGGGTGTGGATCCAGACTCTATATTCACACCATGGTCTGGATGATGCTGTATGAAAGACTGTAGAACCTCCCACAGGTATTTATCTCGATTTTAACAGAATGGGGGCACTTCTGAGAGGGCTGGAAAGGTTTATAGATATCAGCAGCTCACATAGAATAGATGTAAGCAAAAAAAGAAAACCCATACTTCTCTTTTAATAAAAAAAAAAAAAAAAAGGTTAAATTTTACAAAAGCAATTTGTAATATAAAATAGTTACATAGTATTAAATTGTTATTACTGCTATAATACTTTACTGACCTTAATCATTATTTATATTTGACATTTCAATTTATTCTATTATAAATAGAACTTTATTGTTCGAGTGACACCATCTTTTCTGAGAAAATAGACATTCCCACTTTATCTATATTAAATAATTTGTTCTCCACTAAAACTGATGGACTTGGGACATATGGTGTCCAATCTGTTTTGACAATGACCCAAATTGAAACCTGAGCCTTTCAGGCAGACGAGTTGCCAAGCTCTGCTTTGCCGCGAATTGAAAAGATACCAAAGCATTTTTTAACCACTGCTCCCTTCCAGGTACTTTTTTTTTTATTATTAAAGTACTATGCACGCTTCATAAATCCACGCAGGTTCAAAAGCTGGTTTAATTTCTGTTTATAAGCCCCCAGCTTTGATTTGCAGACCGCGTTTGGAAATTTTATGTCTCACGCTAAAAGATTTTTATTGTTTGGTGCCCTAGAATTTATCCAAAAAAACACAGCTGGTCCTGCGTAGGACAGATTGTAATGTTTGCTATGCTCCACAAACCCTTCATAGTCACTCTTGTACAGATGCCTCTCTAAAGCTTTTCCAGTGATCTGTCAGACTGGGCTGCGGGCCTCTGCTTAGGCAATATCTATTCTCTGTGCCATTGGTAAGAAAGCTAATTTTCCCATAAGCCAGAGCTTGGAATTAAATCAGAGTAGCTTTGGCATCTATTAACCGCTTGCCGACCACCGCGAAAAATTATACGTCGACAGAATGGCACGGACAGGCAAATGGGCGTATATATACGTCCCCTTTAAATTGCCGCCGTGTGGTGGCGCGCGCGCCGCCGCCACGCTCCCGACCCTGCCGCGAGCTCCGTAACCGTGCCCGCGGGACCCGCGGATTCGATGTCCCGCCATCGTGTCACAGAGCTGAAGAACGGGGATATGTCACACAACATCTCCCCATTCTGCCTAGTGAAATGTCACTGATCGTCTGTCCCCTGTCATCGGGAACAGCGATCAGTGACGTGTCACGGCAAGCAACGCCCCCCTAACAGTTAGAACCACTCCCTAGGTCACACTTAACCCCTTCAGCGCCCCCTACAGGTTAACCCCTTCACTGCCAGTGTCACTTTTACAGTAATCAGTGCATATTTATAGCACTGATCGCTGTAAAAATGACAATGGTCCCAAAATGGTGTCAAAGGTGTCCGCCATAATGTCGCAGTCACAATAAAAATCGCTGATCGCCGCCATTACTAGTAAAAAAATAAAAAATTATTAATGAAAATGCCATAAAACTATCCCCTGTTTTGTAGATGCTATAACTTTTGCGCAAACCAATCAATAAACGCTTATTGCGATTTTTTTTTTTTACCAAAAATATGTAGAAGAATATGTATCGGCCTAAACTGAGGAAAAAAAATTATATATTTTTTGGGGATATTTATTACAGCAAAAAGTAAAAATATTGAATTTTTTTCAAAATTGTTGCTCTATTTTTGATTATAGCGCAAAAAATAAAAACCGCAGAGGTGATCAAATACCACCAAAAGAAAGCTCTATTTGTGGGAAAAAAAGGACGCCAATTTTGTTTGGGACCCACGTCGCACGACTGCGCAATTGTCAGTTTAAGCGAGGCAGTGCCGAATCACAAAAAGTGGCCTGGTCTTTGGCCAGCAAAATGGTCCGAGGCTTAAGTGGTTAATGAACGGGGCTTCGTTGTTTGTTGGGGTAGACCAGCTGCCAGCATGGAAAACTCAGACATACAGCTAGTCAAAAATACGAGCACATGTGTGAATGAAAACATGAAATGTCTGTAATGGATATCAAGTGTTCTACTATTGTTAAAGCATATTGAAATCCCCCCTCCCAAAAAAAAAAAATATATATTGCACCTTACCAATCCTTAACTGCTTGCCGACCAGCCGCCATCATTATACTGCGGCAGGTTGACACGGCTGTGTGAATCGCCGTAGGTGTACGTCGGGCGCTTTAAAAGCTATAGGGGCGCGTGCACGCTCCTACGGCACGACGCCGGAGCTGATGCACGTGGCCGGTGGCCGCGATGTCCGCCAGCCACCCGCGATCACTCCTCTAAGTGCCACAACGGGGATCTGTCAATGTAAGCAAAAAGATCCCCGTTCTGTCAGGGGAGGAGAGTGATCGTCTGTTCCTAGTAATCAGGAACAGCGATCTCTCTCCTCCTCCAGTCAGTCTCCTACCACAGTTAGAAACACCTCCCTAGCGAACACTAAACCCCTTGATCGCCCCCTAGTGTTAACCCCTTCCCTGTCAGTGACATTTATACAGTAATCAATGGCCAATTTTAGATCTGATCGCTGTATAAATGTCACTGGTCCCAAAAAAGTGTCAAAAGTGTCCGTTCTGTCCGCCGCAATGTTGCAGTCCTGCTAAAAATCGCAGATCACCACCATTACTAGTAAAAAAAAAAAAAATAATACAAATTTTGTAGACGTTTGCACAAACCAATTTATATACACTTATTGCAATTTTGTTTGCCAAAAATATGTAGAAGAATACATATTGGCCTAAACTGAGAAAGACTTTTTTTGGGGGGGGGATATTTATTATAGCAAAAAGTAAAAAATAATAATTTTTTTTCAAAATGTATGCTCTTTTTTTGTTTATAGTGCAAAAAATAAAAACCACCAAAAGAAAGCTCTATTTGTGGGAAAAAAAACGTAAATTTTGTTGGTGTAGAGCATCGCACAACCGCGCAATTGTCAGTTAAAGCCGTATCGCAAATAATGGCCTGGTCAGGAAGTGGGTAAACACTTCCGGGGCTGAAGTGGTTAACCATGTGCGACTTTTTGTTTGGGGGGGTGGAGAAGGAGGAGAGCGGGTACCTGGTTTTAACAGGTACACACTCCCACTTCCGCTTGGTCCTTCTAGGCGATCCAAACGGAAGTTCTCCCCAACCCCCCCACCTCTTCACAGTCTTCTGGGACACGTCACAGGTCCCATATGACTGTCAGACTATTCAGATCAGAGTAGAAGCATGACTCATGGATGAGCAGTGGGCATGCTGGCTGTGAAGCTCCTAGAATTACTGCCTATGATCTCACATTCATGGTGATAACTCACATGTGTGGGAATAATCGCTGTTTGCGTGCGTGCGGGACCAACATGCGCGTTTGCCTTTGCGTGCAAGCACAGGGGGACAGGGGCACTTTAATTTTTATTTTGAATTATTAATTTATTTTACTTTACGTGATTTTAATCACTTAAGCCCCGGACCATTTGGCTGGCCAAAGACCAGGCCACTTTTTGCGATTCGGCACTGCGTCGCTTTAACTGAAAATTGCACGGTCGTGCGGCGTGGCTCCCAAACAAAATTTATGTCCTTTTTTCCCCACAAATAGAGCTTTAAAGGGACGTACAGGTACGCCCATTTGCCTGCCGTGCCATTCTGCAGACGTATATCTGCGTGCGGCGGTCGCTATGTGGTTAACTGACAATTGCGCGGTCATGCAACGCTTCTCCTTTTGGGAGAATGTGTTGTGGACAGATGAAACGGAATTACAGCTTTTTGGTAAAGCCCGTCATTCTACTGTTTTCAGAAAAAAAAATTAGGCCTTTAAAGAAAAGAATACAGTCCCTACAATCAGACATGGTGGAGGTTCACTGATGTCTTGGGGTTGCTTTGCTGCTTCAGGCACTGGATGTCTTGACCGTGTGCATGGCATGAAATCTGAAGACTAACAAATAATTTTGGGGTACAATGTAGGGCCCAGTGTCAGAAAGTTGAGTCTCCGTCAGAAGTCAAGGGGCTTACAGCAGGACAATGACCCAAAGCACACGTCAAAAATCTCCCTCAAGCACGGCATAATCAAACCCCTCCTAAAGAAACCCAACCTTGACCCCAAGGACCCAAATTACCGCAGACCGGTAACAAGCCTTAACACCATCTCAAAGATCTTGGAGAAAGCGGTAGTACAACAGCTACAACTCCATTTGGACACCTACAAACTCCTGGATCCACTACAATCGGGTTTCCGCTCAGGCCATGGGACAGAAACAGCACTGCTAAAAATATGGGATGATGCCCTCGAAGCAGAAGAAGACGGAGAATCATGCCTCCTGGTGTTACTAGACCTCAGCGCAGCTTTCGACACAGTAGACCACAAAATTCTGCTCACCTGTCTCACAGAAGTAGCCGGAGTCGCAGACTCGGATCTACCCTGGTTTGCATCCTTCCTAGAGAATCGATCCCAGAGAGTGAAACTAGGAGCCTTCACTTCGGAAGCACGTACAATTACATGCGGAGTCCCCCAAGGATCACTCCTGTCGCCCGCGCTCTTCAACATTTACCTCCGCCCACTCCTCAATATCATCAGCAAACAGGACCTGCTCTATCACTCCTACGCTGATGACACCTAACTCTACCTTCGCATCACTGGAAAAAAAGACCAATACCACGCACTAGAAAAATGCCTCCAACTGATCGACAATTGGATGACGGAGAATTCCCTCAAACTCAATGGATCCAAAACAGAACTTCTCTTTCTCCACGCAAACCGTAAGAAAAACTATAGGACAACAGGCACACCACCCACCATCCTTGGACAAACCATCGCCCCTAGTGCTAAAGTCAAAAGCCTCGGATTAATCTTTGATTCGGACATGACCATGGACGCACAAATAGGAGCAGTAGTCAGCGGATCCAACCATCTTCTCCGCCTGCTATGTAGACTCATCCCTTTCATCCTGGAAGAGGACACAGCAGCAGTAGTTGGAACAATCATTAATTCTCGACTCGACTACTCAAACTCCCTCTACCTCGGACTACCAAAATATCAGATTTTGCATCTACAAGTCGTCCAGAATACAGCAGCCAGACTGAAACAGGAAAAAAAACCCCGGGAATCTATCACCTCGTCCCTGAGGTCCCTTCATTGGCTAACCGTAAAGGATTGGGTCACATTCAAGACCCTCTGTCTCACCCACAAATGCACGCAAGGAAAAGCCCCACAATACCTATGCGAGAAAATAAAACACTACAACCCTGGTCGGACTCTTCGGACGACGAATCAAAACCTGCTCTGCATCCCCAAGACCCGCTACAAATCTAAACGAGAATGAAGGTTTGCAGTTCAAGGACCACGGATGTGGAACGCACTACCAACAATCATCCGCATGGAAGAAAACCATTGCGCCTTCAGGAAAAAACTTAAGACCCACCTCTTCTGAAAGGATCAGGACCACTCTGGATGCAAAGCGCCTTTGCAGCGCTATGCAAGTTCTCTCACTCACTCACTCACCCAGAAAACTCTCCTACACAGGTAACCCTTAGGGAATTTTTTTTTTCCATTGGACAATGATTGGATTGCTAAAATGCTGTTAATGTAAAGTTGAAAAATTGTGTGGAACTCCGCTTTAAGCACAGAATGTGTTCATTTTGCAGTTTATTCCATGCTGTGTGAGTTTTTTTTTATTTTATTTATCTTCGTTTTTATTATGTGACCTTTATTTTCCAGGTTCTTCCTTTACACTAAACTAAAAGTGACACTTGAGAATGTTGAGCAAAAACAAATTTGTTTAGCTCCAGGACAGCGCTCCTAAACGTTATGTTAGGTAAGAAGTGTAGAGAGTGGCTTTTGATGTCCTGCATGCTTCATCAGCTCTTCTGGATGAGCGGAGACCGCTGTCTACATTTCATTTCAGATAGTGATGTAAATCATCGCCTGTTTGGGAATTTCACCTTCACATCCGGAGCGGGAATACCTCACATCACCCCGCTGCATGATAGAACTGCATTTGAAGCTGCTTCCTAGGAAATACCGTAAAAATTAAGTGACGATTAAACCCGGTAATGGAATTGTGATATATTGCAACTTACTAGTTCTTAGATGTGGTGGCTGCATTTGTTTTCTTTTGCAAACTAAGAACATTTTTGGTGAGTACAGAAAATACCTGTCGATCTTGCCAGGAACCCAGTGTCCTTGTCACTTCCTATGAGCTGAACTGATATATGAAACAATGTTATCTTTCTTTCAAAGCTATCTTCCGTGAACTACTAAATAGTTCCTCCCCTCCATGTAATGGAGATAAAGAAAGGAGGACATGTTGGTAGCCCTGTCCTAGTGTTAGAACTATGACTCCCTCCATAGAAATATTGGATTTTTTTTTTTTTTTGCAGTGTCGACCACAATACGTATATACCGTATATACTTGAGTATAAGCCGACCTGAATATAAGCCGAGGCACCGAATTTTACCACAAAAAAATGGGAAAACTTATTGACTCGAGTATAACCTAGGGTGTCTGTCTGCATGCATCACTGTGCCTCACTTTGCCTCACTGTGTCTATGTCCATGCCTCACTGTGCCCATGCCTCACTGTGCCCATGCCTCACTGTGTCCAGGACTAGACTGACGTTTAACATGGGTGTCTATGGAAGGGGTTTTGAAAAATCAGTGCTCCTCGGCCGTAGGTCCCCCAGGCAACAAACTTTGCACACTTGTAGAGGAGAAATGGGGCTACATGTGTTCCATGTTTTGGGTCCAGGAGACCTACAACCGGCCGGTACCAGGCCCCCAAATTCACCAGAGAAATTACCATTTAACATGGGAGTCTATGGAAGGGGTGCCCGGGTTTGTAAAATCGGTGCTCCCCAGCCGTAGTTTCCCCGGACACCAAACTTTTCACACTTGTAGAGAAGAAATGGAGCTACATGTTTCCCAAGTTTTGGGTCCAGGGGACCTACGACCAGCCGGTACAGGGTCTCCAAATTCACCAGAGAAATTACCATTTAACATAGGAGTCTATGGAAGGGGTGCCCGGCTTTGTAAAATCGGTGCTCCCCGGCCGTAGTTTCTCCGGACACCAAACTTTCCACACTTGTAGAGGAAGAGTGGGGCTACATGTGTGCCATATTTGGCGTCCAGAGGACATACGGCCGTCCGGTACCGCGTCCCCAAAGTCCGGGAGATCAGGCGCAAAAAGGTGACTCGAGTGTAAGCCGAGGGGGGCATTTTCAGCACAAAAAAATGTGCTGAAAAACTCGGCTTATACTCGAGTATATACGGTACACTATATTACCAAAGACAGCCACCTGCTACAAAAAATGATACCGCGGACCACGGTTATGGCTGATAGCTTCAGCCATAACCCCAGTAAACCACTTGCAATCCACAACGTAATCATTATATTGTCAAAAGTATTGGGACTCCTGCCTTTTCGCACACATGAACTTTAATGGCATCCCAGTCTTAGTCCGTAGGGTTCAATATTGGGTTGGCCCACTCTTTGCAGCTATAACAGCTTTAACTCTTCTGGGAAGGCTGTCCACAAGGTTTAAGAGTGTGTCTATGGGAATGTTTTACTATTCTTCCAGAAGCGCATTTGGGAGGGCAGACACTGATGTTGGACGGGAAGGCCTGGCTTGCAGTCTCCACTCTAATTCATCCCAAAGGTGTTCTATCGGGTTGCAGGCCAGTCAAGTCCCTCCACCACAAACTCCCTCATCTGTGTCTTAATGGACCTTGATTTGTGCACTGGTGCGCAGTCGTGTTGGAACAGATAGGGGTCATCCCCAGACTGTTCCCACAAAGTTGGGAGCATGAAATTGTCCAAAATGTCTTGGTATGCTGAAGCCATAAGAGTTCCCTTCACTGGAACTAAGGGGCCAAACCCAACCCCTGAAAAACAACCCCACATCATAATCTCCCCTCCACCAAATGATTTGGACCAGTGCACAAAGCAAGGTCCATAAAGACATGGATGAGCGAGTTTGGGGTGGAGGAACTTGACTGACCTGCACAGAATCCCAACATAAACCTGATGGAACACTGTTTGGGATGAATTAGAGTGGAGACTGCGAGCCAGGTCTTCTTAAGTAATAAATTGCATTTATGTGCCCAGAAATTAACTTTAATGTATTTTTTACTGAAATTTGGTCTTTCATAAACAGTTGTGCTAATGTTAAAAAAATTAGAACTAGGGTGTCTGCTTTCAAAAAAATATATATTTTGGGGGTTTTAAGTAATCATCATCATTTTTGAAACATGTAAACAAAAAAATAAAAAAACGTAAAAAATGGCTCTAGGACTACCGTTGTGGAGGACGGTAGCGGGAGGGTGGTGGGGGCACCAAAATGCCCCTTTGCCTAAGAAGACAAAAATCCTTGCACCAGCCCTGGGCATCTACACCTTGGAGTCAGGATAGTTGTTATTCTTTATGGCCAGGACCTGGTTTTTGCATTATGATTTTGTAACACATAAACTCTGTGCCTTTGCTGGTCTTCAAGAAGTTAGGTTTGTCTTTAAGTTTTTTGAAGGAGATGAAATACTATTTATCTCATGAATGCACAGTTACCCTTTAAATATTATTTGAAAGTCTTATATGGTAATTGGGAATATCATCCAAAATAACATTTGGTAATGAAAGACGTTTACATGCTACATATTTCAGGAAAGGATGAGTGGGTTATCCTGGATATTCATCGTGTGAGGAAAAAGGCCGCTTTGGAAGTAGGAAAGTTGCTATTAATGAAACGGCTTCAGTGTCCATTTCCATTCTACTGTCGTCCGATTCCGATCCATCAGACGGATGAGGAACAGATCCCCCATCTGTCTGTTTTTTGGCGGATAGAACCGGATTAGATGTCGGCGGGAGTCAACGGACACATTGGGTGTGCTTGAGCTCTGTACCTACACTCTGAGAACAAAAGGCCCTCTATAGTCTTACTGATACAACAGGCTTTTGGAGAGCAACCATAATGCTGATGCTGCCTGCAATTACATTGACACCCCTGGTTTAGGCTATCTGAAATTGCATGGAAGGAAGGAAAGAAGGAAGGAAAGAAGGAAGGAAGGAAGGAAGGATGGAAGAATGGATGCTGAATCCTACAGTGGAGAAAGCTTAAGGTAACAGTCAATTTGTTATACACTCACCGGCCATTTTAGGTTTAGGTTAGGTTTAGGTACACCTGTTCAATTGCTTGGTAACACAAATTGCTAATCAACCAATCACATGGCAGCTACTCAATGCATTTATGTATCTAGAGGTAGTGAAGAAAACTTGCTGAAGCTCAAACCGACCATCAGAATGGGGAAAAAAGGGGATTTAAGTGACTTTGAACGTGGCATGGTTGTTGGTGCCAGACAGGCTGGTCTAAGTATTTTAAAGACTGCTGATCTACTGGGATTTTCACTCACAACCATCTCTCGAGTTCACAGAGAATAGTCAGAAAAAGAGGAAATATCCAGTGAGCGGCAGTTGTGTGGACAAAAATGCTTTGTTGATGTCAGAGGTCAGAGGAGAATGGGCAGACTGGTTTGAAATGATAAAAAGGCAACAGTAACTCAAATAACCCCTGATTACACCCAAGCTATATAGAATACCATCTCTGAATGTACAACACATCGAACCTTGAAGCAGATGGGCTACAGCAACAGAAGACCACACCGGGTGCCACTCCTGTCTGCTAAGAACAGGAAACTGAGGCTACAATTGGCACAGGATCACCAAAATTGGACAATAGAAGATTGGAAAAACGTTGCCTGGTCAGCTGCGACATTCAGATGGTGGGGCCAGAATTTGGCGTAAACAACATGAAAGCATGGATCCATCCTGCCTTGTATCACTGGTTCAGCCTGGTGGTGCGGGTGTAATGGTGTGGGGGCGAGATTTTCTTGGCACACTTTGAGCCCCTTAGTACCAATTGAGCATTGTTTAAACGCCATGGCCCACCAGAGTATTGTTGCTGACCATGTCCATCCCTTTATGACTACAGTGTCCCCATCTTCTGATGGCTCCTTCCAGCAGGATAATGCCCCATGTCACAAAGCTCCAATCATCTCACCACTGGACAATGAGGTCGCTGCACTCCAATGGCCTCCACAGTCACCACATCTCATCCAATAGAGCACCTTTGGGATGTGATGAAACTGGAGATGCACATCAAGGATGCACAGCCCACAAATCTGCAGCAACTGTGTGATGCTATCATGTCAATATTCACCAAAATCTATGCCATGAAGAATGAAGGCAGTTCTGAAAGAAAAAGGGGGTCCAACCCAGGGCTATCAAGGTGTTACCCATCCATGTAATCCATTCTCCAGACTGACATTCATCTATCATTTTTCCATGGTTCCTCCCAAGAGTCATTCCACTGCTTAAGCTCTCTGATATTGCATTGAGGGATGGATGGATGATGGATAGATGCAATCCTGCAGTGGAGAATCCTTAAGGTAACAGTCAACCCAGTATACAGTATATGTGTAATGTATGCAAAGATACAATAGATTACATTTTTGTTTGAATCATCCATCTCTGGCATCATGTTTTGTAGCTGCAGTACAAGCTGGCAGGATAGTGAAAAAATAAGGATTCTGTAAAACAGTGAGGGCTTTAGAAACGGTAAAGAAATGCTGACCCTTCTTGGCTAAACCCATGTAAAATATTTATTCAACAAATGCAGATTTAGCATTCCTTTTTTCCTCTTTCATCGAAATAATAAAATATTAATTCATTAATATACTGCCTGTAATTACATTCACAAGATATTTAAGCTAATTGTTTATGGACTTCAGCTGCCAAGATGAAAAATTAAAAAAAAAAAAGGCAAAGAATAAAATGTAATGCACTTCACGGAAATTGCCAATTTTTGAACAAAGTCAGCCGGGACATCTAATGCCAGCAATCATTTATTTTAATTATTGTAATCTAGCAGCCTTTTAATTAAAACAGCACAGCCATTCTGTGATTAGATGGACTTACAGTATTATATGAAATGAGATAGATGGATTGATGTTTATTTTCCATCATCTCCCTGTAATTCTGAGGATCTTCTACAGGCTGACAGATACAGTGCCAAGCGAATAAGCATTCTGAGAGTGTCTCCCTCTTTCCCGCAGTAAGAAAACGAAGTTCATATGTCAAGAGCATCTTTACAGACAGCAGAAATAAGTCAACACAGCCATGGCAAGATGAACTGTATTCTTAGCATTGGAAGTAGACTTTGGAGTGTTCTACTGACATCTGCTGGATGTGTACGTCCCCAAGGACAGTCTGGATGAGTTACATCCAGCCAAAATCACCCTAAAGCTGAAGTTTATTAAACATTTCTTTTTTAAAGTGGAGTTCCACCCATTTTTTTATGTTTGGCTGTGGTGCATGCCCTTAGCGCATAGTTTTCACAATGGGCAAAACTATTATTTTTTTGGGCTGGTAAATACATTTTTTCCCGTTTTTCTGCATATCTTCCTGGTCTTAATAGCCTAGGCCAGTGATGGTGAACCTTGGCACCCCAGATGTTTTGGAACTACATTTCCCATGATGCTCAACTATACTGCAGAGCGCATGAGCATCATGGGAAATGTAGTTCCAAAACATCTGGGGTGCCAAGGTTCGCCATCACTGGCCTAGGCGATTACGTCACAAGGCAATTCGCAAGGGTTCCTGGGATATCGGCGTCATGTATCCCATGACTCCTTGCGAATCGCCTCCTACCGAAATCTCGCGTTTTTTGGGAGAGAGAGAGAGGAGCTTTCAGAAGTCATCGGCGATGTCTAGGTGGGCGGGACAGAGCAGCTATCGAACACCAGTCAATTATGTGGCTTCTTAAGAAAGAGGCGGAGCCGCATACACGTAGCGGCCCACCCTGACCCCATCCTATTGGCTGGCGTTGGATAGCTGCTCTGTCCCGCCCACCCAGACATTGCCGATGACTTCTGAAAGCTCCTCTCTCCCTCTCTCCCTGCACACAGTTAGATTATAAGACAATTATAAAAAAAATGGCCAGGAACGTCAGCGGCACCAGAGGTGTAGAAATCCAGGAAATTAACACGAGAGGGCTTCAGATGCCCACAACTAAAATGGAAACTGCCTGCTTCCGAGATCTGTAAGTAAATAACTATTTTTAAAGAAAGTAAAAGTGAAAAAAGTATGACATGTTAGAAATGTTCATTAACAGGTTTTGACAGTTACAGAGCAGTGTTTAAAAAAAAAATGTTTGGGGGACTGGAACTCACCTTTAACACCATCAGGTTACTTGCAACTAAAGAATTATAATAGATACAAAAGTCATACTTACAATTCCAAGACAAAAACAGAATGGCGCACGAGAGGGTACCGAAACACACTGATAACACAAATAAAAGTCTATAAAGTCCAGGATGTATACGTATGCAGCATTAGTAGCAGATCCCTTGAGAGCGAAGCAGTCTCTGGAAGAACAATGGGGAAAAAACAAGGTGCCCCAGAAGATGCAACAAATGGTATATTCAGCCAAATGGCTACTCACACTAATATAAAGATCAATAGGCATATAACAGGATAATACTGTGTCAGTGGGTCCCTGGTGGATGGTGGTGTGTAGATGTTAACACAAGAGGAGAAGAACAACCGGCCAGACATCCGTCTTGTCGTCTTGGAACCACCATGGAACACACTATTGATCAATAGCCATTTAGATCTGAAGAAGAAGCGGATGCTTTGACACGTTATCTTCATGTTCTGACCTCACTTCCGATGTGACTCAGAGTGTGTTCCATGGTGGTTCTGAGACGACAAGACGGATGTCTGCCCGGTTGTTCCTCTCCTCTCGTGTTAACATCTACACACCACCTTCCACCGGGGACCCGCTGAGTGACCATAGTATTACAGTTGAACCTCGGATTACGAGCATAATCCGTTCCAGGAGAATGCTCATAATCCAAAGAACTTGTATATCAAAGCGAGTTTCCCCATTGAAGTCAATGGAAACAAAAATAATTTGTTCTGCATTGACTTCAATAGGATGCAATACCGCATGCGGCCAGAGGCGGGGGGCGCCGGAGAGCTTCGGAAACAGCCGAAAAGGACACTTCGGCTGACCTCGGCAAACCTCGGAAAGGCGACGATCAGCTGTGATTGTGGCTGTTCTGCTCTGCTCGGCTCCGGTGCCCCCGCACCTCAGGCCAAGTGAGTAGCCATTTGGCTGATTTTAATTAAATATTCCATTCGTTGCATCTTTTGGTGCACCTTGTTTTTCTCCCATACTTACAATTCCAGCTGAGAGAAAAACACTTTGATGCTCCAAAGACAGGGAATATTGGTTACAACGTTGGTTTACAATGACCTCTTGCTCTATTATTATAACCACAACTGAATCAGCATTAAGGACCATCACAAGATGGTTCATGGTCCCAACTAAATCATTCTAATAGTTACAAAAGTCATACTTACAATTCCAGCAGAGATAAAACCCTTTGATGCTCCAGAGACAGGGGTATATTGGTTACAATATTGGTCCACAATTGCTTCTTAGTCTATTACTATAGCCACAACTGAATCAGCATTCAAGACCACAAAAAGATGATTCATGGCCCCGTCAAGCCTCGCCCACCTCCACCCAATTCTCTTTGGCTCATGCTTCTCTGGAGACATCTTACACACACACAGTGGTCCTGCCCAATGATAGCAAGGTTTTGGGCCAAAGTTTTTAAGTTTTTGTAGACCTTTCCCTGGAGATCCCTGATATGTTCTGCTTCATCCTAAACCTTCAGGTCTGTCACGTATCAGGTGTGACCAGACTGTGTGGATTGCAAAGAGAGAACCAAAACGCATGTAAAAGTGAATATAAATGTTTATTAACCACTTAACGACCGCTCACTGTATATATACGTCGGCACAATGGCACCGGCAGGCACAATCACGTAGAGTGTACGTGATTGCCTTTGTACAGTAGGGGGGTCCAATCGGACCCCCCTTCTGTACAGTGAGCGGTTGGAATTCGTCTGGGAGCGTTCCGAGATGGGGGGGGCGGCCGTTCGATTCCGGCTACGCGATCGCTCCCGGCGAATAGAAATGCCCCCTCTGTCTGTGGAATGTACACACAGACAGAGAAAGCAGGAGGAAGTGATGTCATCTCCTGTGCGGCGCTCACATATACCGAGCGCCGTACAAGAGAAGACACACAGGTCAGTGCACTAACACTACACTAACACCAGCACACATAGGCACATAAATCGCCCCCCAGGCCCCCCCAGATCACCCCCCAGCCCCCAGTCACAGTGTCACTGATTGCAGTGACCATTTATTTACTGATCACTGCAATCAGTGACATTTGTGACTGTAAAAGTGTCACTACATTTAGTTTTAGGTCCAGTGTAGCCCCCTAACCCCCCCCTAATAAAGGTTTAACCCCTTGATCACCCCCCAGATAACCCTTTCACCCCCTAGCACCGCCGTCGCTAAGCGATCATTTTTCTGATCGCTGTCTTGGCGTCGGTGATGCAGATCGGTACCCAGTAAATTTTTTTAGGTTCGCCGCAGGTTTTTATAGCGTCGGGTACCCCCATAAATTATCTAATAAAGGTTTAACCCCCTTGATCGCCCCCCAGGTAACCCTTTCACCCCCTAGCACCGCCATCGCTAAGCGATCATTTTTCTGATCGCTGTCTTAGCGTCGGTGATGCAGATCGGTACCCAGTAATTTTTTTTAGGTTCGCCGCAGGTTTTTATAGCGTCGGGTACCCCCATAAATTATCTAATAAAGGTTTAACCCCCTTGATCGCCCCCCAGGTAACCCTTTCACCCCCTATCATCACTGTCGCTAAGCGATCATTTTTCTGATCGCTGTCTTAGCGTCGGTGATGCAGATCGGTAGCCAGTAATTTTTTTTAGGTTCGCCGCAGGTTTTTATAGCGTCAGGTACCCCCATATATTATCTAATAAAGGTTTTAACCCCCTAATTGCCCCTAGTTAACCCTTTCACCAGCAATCATCATATAAGTGTTACGGGTGACGCTGGTTAGTTAGTTTGCTTTTTATAGTGTCAGGGCACCCGCCGTATATAACCCAATAAAGGTTTAACCCCCTGATCGCCCGGCGGGTGATTTCAATTAGGTTTTAGCGTCAGAGAGGGTCTGCGTCACACCCCAGGCAGCGTCAGGTTAGTGCCAGTAACGCTAACACCCACGCGTGAAGCATACACCTCCCTTAGTGGTATAGTATCTGAACAGATCAATATCTGATCTGATCAGATCTATACTAGCGTCCCCAGCAGTTTAGGGTTCCCAAAAACGCAGTGTTAGATCGATCACTGTCACTTGCAAAACACAACACACATAACTGCAGCGTTCGCAGAGACAGGCCTGATCCTTGCGACTCCAGTGCTGTAGGAGGTGATTTCACCACCACAGTTAAATAAAAAAAGCAAATATGCATTGGGGCAGCAGGGGCGGAGGAGTGATTTTGCTCCTAATGCCGCATACATACGATCGAAATTCCGACGGAAGCTTGCCCGTGGAAAAGTCCGACCATGTGTGTGCGGCATAACTTTTTTGCGGGAGGATGCCCCCATGCTTCAGCATATATAAATGGTGCATGTATGCCCATCATTAGAAGTGGGTGGATGAAGGGCGGTATTCTAATGGTGGGCATACCCACCGATCAATCTCTTTTTTCGTTCAGCCACCTGGCTGCATGAAAAAAAAAGATTACAATACATGTCCAACAAGGACTAGCAACGTACTGGTATGTTGCTGGACTTTGATTGGTTATACCAGATTGATGCCTGCGGGTTTAGGGTATCATCTTGGTATCATTCTTTTCAACCAGCGGCCGGCTTTCATGTAAAAGCAATCCTAGTGGCTAATTAGCCTCTGGACTGCTTTTACAAGCAGTGGGAGGGAATGACCCCCCCCCCCGGATATAAAAAGCGCCATTGGGAAATTGGGAAAGCATTTTATCACATTGATCTTGGTGTGGTCAGATGCTTTGAGGGCAGAGGAAAGATCTAGGGTCTAGACCCCAGTTTTTTCAAAAAAAGAGTACCTGTCACTACCTATTACTATCATAGGGGATATTTACATTCCCTGAGATAACAATAAAAATGATAAAAAAAAAAAAAAAATATGGAAGGAACAATTTAAAAATAAAATAAAAAAGCAAAATTAATAAAAAAAAAAAAAAAAAAAAAAAAAAAAGCACCCCTGTCCTGCCCTGCTCTTGCCCAATGGCGAACGCAAGCGTCGGTCTGGCGTCATATGTAAACAGCAATTGCACCATGCATGTGAGGTATCACCGCGAAGGTCAGATCGAGGGCAGTAATTTTAGCAGTAGACCTCCTCTGTAAATCTAACAGGGTAACCTGTAAAGGCTTTTAAAGGCTTTTAAAAATGTATGTAGTTTGTTGCCAATGCGCGTTTGTGCGAAATTTTAAAGCATGTCGTGTTTGGTATCTATGTACTCGGCCTAAGATCATCTTTTTTATTTCATCAAACATTTGGGCAATATAGTGTGTTTTAGTGCATTAAAATTAAAAAAAGTGTATTTTTTCCCCAAAAAATGCGTTTGAAAAATCGCTACGCAAATACTGTGTAGAAAAAAAAAATGCAACACCCACCATTTTATTCTGTAGGGCCTTTGCTTTAAAAATATATATAATGTTTGGGGGTTCAACATAATTTTCCTGCAAAAAAAAATATGTTTTCATGTAAACAAAAAGTGTCAAAAAGGGCTTTGTCTTCAAGTGGTTAGAAGAGTGGATGTAAGCTTCCTAATGTTGTGTATAAAATGCCAGAACAGTTCAAAACCCATTCAAATTACCGCATTTTGGAAAGTAGACACCCCAAGCTATATACTGAGAGGCATGTCGAGTCCATGGAATATTTTATATGTTGACACAAGTTGCGGAAAAAAGAATTTATTTTTTTTTTTTGCACAAAGTTGTCACTAAATGATATATTGCTCAAACATGCCATGGGCATATGTGGAATTACACCCCAAAATACATTCTGTTGCTTCTCCTGAGTACGGGGATACCACATGTGTGAGACTTTTTGGGAGCCTAGCCGCGTACGGGACCCCAAAAACCAATCACCGCCTTCAGGCTTTTTAAGGGTGTAAATTTTTGATTTCACTTCTCACTGCCTATCACAGTTTCGGAGGCCATGGAATGCCCAGATGGCACAAAACCCCCCCAAATGACCCCATTTTGGAAAGTAGACACCCCAAGCTATTTGCTGAGAGGTATTGTGAGTATTTTGCAGATCTCGCTTTTTGTCACAAAGTTTTGAAAATTGAAAAAAAAAATTAAAAATGTCTTTCTTCATTTTCAAACACAAATGAGAGCTGTAAAATACTCACCATGCCTCTCAGCAAACAGCTTGGGGTGTTTATATTCCAAAATTGGGTCATTTGGGAGAGTTTTGTGCTATTTTGGCATTTTATGGCCTTCGAAACTGTGATAGGTAGGGAGGAGTCAAATCAAAAATTTGTGCCTAGAAATCCTGAAGGCGGTGATTGGTTTTCGGGGTCCCGTACGCGGCTAGGCTCCTAAAAAGTCCCACACATGTGGTATCCCCGTACTCAGGAGAAGCAGCAAAATGTATTTTGGGGTGCAATTCCACATATAACCATGGCATGTGTGAGCAATATATCATTTAGTGACAACTTTTTGTAATTTTTTTTTTGTCATTATTCAATCACTTGGGACAAAAAAAAAATATTCAATGGGCTCAACAGGCCTCTCAGCAATTTCCTTGGGGTGTCTACTTTCTAAAATGGGGTCATTTGGGGGGGTTTTGTGCTATTTTGGCATTTTATGGCCTTCAAAACTGTGATAGGTAGTGAGGAGTGAAATCAAAAATTTGCGCCCTTAGAAATCCTGAAGGCGGTGCTTGGTTTCCGGGGTCCCGTACGTGGCTAGGCTCCTAAAAAGTCCCACACATGTGGTATCCCCGTACTCAGGAGAAGCAGCAGAATGTATTTTGGGGTGCAATTCCACATATAACCATGGCATGTGTGAGCAATATATCATTTAGTGACAACTTTTTGTAATTTTTTTTTTTGTCATTATTCAATCGCTTGGGACAAAAAAAAAATATTCAATGGGCTCAACATGCCTCTCAGCAATTTCCTTGGGGTGTCTACTTTCCAAAATGGGGTAATTTGGGGGGGTTTTGTACTGCCCTGCCATTTTAGCACCTCAAGAAATGAGATAGGCAGTCATAAATTTAAAGCTGTGTAAATTCCAGAAAATGTACCCTAGTTTGTAAACGCTATAACTTTTGCGCAAACCAATAAATATACACTTATTGAATTTTTTTTTACTAAAGACATGTGGCTGAATACATTTTGGCCTAAATGTATGACTAAAATTGAGTTTATTCGATTTTTCTTATAACAAAAAGTAGAAAATATCATTTTTTTTCAAAATTTTCGGTCTTTTTTCGTTTATATCGCAAAAAATAAAAATCGCAGAGGCAATCAAATACCATTAAAAGAAATCTCTATTTGTGGGAAGAAAAGGACGCAAATTTTGTTTGGGTACAACATTGCATGTCCGCACAATTTACAGTTAAAGCAGCGCAGTGCAAAATTCTGAATTCACCTCTGGTCCTTTAGCTAGCAAATGGTCCGGGGCTTAAGTGGTTAAGATTAGTGATATATAAATACACAAACACCTCCAATACCAAACAGTGACAATAACCAATAGTGACCCACAAATAACTATATACAGTAGATGGGGAATACCGTAATCATAAACGTAAGCCAGGCCAGGGTCATACACAGCAGATCAGCAGATGGACAAAGGGATGTTCCAGAAACATAAACGTTAGCCAGGTCAAGGTCATACACAGGGAGTCAGCAAATGAGGACAGGGAACAAACAAGACAGGGAGAGGATGAATGGATCAGACTGCAGGGCAGGGATACAAGGGAACAGGTGGGACCGGATGGGGATCAGGACAGGGAGACAGGATCAGGTACACAGAAAACAGACTCAGGTTACAGGAACAGGTTCAGGATCAAATAACAGGTCAGGGCGCAAGAACAATACCAAGGCGATGAGAGCAATCATCAGCCGGGTATTTATGTGAATGCCTGTAATTGGCCTCAAGTAACACCTGAGCGCAGGAGGTGCTGTCTGCTCCACACTTCCGGGATACACCCGCTGGTGGACACCGATACTATGGCCCAAGAATTCAACAGTGCCACCAGCAGGTGAGTCCTCTCACTACAGGTCCTGAGTGTTGGAAGACACCCGCTGGTGGATACTGGTACTGCGATCCAAGAGACCCGACAGCCCCACCAACGGGTGAACCCTTTCCTGACAGTGTCTCTCCAAACCTCAATTTGTCAATAGCATCTTTACAGAGGCGCTCCCTCTTTAAAGTGATTGGTAACACTCAAGGTTTTTCCCCTTAATGCGTTCTATGCATCAAGGGGAAAAAGCTTCTTTACTGCAGCTGCCCCCAGACCCCCCCCTCTATTTCTTATCTGAGCCCGATCTGATCCAACGATGCGCACGAACCCAGCGGCACCAGCCGCTGTCTTTCTCTTCATTGGACACATTTATAGCAGCAGGGGTGGGACTTGGGAGCGAGCCCTCATGGGTGTCCCCATGGAAAGTGGCTTTACGTGGGGGCACCCAATGAAGGGAAGGAGCCAGGAGCGCCGGCAGGACACCCCAGAAGAGGAGGATCTGGGCTGCTCTGTGCAAAACCCCTGCACAGAGAAGGTAAGTATAACATGTTTGTTATTTTTATAAAAAAACAAACAAAAAATGAACATTTACAACCCCTTTAAGACATAGATTAGCTGCCAATGTTTTAGACCCGCCTTTAAATATATATTTCTTTCAGGTTATGAAAAAGTGTTATCCCTGTAAAAAAAAAGTAGCATTTGTCACATGTAAAGCAATCACTTCATTCCAATCTATTCTATTAGATATTTTATTACTTGTTCTATGTGTAATGTCATATATTTGTTGCAGTGCCCTTGCGGCCTGCAATATGTGAGCTGTACCATGAAGGCCTTACATATACTGTTAGGAAAACAGGTGGCTAATATTAAGAGGGGTTATGCAAGCAATAGTGTATCTAAACATTATGTGCAAGAACACAATAAAGACCCCTCAGGTACTAGTTTTTTAGCCATTGATAAATATGTCTTACACTGGAGGGGTAGTTCTATTAAAAGAAAGATCTATGATCTATGATTTGAATGTTTTTTTCCCTTCCTGGGTTAAATATTGAGAGTGATGTAAATGCATTTATTAATAATAGTTGATCCAATTTTTTTCTGTGTCTGGTCTAATAAAATATTAATATATTTTCATTTGTTTTAATATACATGTCAGGTCACCTGTGGCCAGATGACAGATGCACACCATAGGGGGTCAGGAGTGCACCACAAGGTAGTGAACCCTATGGCTGACTGCTGCAGATCAGGAAGCTAGAGCCGAGATTCCCCAGGGCGCGGAGTCTAAGACCCAGCAGGTCTTCTCCAGAGCCTCTAGTGGTGAGGATGTTACGCTGCAGGCTGGGTCCAGGTCGCAGCCCCTAGAGTCCCCTAGCTCACGCCCTGAAGGGTAAGGAGGAGAGAGGGAAAGCAGCAGCACAGGATACAAGAATAGTGAGGGGAAAAGCCAAGGTCTGGGCAACAAGCAGACAAGGATAAACGAAGGACAAGCCGAAGGTCAAGGGTAACAAGCAGACAGGGATAGTCGGGAACAAGCCAATATCGTAACACAGAGACAGACATAGCACACGGCAGGCAGGAAGCCAAACACACAATGCTTAACAAACACGTTGATCAGTAAAGCAGGCTTGCAGTGCACAGGTTAATACAGTGTTCTGTGATAGGGCCTGGGGTGGAGTCAGGCTGGGAGGAGATTATAAAGGAAGCCAGGTGAAAGGGTCTGGCCTCTAAGATGAACACATGAGGAGGAAAGGTAAGCTGACAGACAAACATTACTGCATATCCATGACAATACATTTTTTATTATACATTTTTCATGCTATGTAAAGGAAGACCACAAGAATCATAATTTATATATATGTGATTATTTTTTTAATTGCTATAATCCCGGCTGATCATTACTGGTATATTGTGTTTTCCATTGAGTCTTAGAGAGTGCTATTCGTATATTGTATTTTTTATACACATCATTTTTCCATTTTTAACTTTAGTTGAAGTCTATTGTGCAGCCAGTAAATGGTGTGCCATTGCGCGTGCTCTTTAAGTTCGGACTGGTTTCCTGTGCTCCTTCCTGTTATGGAGATTGTAAATATAATGAGTGGTGATGAGTCACGGCTTCTTCCGGTCTCCTGATGACATCATTTTTGACCAACCTACGTAGGGCGGAACCGAAAGTTGGGACGTCATCACACATTTGGTCCACAATGGCCTCAACTGGCCCTAATTGGCTCCACAATGGACTCTATCAATATAACCACAATGGAACCTGCATTCAAGACTGTCACATGATGATACATGGTCCCATCTAGAATGGCGCGCCTTCACCCATCTCTCTCTCTGGCACATGCTTTTGTCTCATGAGACATCTTACACATATGGTGGAACTGTCCAATGCTCTCAAGGTTTTGGACCAAACTTCCTAAATTTTGTAGTCTCTGTTTAATTGCCCTTTCCCTGGAGATCCCTGGTATGTTCTGCCCCATCTTAAACCCCCAGGTCTTACTAAACCTCAATTTAACCACTTTAACCCCTTTAAAGGGGTTGTAAAGCTTTGTGTTTTTTCACCTTAATGCATCCTATGACTGGGACTGACTGGGAGAGGAGAAAGAGAGAGAGATTGCTGTTCCTGATTACTAGGAACAGCAGATCTCTCTCTACTTCCCTGACAGAACAGGGATCTTTCTGTTTACATTGACAGATCCCCGTTCTGGCTCTCTGTGGAGCAATCATGGGTCGCCGGCGGACATCGTGGCCACTGGCCATGCGCTTCGGCTCTGGCGTCGCCCCCCTATAGCTCTTAAAGTGGTCGTCGTACACCTACGGCTGTTCGCACAGCTGCGCCAACATGCCGCCGTATAATGACAGCGGCTGGTCGGCATGCAGTTAAACTAGTGATCTACGTTCAAAACAGACTATAGCAAAAGCTTGGAAGAAGCAATTCATTACTTTCGAAAAAGCCTGTTGATGTGTCGTCAGGGTTTTATAAATGATTTTAGACACGCATAAGAAATTCCTTACGGTACGGTCTCCATGGATACACTACAACTGTCTTTCGATGTCCATAGCAAGTTATTCATCCCAGCAGGTGCAAAGCCTTAAAGATTGACCTTGGGTGTCTTTGATTACCTCCTTTTTTTTTTCTTTTGAACCATTTTACCTCCCTTTTCTGTCCTTCTCTGATATCTTCTCCCACCTCCTCACCATGGAGGTTCTTTCATAGTGATGAGCCGAACACCCCCGGGTTCGGTTCGCACCAGAACCCGCGAACGGACCGAAAGTTTGCATGAACATTAGAACCCTATTAAATACAATGGATGCGAACGTTCGGATTCTAAAGTGCTAATTATAACGACTATTATCCATGTTATTGTCCTAAACAGAGTTTGGGAACCCGGGTTCTGCACCAGGGGACATGTATCAATGCAAAAAGAAGTTTTAAAAACGGACGTTTTCCGGGAGCAGTCATTTTAGTGATGCATAAAGTGAAAAAAAAAGTCAAATATTCCTTTAAATATTATACCTGGGGGGTGTCTAAAGTATGCCTGTGAAGTGCCACATGTTTCCCGTGTTTAGAACTGTCCCTGCACAAAATTACATTTCCAAAAGAAAAAAAAGCCATTTAAAACTGCTTGCGGCTTTAATGTAATGTCTGGTCCCGGTAATATGGATGAAAATCTTTAAGAAAAATGGCATAGCTACCCCATCACAACCCCCCCACCCCCACCCCAGCCCATTACCAGCCCCTTTGGGTCTTGTATGGATATTAAGGGGAACCCCGCACACAAAATAAAAAAGGCCCTATATACTCTGAACAGCCGTATACAGGCGGTGCATACAAGACAGGGACTGTAGGTTTGTTCTTATGTAGAATCTGTTTGTAATTTTGAACAGCTACATTGTTTAAGTGTAGCTCCAGCCCAAATACCTATTTTTAAGCTTTTTGGAAAACATAGGGAAGGGTTATCACCCCTGTAACATTTGTTTTGCTGTCTGTGCCCCTGTTCAGAACATTTCACCTCACTTTGCGTCCCAATGACAACTGTTTTTGAAATGTGGTGTTTTTATTGAAACAAGGATTGGTGATAAAGCATCAGTACAGAGGAGACACCTTTCTCCCATATTAATTCTTACAGGAGAGAATTTTCCTTCCAAGGGGTAGATTTCCTCTCACTTTCTGTTGTCTTCTTCCGTTTGCAAGTAGTAGTCGTTTGTAAGTTGGATGTTTGAAAGTAGGGACCTGCCGTATATACTCTGCAGAAATTGGCCCCTTAGGTGTTGGTGTTCACACAACACTGTAAGCACTCACAGTTACTCTTGGTGGGTGCTGGAACGCCCTGCTGTCAACTATTATATCAGGAATTTTAATTACATATAATTGTTGAACAGTGGTAGTAAAAATTGGGCCTTTGATGGTGGTGCTGGTGCCACAACACTGTAAGCCCTGACAGTTACTCTTGGTGGGTGCAGCAATGGGCCCTGCTGTGAATTATTAGATCAAGAATTGTAATTACATGCCCCTTTTGAACAGGGGCTGAAAAATTGGGCCTTTCGTGGTGGTGGTGGTGGTGGCGTTGCCACAACACTGTAAGCCCTCAGAGTTACTCTTGGTGGGTGCAGCAATGGGCCCTGCTGTGAATTATTAGATCAAGAATTGTAATTACATGCCCCTTTTGAACAGGGGCTGAAAAATTGGGCCTTTCGTGGTGGTGGTGGTGGCGTTGCCACAACACTGTAAGCCCTCAGAGTTACTCTTGGTGGGTGCAGCAATGGGCCCTGCTGTGAATTATTAGATCAAGAATTGTAATTACATGCCCCTTTTGAACAGGGGCTGAAAAATTGGGCCTTTCGTGGTGGTGGTGGTGGTGGTGGTGTTGCCACAACACTGTAAGCCCTCAGAGTTACTCTTGGTGGGTGCAGCAATGGGCCCTGCTGTGAATTATTAGATCAAGAATTGTAATTACATGCCCCTTTTGAACAGGGGCTGAAAAATTGGGCCTTTCGTGGTGGTGGTGGTGGTGGCGTTGCCACAACACTGTAAGCCCTCAGAGTTACTCTTGGTGGGTGCAGCAATGGGCCCTGCTGTGAATTATTAGATCAAGAATTGTAATTGCATGCCCCTGTTGAACAGGGGCTGAAAATTGGGCCTTTCGTGGTGGTGGTGGTGGTGGTGGTGTTGCCACAACACTGTAAGCCCTCAGAGTTACTCTTGGTGGGTGCAGCAATGGGCCCTGCTGTGAATTATTAGATCAAGAATTGTAATTACATGCCCCTTTTGAACAGGGGCTGAAAAATTGGGCCTTTCGTGGTGGTGGTGGTGGTGGCGTTGCCACAACACTGTAAGCCCTCAGAGTTACTCTTGGTGGGTGCAGCAATGGGCCCTGCTGTGAATTATTAGATCAAGAATTGTAATTGCATGCCCCTGTTGAACAGGGGCTGAAAAATTGGGCCTTTCGTGGTGGTGGTGGTGGTGGTGGTGTTGCCACAACACTGTAAGCCCTCAGAGTTACTCTTGGTGGGTGCAGCAATGGGCCCTGCTGTGAATTATTAGATCAAGAATTGTAATTACATGCCCCTTTTGAACAGGGGCTGAAAAATTGGGCCTTTCGTGGTGGTGGTGGTGGTGGCGTTGCCACAACACTGTAAGCCCTCAGAGTTACTCTTGGTGGGTGCAGCAATGGGCCCTGCTGTGAATTATTAGATCAAGAATTGTAATTGCATGCCCCTGTTGAATAGGGGCTGAAAAATTGGGCCTTTCGTGGTGGTGGTGGTGGTGGTGTTGCCACAACACTGTAAGCCCTCAGAGTTACTCTTGGTGGGTGCAGCAATGGGCCCTGCTGTGAATTATTAGATCAAGAATTGTAATTACATGCCCCTTTTGAACAGGGGCTGAAAAATTGGGCCTTTCATGGTGGTGGTGGTGGTGGCGTTGCCACAACACTGTAAGCCCTCAGAGTTACTCTTGGTGGGTGCAGCAATGGGCCCTGCTGTGAATTATTAGATCAAGAATTGTAATTGCATGCCCCTGTTGAACAGGGGCTGAAAAATTGGGCCTTAGGCACTGGTGGCACAACACTACAACCCCTCACAGATACTGTACTTGGAGCACAGCAATGAGCCCTGTTGCAAAGTATTGCTTCAAAAATTGTAATGACACGCCCCTGTTAAACAGGGGCTGAAAAATTGGGCCTTAGGCACTGGTGCCACAACACTCCAACCCCTCACAGATACTGTACTTGGAGCACAGCAATGAGCCCTATGGCAAATTATTGCTAAAAAAATTGTAATTACACGCCCCTGTAAAACAGGGGCTGAAAAATTGGGCCTTAGCCACTGGTGGCGGCACCCATAAACAAAAATGATCTTCCAAGCTATCATCATCAATCGTATCATTGAGGACTCGGAGGAGGAGGATAGCCAGTCAACATAACAGCACAGGCACTCAGCATCAGCATCAGTCTTGAAGGGATGTGACATGTTAAAATCAATTAGTCTGTTATATCAGCATCAGGTGTGTGGTAGCTGGTGGTGATCCAAGACTGGTTCATCTTGATGAAAGTCAGTCGATCAACCGAGTCGGTGGACAGGCGCACCCTGTGATCCGTGACAAATCCTCCAGCAGCACTGAATGTGCGTTCCGAAAGAACGCTGGATGCAGGACAGGCCAGTAGCTCAATTGCATACTGTGCAAGCTCTGGCCAGTGATCCATCCTCAAGACCCAGTAAGCCAGAGGATTTTCGGTGGGGAAGGTGTCCAAGTCTGACCTTGCCCCTAGATATTCCTGCACCATGTTTATCAGACGCTGGCGATGGTTGCTGGAACCGATCATACTTTGGGGCTGCGGACTAAAGAATTGTCTGAACGCATCGGTCAGACGGCCACCTTCCCCACGGCTCCTTCTTTGACTGGCCGAAGCCTCAGCAACTCGTTGTCCAGGACCAGGAGTTTGTAACCTCCCAGTCTCTGGGAACGCGTTGCACAGACCTTTCTGCAAGGCCTCCCGGAGTTGTCTCATCCTCTGCTCCCTCTGCGACGGTAACATAAGGTCCGCAACCTTACCCTTGTACCGTGGATCAAGGAGAGTGGCCAGCCAGTAATGGTCCCTCTCCTTGATCCGAAGAATACGAGGATCCTTCCGCAGACTTTGCAGGATCAGGGAGGCCATGCAGCGTAGGTTTGCTGAGGCATTCGCTCCGGAGTCCTCTGGGTCACTAAGGACGACATGATCCGCAGCCACCTCCTCCCAGCCACGTACAAGTCCACTGGTTTCTTGGGACTGTAAATCATCCCTAAAAGACTGCTGCTGATGATGCTGAGTGCCAGCCTCCACCTCCATGCTGACACAATCCTCCTCCTCCTCCTCCTCCTCCTCCTCTTCCTGTGCGATGGGTGGGACAGAAGGAACACTGTCTGGGTAAAGGGGGCCTTGAGAGGCAAGGAAGTCCTCCTCTTCCTGCCTCTGTTCTGCCTCAAGTGCCCTGTCCATTATTCCACGCAGCGTGTGCTCCAACAGGTGGACAAGAGGTACAGTGTCACTGATGCATGCACTGTCACTGCTCACCATCCTCGTGGCCTCCTCAAATGGTGCCAGGACAGTGCATGCATCCCTGATCATGCCCCACTGGCGTGGAGAAAAAAAACCAAGCTCCCCTGACCCTGTCCTGGTGCCGTAGTCGCACAGGTACTCATTGATGGCCCTCTGCTGCGTGTGCAGCCACTGCAGCATGGCCAACGTTGAGTTCCACCTGGTGGGCATGTCACATATAAGGCGGTTCTTGGGCAGGTTCAACTCCTTTTGCAGCTCAGCCAGGCGAGCACTGGCATTATAAGATCTGCGGTATTGCACACAGACTTTCCTGGCCTGCCTCAGGACATCCTGTAAGCCCGGGTACCTGCCCAAGAACCGCTGCACCACCAGGTTAAGGACGTGAGCCACACAGGGCACATGGGTCAGTTGTCCCTGTCGGAGGGCGGAGAGGAGGTTGGTGCCATTGTCGCAAACCACCATTCCTGGCTTAAGCTGGCGTGGCGTCAACCACCTCTCGGCCTGGCCCTGTAGAGCAGACAGGACCTCTGCCCCAGTGTGGCTTCTGTCCCCCAAACACACCAGCACAAGCACGGCATGGCATCTTTTTGCCTGCGTACTTGCGTAGCCCCTTGAACGCCTACGGAGCACCGCTGGTTCCGAGGACAAACCACAGGAAGAGGCCATGGAGGAAGAAGAAGAGGAGGGGGTGGAGGAGAGAGGTGTGTCACAACCAGTAGTAGCATTTTGGAGGCGTGGCGGTGGAACAACCTCCAACACTACTGCACCTTGTCCTGCATCCTCCCCAGCTGCCAAAAGAGTGACCCAATGGGCCGTGAAAGAAAGGTAACGTCCCTGTCCATGCCTGCTGGACCATGAGTCAGCGGTAATATGCACCTTACCGCTGACCGCCCTGTCCAGCGATGCCAAGACATTGCCTTCCACATGCCGGTAGAGAGCCGGAATAGCCTTCCGTGAGAAAAAGTGGCGTTTGGGAACCTGCCACTGAGGAACCGCACATTGCACAAACTCACGGAAGGGGGCCGAGTCTACCAACTGAAAAGGCAGCAGTTGAAGCGCTAGCAATTTAGCCAAGCTAGCATTCAACCGCTGGGCATGTGGATGGCTGGGAGTGAACTTCTTTCGACGGTCCAGCAGCTGGGGCAGGGAAATTTGCCTGCTAGAATCGGACGTTGGTGTACTGCTAGCAGAGTGGCCGCAAGTACTTGGCTGTGACACACCTAATTCTACATCTTCATTCCTCTCAGTGCATGTTTCAGAGAGGACTGAAATTATAGTGGGGTTGGAGATCCCAGCTGATGCGGTGCAAGGAGAGGTCCGCTTTGTTCTTTGGTGTGGGTCTTTGAGGTAGGCTTGCCAACGAGCTGCATGGCAGGTCAACATATGTCTGGTCAGGCATGTGGTACCCAAGCGGCTGATGTTTTGGCCACGCGATATACGCTTGAGACATATGTTGCAAACAGCAGCGGTGCGATCTGATGCACTAGCCTCAAAAAAGGCCCACACCAAAGAACTTTTTGAATGACGGGCAGAGGCAGCGCCCTGCACAGGCGGAGCTCTGCGGTGTGATTCCGTCGGTGTACTGCCCTTACGCTGGCCACCAAAGGGCATCCTGCCTCGTTGGAGATGTGCCTCCTCCTCCTCCTCCTCTCTCCTATTAGGCACCCACGTGGAGTCAGTGACCTCATCATCCCCTCCCTCCTCATCACTGGAGCCAATCTGGCAGTATGCTGCAGCTGCTGGAACATGACTGCCAGATTGGTGTCCTTCTTGAGCATCCCCTCTGTCTGCTCTCACGCTACTGCCTTCCTGTAGCTGGGTTTCATCATCAGACCCTTCGAAACGCTGGGCATCCTCCTGGAGCATGTACCCAACACTGTGCTCAAACAGTTCGGGGGACTCCTCAGGAGGAGGACATGGTGGGTCTAGGGAAGGAGTGACTGATGATGAGTCTGACATTGATACCAGGGAAGAGGACGCTTTGGCAGCTGCTTTTCCAGTACCCTGAGCCTGGGTGAGAGAGGATGAGGAGGAGGAGGAGGGCTTGGTCATCCACTCTACCAAGTCTTCGGCATGATGTGGCTCAACATGTCCAGCTGCCGAAAAGAAGGACAAGCGTGTCCCATGGCCATGTGCTGATGACAATGCACCGCGTCCACGACCAGCACTGTTGCCCCCAGACACAGAGCCTGCTTGCCCTCTTTTATTGCCTCCTGACTGTCTGCCTCTCCTTGTTTGCCTTCCAGACATTCTAATAGATGGCCTGCAGGGAGATGGGAAAAAAGCAATAAGGGCTACCTTCAGGTGTCCTTCTCTGTCCCTTTACTTAAGGATTTCTAAATATGGTTGAGGATGATTGCTTTTGCACAGAATAGCACAACGACAATTTCCCTGACTGTCCAAAAAAACAAGGATTTCAAAGATGGTTGATGAGGAATGCTTTAGCACACTATAGCACAAGGAGAATTTCCCTCACTGTCCTTCCCTGTCCCTAGAAACAAGGATTATCACAGTGAAAGAAACTGACACTCTTCCTACCTATAGTTTTCTGTCCCTAGAAAAAATGTTTTTTTAAAGCACACTATAGCACAAGGAGAATTCCCTCACTGTCCTTCCCTGTCCCTAGAAACAAGGATTTGCACAGTAAAAGACACTGACACTCTCCCTACCTATAGTTTTCTGTCCCTAGAAAAAATGTTTTTTTAAAGCACACTATAGCACAAGGAGAATTTCCCTCACTTTCCTTCTTTGTCCCTAGAAACAAGGATTATCACAGTGAAAGAAACTGACACTCTTCCTACCTATAGTTTTCTGTCCCTAGAAAAAATGTTTTTTTAAAGCACACTATAGCACAAGGAGAATTCCCTCACTGTCCTTTCCTGTCCCTAGAAACAAGGATTCGCACAGTAAAACACACTGACACTCTCCCTACCTATAGTTTTCTGTCCCTAGAAAAAATGTTTTTTTAAAGCACACTATAGCACAAGGAGAATTTCCCTCACTTTCCTTCTTTGTCCCTAGAAACAAGGATTATCACAGTGAAAGAAACTGACACTCTTTCTACCTATAGTTTTCTGTCCCTAGAAAAAATGTTTTTTTAAAGCACACTATAGCACAAGGAGAATTCCCTCACTGTCCTTTCCTGTCCCTAGAAACAAGGATTCGCACAGTAAAACACACTGACACTCTCCCTACCTATAGTTTTCTGTCCCTAGAAAAAATGTTTTTTTTAAAGCACACTATAGCACAAGGAGAATTTCCCTCACTTTCCTTCTTTGTCCCTAGAAACAAGGATTATCACAGTGAAAGAAACTGACACTCTTCCTACCTATAGTTTTCTGTCCCTTGAAAAAATGTTTTTTTAAAGCACACTATAGCACAAGGAGAATTTCCCTCACTGTCCTTCCCTGTCCCTAGAAACAAGGATTCGCACAGTAAAACACACTGACACTCTCCCTACCTATAGTTTTCTGTCCCTAGAAAAATTTTTTTTTAAAGCACACTATAGCACAAGGAGAATTTCCCTCACTTTCCTTCTTTGTCCCTAGAAACAAGGATTATCACAGTGAAAGAAACTGACACTCTTCCTACCTATAGTTTTCTGTCCCTAGAAAAAATGTTTTTTTAAAGCACACTATAGCACAAGGAGAATTCCCTCACTGTCCTTTCCTGTCCCTAGAAACAAGGATTCGCACAGTAAAACACACTGACACTCTCCCTACCTATAGTTTTCTGTCCCTAGAAAAAATGTTTTTTTAAAGCACACTATAGCACAAGGAGAATTTCCCTCACTTTCCTTCTTTGTCCCTAGAAACAAGGATTATCACAGTGAAAGAAAATGACACTCTTCCTACCTATAGTTTTCTGTCCCTTGAAAAAATGTTTTTTTAAAGCACACTATAGCACAAGGAGAATTCCCTCACTGTCCTTCCCTGTCCCTAGAAACAAGGATTCGCACAGTAAAACACACTGACACTCTCCCTACCTATAGTTTTCTGTCCCTAGAAAAAATGTTTTTTTAAAGCACACTATAGCACAAGGAGAATTTCCCTCACTTTCCTTCTTTGTCCCTAGAAACAAGGATTATCACAGTGAAAGAAACGGACACTCTTCCTACCTATAGTTTTCTGTCCCTAGAAAAAATGTTTTTTTAAAGCACACTATAGCACAAGGAGAATTCCCTCACTGTCCTTTCCTGTCCCTAGAAACAAGGATTCGCACAGTAAAACACACTGACACTCTCCCTACCTATAGTTTTCTGTCCCTAGAAAAAATGTTTTTTTAAAGCACACTATAGCACAAGTAGAATTTCCCTCACTTTCCTTCTTTGTCCCTAGAAACAAGGATTATCACAGTGAAAGAAACTGACACTCTTCCTACCTATAGTTTTCTGTCCCTTGAAAAAATGTTTTTTTAAAGCACACTATAGCACAAGGAGAATTCCCTCACTGTCCTTCCCTGTCCCTAGAAACAAGGATTCGCACAGTAAAACACACTGACACTCTCCCTACCTATAGTTTTCTGTCCCTAGAAAAAATGTTTTTTTAAAGCACACTATAGCACAAGGAGAATTTCCCTCACTTTCCTTCTTTGTCCCTAGAAACAAGGATTATCACAGTGAAAGAAACTGACACTCTTCCTACCTATAGTTTTCTGTCCCTAGAAAAAATGTTTTTTTAAAGCACACTATAGCACAAGGAGAATTCCCTCACTGTCCTTTCCTGTCCCTAGAAACAAGGATTCGCACAGTAAAACACACTGACACTCTCCCTACCTATAGTTTTCTGTCCCTAGAAAAAATGTTTTTTTAAAGCACACTATAGCACAAGGAGAATTTCCCTCACTTTCCTTCTTTGTCCCTAGAAACAAGGATTATCACAGTGAAAGAAACTGACACTCTTCCTACCTATAGTTTTCTGTCCCTTGAAAAAATGTTTTTTTAAAGCACACTATAGCACAAGGAGAATTCCCTCACTGTCCTTCCCTGTCCCTAGAAACAAGGATTTGCACAGTAAAAGACACTGACACTCTCCCTACCTATAGTTTTCTGTCCCTAGAAAAAATGTTTTTTTAAAGCACACTATAGCACAAGGAGAATTTCCCTCACTTTCCTTCTTTGTCCCTAGAAACAAGGATTATCACAGTGAAAGAAACTGACACTCTTCCTACCTATAGTTTTCTGTCCCTAGAAAAAATGTTTTTTTAAAGCACACTATAGCACAAGGAGAATTCCCTCACTGTCCTTCCCTGTCCCTAGAAACAAGGATTCGCACAGTAAAACACAATGACACTCTCCCTACCTATAGTTTTCTGTCCCTAGAAAAAATGTTTTTTTAAAGCACACTATAGCACAAGGAGAATTCCCTCACTGTCCTTCCCTGTCCCTAGAAACAAGGATTCGCACAGTAAAACACACTGACACTCTCCCTACCTATAGTTTTCTGTCCCTAGAAAAATTGTTTTTTTAAAGCACACTATAGCACAAGGAGAATTTCCCTCACTTTCCTTCTTTGTCCCTAGAAACAAGGATTATCACAGTGAAAGAAACTGACACTCTTCCTACCTATAGTTTTCTGTCCCTAGAAAAAATGTTTTTTTAAAGCACACTATAGCACAAGGAGAATTCCCTCACTGTCCTTCCCTGTCCCTAGAAACAAGGATTCGCACAGTAAAACACACTGACACTCTCCCTACCTATAGTTTTCTGTCCCTAGAAAAAATGTTTTTTTAAAGCACACTATAGCACAAGGAGAATTCCCTCACTGTCCTTCCCTGTCCCTAGAAACAAGGATTCGCACAGTAAAACACACTGACACTCTCCCTACCTATAGTTTTCTGTCCCTAGAAAAAATGTTTTTTTAAAGCACACTATAGCACAAGGAGAATTCCCTCACTGTCCTTCCCTGTCCCAAGAAACAAGGATTCGCACAGTAAAACACACTGACACTCTCCCTACCTATCCTTCTCTTTCCCTAAACTAAAGGAATCCAGGTTAAGCAAGAAAAAAATAAATGTCACTGTCCCTGCCTATGCTTCTCTTTCCCTGCTCCGGAACACACTACACTAGGCCGCCGTGCTGGCGGCCTTTTATAGTGTGGGGCGTGTACTAAACACCCTCAGCAATAATTGGCCACAGGCATCCTGCCTGTGGCCAATCATTGCTCTCCTCGCTGCCGGCGCTGTGATTGGCCAAGCATGCGGGGTCACAGTGCATGCTTGGCCAATCACAGCGCCTGGATGACACTGCGATGGCGTAGTGCATTGTGGGCCGTTCGCGTCACTCGAATTTGGCGCGAACGGCCCAAATCGTTCGATCTTCGTCGAACGATCGAACAGCCGATGTTCGAGTCGAACGTATGTTCGACTCGAACACGAAGCTCATCCCTAATCAGGAATTGTAATAACATATAATTGTTGAACAGTGGTAGTAAAAATTGGGCCTTGGATGGTGGTGCTGGTGCCACAACACTGTAAGGCCTGACAGTTACTCTTGGTGGGCGCAGCAATGGGCCCTGCTGTGAATTATTAGATCAATAATTATAATTGCATGCCCCTGTTGAACAGGGGCTGAAAAATTGGGCCTTTGGTGGTGGTGGTGGTGGTGGTGGTGGTGTTGACACAACACTGTAAGGCCTGACAGTTACTCTTGGTGGGCGCAGCAATGGGCCCTGCTGTGAATTATTAGATCAATAATTATAATTGCATGCCCCTGTTGAACAGGGGCTGAAAAATTGGTCCTTAGCCATTGGTGGCACAACACTGCAACCCCTCACAGATACTGTACTTGGAGCACAGCAATGAGCCCTGTTGCAAAGTATTGCATCAAAAATTGTAATTACACGCCCCTGTTAAACAGGGGCTGAAAAATTGGGCCTTAGCCACTGGTGGCACAACACTGCAACCCCTCACAGATACTGTACTTGGAGCACAGCAATGAGCCCTGTTGCAAAGTATTGCATCAAAAATTGTAATTACACGCCCCTGTTAAACAGGGGCTGAAAAATTGGGCCTTAGCCACTGGTGGCACAACACTGCAACCCCTCACAGATACTGTACTTGGAGCACAGCAATGAGCCCTGTTGCAAAGTATTGCATCAAAAATTGTAATTACATGCCCCTGTTAAACAGGGGCTGAAAAATTGGGCCTTAGCCACTGGTGGCACAACACTGCAACCCCTCACAGATACTGTACTTGGAGCACAGCAATGAGCCCTGTTGCAAAGTATTGCATCAAAAATTGTAATTACACGCCCCTGGTAAACAGGGGCTGAAAAATTGGGCCTTAGCCACTGGTGGCGGCACCCATAAACCAAAATGATCTTCCAAGCTATCATCATTAATCGGATCATTGAGGAGGAGGAGGAGGATAGCCAGTCAACATAACAGCACAGGCACTCAGCATCAGCATCAGTCTTGAAGGGATGTGACATTTTAAAATCAATTAGTTTGTTATATCAGCATCAGGTGTGTGGTAGCTGGTGGTGATCCAAGACTGGTTCATCTTGATGAAAGTCAGTCGATCAACCGAGTCGGTGGACAGGCGCACCCTGTGATCCGTGACAAATCCTCCAGCAGCACTGAATGTGCGTTCTGAAAGAACGCTGGATGCAGGACAGGCCAGTAGCTCAATTGCATACTGTGCAAGCTCTGGCCAGTGATCCATCCTCAAGACCCAGTAAGCCAGAGGATTTTCGGTGGGGAAGGTGTCCAAGTCTGACCTTGCCCCTAGGTATTCCTGCACCATGTATATCAGATGCTGGCGATGGTTGCTGGAACCGATCATACTTTGGGGCTGCGGACTAAAGAATTGTCTGAACGCATCAGTCAGACGGCCACCTTCCCCACCGCTCCTTCTTTGACTGCCCGAAGCCTCAGCAACTCGTTGTCCAGGACCAGGAGTTTGTAACCTCCCAGTCTCTGGGAACGCATTGCACAGACCTTTCTGCAAGGCCTCCCGGAGTTGTCTCATCCTCTGCTCCCTCTGCGACGGTAACATAAGGTCCGCAACCTTACCCTTGTACCGTGGATCAAGGAGAGTGGCCAGCCAGTAATGGTCCCTCTCCTTGATCCGAAGAATACGAGGATCCTTCCGCAGACTTTGCAGGATCAGGGAGGCCATGCAGCGTAGGTTAGCTGAGGCATTCAGTCCGGAGTCCTCTGGGTCACTAAGGACGACATGATCCGCAGCCACCTCCTCCCAGCCACGTACAAGTCCACTGGTTTCTTGGGACTGTAAATCATCCCTAAAAGACTGCTGCTGATGATGCTGAGTGCCAGCCTCCACCTCCATGCAGACACAATCCTCCTCCTCCTCCTCCTCCTCTTCCTGTGCGATGGGTGGGACAGAAGGAACACTGTCTGGGTAAAGGGGACCTTGAGAGGCAAGGAAGTCCTCCTCTTCCTGCCTCTGTTCTGCCTCAAGTGCCCTGTCCATTATTCCACGCAGCGTGTGCTCCAACAGGTGGACAAGAGGTACAGTGTCACTGATGCATGCACTGTCACTGCTCACCATCCTCGTGGCCTCCTCAAATGGTGCCAGGACAGTGCATGCATCCCTGATCATGCCCCACTGGCGTGGTGAAAAAAACCTGAGCTCCCCTGACCCTGTCCTGGTGCCGTAGTCGCACAGGTACTCATTGATGGCCCTCTGCTGCGTGTGCAGCCGCTGCAGCATGGCCAACGTTGAGTTCCACCTGGTGGGCATGTCACATATAAGGCGGTTCTTGGGCAGGTTCAACTCCTTTTGCAGCTCAGCCAGGCGAGCACTGGCATTATAAGATCTGCAGTGTCACTGATGCACACAGACTTTCCTGCCCTGCCTCAGGACATCCTGTAAGCCCAGGTACCTGCCCAAGAACCGCTGCACCACCAGGTTAAGGACGTGAGCCATACAGGGCACATGGGTCAGTTGTCCCTGTCGGAGGGCGGAGAGGAGGTTGGTGCCATTGTCGCAAACCACCATTCCTGGCTTAAGCTGGCGTGGCGTCAACCACCTCTCGGCCTGCCCCTGCAGAGCAGACAGGACCTCTGCCCCAGTGTGGCTCCTGTCCCCCAAACACACCAGCGCAAGCACGGCATGGCATCTTTTTGCCTGCGTACTTGCGTAGCCCCTTGAACGCCTACGGAGCACCGCTGGTTCCGAGGACAAACCACAGGAAGAGGCCATGGAGGAAGAAGAAGAGGAGGGGGTGGAGGAGAGAGGTGTGTCACAACCAGTAGTAGCATTTTGGAGGCGTGGCGGTGGAACAACCTCCAACACTACTGCACCTTGTCCTGCATCCTTCCCAGCTGCCAAAAGAGTGACCCAATGGGCCGTGAAAGAAAGGTAACGTCCCTGTCCATGCCTGCTGGACCATGAGTCAGCGGTAATATGCACCTTACCGCTGACCGCCCTGTCCAGCGAGGCCAAGACATTGCCTTCCACATGCCTGTAGAGAGCCGGAATCGCCTTCCGTGAGAAAAAGTGGCGTTTGGGAACCTGCCACTGAGGAACCGCACATTGCACAAACTCACGGAAGGGGGCCGAGTCTACCAACTGAAAAGGCAGCAGTTGAAGCGCTAGCAATTTAGCCAAGCTAGCATTCAACCGCTGGGCATGTGGATGGCTGGGAGTGAACTTCTTTCGACGGTCCAGCAGCTGGGGCAGGGAAATTTGCCTGCTAGAATCGGACGTCGGTGTACTGCTAGCAGAGTGGCCACAAGTACTTGGCTGTGACACAACTAATTCTACACCTTCATTCCTCTCAGTGCAGGTTTCAGAGAGGACTGATGGTATAGTGGGGTTGGAGATCCCAGCTGATGCGGTGCAAGGAGAGGTCCGCTTTGTTCTTTGGTGTGGGTCTTTAAGGTAGGCTTGCCAACGAGCTGCATGGCAGGTCAACATATGTCTGATCAAGCATGTGGTGCCCAAGCGGCTGATGTTTTGGCCACGCGATATACGCTTGAGACATATGTTGCAAACAGCAGCTGTGCGATCTGATGCACTCGCCTCAAAAAAGGCCCACACCAAAGAACTTTTTGAATGACGGGCAGAGGCAGCGCCCTGCACAGGCGGAGCTCTGCGGTGTGATTCCGTCGGTGTGCTGCCCATACGCTGGCCACCCAAGGGCATCCTGCCTCGTTGGAGATGTGCCTCCTCCTCATCCTCCTCCTCCTCCTCTCTCCTATTAGGCACCCACGTGGAGTCAGTGACCTCATCATCCCCTCCCTCCTCATCACTGGAGCCAATCTGGCAGTATGCTGCAGCTGCTGGAGCATGACTGCCAGATTGGTGTCCTTCTTGAGCATCCCCTCTCTCTGCTCTCACGCTGCTGCCTTCCTCTAGCTGGGTATCATCATCAGATCCTTCGAAACGCTGGGCATCCTCCTGGAGCATGTACCCAACACTGTGCTCAAACAGTTCGGGGGACTCCTCAGGAGGAGGACATGGTGGGTCTGGGGAAGGAGTGACTAATGATGACATTGATACCAGAGAAGAGGACGCTTTGGCAGCTGCTTTGCCAGTACCCTGAGCCTGGGTGAGAGAGGATGAGGAGGATGAGGTGGGCTTGGTCATCCACTCTACCAAGTCTTCGGCATGATGTGGCTCAACATGTCCAGCTGCCGAAAAGAAGGACAAGCGTGTCCCATGGCCACGTGCTGATGACAATGCACCGCGTCCACGACCAGCACTGTTGCCCCCAGACACAGAGCCTGCTTGCCCTCTTTTTTTGCCTCCTGACTGTCTGCCTCTCCTTGTTTGCCTTGCAGACATTTTAATGGATGGCCTGCAGGGAGATGGGAAAAACAGCAATAAGGGCTACCTTCAGGTGTATACTGTGCAGGAGGCTTAGCAACAAAGACACTGACACTGTCCCCTGCCTATCCTTCTCTGTCCCTAAACACAAGGATTTGCAATATGCTTCAGCAAGATTGGTTTAGCACAGAATAGCACACTGATAGTTTCCCTCACTGTCCTTCTCTGTCCCTACAAACAAGATTTAGCACAGAATAGCACACTGATAGTTTCCACGAGTGTCCTTCTCTGTCCCTAAACTCAAGGATTTCAAATATGGTTCAGCAAGATTGGTTTAGAACAGAATAGCACACTGACAGTTTCCCCGAGTGTCTTTCTCTGTCCCTAAACTCAAGGATTTCAAATATGGTTCAGCAAGATTGGTTTAGGACAGAATAGCACACTGACACTTTCCCTCACTGTCCTTCTCTGTCCCTACAAACAAGATTGAGCACAGAATAGCACACTGATAGTTTCCACGAGTGTCCTTCTCTGTCCCTAAACTCAAGGATTTCAAATATGGTTCAGCAAGATTGGTTTAGGACAGAATAGCACACTGACACTTTCCCTCACTGTCCTTCTCTGTCCCTACAAACAAGATTTAGCACAGAATAGCACACTGATAGTTTCCCCGAGTGTCCTTCTCTGTCCCTAAACTCAAGGATTTCAAATATGGTTCAGCAAGATTGGTTTAGAACAGAATAGCACACTGACAGTTTCCCTCACTGTCCTTCTCTGTCCCTACAAACAAGATTTAGCACAGAATAGCACACTGATAGTTTCCACGAGTGTCCTTCTCTGTCCCTAAACTCAAGGATTTCAAATATGGTTCAGCAAGATTGGTTTAGGACAGAATAGCACACTGACACTTTCCCTCACTGTCCTTCTCTGTCCCTACAAACAAGATTTAGCACAGAATAGCACACTGATAGTTTCCCCGAGTGTCCTTCTCTGTCCCTAAACTCAAGGATTTCAAATATGGTTCAGCAAGATTGGTTTAGAACAGAATAGCACACTGACAGTTTCCCTCACTGTCCTTCTCTGTCCCTACAAACAAGATTTAGCACAGAATAGCACACTGATAGTTTCCACGAGTGTCCTTCTCTGTCCCTAAACTCAAGGATTTCAAATATGGTTCAGCAAGATTGGTTTAGAACAGAATAGCACACTGACAGTTTCCCCGAGTGTCCTTCTCTGTCCCTAAACTCAAGGATTTCAAATATGGTTCAGCAAGATTGGTTTAGGACAGAATAGCACACTGACACTTTCCCTCACTGTCCTTCTCTGTCTCTACAAACAAAATGTAGCACAGCATAGCACACTGATAGTTTCCCCGAGTGTCCTTCTCTGTCCCTAAACTCAAGGATTTCAAATATGGTTCAGCAAGATTGGTTTAGGACAGAATAGCACACTGACACTTTCCCTCACTGTCCTTCTCTGTCCCTACAAACAAGATTTAGCACAGAATAGCACACTGATAGTTTCCCCGAGTGTCCTTCTCTGTCCCTAAACTCAAGGATTTCAAATATGGTTCAGCAAGATTGGTTTAGGACAGAATAGCACACTGACACTTTCCCTCACTGTCCTTCTCTGTCCCTACAAACAAGATTTAGCACAGAATAGCACACTGATAGTTTCCACGAGTGTCCTTCTCTGTCCCTAAACTCAAGGATTTCAAATATGGTTCAGCAAGATTGGTTTAGATTGGTTTATTGTTTTAGAACAGAATAGCACACTGACACTTTCCCTCACTGTACCTCTCTGTACCTCACTGTACCTCTCTGTACAAACAAGGATTAGCACAGAATAGCACACTGTCACTGACACTCTCCCTACCTATCCTTCTCTGTCCCTAAACACAAGGAATCCAGGATTAGTAAAGGAAAAAATGACACTGTCCCTGCCTATGCTTCTCTTTCCCTGCTCCGGAACACACTACACAAGGCCGCCGTGCTGGCAGCCTTTTATAGTGTGGGGCGTGTACTAAACCCCCTCAGCAATAATTGGCCACAGGCATCCTGCCTGTGGCCAATCATTGCTCTCCTCGCTGCCGGCGCTGTGATTGGCCAAGCATGCGGGGTCACAGTGCATGCTTGGCCAATCACAGCGCCTGGATGACACTGCGATGGCGTAGTGCATTGTGGGCCGTTCGCGTCACTCAAATTTGGCGCGGACGGCCCAAATCGTTCGATCTTCATCGAACGATCGAACAGCCGATGTTCGAGTCGAACGTATGTTCGACTCCAACACGAAGCTTATCCCTATTCTTTCACTTCTCTCTCTTCTTTGAAGCAGGTTAAACTTTGTCACCAGATTTAGTAACACATTTCAAGATATCACAGCCTGCCCCTAGCATACACCCCTTCCTAATCACTGCCTGCCACTGGCTCCTGCTGCTGTCAATCAAATCCTGTGATGAGGGGGTGGGGCTGAACCACGCTGTCTGTGTCAGAAAGTACCCGTCTGCCACAGTGCTACTCAGCACTCTCTCATCTCTCCCCGGTCTCTCTCCACAGGCTGCTGTGCTCTCTGGTGTTTCCCCATAAGCTCTAGCATATCCCTCCTGTCTGCTCCTCAGACTACATAAAGTATAGCAGCCTACTGGGGTGAGGAGTGAGAGAGATAGTGCTGAGGTGGCACTGTGGCAGACAGGTCCCTGCTAGCTGGGTTAGAAACCCTGACTGCAGAACTGTGAGCTTTTACAAAGGGGAGTTCCCAGGAAGTTATGAGTCACACATAACAGCCACCAAGACAAAGACACGGGACTCAGGAGGTGACGCATTTCACACTGTCAATAGTGCTTCTTCGAAGTGTGAAACGCGTCACCTCCTAGGTCCCGTGTCTTTGTCTTAGTGGCTGTTATGTATGACTCATATTGGATCAATAAAATCACGTTGGATCATTTTCGTTGGTGTGCAGCCTTTCCTTCTTTTCCAATTGTCTTCAGTGGCAAGCCATGGCAAACACCCAGCACATCCGGATTGCACTGATTTGCTCACCTGAAGCAGCGCTCTTTCTTTTTGAACTTCCCAGGAAGTTATGACAGAATTGAACCACATGGCCTTACATGCCAAATTTGATGTATTTTATCCAGACCAGATGGTTGCAGGCTTGGGGGGCGAACATCCAATTGGATAGCCTAGTTTCCTTTTGAGTGGAAGTGGAAGTGGGTACCTGCTAAAACTAGGTACCAGCCCCCCCCCAAAAAAAAGCAGAAGAAGAGCAGAAGAAGATGCATTAAGTAAACCGTGGGTGTGCCTTAGCACAAACTGGGAGTCATGAAGATAATATACCGGGAAGTCATCAACTTAAAGGGGATGTAAGCCCTCAAGGTTTTTCACCTTAATGCATTCTATGCATTAAGGTGAAAAATCTTCTGTAGTGCAGCAGCCCCCCCAGAGCCCCCCTTTTACTTACCTGAACCCGATCGTTGCAGCGACGGGGATGAGCACAGCAACTCCAGCCAGTGTCTCGGGTCCTCAATGGAAAGTTTGAAAGCAGCGGGAGCCATTGGCTCTCGCTGCTGTCAATCAAATCTAGTGACAAGGGAGCAGGGGGCGGGGCCGAGTCTTGCTGTCTGTGTCATTGGACGCAGCAGCAGGACTCGGAAGCGCGCCCGCACGAGTGTCCCCTTGGAAAGCGGCTCTCTTTGGGGGCACTCAAGAAGAGGAGGAGCCAGAAGCTCCTCTTAGGGACCCCAGAAGAGGTGGATCGGGCCGCTCTGTGCAAAACCCTTACACAGAAGAGGTACCGTATATACTTAAGTATAATCCGAGTTTTTCAGAACATTTCTTTGTGCTCAAAATGCCCCTCTCGCCTTATACTCGAGTCTGTGTCCAACTTCATTTTTGTGCGCCTGATCCCGTACAGCCATAGGTTCTGCTCCTGGACACCAAACTTGGCACACATGTAGCCACACTCTTCCTCTACAAGTGTGCAAAGTTTGTTGTCCGGGGAACCTACAGACAGGGAGTACCGATTTTTCAAACCCGGGCACCCCTTCCATAGACTCCCATGTTAAACGGTCATTTCTCCAGTGATTTTGGGGACCCGGTACCGGCCAGACCTAGGTCCCCTGGACCCAAAACTTGGCACACATATAGCCCCACTCTTCATCTACGAGTGTGCAAAGCTTGTTTTCCAGCGGACCTACAGCCGGAGAGCACCCATTTTTCGAAGCCGAGCACCCCTTCCATAGACTCCACTGTTAAACGTCAGTCTAGTCACACAGCACAGGAGTTCAGGTAGGGGGATTGGGCCCAATGAGGCATGGGCACAGTGATAGTGAGGCATAGGCACAGTGAGGCATTGGCACAGTGAGGCATTGGCACAGTGAGGCATGGGCACAGTGAGGCATGGGCACAGTGAGGCATGGACACAGTGAGGCATGGGCACAGTGAGGCAGGGACACAGTGAGGCATGGACACAGTGAGACATGGACACAGTGAAGCATGGACACAGTGAGGCATGGACACAGTGAGAAATGCACATGGACACAGTGAGGCAAAGTGAGGCACAGTGAGGCATGCAGATGGACACCCTAGGCTTATACTCGAGTCAATACATTTTCCCAGTTTTTTGTGGTAAAATTAGGTGCCTCGGCTTATATTCGGGTCGGCTTATACTCGAGTATATACAGTAAGTATAAAATGTTTGTTATTTAAAAAAAAAACAAAAAAAAAACTTTACAATCACTTTAAGTAAATAGTGAAAAGTAATATGAAGAGAAACAAAGCGGGTACTCTAAGGGTGGTCTGCTGGTATTTAGGCGATTGTCCAATTACACACAAAAAAGCCTTATATATAAAAATATACAACTTTTATTGTGCAGCAATTAACAAATCTTAACAAATTATAAGTGGATCCACATAAAAAACCATACAGAAAAAAAGAAGAATTGCTGTCCATTGCAATGGTTCAATCACGCATTTTGTGGTAGCATACCGCTTCTTCAGATTGCCAAATATGCTTGTGACAGTTAATTCAATACGCAAAAAAAAACATACATTACATAGGCATTACAATGTACAACTTTTGAAAAAGAGAACCACTATCCCCTTGCAATTTAAAAAAAAAAAAAAATTATAAAATATTTAAAATTACAATAAAATAAATATATATATATATATATATATATATATATATATATATATATACATACTGTGAGGGGGTTAGCTCGGCAGCGGGTGTGTGTGACCCCCGGGATGGGCTCCCCACACAAAAACAGGCCCAGCAAACGGAGGTTGTGGTTTTCAAAATCAAAAAAAAGGTGCGGTTTATTTTCTATTTACAGTGACAAAACACAGCAAAGCCAAAAGAAACATATAAACAAAATAAATCCTGGTCAACTTGACCTCTGACTAAACATACAGGTTTCCTAACTAACAACTGGGATCAGCCTAGTGCTGTCCTAGTCCCTAAGTCCCTGGTTTTAAATGTCCAAGCAAATAGCCACACAGGCTTTTTCTCACCGCACAGGGGTTCACTCTCCCTAGACAGTCCACACAGGTCTGGTTCCAGGCATGAGCTAACATCTAATGAAGCTGGGAGTTCTTATAGAGGCCTAAATGAGCTGACAAGCTTCAGCTGGCCTCATCAACTCCCTGCCTGCACGACGCCCAGCCCTCTCCCTAGAGGTATGAGTCATCCATGAGCCCACTAGCCTTAGCTGGGCTTATACAACTCTCCACCTAGTTGTATAAGTCGGCGTAAAGCCTGAATCTGGGCGAAATATATCTACCCCCCTGGATGCAACCAGGTGACTTTACCTTCCTGCTGTCACAATATATATACAGTACTTTCAAAAACAATCAAAGAAACATAATGCTGGGGGGGGGGGTATATAGGGGATAGTGGTGCCTTTTTCTTGCCTATGTAATGCCTATGTAATGTATATGTTTTATTTTTTAGATATATGAATTTTGTATTAAATTAACTGTCACAAGCATATTTGGCAATCTGAAGAAGCGCCATGTTACCGCAAAACACGTAATTAAACCATTGCACTGGACAGTAATTCTTCCTTTTTCTGTATGGTTTCATATGTGGATCCAATTATATGTTTTTAAGATTTTTTTGTAAAATAAGAGTTATGTATTTTTATATCTAAGTTTTTTTTTTTTGTGTGTTATTGGACAATCAACTAAATACCAGCAGGCCACCCTTAGAACACCGGCTTTGTTTCTCTTAATATTACTTTTCACGGAGGAAGCGCAGAACTACCCCTTTTGGATGACTTTGCACTTTAATGTTTAATACACTTTTCATTGTGGGAACTGAAGCAAGAGGATTCATCAGGCAATTGGCATTTTCCAGCAGCAGTTCGGTGAGTAAGCATGGTCACTGTAGAACAGGAAGTGTGTTACTGGCAGCATCACCAATAAAATAAAAAATAAAGAGCCTGAAGAATAAAACTTTATGCAACTACCACAAGGATGAGTATGTTGTGGAGAATTTTATGAAGATGTATTTAATATGTATTGTCATAGTGTCATCCAGTGTTAGTACTTCCGTAACCCGCTCTAAAGAGCTGACTGGGGCAGTCTGAGGCTGGTTGAATACCATTTGGTAGGGGAAAACGTCTTGAGGTTGGAGTGTGATGTTTGCAGCGTGCGGATATGCTCGCCGACGAGGGCCCTCTGTGCATTAGCACAGATGATCGTTGAGGAGGGGATATGCTCGCTCTGCAATGACATCATTGGTTATAGGCAGATGCATGCTCTTGTTTTGGCGATGTGTTGATCAACATTGATCGGGATTCGTAGCTTGCGTCTGCAGATAGCCTCCCACAAGCCATAATAGTATAATCTGAATATGCGTTATTCTATGGAATAGCGTAGAATAAGGATTCCTATCAGTGGTAATATGAGAGCTTGTGAGTGTTGTCAAAGTCAAGGAGAGTGTCCATGTTTTAAAGCAATACGGCTTCGTTTGCTGGGAGCATACACGCTTTCCCTGCCCGGACACGCCCATAAGACTTTAGCCATCATGTTATTGTATCATTATTGTATTCATGTATTGTATGTATTTAAATAACCCTGTTGGAAGGGATATCCTTGTATGGTCATTTTCCTGTGTGGATGGGACATCCTGTGATGTCCCCTCCCATGGAGGAGGTGATTGGCTGCTGCAGCCATCACTTCCTGTTTGTGAGATCTTTTGGGATAATAAAACTAGCCTGTGAGGCTCGGGCCGGGCAGAGTTTGCTGAGATGCCATGATGATAAGACCTGTCTGGTGATGCTGCCTTCTTTGGAATGAATGGCAAAGGGAATGAATGGTGAGTGAATTTTAGCCTAAAAATAGCATTATTGCAATGAGATGAAATCTGAAGTCTGTGCTTATTTAGCACAGGAAATATGGGCTGTGTGCTCTGTATACAACCTATATTTCCACGACAGCTACAATATATTGTTTTACAATTTTTTATGGTGTTCCGATTATTTTGTTCAGAATTTTTACTTGCGGACAATAATAATATCAGCAATATCGGACTCTATACTAAAGATTCATATGAATTAACAACAGGTGATAAAGTGATAACACCACAATGATTTGCATAAGGGTTTAAACACTGCCAAACAGTAATTAATTTAGGAAGATTGCCATCCGTTTTCTTGCTGAGTGTGTCAGGAAAGGAGATTAATACTGACTGCCTTTGGCTCGGGTGTGTAGTTTGAAAAGTGGAAAATCTTAAAGTAGATCTAAACCTATCAAAATCTCATAAAAAGATTTAACATGTAAAAGTGTATGTTACTCTAAATAATATTTTTTTTTCTATGTGTGTGGTCACAAATGTGTATTTTATAATGGCATAGTCTCTATTACTTGTGTGGCTGACAACACAAGGCACAAAATCTGATCTGTATTACAGTCACAGCCTGCCTCTGGTCAACACCCCCTTCCAATCACAGCTTGCCTTTGGCACACACCCCCTTCCAATCACAGCCTGCCTTTGGCACACACCCCCTTCCAATCACAGCCTGCCTTTGGCACACACCCCCTACCAATCACAGCCTGCCTTTGGCACACGCCCCCTTCCAATCACAGCCTGCCTTTGCCACTAACCCTCTTCCAATCACAGCCTGTGGTCACATATGTGTATTTTATAATAGCATAGTCTCTATTACTTGTGTGGCTGATAACACAAAGCACAAAATCTCATCTGTATTACAGTCACAGCCTTCCTCTGGTCAACACCCCCTTCCAATCACAGCCTTCCTTTGGCACACACCCCCTTCCAATCACAGCCTGCCTTTGGCACACACACCTTTCCAATCACAGCCTGTCTCTGGCACACACCCCCTTCCAATCGCAGCCTGTCTCTGGCACAACCCCTGCTAACCCATGCTGTGATTGGACCCAGCACAAATTTGTAAGCAGGTTACAGCCAATGATTATGGCTGTACACCTGCTGATCAGCTGTGTGTTTAAATACACAGAACTCTGTACACAGGCAGCGATCTGTCTGTTTCTTCTCCCTGCAATCAACTCTGAGTTCAGGGAGAAAGGGCAGCCGATCAGTAAGTAAAAGCAGCACACATTACATTTGCTAGGCACATAGCCAGTGGTGACACTAGGGGGGAGGAGAGGGAGCCATGGCCCCACCAAAATTATACTGCCCCCCATGTCCCACCAATTAAAACATATTTTTTTGTTTAGCGTGTGCTGATGCCGGCTGCCGACTCCACTTCTCACACATTCCATCAGCTGCTGCTGCAACAGGACACAGGGCAGCAGTGGCAAAACTGACAGGCTCTGTGAGGGGACACAGGCAGAGCCGGAACTGCGGAGGGACTTCTACACCTCCTTCTACTCCAGCTGAGCAGCTCTCATTCACCCAGCCCGACAATGCCTGCTCCTATTGGCCACATTCAGGGCCAATGGGAAACTAAAAACCAGAGGATTATGGGATATGTAGTCCCGGATATCAGCAGGCCCAGGATGATTCCCTGGGAGTGGACTGCAGCCCCCAGCATGCTGAGCAGGAGGGGGAAGAGGAGTAGGGGAGAGAGGACCGGGAGAGGAGAAGACTAAAGCAGGGGTCTCAAACTCAAACTACCTGAGGGCCACAGGACAAGTTTTCACATCCAATGGGGGCCGCATGCAAACTTTCCTTTCCCCCAGCATTGGTGTCAGCGGATGCACTATTAACCCACAGCACTAGTGTCAGCGGACGCAACATTAACCCCTAGCATTTGTGTCAGTGGACGCACTTTTAACCCCCAGCATTGGTGTCAGCAGACGCACTATTAATACCCAGAACTGGTGTCAGTGGACACACTATTAACCCCCAGCATTGATGTCAGTGGACGCACTGTTAACCCCCAGCATTGATGCCAGCGGACACACTATTAATATCCAGCATTGGTGTCAGCGGACGCACTATTAGCCCCCAGCATTGGTGTCAGCAGACGCACTGTTAACCCCCAGCATTGGTGTCAGCGGACGCACTGTTAACCCCCAGCATTGGTGTCAGTGTATGCACTATTAATACCCAGCACTGGAGACAGCAGACGCACTATTAACTCCCAGCACTGGTGTCAGCGAATGCACAATTAACCCCCAGCATTGGTGTCAGCGGACGCACTGTTAACCCCCAGCATTGGTGCCAGCGGACACACTATTAATATCCAGCACTGGTGTCAGCGGACGCACAATTAACCCCCAGCACTGGTGTCAGCGGATGCACTATTAACCCCCAGCACCGGTGTCAGCGCATGCACTATTAACCCCCAGCATTGGTGCCAGCGGACGCACTGTTAACCCCCAGCATTGGTGTTAGCGGACACACTGTTAACCCCCAGCATTGGTGTCAGCGGACGCACTATTAACCCCCAGCATTGGTGTCAGCGGACGCACTATTAACACCCAGCATTACCCCCTACACTTCACAAATACCCCCTCTTACACTTCACAAATACCAGCCCCCCCCCACACACACACACTTCACAAGTACCCCCTCTTCACATATTTTAACCCCAGTCACTCAACTAAGGACTTTGCTCAGCCTCTGTGTGATAACTCACTTACCTCTCCTCCTGGCAGTCAGCTGGTGGCCTGATCTTCTGCCTCCCGAGTCCTCACCTCCTGTAAGGTCCTGGCTTCATTACAAGCCTAGTGGCAGGGCACCCCGAGAACGCCACAATCTTCCGCCCTGAGGTGGCAGCAGGACCCTGGATCCGGGGCGGGTGTTCTTTCGAGAAGTGCCCGCTATCAAATAGTGCCCAGGACGAACTGCGCATGTGTCGTATGTAATAGCACAACAGCTGATTTTACGATCAGCTGTTGTGTCGGCGAGACTGCGCCTGCGCACAATAGCCGACTGAAGACATTTTTTAGTCAGATTGTGCCTCACGCTGCCGAGGCACATTCATGTAGGTGAGGGACGGAATTTAACATGAAGGGCGCGGATGTTTTCAATGATGGTCTGTGCTGCAAAGATGGGGGTGGGATTTTTAACGATGCCCAAACAAATCTGCTAAACAAATCTTTATCTGCTATTTTTCCTGAAGGGCCTATTTAGCTAGCTAAATGTTCATTAAATTCTGCCCCCATCTTTGCAGCAGTGGCCATCCTTAAAAACATCCACCCCTTTCATGTTAAATTCCGCCCCTCACCTACATGAACGTGCCTTGGCACAATCCGACTGAAAAATTTCTTCAGTCAGCTATTGTGCGCAAGCACCGTCTCGCCGACACAACATCTTAAAATCAGCTGTTGTGGTATTACGTACGGCGCATGCGTCGTACGTCCTGGGCACTATTCGACAGAGCTAGGTGGGCGGGGCGATGGGCGGATCCTCCCTCCGCTCTGCTCTCCTGTGTTGTGTGCGCTGGGCTGCAGCAGCATGCGGGGGAGAGGAGACGGAGAGAGAGAAAGCTCCCAGCCACTGTGTCCTGCCACATGTCACACCCGCCTAGAATCGGCCCTGCCTGCGGGCCATTTGTAACAAGTCCTCGGACCGGTACTTTGAGACCCCTGGACTAGAGGCATCAGAGGAATCCTTCCTTTTTTCCCTGCTGGGAGGACATTGTGGCTAAGCAAAGTGGTGATCCTTCCTGGAAGCAGTGACACAGTCGGCCGCAGATTACTAGCCGCAGCCCCCTGATCTGTGTGTGGGGCACCTGTACAGAGATCGCTGGGCTTTCTGGTTGCCAGCCAGGCATCACTAAAGAGTTTGTTCCAAAACATATTTTTCTTTGGGCCTCGATGTCGCTTGGATTGGTGAGTGGGCAATTGCCTATCCTGCTCTTACATTTAAAGGGAAAGACACTGCATGCAGACACCTTTAACTCCTCTTTGTATCAGAGCTTTTACAGGAGTCACTTTGTTCCAGTTACCCTATGTCCCCCTCATGGCTTTCTTTTAACAATGTCTTTCTTCTTGTCACTCTTCCATAAAGGGCAGATTTGTGGAGAAGCACGGCTAATAGTTGTCCTGTGGACAGATTCTCTCACCTGAGCTGTGGATCTCTGCAGCTCCTCCAGAGTTACCATGGACCTCTTGGCTGCTTCTCTGATGAATGCTCTCCTTGCCCGGCCTGTCAGGTTAGGTGGACGGCCATGTCTTGGTAGGTTTGCAGTTGCGCCATACTTTTTCCATTTTCTGATGATGGATTGAACAGAGCTCTGTGAGATGATCAAAGCTTGGGAGATTTTTTATAACCTAACCCTGCTTTATACTTCTCCACAACTTTATCCCTTTTAAGTTTACAGGAGGACATGACTAGGGACACAGATTGGGCTTCCTTTTTAAACTAGTATAGAATCAGGGGTTAAGTCCTGGGACAAAAAGTGTGGGAACTCACCCAAGATTCCCCACCCCCCCTCCCTACCTCAAAAATAAAAACGTGTGTGTTTGTGTGTATATATATATACATATATATATATTTATATATATATATATATATATATATATATATATATATATATATATATATATATATATCTATAGCGCCCCCTCTCCAATATTTGGGGGCGCTATGTGGAAATTTAGGGGTAGTCTGAGCCGATAGTTGGGCTCAGACCAATCAAGGGTTCGATTTTGCTTCTGCTCTGGGTGTGATGCTGCCTGGCAGTAGTGTTCTCCGTTGCCTGTAGGTGCCACTGTCACCGCCGGTATAGGTTAAACTATGGAGGGTATCACAACACCTTGGGTGTTCTCTCTCAGCAGCCGTGCAGTGGGCGTGGTCAACCCACTGTGCATGCTGGGAGAGGGTACAAAAGGGGCAGACGCCATTTGCCGTGAAGCGATTCCAGGGAGACCCCAAGGTGTGAGGGGGGACCTCTGGTCCAGTGAGCGTGCCTCTTGGCCAGCATGGCACGAGGTGCGCGAGTGTGTTTAGGCCTCGGGCACCTTCAGCCCGAGGCCCTGTTGCTGCATTGTAGGCCCAGCTCCACTCACAAGGGCCATCCAGGCTGCCTGTATGTAGGGGGCCCATCTTGAGCAAAGGAGTCCAGGGAAGGATCAGTCCCAGGAGATTAGCGACGGTACTGCTGTCTCGGGGAAAAGGCCTGGAAACTTGCCTAAAGAGGGATTCATCGTCTCTGATATCCGTGCTCCATCCTGGCTGCTAGGACCGCTCTCATAGGGACTATCCGGGTGAGCAATACCTACTCAGGCTTGAGTGGCGACGAGTATAGATACTGAACTTTAAGTGTTGCGTGCCTGAACCTTCCCCTACTTCTTTCAACTTTCTGCTCTCTCTCTTCAAGTTGACTCAAAGAGATAAAAAAAGAATAAAGCCTTGCTGATAAGGTTTTACTCAAGTGTGGACATTGGCCTTATTCCTGGAGATTTTTGTTTGCCTAGACAACGGAGCTAAAGGGTCCACTCGAGAGAGGTAATTGCTGCAGACCCAAAACAAACCTGCCGGTCCCTTAAATGGAGGTAAGTGCTACATATATATATATATATATTGTGAGGGGGTTAGCTCGGCAGCGTGTGTGTGTGACCCCCGAGATGGGCTCCCCACACAAAAACAGGCCCAGCAAACGGTGGTTGTGGTTTTCAAAATCAAAAAGGTGCGGTTTATTTTCTATTTACAGTGACAAAACACAGCAAAGCAAAAGAAACATAAACAAAATAAATCCTGGTCAACTTGACCTCTGACTAAACATACAGGTTTCCTAACTAACAACTGGGATCAGCCTAGTGCTGTCCTAGTCCCTAAGTCCCTGGTTTTAAATGTCCAAGCAAATAGCCACACAGGCTTTGTCTCACCGCACAGGGGTTCACTCTCCCTAGACAGTCCACACAGGTCTGGTTCCAGGCATGAGCTAACATCTAATGAAGCTGGGAGTTCTTATAGAGGCCTAAATGAGCTGACAAGCTTCAGCTGGTCTCATCAACTCCCTGTCTGTACGACGCCCCACACTCTCCCTAGAGGTATGAGTCATCCATGAGCCCACTAGCCTTATACAACTCTCCACCTAGTTGTATAAGTCGGCGTAAAGCCTGAATCTGGGCGAAATATATCTACCCCCCTGGATGCAACCAGGTGACTTTACCTTCCTGCTGTCACATACCCCCCTCTTGTTTTAACCTCGGGGTTGGAACACCAGCAATCAGGCATTCATGTACTCGAGACAAAGCATCCACATTCCCCATTTGAACGCCAGGGCGATGCTTTACTGTGAAGTTGAATTCCTGGAGGGCCAGGAACCACCTATTCACTCTTCTATTTGTTTCTTTGTTTTGAGCCATCCACTTTAACGGAGCGTGATCCGTAACCATGTCAAAGTGCCTACCTAGCAGGTAGTACCGAAGGGAATCTAGAGCCCACTTCACCGCTAAACACTCCTTTTCAACGGTGGCGTAATTTACCTCATGGGACTTCAACTTCCTGCTGAGGTAAATGACTGGGTGCTCTTCCCCGTTCCAGACCTGGGACAATACTGCTCCTAACCCCACATCTGACGCATCACTTTGTACGACAAAGTCTTTAGAGAAGTCGGGTGAGTACAACACTGGCTGGCTACATAAGGCTTGTTTCAAGAATTGGAATGCTGCCTCAGCCTCGGGGGTCCATTTAATCATGACCGACCCTTTCCCCTTCGTCAGGTTGGTTAGGGGCACAGCCTTAGAAGCAAAGTGGGGAATGAATCGCCGATAATACCCAGCGATTCCCAGAAAGGCTCGTACCTGCTTCTTGCTGTTGGGACGTGGCCAACTCTGGATGGCCTCGACTTTGTTGAGTTGGGGTTTTATTACTCCCCTCCCAATGGTGTACCCAAGATATTTGGCCTCCTCCTGCCCAATGGTACACTTCTTGGGGTTAGCCGTAAACCCCGCTTCCCGAACAGAGTCCAGGACTGCTTGCACTTTTGGCAGATGTGAGGCCCAATCTGTGCTATGGACAATTATGTCATCCAGGTAAGCCGCAGCATATTTCCGATGGGGCCTCAGCATCTGGTCCATTTTCCGCTGGAATGTGGCCGGCGCATTCTGTAACCCGAACGGCATTCTTTTATATTGGAACGCCCCGTCTGGGGTTACAAATGCGGTTTTCTCTTTGGCTGACTTGGCCAGGGGGATTTGCCAATACCCTTTTGTGAGGTCAAGAGTCGTCATGTATCGGGCTGTTCCCAGCCGGTCGATCAACTCATCTATACGTGGCATGGGGTAGGTGTCAAATTTTGTAACTTTGTTCAACTGTCGAAAATCGTTACAAAATCGCCAGCTCCCATCCGGTTTAGGCACCAACACAATGGGACTAGACCAATCACTTTGGGACTCCTCTATCACCCCTAAGTTCAGCATTTTCTGTACTTCCTCCCGTATTGCCTCCCGTCGGGCCTCTGGGATCCGATAGGGTTTTAACTTCACCCTTTCACCGGGCGGGGTAATGATGTCATGCTCTACCCCAGATGTTTGTCCCGGCAGCTCAGAGAATACCTCCTTGTTGCGAAGCACAAACTCCTTAACCTCCTGTTGTTGGGGTTGTGACAAGGTGGCTGCTATTCCAACCTCCGGAATCACGCAACCAGTTTGAGCTGGTGACCAAGTGTCTGCGACTAGGGACTCTCTATCCCTCCAGGCTTTCAACAGATTAACGTGATAGATCTGTTCGGGCTTTCGCCTTCCTGGTTGTCTGACCTTGTAATTCACTTCGCTCACTTTTTCCATTATCTCGTAGGGGCCTTGCCATTTGGCAAGGAATTTACTTTCAACCGTAGGGACAAGTACCAGTATCCTATCCCCCGGGGAAAAGGTACGGGTCCTGGCTCCACGGTTGTACACTCTCTGCTGTGCTAACTGCGCTTGGGCCAAATGTTCCTTCACGATGGGCATTACCTGTGCAATTCGGTCTTGCATCAGGGCGACATGCTCAATCACACTCCTGTGGGGAGAACTCTCACTTTCCCAAGTTTCCTTGGCAATATCCAACAGCCCTCTTGGGTGTCTCCCATACAGTAACTCAAAGGGGGAGAATCCCGTAGAGGATTGGGGCACCTCCCTAATAGCAAACATCAGATAAGGAAGTAGACAGTCCCAATCCTTTCCATCTCTATCCACCACTTTCTTCAACATTTGTTTTAGGGTTTTGTTGAACCTTTCAACCAGCCCATCGGTTTGGGGGTGATACACAGATGTACGTAATTGCGTCACTTTGAACAATTTACACAGCTCCTTCATAACCCGGGACATAAAGGGTGTACCTTGGTCCGTAAGCAGTTCTTTACAAATACCCACCCGGCTAAACACAAGAGATAGCTCTTTGGCTATGGTTTTGGCCGAGGTATTTCGGAGAGGGATCGCTTCTGGATAACGGGTGGCATAGTCCATTATAACTAATATGTACTGGTGCCCCCTAGCGGACTTGATTACAGGACCTACCAAATCCATGGCGATCCTCTCAAACGGGACCTCAATGATGGGTAGAGGGACCAGCGGGCTACGGAAATGTGGCATCGGGGCCGACCTCTGACACACAGGGCAGGAGGAACAATAATTTTCTATGTCCTTCATCACCCCCGGCCAATAGAATCTCTGTAATACCCTCTCTCGGGTTTTCTCTGTCCCCAGATGACCTCCAAGAATGTGCCCATGGGCCAACTCCAACACCAACTTCCTGTAAGGTTTGGGCACCACAAGCTGCTCAACGGTTTCTTCTGCCCTTTTTGCCACCCGATACAGTAGGTCCTTCTCTACGCTGAAGTATGGGTAAGTGCAGGTATTATCTGGGTTCACTAACTCGCCATCTATTTTCACTACGTTTTCCCGTGCCTTTATTAGGGCGGGGTCTTTCAACTGTTCTGTGGCAAAGTTTTCCCTGTGAACCTCAAGATCAGAAAACTCCACAGACGGTAGGTTTTCGTCTGAGGAGGTGGGCTCCTCTCCAGTTTCTTGAGTCCCCCCTGCCAATACTGATAAGGGAAATTCTGGAGAGTCCTCACCACTCTCAGGGGAGTTCTGGCTATCACATTCCTGGTACATAGGGGCACCAGTGGGGGGCTCAGGATCATCCCACAGTTCCCAGAACTTCGGAAAATCCCTTCCCACAATGGCGTCATGCGGTAACTGAGATACTAAGCCCACTGGATGAGAGAGGGTACCTTTGGGGGTCTCGAAACACACTGTAGTCACTGGATACTCTCGGGTGTCCCCATGCACACAAATAACAGCTACCTTGCTATTCCCAGAGACCTCTGTTTTAACTAACTCAGCCTTTATCAGGGTCACAAGGCTACCTGAATCCAGCAATACCACAACATTTCTACCATTAACACACATTTTGCATAAATGTTTCTCAGTTCCTCGAATGGCAGTGCATGCGACTGTCGCACACAGCAACTGACGTCTGCCCGTCAGAAAGTCACACTGCATGGGTTCCTCCACAACCGGGCAATTGGCTGCAATATGTCCCGCTTGCCGGCAGCGGTAGCAAACGATCCTTCTTGCGGCCTCTTGAGCCGCTGATTTCCCAGGCTGTTCTCGCCAAACTTGGGGTAGAGCTCCCACCCTCTCACTCTCTCCACCCTCACCCCTTGGAATCCTCTTATCCGCCCCTGGGGATGGTCTGGTCTTAGGGTGGAAAGTCCGAGTGTCTCTGGAAGAGGCCGTCAGGTTCTCTGTAGCCAAGTATTTCTCCACACGATCCACAAGACCATCGGCCGTCTCTGGGTCTCCATGGCTTACCCACTTTTGGATGGCAGTAGGAAGAGCTCTCAAAAACCGATCCATTACAACACGTTCCACAATCTTTGGTGCGGACAAAGTCTCTGGCTGTAGCCACTTTCTGCTCAGGTGAATGAGATCATACATTTGAGACCTGGGGGGTTTTCCAAGCTGGAAAGTCCAGTTATGCACACGCTGAGCCCGGACAGCCTGGGTGACACCCAGCCTTGCCAATATTTCAGCTTTTAGCATTGCATAGTCTTTTGCTTGGTTAGGCTCTAGGTCATAGTAAGCTTTCTGCGATTCACCAGTTAACAGAGGAGCCACCAGTCCAGCCCACTGCTCCTCAGGCCACTTTTCTCTTTCAGCGGTCCTTTCAAATGTGGTCAAAAATACCTCTGGATCATCCTCTCCAGTCATTTTTGTCAATAAACGACTCACCCCAAAGGATGCGGTATTAGTGGGACGGCTTTCCTCACTGGTCTGCGGACGTTGCTGCATTGCTGCTTCCATCTGTTGTTGTAGTCTCTGCTCTTGCTTCTGTAACAGGTCTATGAAGCGGGCCTCAGATTGCTGCTGGGCTTGTTGCTGAGCCTCCAGACTCTGTTGCAAAGTTGCGTTTGTCTGCTGCTGGGCTGCAAGGCTCTGTTGATGAGCTTGCTGCTGGGCTGTGAAGTTCTGTTGTTGAGCTGCAAGGCTCTTTTGCAAACCTGCATTTGTCTGCTGTTGATTGGCATTTGCTAGAGCCAGCTGCTTCAGTATCTCCTCCATGCTGGCTTAAAAAAAAACTGCCACTGGTTCTCCACCAACTGTGAGGGGGTTAGCTCGGCAGCGGGTGTGTGTGACCCCCGAGATGGGCTCCCCACACAAAAACAGGCCCAGCAAACGGTGGTTGTGGTTTTCAAAATCAAAAAGGTGAGGTTTATTTTCTATTTACAGTGACAAAACACAGCAAAGCAAAAGAAACATAAACAAAATAAATCCTGGTCAACTTGACCTCTGACTAAACATACAGGTTTCCTAACTAACAACTGGGATCAGCCTAGTGCTGTCCTAGTCCCTAAGTCCCTGGTTTTAAATGTCCAAGCAAATAGCCACACAGGCTTTGTCTCACCGCACAGGGGTTCACTCTCCCTAGACAGTCCACACAGGTCTGGTTCCAGGCATGAGCTAACATCTAATGAAGCTGGGAGTTCTTATAGAGGCCTAAATGAGCTGACAAGCTTCAGCTGGTCTCATCAACTCCCTGTCTGTACGACGCCCCACACTCTCCCTAGAGGTATGAGTCATCCATGAGCCCACTAGCCTTATACAACTCTCCACCTAGTTGTATAAGTCGGCGTAAAGCCTGAATCTGGGCGAAATATATCTACCCCCCTGGATGCAACCAGGTGACTTTACCTTCCTGCTGTCACAATATATATATATATATATATATATATATATATATAATACATACTGCTTTTTTAACAAATAAAAGTGCAACATTTATTATAAAGTGCCAGTTTACGAGGACACCTCCAAAAATAGATAGGGTTGCCCTCTGAATTATCCATCTCTTACCTGAGTAAAAGCGTCTCTTTAATGACCATTCTATCAAACCTGCGGTCAGCAGTCTATTTGTCGTCTTTTAAATATTGTATTTTTTGCCAATGCCTTCCAGTTTGGAACATCCACACTTTTTTTCTGGTTTGTCCAGAAAGAACGATCTATACTATGAACGCGTGGCCAATCGCCCTGCCCACCTAAAATACTGCAGTCAGATCATTAAATCTGACATACATCTCACTAATGATCCTTTGGACTGAAAAATATATTTTCTTTGTCAGGACAGGGCAGCTCGTGGCATTGATTAGATATGATATTTACAACAAAATTCCATTACATTTCTTCCAGCTCTGGGCCATGGAATTCTGGATACTGGAACTCAGAAGCTTGGGCGTCAGTGGTCATCGATCAATTGAATGTTGGAGCTTTCATTTCCAATTAAATCATGTTTATAGGATACACTGTTACTGGATTGTACACAAAGAGAATGAGTTGGTGTTCTCTTTTATTTAATAGGGACAGATATGCATATTTATAGTTTCTTTTTTCTTTTTATTCCTTCAGCACAGCATCCTTCCCTGGTCAAAAGGATAGCTTAGCACTTTAATTACATTTAAGTTTTAAAATAGAAAAAAAAAACAATCACTAAAGTCTTATATTAGTTTTAACAGGTTGATGTGATTTCAAATGTAATTTTTTTTTTAATCTTTAGCTTTCATTAAAATAATTCCTGGTAGTTGTGCCATGAATGTCCTTGTTCAGATACTTCCTGTTATAGGGTGACAACACTTTGTCCCCTTCTACTAGCTGTGCTCTTGGGTCCTCACCCTGTCACATAAACTTCTGATGGAGACTACCTGTGGCTATTTCAATCTGCGTTACAAATGGCATGGTCCACTGTGTCACCATCACCAAACAAAATTGCCTCGAGAAATGCCATGCAGTCGTCGCTTGAGTGTATGTAGACAGGTAGTGGCTGCAGAAAGATTGCAGAAGATCAACAGCATTGAGATGTAGCAGGGCCATCTTAAAGTAGAACAAAGCAAAAAATGTTTGTATTCTATTTCAGAGATTTCCTCCCACTTCCTGTTTGGCTCCCACTTCCTGTCCCATAGCCAAACAGGAAGTGGGAGCAAATCCCTGCAATAGGACACAAACATTTTTTGCTTTGTTCTACTTTAAAGTGGCCCTGCTACATCTCAGTGCTGTTGATCTTCTGCAATCTTTCTGCAGCCACTACCTGTCACTTCCTGTCTCATAGCCAAACAGGAAGTGGGGGAAAATCCCTGCAAATTAAGGGAATTTCTTGGGAACATCAGGTCACCATTGGAAGAATTCTCCTTCATTAATTTTCCGGGGGACAACCCAAAATCAATTTTATTGAAAGTAATAATAAATATAAGTTCAATTCCATCAATTATTTATACATTCATTTTTGAGAGTAGGTGTGTAAACTGGAGCAGGTTGGTAGGAGCCCCAGTGTATTTCATTACTTTTCCCAGGGGCCCAGGATTGCTGTTAAGATGGCCCTGAGATGTAGCAAAGAATAAGAAAAGTGAAAACATTTATTTTTTTTTACAAAAAAATGGCAATTGTTTATGGTAACAGAACAAAAAATCTAATGCGCTCCGGTGTTTCGCTAGACACGGGTAGTGTAGTCCAGTCTTTAGTTTAGGGCAAGGTCTATAGTCTTGCACCCCTCCTCAGAACAATGGGTGTTCATGTGGCTAAAAAGAAAAAAGGAGGGCGCACCGACCTAGTGCATTACCACTTATAAAAGTTTTATTTAAAATTAGAATAAAAGCAATGGTCCTACTCCCAAACGAGCTTAGGTAAAAGCTTTTCTGGCAATCAAGCTGGATCTCTCGGCACCTGCAAGCAGGACTTGATGACAAGAGGATCGAACGGTACCCCAAACAGCTCAATGGCTGATGCGTTTCTGGGGCGCACCCCTTTCTTCAAAGCCTAGGCGGTCCGTGGTGTTGTTTATGGTACCCAGTACACAGATCAAACTAAATTCAGTTGGGAAGAGAGAGGAAATCCCTAAAAATAAGGGAATTCCTTGGGAACATCAGGTCACCGAAACTAGTGTCCTCATTGGAAGAATTCCCCTTCATTACTTTTCTGGGTACAACCCAGACTTTGGGATTCATTTTACTTTCACTTTCAATGATAATGGTACACAGGACAAGTATAAGGGTGAATCTTCTTAACGAGGGACACAGACAGCAAAAAAAAAAAAAAACTGCGTCCTAATCCATCTCCACAATAAAAAGTTTTGCCTTTAGTTTTACTTTAATGCATGGGCACCCTGGGGAACTGCCCAGGAGCCCCAGGTGCAAGGGGGCCCAACGATAATCTTGCATTACATCATACTTGCCAACTGTCCCAGATATGCAGGGACAGTCAAGCTTTTTACTTAGCTGCCCCTGGATGGCCGTGTCCCGGGCAGCATCTCAGAGCCTGTACTGTGCCCACATGATCCCAGTATTGTGCCCTTCTACCCCCCCCCCCTGGTAATGTGCCCTCCTGCCTCTCTCCCCCAGTACTGTGCCCTTTGTGTTGATTAGTATTTGATTTATGGCATTTTATTTATTGTTTAAATGAGATTTTATTGGAAGTACTAATAAATGTATGTTTAACCACTTGCTTACTGGGCACTTAAACCCCCCTCCTGCCCAGAATGATTTTCAGCTTTCGGCACTGTCACTCTTTGAACAACAATTGCGCGGTTATCAAACGCTACTGGAACTCCCCAAATTCAATTTCTATCTTTTTTTCCACAAATAGAGCTTTCTTTTGGTGGTATTTGATCACTCACGGTTTTTATTTTTTGCATTTTTTTTAAAAAAAAGACCAAAATGAAAAAAAAAATATTAAAAACCGGGGGCACGCGGGGAGCGTGCAAATGGGAGGACTATTGATGGCCCCCCAGCAAAGTAAGTCTACGCTGTAGCCGTCATTCGGCTATAGCGCAGATCTGAAGGGGTTAATTCTATCAACTATTTGTACTTACATTTTTGAGAGTAGGTGTGTAAACCTGGGCAGGTTGGTATGTGCCTTACTTTGCATTACTTTGCAAGTGCATTGCTTTGTCCAGGAGCCCAGGATGCTCGTAAGATGGCCCAGGGATGTAGCAAAGAAGAGTTGAAGCTGTTATAGCTGGAAAGGGTGGGCCAACTCAATATTGAACCCTACGGACTAAGACTGGGACACCATTAACCACTTAACGACCGCTCACTGTATATATACGTCGGCACAATGGCACCGACAGGCACAATCACGTACAGTGTACGTGATTGCCTTTGTACAGTTGGGGGGTCCATTCGGACCCCCCTTCTGTACAGTGAGCGGTCAGAATTCGTCTAGGAGCGTTCCGAGATGGGGGGGCGGCCGTTCGATTCCGGCCACCCCCCCGCGATCGCTCCCGGCGAATAGAAATGCCCCCTCTGTCTGTGTAATGTTTACACAGACAGAGAAAGCAGGAGGAAGTGATTTCATCTCCTGTGCGGCGCTCACATATACCGAGCGCCGTACAAAAGAAGACACACAGGTCAGTGCACAAACACTACACTAACACCAGCACACATAGGCACATAAATCGCCCCCCCAGGCCCCCCCAGATCACCCCCCAGCCCCCAGTCACAGTGTCACTGATTGCAGTGACCATTTATTTACTGATCACTGCAATCAGTGACATTTGTGACTGTAAAAGTGTCACTACATTTAGTTTTAGGTCCAGTGTAGCCCCCTAACCCCCCCTAATAAAGATTTAACCCCTTGATCACCCCCCAGATAACCCTTTCACCCCCTAGCACCGCCGTCGCTAAGCGATAATTTTTCTGATCGCTGTCTTGGCGTCGGTGATGCAGATCGGTACCCAGTAATTTTTTTTAGGTTCGCCGCAGGTTTTTATAGCGTTGGGTACCCCCATAAATTATCTAATAAAGGTTTAACCCCCTTGATCGCCCCCCATGTAACCCTTTCACCCCCTATCACCACTGTCGCTAAGCGATCATTTTTCTGATCGATGTCTTAGCGTCGGTGATGCAGATCGGTAGCCAGTATTTTTTTTTTAGGTTCGCCGCAGGTTTTTATAGCGTTGGGTACCCCCATAAATTATCTAATAAAGGTTTATCCCCCTTGATCGCCCCCCAGGTAACCCTTTCACCCCCTATCACCACTGTCACTAAGCTATCATTTTTCTGATCGATGTCTTAGCGTCGGTGATGCAGATCGGTAGCCAGTATTTTTTTTTTAGGTTCGCCGCAGGTTTTTATAGCGTCGGGTACCCCCATAAATTATCTAATAAAGGTTTAACCCCCTTGATCACCCCCCAGGTAACCCTTTCACCCCCTAGAACCACCGTCGCTAAGCAATCATTTTTCTGATCGCTGTCTTAGCGTCGGTGATGCAGATCGGTACCCAGTAATTTTTTTTAGGTTCGCCGCAGGTTTTTATAGCGTCGGGTACCCCCATAAATTATCTAATAAAGGTTTAACCCCCTTGATCGCCCCCCAGGTAACCCTTTCACCCCCTATCACCACTGTTGCTAAGCGATCATTTTTCTGATCGATGTCTTAGCGTCGGTGATGCAGATCGGTAGCCAGTATTTTTTTTTTAGGTTCGCCGCAGGTTTTTATAGCGTCGGGTACCCCCATAAATTATCTAATAAAGGTTTAACCCCCTTGATCGCCCCCCAGGTAACCCTTTCACCCCCTATCACCACTGTCGCTAAGCGATCATTTTTCTGATCGCTGTCTTAGCGTCGGTGATGCAGATCGGTAGCCAGTAATTTTTTTTAGGTTCGCCGCAGGTTTTTATAGCGTCAGGTACCCCCATATATTATCTAATAAAGGTTTTAACCCCCTAATTGCCCCTAGTTAACTCTTTCACCAGTAATCATCATATAAGTGTTACGGGTGACGCTGGTTAGTTAGTTTGCTTTGTATAGTGTCAGGGCACCCGCCGTATATAACCCAATAAAGGTTTAACCCCCTGATCGCCCGGCGGGTGATATCAATTAGGTTTTAGCATCAGAGAGGGTCTGCGTCACACCCCAGGCAGTGTCAGGTTAGTGCCAGTAATGCTAACACCCACGCGTGAAGCATACACCTCCCTTAGTGGTATAGTATCTGAACAGATCAATATCTGATCTGATCAGATCTATACTAGCGTCCCCAGCAGTTTAGGGTTCCCAAAAACGCAGTGTTAGCGGGATCAGCCCAGATACCTGCTGGCACCTGCGTTTTGCCCCTCCGTCCAGCCTAGGCCACCCAAGTGCAGTATCGATCGATCACTGTCACTTACAAAACACAACACACATAACTGCAGCGTTCGCAGAGACAGGCCTGATCCCTGCGACTCCAGTGCTGTAGGAGGTGATTTCACCACCACAGTTAAAAAAAGAAGCAAATATGCCGAAGCATTGGGGCAGCAGGGGCGGAGGAGCGATTTTGCTCCTAATGCCGCGTACATACGGTCGAAATTCCGACGGAGGCTTGCCCGTGGAAAAGTCCGACCATGTGTGTGGGGCATAACTTTTTTGCGGGAGGATGCCCAATGCTTCGGCATATATAAATGGTGCATGTATGCCCATCATTAGAAGTGGGTGGATGAAGGGCGGTATTCTAATGGTGGGCATACTCACCGATCAATCTCTTTTTTCGTTCAGCCACCTGGCTGCATGAAAAAAAGAGATTACAATACATGTCCAACAAGGACCAGCAACATACTGGTATGTTGCTGGACTTTGAATGGTTATACCAGATTGATGCCTGCGGGTTTAGGTATCATCTTGGTATCATTCTTTTCAGCCAGCGGCCGGCTTTCATGTAAAAGCAATCCTAGTGGCTAATTAGCCTCTGGACTGCTTTTACAAGCAGTGGGAGGGAATGTCCCCCCCCCCGGATATAAAAAGCGCCATTGGGAAATTGGGAAAGCATTTTATCACACCGATCTTGGTGTGGTCAGATGCTTTGAGGGCAGAGGAAAGATCTAGGGTCTAGACCCCAGTTTTTTCAAAAAAAGAGTACCTGTCACTACCTATTACTATCATAGGGGATATTTACATTCCCTGAGATAACAATAAAAATGATAAAAAAAAAAAAAATATGGAAGGAACAATTTAAAAATAAAATAAAAAAGCAAAATTAATAGAAAAAAAAAAAAAAAAAAAAAAGCACCCCTGTCCTGCCCTGCTCTTGCCCAATGGCGAACGCAAGCGTCGGTCTGGCGTCATATGTAAACAGCAATTGCACTATGCATGTGAGGTATCACCGCAAAGGTCAGATCGAGGGCAGTAATTTTAGCAGTAGACCTCCTCTGTAAATCTAACGGGGTAACCTGTAAAGGCTTTTAAAGGCTTTTAAAAATGTATGTAGTTTGTCGCCAATGCGCGTTTGTGCGAAATTTTAAAGCATGTCGTGTTTGGTATCTATGTACTCGGCCTAAGATCATCTTTTTTATTTCATCAAACATTTGGGCAATATAGTGTGTTTTAGTGCATTAAAATTAAAAAAAGTGTATTTTTTCCCCAAAAAATGTGTTTGAAAAATCGCTGCGCAAATACTGTGTAGAAAAAAAATGCAACACCCACCATTTTATTCTGTAGGGCCTTTGCTTTAAAAATATATATAATGTTTGGGGGTTCAACATAATTTTCCTGCAAAAAAAATTATGTTTTCATGTAAACAAAAAGTGTCAAAAAGGGCTTTGTCTTCAAGTGGTTAGAAGAGTGGATGTAAGCTTCCTAATGTTGTGTATAAAATGCCAGAACAGTTCAAAACCCCCCCAAATGACCCCATTTTGGAAAGTAGACACCCCAAGCTATATACTGAGAGGCATGTCGAGTCCATGGAATATTTTATATGTTGACACAAGTTGCGGAAAAAATACAATTTTTTTTTTGCACAAAGTTGTCACTAAATGATATATTGCTCAAACATGCCATGGGCATATGTGGAATTACACCCCAAAATGCATTCTGTTGCTTCTCCTGAGTACGGGGATACCACATGTGTGAGACTTTTTGGGAGCCTAGCCGCGTACGGGACCCCAAAAACCAATCACCGCCTTCAGGCTTTCTAAGGGTGTAAATTTTTGATTTCACTTCTCACTGCCTATCACAGTTTCGGAGGCCATGGAATGCCCAGATGGCACAAAACCCCCCCAAATGACCCCATTTTGGAAAGTAGACACCCCAAGCTATTTGCTGAGAGGTATTGTGAGTATTTTGCAGATCTCGCTTTTTGTCACAAAGTTTTGAAAATTGAAAAAAAAAAAGAAAAAAAAAATTTCTTTCTTCATTTTCAAAAACAAATGAGAGCTGTAAAATACTCACCATGCCTCTCAGCAAACAGCTTGGGGTGTCTACTTTCCAAAATGGGGTCATTTGGGGGGGGTTTTGTGCTATTTTGGCATTTTATGGCCTTCGAAACTGTGATAGGTAGTGAGGAGTGAAATCAAAAATTTGTGCCTAGAAATCCTGAAGGCGGTGATTGGTTTTCGGGGTCCCGTACGCGGCTAGGCTCCTAAAAAGTCCCACACATGTGGTATCCCCGTACTCAGGAGAAGCAGCAAAATGTATTTTGGGGTGCAATTCCACATATAACCATGGCATGTGTGAGCAATATATCATTTAGTGACAACTTTTTGTAATTTTTTTTTTTTTGTCATTATTCAATCACTTGGGACAAAAAAAAAAAAAATAGTCAATGGGCTCAACATGCCTCTCAGCAATTTCCTTGGGGTGTCTATTTTCCAAAATGGGGTCATTTGGGGGGGTTTTGTACTGTCCTGCCATTTTAGCACCTCAAGAAATGAGATAGGCAGTCATAAATTTAAAGCTGTGTAAATTCCAGAAAATGTACCCTAGTTTGTAAACACTATAACTTTTGCGCAAACCAATAAATATACACTTATTGACATTTTTTTTACTAAAGATCTGTGGCTGAATACATTTTGGCCTAAATGTATGACTAAAATTGAGTTTATTCGATTTTTCTTATAACAAAAAGTAGAAAATATCATTTTTTTTTCAAAATTTTCGGTCTTTTTCCGTTTATATCGCAAAAAAAAAAAATCGCAGAGGCAATCAAATACCATTAAAAGAAAGCTCTATTTGTGGGAAGAAAAGGACGCAAATTTCGTTTGGGTACAACATTGCATGTCCGCACAATTTACAGTTAAAGCAGTGCAGTGCAAAATTCTGAATTCACCTCTGGTCCTTTAGCTACCAAATGGTCCGGGGCTTAAGTGGTTAAAGTTCATGTGTGCGTCCCAATACTTTTGACAATATAGTGTATGTGGAGTTGCACTTCTATCCTTCCTTTGGATCCTCAGACATCCCATAATAATTAGAGCTGCCAGTCGACTTCAATATATAAAAATGATAAGTATACACCAGGTGGTCCAGCGCTCTTCTTCCTTTGAAGAATTATTGTTGCTGAATTTGGTCTGAGCAGCTAGGCTTTGATGACCTCTGGCGATAAAGGAGTTAATAGCGTGCATTTTTGGATGGGCTGCCAGTAAAACTCCCGGAATGTTGGCCGTTGGCAATCCCCAACAAGATGCACAGTGTAACTGATAGACCAGAAACAGTTCTCTGCATTATTTGTGATTCAGCCAAACAGCTGGAAACACGAGTGAAAAAACACGGCTCTAGCAAGAGGAGAATCAATACGATTACCTTTTTTGCCACAGGGCTACATCCATATACGATCTCCTGGACAGCTATTCCCAGGCTGGCTCTTACATAATGCTGCATTGCAGGTGTTACAGATATTTCTTTTTTTAAGGGTAAGCTGAAAACAGTCTTGGCTATTATTAAAGAATTGGCAAAGCAGATCAGCAAAAACAATAACAAGTTCTGTGCAAATGTGTAAATAGTAAAGTCCAGGGATGAGCCGAACACCCCCCTGTTCGGTTCGCACCAGAACCTGCGAACAGACAAAATGTTTGTGTAAACTTTAGAACCCTATTAAATACAATGGACTCGAACGTTCAAAATCTAAAGTGTTAATTATGAAGGCTAATATGCAAGTTATTGTCCTAAAAAGTGTTTGGGGACCCGGGTCCTGCCCCAGGGGACATGTATTCATGCAAAAAGAAGTTTTAAAAACGGCCGTTTTTTCGGGAGCAGTGATTTTAATAATGCTTAAAATGAAAAAATAAAAGTGAAATATTCCTTTAAATTTCGTACCTGGGGGGTGTGTATGATATGCATGTAAAGTGGCGCATGTTTCCCGTGCTTAGAACTGTCCCTGCAAAAAATGTCATTTTTGAAAGAAAAAATTGCATTTAAAACTGACTCGCGGCTATTAATGAATTGTCGGCTCCCGGCAATACATACAAAAGTCATTGATAAAAAAAAAAAAAAAAGCGTGGGGGTTCCCCAGAATTCAATTACCAGGCCCTTCAGGTCTGGAATGGATATTAAGGGGAACCCCGCCGCAAATTTTAAAAAAAATTGACGTGGGGTTCCCCCAAATATCCATTCCAGGCCCTTCAGATCTGGCATGGATTTTAAGGGGAACTCCACCCCAAATTTTTTAAAAAAATGGCGTGGAGTCCCCCTAAAAATCCATACCAGACCCCTTATCCGAGCACGCAACCTGGCCGGCCGCAGGGGAAAAGGGGGGGACGAGAGAGCGGCCCCCCCTCCCTCCTGAACCGTACCAAGCCACATGCCCTCAACATGGGGAGGATGTCCCCATGTTGATGGGGACAAGGGCCTCATCCCCACAACCCTTGCCCGGTGGTTGTGGGGGTCTGCGGGCGGGGGGCTTATCGGAATCTGGAAGACCCCTTTAACAAAGGGGACCCCCAGATCCCGGCCCCCCCCCCTATGTGAATTGGTAAGGGGTACATTGTACCCCTACCATTTCACGAAGAAAGCGTACAAAAATGTTTAAAAAAACACACAAACACCTTGAAAAAGTCCTTTATTAAAAAAAAAAAAAAAAAAGCGGTGAAATCCAGTGTCCCGCGGCGATCCCGATGTCCAGCGCTGTCCTTCATTGGTTGTGCCTGAGCGGACCTGATGGGGAACTCCCTCTCAGTATTTTAAATGTATAGACCCGCCCCTTCTAAAGTTCCCCATCAGGTCCGCTCAGCGGACGAGATGCAGAACATGAGAAGGGGCGGGTCTATACATGTATTACCAAAGTGAGAGCAGTTCCCCATCAGGTCCGCCCCCTCGGTATGTCGGACCCACCTACGTCATTGGCTTGAGCGGGGAACTTCCTTCACTATGTAAATTTAAATTACACAGTGAAGGAAGTTCCCCGCTCAGGCCAATGACGTAGGCGGGTCCGACATACCGAGGGGGCGGACCTGATGGGGAACTGCTCTCACTGTGGTAATACATGTATAGACCCGCCCCTTCTCATGTTCCGCATCTGGTCCGCTGAGCGGACCTGATGGGGAACTTTAGAAGGGGCGGGTCTATACATTTAAAATACTGAGAGGGAGTTCCCCATCAGGTCCGCTCAGGCACAACCAATGAAGGACAGCGCTGGACATCGGGATCGCCGCGGGACACTGGATTTCACCGCTTTTTTTTTTTTTTAATAAAGGACTTTTTCAAGGTGTTTGTGTGTTTTTTTAAACATTTTTTTACGCTTTCTTCGTGAAATGGTAGGGGTACAACGTACCCCTTACCAATTCACATGGGGGGGCCGGGATCTGGGGGTCCCCTTTGTTAAAGGGGTCTTCCAGATTCCGATAAGCCCCCCGCCCGCAGACCCCCACAACCACCGGGCAAGGGTTGTGGGGATGAGGCCCTTGTCCCCATCAACATGGGGACATCCTCCCCATGTTGAGGGCATGTGGCCTGGTACGGTTCAGGAGGGAGGGGGGGCCGCTCTCTCGTCCCCCCGTTTTCCCCTGCGGCCGGCCAGGTTGCGTGCTCGGATAAGGGGTCTGGTATGGATTTTTAGGGGGACTCCACGCCATTTTTTTAAAAAATTTGGGGTGGAGTTCCCCTTAAAATCCATGCCAGATCTGAAGGGCCTGGAATGGATATTTGGGGGAACCCCACGTCAATTTTTTTTTTAATTTGCGGCAGGGTTACCCTTAATATCCATTCCAGACCTGAAGGGCCTGGTAATTGAATTCTGGGGGACCCCCACGCTTTTTTTTTTTTTTTTATCAATGACTTTTGTATGTATTGCCGGGAGCCGACAATTCATTAATAGCCGCGAGTCAGTTTTAAAAGACTTTTTTTCTTTCAAAAATGACATTTTTTGCAGGGACAGTTCTAAGCACGGGAAACATGCGCCACTTCACATGCATATCATACACACCCCCCAGGTACGAAATTTAAAGGAATATTTCACTTTTATTTTTTCATTTTAAGCATTATTAAAATCACTGCTCCCAAAAAAACGGCCGTTTTTAAAACTTCTTTTTGCATTGATACATGTCCCCTGGGGCAGGACCCAGGTCCCCAAACACTTTTTAGGACAATAACTTGCATATAAGCCTTTATAATTAGCACTTTAGATTTCTCCCATAGATTTTTCGAATTTGCCGCGAACACCCCTATTTGTTCGCTGTTCGGCGAACGGGCGAACAGGCAATGTTCGAGTCGAACATGAGTTCGACTCGAACTCGAAGCTCATCCCTGGTAAAGTCGTTGGAAAAAGAGGGTCTCTGCATCACACCCCTCTCGGGGAAGAGAATATTTGGCAACATTCAGAAAAAAAATCTGGAACACTTTTTTCTGTGGGTGGAGTAGTATTTTAATTAGGGGCAGTGCAATATTTTCTAGGCGTAGTCTAACAGGAGCAAAAAAAGGCAGTGCGCGAAGTGTGACGCAGCAAAAAATGGGCGTGGTTTAAATTACACTAAATATTGGGCGTGGCTTAAACGGGGTGTGGTTAAATACAGTTTGAGATGACTTACGTAGTGGAAAATGTGGTAATATATAGGGAAAGTAGGTAGGGGGTTGGGGGGATGGAGAAGAGGGGGGAGTGGGTGAGCAGAGTTAGGGTGGGGATGGAGAAGAGGGGGGAAGTGTTGGGGGGGTAAGTAGAATTAGGGGGGATGGAGAAGAGGGGGTGAGCAGAGTTGGGGGGTGAGCAGAGATGGGGAAAGATGGAGAAGAGGGGGGTGAGCAGAGTCAGGGTAGGGATAGAGAAGAGGGGGATCAGCAGAGTTGGGGATGGGGGTTGAGCAGAGTTGGGGGTATTAAAAAGAAGAGGGATGAGCAGAGTTGGGGGAGGATTGAGAAGAGGGGGGTGAGCAGGGTCAGAGTGGAGATGGAGAAGAGGGGTTTGAGCAGAGTTGTGGGGGATGGAGAAGAGGGGATGAGCAGAGTTAGAGTGAAGATGGAGAAGAGGTGGGTGAGCAGAGTTGGGGTGGAGATGGAGAAGAGGGGGGGGTGAGCAGAGTTGGGGTGGGAAAGGAGAAGAGGGGGGGGTGAGCAGAGTTCAGGGTTGGGAGGAGCAGAGTTGGGGTGGGGATAGAGAAGAGAGAGGGGTGAGCAGAGTTGGTGGGATGTATAAGAGAGGGGTGAGCAGAGTTGGGGTGGAGATAGAGAAGAGGGGGGTGAGCAGAGTTGAGGGTTGAGGGGGAGCAGAGTTGGAGGGATGGAGTAGAGGGGGTGAGCAGAGTTGAGGGTGGGGGGGTGAGCAGAGTTGGGGGGATGGAGAAGAGGGGGGTAAATAGGGTTCGTGAAGGGGGGTGTAATGAGCAGATCTGGCTGTCCTGGGCTGCTGGGAGGGAAGACACTGGGACAGGAAGGTGGGGGGGCAGGCACACAAAAGTTGTACAGAAGTTGCTGCACAGGACATTCAGCAGAGTTGGGGGGACTCATCATGGGTGTAGCTTTTCTGCCAGCAGGCATGGGTACCTACCTCTGGTGTCTCTTCCTGTTCTTCCTGTTCACCACTGTACCCCCCCTTCTTTCTTCAATAAGCCAAAGATAAGCTGAGCAGAAGGAGGCAGAAGGAGGCGGTCCTGCAGCTTCAGGAGGCACAGCAGACACCCAGACGATCCCACCAATCACAAGCTGAACCGGGACAAGTCTGCATACTGAAAGGAGCGTGAGTGTTGGGCGTCAGTCAGTGTGACAGGGGGGGCCACATGGGACCCCTGCAGCTACACCGGTCCTCATCCCCATAGCGACGCCCATGACAAAGCCTATATTTGGTGATTTTGTCCTGGGCAAATTGGGACTGTTGGCAACTATGAAAGTGCTCCAGAGGAGGCAGCAAACCATAAATGTGTGGGAAAGCTTTATAGCATTGGTGCTTAACCTGTGGCCCTCCAGCTGTTGCCTTTGCCTTTGAGAGTCAGCCTTGCAATGTTTAATGGGACTTATAGTTCTGCAACAGCTGCAGGACCGCAGGTTCAGCACCCATGATATATAGGCATAGTCCTAGAGACAAATGACTTAACACTGACAGGGGTGATTAAAGTGATCAGCTTTTATGTATCCATATGTATGTATTCGTAAAAAACCTTTATCCCAAATAGAAAAAAAAAATGCTGTAACTGATTATATAGTGTGAGCTGGAGTTTGACATGAGTTTATTAGTGTATCTAAACCTGCTAATACATTTAGCATTATCCCTCCCCCCTAGACTGACAGTGCCACTGTCTGCTGTGCCCCCCCATGCTCCTTCATCCAGAGTGGGGGCGCTCTAATACAGAGGGGGTGTTACCAAATCACCAGGTGAAAACACAGGGGAAGAAAGCCAAAAAAAAAAGAAAATTAATGCAGCCACCATATCTAATGATTGGTAGGCTGCAATATAACAGAAAATTGTATACTCACCTTTATGTAATTTTCCTTTTCCTGACGCATCTTCATGGCAGCACACACTGGGTTGTGACTCCGCCCCCACAACCTGACAGGATTGGTTAACTATAAATTTGAAGGGGAGACAACCCGCTGCATTCTCTGTATATATCACCTAAAACCGGATGGGAATCTGTGTGCTGCCATGAAGATGCGTCAGAAAAGGAAAATTACGGAAAGGTGAGTATACAATTTTCCATTTTGTTGACGCATTCATGGCAGCACACACTGGGAAATAACTTGCCAGTCGGGTGGGTGCAAGAAAATAATATTTATTCCTTATAATGCTGAAGAATTGGCTCTAACAACGGATCTACCGAAGTCTGCCGTAGCTAAGTGAGCAGAGTTTACTCTGTAGTGAGAAATGAAGGTATGTCTGGAGGACCAAGTCGCTGCTCTGCAAATCGTCTCTGGTGAGACCCCGCAATATGCTGCCCATGAGGTAGCCACTGCCCTGGTTGAGTGAGCCTTGATGCCCTCAGGAATTGCCAATTGATGAATGGAATATGCCTTCTTGATGGATTTGACTAACCAGGATGCAATGGTACGAGAAGTAGCTGTTTGACCTCGTCTGCTCCCGTGAGGGATAACCATGAGGGAATTTGTCTTCCTAAAGGGAGTTGTAGCCGTAATGTAACTGGTGATGGTTGTTTTGACGTCCAGAGCATGAGGCTCGCTTGCTCATTAGTGAAGGATGGGAGGATGATGTCTTGGTTATAATGGAAGGAGGTAGCTACCTTCGGGATGAATTGGTCTGAAGGCCTCAGTACCACTCTGTCAGGGAAAAAAACGAAGTAGGGTTCAATTGCCATAAGTGCTTGTATTTCCGACACTCTCTTTGCGGATGTAATTGCGATGAGTAAGGACAGTTTCAGAGTTAAATTCCATAGTGAAATTTATTTGAATGGGACAAAAGGAGGATTGGAAAAGGCCTTGAGTACTATTGAGAGGTCGAATGCAGGAAATGTTGGTTTCTCGGGAGGTCTGATCTTCAGGCAAGCTTTCTGGAATTGAATAACCAGGGGGTGTAACGTGCATCTAGTACCGGTCTTGGCAGACAGGGCGGATACCTGAACTTTTAGGATACTCAAGCTTAGACCCTTGTCAATGCCTGACTGAAATAACTCTAGAATTTGAGGAGGTTCTGGCGAGACAGGGTTCCATCCCTTCTGCTGTGCCATGAAGAACTTCTCCCAGATTCTTGTGTAGGTGGTATTAGTGGTAATCTTTCTGGCTTGCATTAGAGTCAATATTACATCCTGAGAACATCCTTGTTCCCTCAGCCCAACCCTTTCAACTTCCATGCCATCAGGTGCAACTTCTCTGGAGCCGGATGGAAGAATTGGCCTTGAGATAGGAGATCCGGGGTTACCGGGAGAGGATCTGGAGGTTGGATACTGAGCTGCAACAGGGCCGTGAACCATGGCCTCCTCGGCCAGAATGGAATTACCGCTATCACTGTAGTTGAGGATCTCCGAAGTCTGGACAGGAACCTTGCGATTAGGGGAGTTGGGGGAAAGTGTACCCCAGCTCGAAATTCCACTGGTGAACTAGGCAGTCTGTTTCCTCGGCTGATGGGAAGGATGCTCTTGACAGGAACCTCTGACATTTGGTGTTCGTAGGTGTGGCTGCTTAGTCGATCTCTGGCATTCCCCAAGTCTTCGTAAGAAGGCAAAAGGCATGGTGGCTCAGGGACCACTCGTTGTTCGAGGGAGTCTCTCAGCTCAGGTAGTCGGCCAACATATTTTGTGCTGCCGGGACATATACTGCCCTCAGGTCTGCCAGATGTACTTGTGCCCATTCCAAGATGGGGCGGACTTCCTCCATCAGCGTGCGACTCCTGGTACCAACTTGTTTCTGGAAATAGGACACCGCTACTCTGTTGTTCATTCGGATAAGGACACTCTTCCCCTCCAGGAGTGGTGCGAATGCTATGAGAGCCTGAAAGGCTGCTCTGAGCTCCAGTATATTTGATACTATGCCCTGAGCTTGGAAGTGCCACTGGCCTTGGGATGCTTGGTCCCGATAATGCGCTCCTCATCCCCTCTGGCTGGCATCCAATGTTACTACTTCTGGGCTTGGGGGAACTATCGGTCTGAATCTTCTGAGGTTGACAGAGTGTGTCCACCACCATATCGTTTGTTTCACCCATCTGGGGATGTGAATGGTCTGGAGCATTGATACTCCATCCCACTGCCTGAGAAAGGAGTTTTGCAGTACCCTCATGTGCCACTGGGACCACTGTCCCTTGGGTATGGTCGCAGACATAGATCCCAGAACACTGAGGCAGGCTCTGGCCGGTAGACATCAGGCTGATAACAGATTCCGCATCTTTTGGATTAGGGGCCTCACCTTTTCTTGAGGAAGCTGCACCCTGTTCAATCTGGTATCTAATTCTGCTCCCAGGAACACCATGACTTGCGTGGGCTGTAGACTGCTCTTCTTCCAGTTGATTAGCCAGCCAAAGTCTTGAAGAGTAAGATCTTCCGATGATGGAGCAAGGTCTCCCGAACTTCTGCTAAAAGCAGGATATCATCCAGGTAATGGTGTATTCGCAACCCCTTCTCCCTGAGGAATGCGATCAGGGGTAGGAGAACTTTGGTAAACGTCCTGGGGCTGAAGAGATGCTGAATGGGAGGCACCAAAACTGGAAGTGACACTGGTTGATTGAGAAGCGGAGAAACTTTTGGAAGGCGGGATGAATCGGGACGTGTAGATAAGCATCCGATAAATCTACCGATAGCATCCAATCTCCCAGGTTCACTGCCCAGCAGTATGGACAGGAGGCTCTCCATCTTGAAGGCCTCTATCTTGACCTTCTTGTTGAGCTTCTTAAAATCCAGCACTGGTCGTAAGTCTCCTGTCTTCTTTCTTATTAAAAATAAAGGGGGATAGAACCCCCTCCCTTTTTGGTATAATGGGACCTCTATGATCGATTCCTTTTGTTTTAATTCTGTTACGTATTGTAGTAGTAACTTTCTCTTGTCTGGGGAAGATGGTATCTTGGTTGGTTGAAAAAAGTTCCCTGGCAATCTGCCCATGAATCTCCATTTGTAGTCGAGTCTGATTGTGGATAATGTCCATGGGTTCTTTATGTGACTTGACCAAATCTGAGCAAACCTTTTGAGCTTGGCGCCCACCTAAGCTGGGTGGGCGAGCAAACCCTCAAAAGGACTTTTGCTGTTCCCCAGCCAGAGCGGTCTTGGACTTTTGCACTCTTAGGAAAGAGGATCAAGCATTTCTCCAGTCCCTCTTGAATTCCCTGCCGGGACGATAGGATTTTGCTTCCCTGTACCTGTCAGGGAGGTTGTGTCTGTAAGCAGGGCCCTCCTGGGTCTTGGGTCTTCTGTCAGAGGGGATCAACCCCGACTTTCCTCCCATAACTTTAGAGTTGGCTGAATCCAACTTGGAGCCAAACAGATTTGACCCATTGTATGGGATTCTACACCAATTTGTTTTTGATGCAGTGTCAGCTATCCAAGGCTTCAGCCATAAGGCCCTTCTCGCCATCACTGAGGCTAGCATTGCTCTTGCTGAGGATCTAATGATGTCGACTGAGGCCTCTGCCATGAAGTCGCCTGCCAATTTAATTTCCTGTAGAGAGGAAATTACCTTCTCCTGGTCAGTTACATCTTGAAGGGATCTCTCAATGTTAGTCGCCCATCCTGAGATGGCTCTAGCCACTGCTGCCATGGTGATAGCTGGCCTACAAGCACCCCCTGCTGTGGAGTATGCCTTCTTAAATTCTAGATCGATTTTACGATCAAGTACGTCCCAAAAGGAAACTGCGTCCTCTATTGGCAGGGTGACATGCCTGGCAAGGCGCATTAAGGATGAGTCGACGACGGGTGCGTTAATAAGGGTATTGACCTTAGACTCCTTTAAGGGGTACATCTTTGCAAGCCTATTACTAAGACTAGGCCGCTTATCGGATCTTTCCCGTTCATCCTTTATGAGATCTTCAAGTTCGTCAATAAAGGGAAAGGATTCGGGTTCCTTCTTTAAGTTTGGGAAATATTTCCGAATCTTCTGAGGTTCTACCTTATCCTCTTCCCAGCCGATTGCTTCCTTTACTGATCGAGCAAAAGGCTCGACTAGGGTAAAGTCGAATCCTGCCAACACCTCCTGATCTTCATTCTCGGAGGGGAGTTCTGACACTTGGGCATGATGGAAGGTTGCCGGCGACGTGCTCGGGGTGGGTCTGTCCGCTAGAGGAGCCGTTGTCTCCAATATTGACTCCCGAACTGACTCCCTTATGAGTTCCGTAGCCACCCTGGCATCTGATTCCTTCTCCTTCGTTGCTTCGTTGAAGCACGAGCGGCAGGCTAATTTTCCTGGCAAGGCTGGAGCACCGCATACCCAGCAAGCATTTTCTGCGGGACAGATATGGTAGCTCCAGTCGCGGTGCGATGAAGGTGACCGTCTGCGGTGAGACCGGCTATGACGGGAGCGGCTGTGACGTGAGCGGCTACGTCTTGATCGGTGGTAGCGGGAGGATGATCTTGAACAGCTTCTGCGGGACTTGAGTCATGGCTTTATCTTTCTCTGTGCCTGGAGCTTGCGGCTCTTGACCTGATAGGGCTGCCAGAAAGGCAGCGTTAGTGGTCCGGCTCTCTTTTTTCCCCTTCTTCAATACTTACCGAAAAGGCATACAGCCTCTTACCTAGAAATAAGCATGACAGGTCCTTTTTAATGTGAGATCTGGGGTCAAAAAGACCCCAGATCTCACATTTACACTTAAAAAAAATAAAAATTCCCACTTAAAACCATTGGGTGGAAGTGACGTTTGAAGTCACTTCCGTCATCCAATGGTATGGAGTAGAGTGGGGGACCATCATTCCCTCACTCCACTTCCAGCCTCTGAGGGGAAAGAACGCGATTGCCTCCGCCACTGCCGGCGGCTCCGGTAAGTGGCGTAGATGACCGGGAATCGGCACGGGGGGGTCACCTCGCCGCAGAAACCACTTTTATCTGAAAGCAGACCACCCACCGTTTTTAAAAATACCGGGGTTATGGTAGCTATCGGCTGCCATAACAACAGTATTCAATGTAAAAGTACCGACGTATAACGACGGTGGGCGGTCCGGAAGTGGTTAAAGAGTCATTGTAATCATTTGATTCAAAATGGATTGATTCAAGCGATTCGAATCGAAAGAAAATCGGTAGATTTGAAGAAAATTCTAAAATTTCCGAATACGAATCCCGAATATGATTTGAACGAATCAACCAAATTTAACTAAACAAAATAACTAGATTAGCAAAACAAAATTTTATCGTCATGCACATGTCTAGTTTTTTGTTAAAAAAATAAAAAAAACTAGAAATGGTTTAAATGCACAAACACAATTTATTTTTTAATTTGAAATTACAAGGCTGTATTGAGTAAATAGATATGTCAAGCCGTAAAATGAAAACTAATCTTAGCTCCCTCCAAAATATACCCAACTAGGACAATACTTACCCCCTGCCGCCCCCAAATTTCCCCCTCCAACACAAATTGGCTGCACTGATGGGCACTGATGAGGCTGCACTGATGGGCACGGATAGTCTACACTGATGGGCACTGATAGGCGACACTGATATGCAGCCCTGATGAGGCTGCACTAATAGGCACTGATGAGGCTGCACTGATGGGCACTGATAGTCTACACTGATGGGCACTAATAGGCACAGATGGGCACTGATGAGGCTGCACTGATGGGCACTGATAAAGCAGCACTGATCAGCATCACTGATAGGCAATGACAGGCAGCACTGGTGGGCACTGATTGGCAGCACTGATGGGCACTATTGGGGCTGTACTCATAATCAGGACACTGATGATCAGTGCCCTGATTATCAGTGTACTGTATATATATTACTGTTTTGCTGTTGGAGAGTTTTCCTCACTTCCTGTCTAGTAAAATGTTATAACTAGAACAGGAAATAGGGGAAATCCTTCCAACGCATCCCAACTAACAATAAAAATCAGGGATTCTAATCCTTCCCCACTCAACCCTATTCAAAGCCACAAAACACGGGTTTGACATATACTAGTGGGTATATGAAGCAAAAAATTGCACAGAAATTATATATATATATACACACATACACACACATATTCTTTGTGAATGGGGCAAAAAAAGCTTTAGTTGAGTTTGTCAAAAGTTTTCTTTTTTTGCTTTTTTAGTTGCTTTTTTTTATGATTTGAAGATTTAAAATGGAAAATATCACATTTGGCCACCAGATGGCACTAAGTACCCTAGGCCTTACTTATGATCTGTAGCATCATCTAGTGGTCAGAAGCAGTATTTTCCATTTTAAATCAATGAAAAACATTTGGGCAGCACAGGAAAAAAATCATTTTTTTTTTTTTGTTTGTTTTTTTGCACTGTACAAATGTACATGTACTTTTACTGGTTGCATTGCTTTACATATTTTTTTTTTTTAATACACTCGTTTAGGTCACCAACTCACAACAAACATGCAGGTCAGAAGTCCTGACTTTTTTCTGATCTTGCTGCAAACTTACTCCAGATATGCATTAAAGGAAGAGAAAACAAATTTTCTGAGGTTAGAAAACGTATTGTCTGTATCTCTTTCAGCACTAGTTTTCTGGAAGCTATCTGGTGTTGGCCATCTTTTCTTCACTTCCTGCTGCATATATATTGCTATTCTCAGCACTCTGTGGTCTCATGCACTCTATTAGTCGGTGAGTTTAATCCTTTGCTTATACAATCATATTAATCTGTATCTTGTTGGTGGACTCAGGGATTAATCTCTGTAGGTCTTCTAATGTGCAATGTTCAGGCTCGACGGTACCAGCTCCGAATGTGCAATACCTTCATATGTACTTAAAGTGGAACTCTAGCTTTAAAAATAATAGTGAGAAGGCAGATTTTTTTTATTGCAGATACTAGAGAACATACTAGGTCTCTTCTGCAGTAAATGCATTTTATTGTCCTGTTCACAATATTCCTTTTGTGAGTAAAATCTCAACATCTGCTGGTTGCTGGGATGGATGAACTCCCGTGCACATGCGTAGAAGTTATATGATATTGTGCCAACCAAGCGAGATGCCAAATCCAGAGAAAGGCGGGTAGAAGATGTTGGCGCCAACTGTGGGGGCTCATGGATGCTGCATCGCTGAAGCAGATGTGCGCATGATAATTGTTTTTTTTGTTTTTGTTTTTCACAAATGTCCTTCATTTTGTTTATAGTGGAAGTACACTAGGCAATGCACAGTAGAAATTAAGTTATTTAAAAAAAATAAGCCTAATTCCATTGTGCATGTTAAATTTAAATTATGGCAACCTGGTTTAGGTTATATTCCAAAGCTTGTAACATGTCCATGAAAGGTTGATGTTGATGTATACACGTATATCATTTATTAAAGCCCAACTCCAGCCCAAGCATTTTTTTATTTTGTTGGACAGTGTGAGGTAGAGATTGAAACCCTGTAAGGATGTTATTGTGTTCTGTGACACCATTACATTTGATTTTTTTCCTCACTTTCTGTCAGGATAGGAAGTGATGGGAAATTCCTTTAGTTAGGACGCACAAGCTTTGGAATGAAAGAACAAAAACACACTAAAAAAATATTTTCAGCACATTGGGGAATGGTTAGAAGCTTTGTCAGGAGAAAAGAAAAAAAAAGAAAAAAAAAATGAAAACAAAAGACAAAGAATGAATAAGAGAAAGAAGGAAAGAAAAAGAAAGAAAGGAGAAAGAGCAACACAAAAAAAAAATGGAATGAATAAACAAAACACACAAAAAAAAAATATTTTCAGCAAATTGGAGAATGGTTAGAAGCTTTGTCAGGAGAAAAGAAAAAAAAAAGAGAAAGAATGAATAAGAGAAAGAAAGAAAGGAAAAAGAAAGAAAGAGCAACACAAAAAAAAATGTAATGAATGAACAAAACACACAAAAAAAATATTTTCAGCAAATTGGGGAATGGTTAGGAGCTTTGTCAGGAGAAAAGAAAAAAAAAAGAAAGAAAAAGAAAAAAAAAGAGAAAGAATGAATAAGAGAAAGAAGGAAAGAAAAAAAATATTTTCAGCAAATTGGGAAATGGTTAGAAGCTCTTTCGGGAGTTAAGAAAAGAAAAAGAAAGTAAATTAAAAGAGGAAAGAAAGAAGGATAGAAAGAAAGAAAGAAAGAAAGAAAGAAAGAAAGAAAGAATAAATTATAAAAACAAAATGAAATGAAAACACAAAAAGAAAAAGAGAAATAGAAAAAGCAAAAAGAAAAAAAGAAAGAAAGAATAAAAAAAAGAACAGGAAAGAAAGGAAAATTAAACAAACAGAAAAAAAAAAAAAAAAAAGAAAAGAATGGAAAAGAAAGTAAAATGAAACAATGAAAAGTAAAACAAAAAAGTATAAACAGAAAAAAGAAAATGTAAGAATAAGAAAAGAAAGAAGCAAAAGAAAGAAAAGAAAGTGAAAAAAAAAAAAGAATAAGCAAGAATAGAAAAAAAAAATAATTAAAAAAAAAAAGAAGGAAGAATGGAAAAGAAAGGACAATGAAAACAAAGAAAAGTAAAAGAAGGAAAGGAAATAACAGGAAAATGAAACAGAGAAATGTAAAAGGAAAAAAAGAAAAAAAGAATATAAAAAAAAAAGGAAAAAAGGAAAAAATGTAAAATAAATAATAAAAAGAGAAAGAAAACAAGAAAGAAAGCCAGTTCACACACCAGCACTATATTTGGATATTTATCTTCCTCCCTGGCTGATGTTATGATCAGAAGCAGCACTGTGGATGATGAATTTGAGGAATATTTTCACCCTGAGGCATTCTTGACATACTCCGGTATCAGCGACCTTTACTTCTCATAGAACTTTTGATTAGATGACATTTATACTGATAAATATACTCTGCGATGTATTGCAGAGTGTTATCTGCTAAATTGCCAAACCTCCTGGGTATCAGTAAAATTACGCAGTACATAGACATTCCCTACGCCTCCATAAAAAATAAACAAATAAATAAAACATTCACATTTTGGGAATTGTCAGCTGTTGATTATTTTTAGTAGTGATGAGTTGAAATTACCTGGATTCATTTCAAGCAGGGTTCTGCAAAAATTACCAAAGTTCTGTTACTGAAGGCCTGTACACACGGGCGGGAATCCCGTCGGAAAAAAAACCCATCGGTTTTCTCGACGGGATTCCTGGCAAGCTTGTCTTGCCAAGCCCTGTGTACACACGTGCCATTCAAAAGAACCGCTGTTCTTTTGAATGGCAAGAACGCGGTGACGTCATCAACTACGACGAGCCGGAACTCGTCACATTCGATGCCGTCGCCGCCATCTTACTACACCCCACACTAACCTTGTATGCTACCGCGCATGCATCGAAGTCTTTTCGAGCATGCGCGGGTTTCCCTGGACAGGTAAGCATACAGACGACCGGTTTTCTCTGCAGGAAAAACTCTGCCGAGAATCCCGACGAGAAAAATAGAGAGCAGGTTCTGTGTTTTTCTCATCGAGATTCCCGGCAGTTTTCCCGATGAGAAACCATACACACGAACGGTTTTCTCTACAAAAAGCTCTCCCAGCAGTTTTCTTGCCGAGAAAACTGGTCGTGTGTACGATCTGAAACTTATTGAAGTCAATGGGAGCCAAAGCTTAAATAAACAGTTCTGACCATTTTTTAGGCTAATAGGACTGTTAAAAAAAGAAATAAAAATAAAACATGGGGGGCGCGGCACTTCCCTAAGGGACATGCACCAAAGCAAAACAGATTTTGAAGTGTATTGCAATAAATCTATGCTGTGATAACACGTGTGGCCCCTGGCAAACAAAGTTTGATATCCCCAAACCTAATGACTTACAATATCATGAAATGATGCAGCGTCAGTGAATATGACAAAAACGTACAAAGAAACAAATAAGTAAACAGTATTCAACATGCCAAATGTGAAGTCTCTCTTTATCCACTATAGTCCCGGAAGGATTTGCCCCCTTAAAGTGATACTAAAGCTTTGTTTTAAAAAAAATAAAATTAACAAACATGTCTTACTTACCTCCACTGTGCAGCTCGTTTTGCACAGAGTGACCCCTAACATCCTCTTCTGGGGTCCCTCGGCGGCTCTTGCGGCTCCTCCCCGCATTAGATAACACCCTAGGAGAAGTGCTCTACCAAGGGGGTTACCTTGCGGGCGCGTTCCTGAGTCATTCAATTCGGCGTCTATAGACGCCCAGTGTATGACTCGGCCCCGCCCCCGGTGCCCGCATCATTGGATTTGATTGACAGCAGCGGGAGCCAATGGCTGCGCAGCTATCAATCTATCCAATCAAAGCCGGGACTCTGTGGAGAGAAGGACGGCGGGAATGCGCCGAGATGAAGAGGCTCAGGTAAGTAAAACGGGGGGGCTGGGGGGCCGTGACTACCAGGTGTTATTTCCCCCTTAATGCATAGGATGCATTAAGGGGAAAAAACACTAGCCTTTACAACCCTGTTTAATGACCAGGCCATTTTTTGCGATACGGCACTGCGTTGCTTTAACTGACAATTGCGAAGTCATGCAACGCTGTACACTAACGGGTAACGGGAAAAAAACCTTGGGAATCCATCACCCCATCACTAAGGACCCTTCATTGGCTAACCGTAAAGGATCGGATCACATTCAAGACCCTCTGTCTCACCCACAAGTGCACACAGGGAAACGCTCCACAATATCTATGCGAGAAGATAAAACACTACACCCCCAATCGCAATCTCCGATCAACCAACCAAAACCTCCTTCACATCCCCAAGTCCCGCTACAAATCAAAGGGAGAACGAAGATTTGCAGTCCAAGGACCACGGCTATGGAACGCTCTACCCACCAACATCCGCATGGAAGAAAACCACCGGGCCTTCAGGAAAAAACTTAAGACCCACCTATTCTGAAGGGTCAGGATGTCACTGGATGCATAGCGCCTTGAGGCGATTTAGTTCGCATTTGTAGCGCTATACAAGTTATTCACTCACTCACTCACTCACTAACAAAACTGATGTCCTCTTTTTCCCAAAAATAGAGCTTTCTTTTGGTGGTATTTTATCACCTCTGCGGTTTTTATTTTTGGCGCTATAAACAAAAAAATACAGACAGTTTTGAAAAAATAACAATATTTACTTTTTGCTATAATAAATATCCCAAAAAAATAAATAAAAAATTCTTCATCAGTTTAGGCCAATATGTATTCTTCTACATATTTTTGGTAAAAAAAAAAAAAAATCACAATAAGCGTATATTGATTGGTTTCCGCAAAAGTCATAGCGTCTACAAAATAGGGGATAGATTTATGGCATTTATTATTATTATTTTTGTACTACGAATGGCGGTAATCAGCGATTTTTAACGGGACAGCGACATTGCGGCGGACAGATCGGACACTTTTGACACTATTTTGGGACCATTGACATTTATACAGCGATCAGAGCTAAAAATAGCCACTGGTTACTGTGTAAATGACATTGGGAAGGGGTTAACACTAGGGGGCGATCAAGGGGTTAAGTGTTCCCTGGGAGGTGTTTCTAACTGTGGGGGGGGGTGGGACTGACTGGAGGAGGAGAGAGAGATTGCTGTTCCTAATCATTGGAACAGCAGGTCTCTCTCTACTCCCCTGTCAGAACGGTGATCTGTTTGTTTACATTGACAGATTCCCGTTCTGGCTCCCTGTAGAGCGATCACGGGTGGCCACAGGCCATGTGCATCGGCTCTGGCGGCGAGCTGGCGCCTCCTATTGCTCTTTAAGCCAACGTACACCTATAGCGATTTGTGAAGCCGTGCCAACCTGCCACAATATAATAACGGTGGGTGGTCGGCAAGCGGTTAATCAAAGTCTCTATATATTCAGATAAAAAAGATCTTTCATCATCCAGCAGATCCTTGAAGTCTAACGATAACAATGAAAGCCACCGTCTTAACCCAGTGCGCACTCACCAAACCATGAGCTGTAAGGCCCCTTTCACACCAGCAGATAATATTTCTCTATGGGGCGGCAGATGTCAGCAGGCATGTGTCCGCTGTCACCCACTGGCATTCGATCCAAAAAAAACAGACAGATGGGGATACATACGCCATCCGTCTGGTGGGTCGGATCGGATGAAAATCGGATGGAAATGGACATGCAGTCTGTTTCCATCCGACCACCACATAGAGAACAGCGGGCTGGGTGAGTGTCTGCTCTGCATAGTGGAGCGGACATGGACCTGTCATCTGCCTGCCCAGCGAGGATCAGTGGAGAGATACCCCTGCTGAGCGGGAGGACCTGCTTGGACAGATTTTGCCCCATGTGAAAGGGTCCTAGCAGATACAGCAGACAAAGCATTGTTTCTCAGGTATAAATCATCCCCATGTGTATGTACTTCCACTCCAGAATCACTCATCTTAGGCAGCAGCAAAAGGAACAGATAGAGCTCATCCAGCCAAAACAATGTGACAGAGACAAAACACGGTTTAAACTGACTGAGAGAGCATCTGAAAACCTGGAATCATGCAGCGGTGTGACATCAGCATTGAGACTCCACCCTAATGTGTTAATCCAATTGGACATTCTCAAGGGGTCCACCCCAGGATTTTCCTGGTGACCTCCAATTAGATGTCCATGGTACTTAAAGTAGGATGAATCTGAGGGTCTTGACTTATGGTCAGCATGCAGAAAAAACAAAATCTCCATGAGGGGGTCATGGGTGAATAACAGACTCATGGAATCTGCAACAAGGAGGATCTAGCATGACTTTCTCTCACATAGGACCATCCTCCAGCTTTGACGAGTGTTGTTCCAACTTCCCAGTCTTATCTATTACAGAGTGACCCTAGTCCAGTTTCCAGAACCTCCCTGAGTGTTCTCCAGCATTGTTCCTACTCTACAGATCCAGCTTCAAGGTCTTACCTGTTCCATTGAGCTGGAGCTGTGCTCTACCATGAACTGGCTGTTGGTCTAAACTTCTCTGCTAAGCCTGGGAGCCACACATCAAGTCAAGACCTGCTGTATGATAGTGAATGGAAGTCCCAGCCTGGACCCCCGCAAGGCCATTCCCTGGTCAAGCAGGTCTTGACTTGATGCGGCTCCAGGGTCACCTAGTGTCAGGAAAGACATTGGCATTCTCGTATGCACAGTAACCGGAAAACTCCCGCCCGTGCGCTATGTCAGTGTGTCAGTGCCGTTTGGTCCTATCCACTCTTGAGCATCTCTACATCTGTTCTTGCATCTGATCCTCTGTTTCCGACCTTGCTGAACCTGACTCTGCCTGAACGCTACCTGTACCCGCCCCTGGCTTGCCTCTGCTTAATTCCCTCAAATATCTGCCAGTTAGGGCTGGGCTCTTGCTATTTACTAGCAGTTATTTCTTTCAGTGCACAGAGGCTGCTCAGCTGTCGGTTAATTACCAGCCATTCAATGTTTCCACAGTGATTCACCTGGTTACCATCACCTACCTCGTTAGTCCAGCCTAAAGCCAGCCTCTTTTGGCTATTTAAACAGCTCTGCCCATTCACTCCGTGCCCTCGTGTGATCAACATCTCCAGTGTTTTCCTGCTATGACTTGACCTGGCTGACTTCTCTTCTGATTCCTGCTTCTGATTTTTGGCTCCTGATAACGCCGACTTCCATACCCTGGCTTCTGTTTTTGACTATGTTCCTGAACTGTTCTTATTTTTGCGATTACATTAAATGTGTGATTTTAACTGCATTTTCTGTCTCTGCCTGGTTTATGGTTCCTGACACTGCCTTGCTGTTACCGACCCTGGCCAGGTTCCTGACTATCTGCTGTCTGCGGTTTTATCCGCTCAAACGTTGCCAACCTGGACTGTCTGACCTTGTCTTTGCCTGCATACCTGCATTTGCACCCACACTGACCTGTGCCTGTCTTCAGCCTGGTCTCTCCACCTGTGAACTTCTCACCGCCTCCTCTCCACGTCGCAATGCGTATCTGTACCTGCTGACAGAAGACTTTACAGGCACTCGTGCCAATTTGTGCTCTGGCAATCCCCTGTTACCTTTAGGGTTGCTATTTTTTTATCAAGCCAAACCCGAACGCTTTAGTGGTGCATGGGCATTTTGTTTTGTAGTATACACTATAGGATTGTAAAAGACCTGGGGTAACCTTTGAGTGCCTCAGCCGCTGCCCGATGAACACTAGTCCTGTTCCTTCCTCCTGCCCCTGGCTGCCACAGTCCAGTCAGGTAGACTGAAACCCAGACACATGATTCAAAACCCAAACTGTCCGGGTAAATCCCGGGCAGATGGCAACCCTAGTTACCTTACCAGGGCTCCTGAGCCAGAGCTGTAAGAAAGGCCTACCTCTGCACTTCAGACTCCATATCCAGGTACATTACACCTAGTCACTCTCTACCATTGCCTGGAGCGTAGACACACTCTCTTCCTGGCAAGCACTTACAGCGGTGGGCACAGGACTTGATTCCAATATTGCCAGAGCGGTTCACACACATATCCTTGGTTCTACCAACTCTCACTGGATATCCCTTACAGTGTAGCTGCAGAGTAGACATGGGCATTTAGTTTGGTTCCGAATTCGTTTTTTAAACACATTTCGACAAATTTGTTAATTTGGAAATATCCAAATTAATGAAAACCTGTTTAACAAATTTTTCCAAATATTCGTAAATTCTAATATTAAAAAATTTGAAGATTCGTAGATTCAAATTCGACATTCGAAATTCGAAAATTTGACAACCCGAAAATGAGAAAATCTGAAATAATAACTAACTAATAATAACTTAATTATTACCAACTAATAATCTATAGGTATTAGAATTTCCTTTCACATTTGGCTGTTAGGGAACTTAATGAATACAAATTTATCCGAAGTTTCGAATTATCCAAAATAACGAATGCCGTATCTAAATGAATAGAATATAACAAATTAATAATAATAAATAACAATAATAATAATAATAATAATAATAATAATAATAATAAAAATAAAAACGTTTTATTATTATTATTATTATTATTAATAATTATTTATTATTAATTTGTTCTGTTCCATTTGCTTAGATACGACGTTCGTTATTTCAGATAATTCGTAACTTTGGATAAATTCATATTTGTTACGTTCACTAACAGCCACATTTGAAAGGAAATTCCAATACCTATATTTAATAGTTAGTTATTATTAGTTAGTTAGTTAGTTAGTTAGTTAGTTATTCTTCTGAATTTTTGGAATTTCTTTCTTATTTTCGGATTTTCAAATTTTGGAATTTACTAATTTTGGAATTTTGGAATTTACGAATTTATGAATTTACAAATTTACGAATTGTGATCATAATGAATGACCCGAAGAAAAACAAAAAATAAAAAACGAATGCAACCGAAGCGAAAACAATAGTTATTTATTATTAGTTAGTTAGTTATTCTGTTGAATTTGGGGATTTATTTCTTATTTTCGGATTTTCAAATTCTGGAATTTTCGAATTTATGCGATCATAATGAATGACCCAAAAAAAAAAAAAACGAATTAAACCAAAACAAAAACAATAGTTATTTATTATTAGTTAGTTATTCTGTTGAATTTTTGGATTTTATTTCTTATTTTCAAATTTTCCAATTCTCTAATTTACAAATTTTCTAATTTTTTAATTGACTAATTTATGAATTTACGAATTGCGATCATATTTACGAATTGCGATCATAATGAATGACCTGAAAAAAAAACAAAAAAAAAAACGAATGAAACCAAAGCGAAAACAATAGTTAGTTATTAGTTAGTTAGTTATTCTGTTGAATTTTCGGATTTTATTTCTTATTTTTGGATTTTCAAATTCTTGAATTTACAAATGTTCACATTTTTGAATTTACTAATTTATGAATTTACAAATTGCGATCATAACGAATGACCTAAAAAAACAAAAAAAACAAAAACGAATGAAACCAAAATGAAAACAATAGTTAGTAATTATTAGTTAGTTAGTTAGTTAGTTATTCTGTTGAATTTTTGGATTTTATTTCTTATTTTCGTATTTTCAAATTCTCAAATTTACAAATTTTCTAATTTTTTTATTTACTAATTTATGAATTTACCAATTGCGATCATAATAAATGACCTAAAAAAAAAACAATGAAACCAAAACGAAAATAATAGTTAGTTATTAGTTAGTTAGTTATTCTGTTGAATTTTCGGATTTTATTTCTTATTTTCGGATTTTCAAATTCCCGCATTTACTAATTTTCAAATTTTTGAATTTACTAATTTATGAATTTACAAATTGCGATCATATTGAATGACCTGAAAAAACAAAACAAAAAAAAACGAATGAAACCAAAGCGAAAACAATAGTTTGTTATTATTAGTTAGTTAGTTATTCTGTTGAATTTTTGGATTTTATTTCTTATTTTCGGATTTTCAAATTCTCGAATTTACAAATTTTTGAATTCACAAATTAATTTTACGAATTGCGATCATAATGAATGACCTGAAAAAAAAAAATAATGAAATCAAAACGAAAACAATAGTTAGTTATTAGTTAGTTAGTTATTCTGTTGAATTTTTGGATTTTATTTTTTATTTTTGGATTTTCAAATTCTCGCATTTACAAATTTTTACATTTTCGAATTTACTAATTTATGAGTTTACGAAATTGCGATCATAATGAATGACCTGGAAAAAAAATGACACCAAAGCGAAAACAATAGTTAGTTAGTTATGCTGTTGAATTTTCGGATTTTATTTCTTATTTTCGGATTTTCAAATTCTCGAATTTACAAATTTTTGAATTCACAAATTTATGAATTTACGAATTGCGATCATAATGAATGACCTGAAAAAAAACCCCCCAAAAAAACCGAATGAAACGAAAACAATAGTTAGTTATTATTAGTTAGTTAGTTACTTATTCTGTTGACTTTTCAGATTTTATTTCTTATTTTTGGATTTTCAAAATCTCGCATTTGCTCATTTTCGAATTTTTGAATTTACGAATTTATGAATTTACAAATTGCGATCATAATGAATGACCTAAAAAAAACAAAAACAAAAACGAATGAAACCAAAGAGAAAACAATAGTTAGTTATTATTAGTTAGTTAGTTATTTTGTTGAATTTTTGGATTTTATTTCTTATTTTCGGATTTTCAAATTCTCGAATTTACTAATTTTTGAATTTTTGAATTTACTAATTTATGAATTTACAAATTGCGATCATATTGAATGACCTGAAAAAAAAAAAAACGAATGAAACCAAAGCGAAAACAATAGTTAGTTATTATTAGTTAGTTAGTTATTCTGTTGAATTTTTGAATTTTATTTCTTATTTTCGGATTCTCAAATTCTTGAATTTACTAATTTTCTAATTTTTGAATTTACTAATTTATGAATTTACGAATTGCGATCATAATGAATGACCAGAAAAAAAAAATGAATGAAACCAAAACAAAAACAATAGTTAGTTATTATTAGTTAGTTAGTTATTTTGTTGAATTTTCGGATTTTATTTCTTATTTTCTGTGTTTTTAATTTTCGAATTTCCGAATTTACAAATTTCTGAATTCACAAATTTACCAATATGCGATCATAAAGAATGACCCGAAAAAACCCAAACAAACAAATGAAATGAAAACGAACAACTTTTTCGCCAGTGCACATGTCTACTGGAGAGTCCACACCAGCATAGTTGGCATCCTTCCTGACTGTGATGCCAGGCAGGGGTAACCTGGATCCCAAAACTGAACGAACCGAATTTCCAGTCATTCGGTAGATATAAAAACAGTTCCTATATGTGTATTTTGACTGTGAATTTGGCCGTGTGCCTGGAGGTTTTTCTTTTGATAACAGAATGCTGCATAAGACATAATAAATGGGTGAGAATTTCCACAACGCTTCCTGATATAGAGCTGCGAAACTTTTGTTTGTGAAACATAAAACACTGCGGCGATGGAGGGAGCATCGGGAACATACTGACAAGATGAATTGATTAGAGTACAGTATGGAGCTGCGGGAGAGCTGCTAGACAACAAGATTGCATCGATCTCCATAGCAGTATTGGTTTCATGGGGAGTGTACAATAGCACGGGCGTAGCCGAGAAATACATTCACACCGTCTATCTGAAGATCATAGACTGCGCTCACCAGACAAATCACCTCACCCGGCAATTCATTAAACGGAGCATCAAAGGCGCGTAAAGCAATGCAAAGAGCGATGAAACATAATTCTGGGTGTAGGAAACAAAGAAGACATTTTCTTTTTCTTTCTTTTTTTTTACATTTAAAGGGGCCAAATACACCTAAAATATACTTTTATAAATACAAATACATATGTGGGAAAAGCAGAAACAGCTTCAATATTTTAACCACTTAAGCCCCGGACCATTTTGTAGCTAAAAGACCAGGCCACTTTTTGCGATTCGGCACTGCGCCACTTTTAACTGACAATTGCGCGGTCGCGCGACATGGCTCCCAAACAAAATTGGCGTGCTTTTTTCCCCACAAATAGAGCTTTCTTTTGTTGGTATTTGATCACCTCTGCGGTTTTTATTTTTTGCGCTATAAACAAAAATAGAGCGACAATTTTGAAAAAAAATGCAATATTTTTAACTTTTTGCTATAATAAATATCCCCCAAAAATATATTAAAAAAAACTTTTTTTTCCCCTCAGTTTAGGCCGATATGTATTCTTCTACATATTTTTGGTAAACATTTTTTGCAATAAGCGTTTATTGATTGGTTAGCGCAAAAGTTTTAGCATCTACAAAACAGGGGGTAGTTTTATGGCATTTTCATTAATATTTTTTTTTACTAGTAATGGCGGCGATCAGTGATTTTTATCATGACTGCGACATTATGGCGGACACATCGGACACTTTTGACACTATTTTGGGACCATTGTCATTTTTACAGCGATCAGTGCTATAAAAATGCACTGATTACTGTGAAAATGACACTGGCAGTGAAGGGGTTAACCTGTAGGGTGCGCTGAAGGGGTTAAGTGTGACCTAATGTGTGATTCTTACTGTGTGGGGGCGTGGCTTGGCGTGTGACGTCACTGATCGTTGTTCCCTATGACAGGGAACAGACGATCAGTGACACTCTCACTAGGAAGAACGGGGAGAAGTTTGTTTACACTTACCTCTCCCCGTTCTTCAGCTCTGTGACATGATCGCGGGACACCGGCGGCGACCGCGGGTGCGGTCACGGAGCTCAGGACCGTGTCGCTCGCGCGGCGGCGCGCGACCCACGGCTGGACATCTTAAAGAGGACGTACCTGTACGTTGATGTGCCCAGCCATGCCATTCTGCCGACGTATATCGGCGTGAGGCGGTCCTTAAGTGGTTAATATCACAGTCTCATGGTTCCCCAATAGAAGATTTCTCCTAGGACCGGCTCAGATGCATGTTTTACAGCAAAACATGAGCATTATTGCTATGCACCTTGAATGCAGTGCCATTCATTTGCAATAGCACCCCAACACACAAAGACCACACACCCTAGGGTTGGTGTCACCCGGTGCGGAAAAATTGGAGTCACCCCCCCTCCCCTCCACTCTATGTACGTTGTAGCGCAACAACAATTGGTAACGCATGCTGTATGTTGTTCTGCAAGAGAAAAAAAGTGGTGCCTGACTCTGCCTTGAAAACTTCTTATAAATTAGTATTGAGGTGGTACTTAGTGCCTCATAGAATAGCAAAATACACTCACCGGACACTTTATTAGGTCCCCCCTACTAGTCCCAGGTTGGACCCCCTTTTACCATCATTCTTGGTGGCATAGATCAAGGTGTTGGAAACGTTCCTCAGAGATTTTGCTCCATGGTGACATGACACCATCACGCAGTTGCTGCAGATTTGTCGGCTGCACATCCATGATGCCAATCTCCCGTTTCCACCACATCTTAAAGGTGCTCTATTGGATGAGATGTGGGGAGTGTGGAGGCCATTGGAGGACAGTGACCTCATTGTCCAGTGGTGAGATGATTGGAGCTTTGTGACATGGTGCATTATCCTGCTGGAAGGAGCCATCAGAAGATGGGGACACTGTAGTCATAAAGGGATGGACATGGTCAGCAACAATACTCAGGTAGATCGTGGTGTTTAATCAATGTTCAATTAGTACTAAGGGGCCCTAAATGTGCCAATAAAATATCCCCCACACCATTACACCACCACCACCAGCCTGAACCGGTGACACAAGGCAGGATGGATCCATGCGCCAAATTCTGACCCCACCATCTGAATGTCGCAGCTGAAATCCAGACTCATCAGACCAGGCAACGTTTTTCCAATCTTCTATTGTCCAATTTTGGTGATCCTGTGCCAATTGTAGCCTCAGTTTCCTGTTCTTAGCTGACAGGAGTGGCACCCGGTGTGGTCTTCTGCTGCTGTAGTCCATCTGCTTCAAGGTTGGATGTGTTGTGCGTTCAGAGATGGTATTCTGCATACCTTGGGTGTAACGAGTGGTTGTTTGAGTTACTGTTGTCTTTTCTATCATCTGGAACCAGTCTGCCCATTCTCCTCTGACCTCTGACATCAACAAGGCATTTGCCTTCACACAACTGCCGCTCACTGGATATTTTCTCTTTTCCCCACCATTCTCTGTAAACCCGAGAGATGGTTGTCAGCAAGTCGTCTTCACAGCGTCTAGATGCCTAAATTCACAGAGTTGCTGCCATGTGATTGGCTGATTAGCAATCTGTGTTACCAAGCAGTTGAGCAGGTGTACCTAATAAAGTGGCCGGTCAGTGTAGTTTTTAATGGTTTTGTGGTGGTTGGAATTCCCCCACAGAGCAATTTTAAATTGCTGGCAATTGTAGAATATTCATGGATCACACATCCCCTGAAGCTAATAAAAACAGCAATGATTGTAAAACAAAATGCTAACGCCTATTGTGTTGCAATTGTTTGGGTAACAATTGGCTTCTTGTATATAACAACAACAAGCCACTTGTAAGCATTTACCACCATTTTCTAAGACACAAATACAACGTAAAAGTTAATTTAAAAGTCAAAAAGAATGTGCCAGCTAACTTGTTATTAACAGTTTCCAAATGCTTCAGCTAAAACACTGTATTAGAAAAATTGCCATGAAGTCCTTCCAATGGCAAACGTCACACTTGCTGGTTTATATTGCACCAAAGAATGTGATGCCGGGTAGATTAATCCATTAAAGTAAAATTACGGGGGCATTTTTGGCACAAGAAACATTTGAAACCCATTTCACCCTTAAAAACACCAACATTATCACTTTCCCCCCCATGGTACCAATTTCCCCCCACTTTCCCCCCCATGGTACCAATTTTGCCAAATTGGCAAAATTTTACTGAAGTATCTTGATTTATTATTACATTTTGAGGAACCAAAAACTCGAAATTTTGCTCATCCCAAGTCAGCGTAAGCTTCTCTAACCTTCAGAAACCATTTAAAACCAATTTCACCCTTAAAAACACCCAAAAAACTGAAAAATATCACTTTCCCCATGGTACCAATTTCACCAAATTGGCAAAATTTCACTGAAGTCTCTGTGATGCCGGGTAGATTAACCCATTAAAGTAAAATTACGGGGGCATTTTTGGCACAAAAACAAAAACCTGTTTAAAACCCATTTCATCCTTAACACCAAAAATATCACTTTCCCCCATGGCCCCCCCATGGTACCAATTTTGCCAAATTGACAAAATTTTACTGAAGTGTCTTGATTTTTTATTACATTTCGAGGAACCAAAAACTCAAAATTTTGCTCATCCCAAGTCAGCGTAGAGCTACCCCCTTAGGAGCCATTTGATGGATGGGTCCTTCTGGCTTCCCCTAGCCATTACCCATCTTCCAATGGCAAACGTCACACTTGCTGGTTTATATCACACCAAAGAATGGGATGCTGGGTAGGTTAACCCATTAAAGTAAAATTACGGGGATATTTTTGGCACAAGACCAGGTCCAGGATAAGCTTCCCTAACTTTCAGAAGCCATTTTAAAATCCATTTCACCCTTAAAAACACCCAAAAAATATATACATATATCACTTTCCCCATGGTACCAATTTCACCAAATTGGCAACATTTCACTGATGTCTCTTGATATTTTACTACATTTTGAGGAACCAAAAACTAAATTTTGCTCATCCTAACTCAATGTAGAGCTACCCCCTTAGGAGCCATTTGATGGATGGGTCCTTCTGGCTTCCCCTAGCCATAACCCACCCAGAACTCTTCAACTCTCTGGTGGAATGAAGTGGGTTTATTAGCAGGTTAAACCCTGTGATGGAATATTGTACAAGATGGAGTAAAAATGATATTGGACACTGGATAAGATGGAGTAAAAATTATATTGGACACTGTGGATAAGATGGAGTAAAAATTACGTGGCAATATTCATTATCAATTAGAGCAACAGAGCTTTTACTAGAGATAAAGGACAATGTGCTGGCCTATATGTAATACTCAAGTCCTAACTATACCACTAGCCAGTAGGTGTATAAACAGTCTGCTGGCGTTGGAGCTCTCACTTACAGTATAATAAACTTTAGTGGCCAAGAGGCCTCTCACCACTGAAGTTAGTCCTGGTCTATCCCCCGAAGAACAGATGAGGGGTCACACTACATACATGGGGCTTCCCCTTCCAGCCGGGATCTGCTAGACAGCAGCACTGTCCATGAAAAGTCAGAAGTCTCACCATGGTAGATCTGTTCTTGTGGCTTTGTCCTGCAATGCCACCAAATCTCTCTCCCTCTGTAGTCAGTCTCTCATGCAGGGTCCTGCATAGGGTTTCCACCTGTACGGAATTCACCCGGACAGTCCGGGTTCTGAATCATCTGCCCGGTTTTCAGACTCTCTGAAACCCGGACAGACCATCAGTCAGGGGGAGCTCCATTAGCATATGTGTCACTGTGGAGACAGCAGCAGTGTCACTGCTTCTCCATAAAAACACTATGCTGGGGTAATTATTAGAATCTAAAGCTTATTCCATCCTGTCTCCCCCCCCTCCAGGCTCCTGCAGGGTCGCTCTTATCAGTGACTAACTCCCCCCCTCCGATCACTAGTGCGGTGTGCTTACCCGGGAGGCGGAGCTGAGGAGGAGAGGAGAGGAGAGGAGATCATGTCGGGAGGAGTAAATAATGTTGGACTGGCGCTGCTGCTCACACTACATGCAGGGAAGAGGTGAGCTGAGAGTTTTTGTTTGAGTCTCCTGGGGTGGAAATCTGACAGCATTTGTTTTGCAGGAGTTGCTGTGAAGGGTTAAGGTGACAGGAGGATCGGGAGTGTGTCTGACGATATCTTCCAAGCCTCCTCTGTCTGTACAAACATCCCCCCCTCCTCGGTCCAGATAATGTGCAGTAATTTATGACCATTCATTAACCCTGTGTATGTGGAGAGTGTAAACTTCTAATTGTACAGAGCTTGGATAACACAGGGATAAATGAATGGTCATCCATTACCCTCACATCATCTGTACATACAGAGTGCTGGGAGTTTTCATTGTTGTAAATATTAGTGTATGAGTACAATAGCTTTTGTTTTTATATACATCACTATTTCTCAGCCCCCAACTCCCCCCAGGTGCATCACCCCCTCCCCCCAGACCACTTCATACATCCAGCTGGCATCATCCCCTCCACACTCCTCTCCTACACATACTACCCCCACCATCCCCTCCGCACTCCTCTTCTACACGTACTACCCCCACCATCCCCTCCGCACTCCTCTCCTACACATACTACCCCCACCATCCCCTCCACACTCCTCTCCTATACGTACTACCCCCACCATCCCCTCCGCACTCCTCTCCTACACGTACTACCCCCACCATCCCCTCCGCACTCCTCTCCTACATGTACTACCCCCACCATCCCCTCCGCACTCTTCTCCTACACATACTACCCCCACCATCCCCTCCGCACTCCTCTCCTACACGTACTATCCCCACCATCCCCTCCGCACTCCTCTCCTACACGTACTACCCCCACCATCCCCTCCACACTCCTCTCCTACACGTACTACCCCCACCATCCCCTCCGCACTCCTCTCCTACACGTACTACCCCCACTATCCCCTCCGCACTCCTCTCCTACACGTAATTCCCCCACCATCCCCTCCGCACTCCTCTCCTACATGTACTACCCCCACCATCCCCTCCGCACTCCTCTCCTACACGTACTACCCCCACCATCCCCTCCACACTCCTCTCCTACACGTACTACCCCCACCATCCCCTCCGCACTCCTCTCCTACACGTACTACCCCCACCATCCCCTCCGCACTCCTCTCCTACACGTACTACCCCCCCCATCCCCTCCGCACTCCTTCTGCCACTCTGCGTGTCGCAGAGTTCGGTGCCTCTAAGCTTTGGCCTGCCACATTAATGTTGGCTCCCATGAGACAGCCATCTTTAAACCTGGGGGACCCATGATCTTCAGTTGCCCAGAGGCCCCATGAGTTATCAGTCCACCCCTGGCTGGCCCAGACTGTGGCTACCCAGCACGGTTGCTCACTGCAATTGTAAGCCAAGAGTGTCAACTTTTTTGACTCTGATGTAAAGGGGGACTCTTGTGATTAACTCCATATGATTAGAAATGTTATTTAATCACAAAATATATGTATAGTGTATACTACATAAATACATAAAAATTGCCTTGCATTGTACAGAGCTAATGAATTTAGTGTACTACTGATTTTTTTTTTTTAATTGCCGTGCGCTACTAATGTGTTCGGGTTTGGCTTGAAGAAAAGGTGGCAACCCTAGTCCTGCAGCTCCAGCCTCGGTCCTTATGGCTCAGCCCTGAATTGAGCTGCCACTGAATCTCCTTTTTTGGAAGCTGGCCTTTTGCTCAGGGTCTCACAGCTCAACACTCTGTTCTTGTGGCTCTGCCCTGTATTTCTCTACCACTGAGACTCTCTCTGCTGCTTGGTTTCACAGCAGCTTTGAACAACAGCAAAGCACAGTAGCAGAGGGTCCTAGGCTCTTGGCACACCCTGCCCAGCACAGCACACATCAGCCATGTGTGCTACTTTCTTTCTGGGCCACACAGCACAGCTCTCTCATTAGTTGTCCCACCACCACCATTCTCTCTACTCATGTTACCCAATTGCCTCCCAACTCTTGGCTCAGCTAGGCAGCAGCATCTTGCCCTTTCTCTGAACTCCTGGTGGTTTCCCACAGCAGTCCCAAGACCTGAACCCAGGCTTTTTTCCTACTTTCCCTGTTGATTTTTCCAATAACTTTCTGTGATGGCGTGACAAAAATGTTGCACTGTGCTTGAATTCAGAGCAGAGTTGTCACTCTTTGGCTTCATGTACACTAGAGTTCCTGAACTTGAGTTTAGGGGATTGTGGCGTTTTTTTTTGTTTTGTTTTTTGCCAAAGCTCCTAAGCTCAACTCCATAAAAAACCTATGTTTCTATGTACACATAGGCTTTTAGGATCGTAAATTAGGAGCTGCTGCGGCCTAGAGGAGGTTCAGCCTCCCTCAACCTTCATTTCCTGAATGTGGAAGAATCGCTTTCAGGATAGGAACGTTTTGACCGATGGCCTGCAAAACATGAAAAAATTGCTTTTGCATTTTCCTGCAGCCAGCAGTCATAATAGGCTATGTGTACATGAAGCCTTACGTAGGCTGTGCCTGTTTGCACTACAGTGGGATAAGAAAATGTTGCAAGGGCGTGGTTATTAGCATTGGTACTGCTGATAGACAAGCTTGTAGCTTATCAACCAGCACCTGTCCGCTTGCTCTAACTGCTGCTCCATGGACCATCCAGCATAAACAGTGGTGGCAGGACACCTTCCAAAAAATGGGGACCTTATGCAGTTTTATCTCTTACTGCAGCCCATAAGGATCGTTTGACCCCACACCTATCAGGGTTTTAGCGATTATATAGGTTTTTCACTATGTGAACACATTGCCTGATTGCTATACCTTGATGCTTATTAACTGTTGATGGGCTCTGGTTAAACCTATGGAATTTGCTCCTGAAGAAGCGCCCGGGCACGTAACATGTAGAGCTGAGCCACATCACGCCATACCAACCTGCACCTAACCTGATGGAACACTGCTAATCGTTATGCCTTGGACGCTCTTACAACCATTCAGGATACCTACCTTGGTGTAAATTGTAGTGGTGTGATCTGTGATATCTGGGCAATATTTTCATTGGAAAAAGCTTTTTTGGCAATGTTTGTCTAATTTTCCTTTTTAAAAATGTATTTTGTAATAGAGATGTTGAAAACTTTTAACCATGTGTATTCTAGTGCCTAAAAAGTCCATGTTTAACCTCCCCGGCGGTATTCCCGAGTCTGGCTCGGTATAAGATTTCAGTACCATTAGCGGTAACCCCGAGCCAGACTCGGGCTGCATTGCAGTATCCAGGCAAAGTTACTTACCTTGTCCCCTGGATCCTGCGATGTCTCCCCGCTGTGTGTGCAAGCTGTCTCCTCGCTCGATTCACACAGTGCCGCCGAGCTCCATTCCCTGTGACGTTGGGGCGCACGGGGGCAGAGATCGGCGCCAAATTCAAAAAAGTAAAAACACAATATACATACAGTATACTGTAATCTAACTGATTACAGTACTGTATAAAAAGAATTACACATCCCCTTTGTCCCTAGTGGTCTGTCCAGTTACCTGCATGCACTTTTATATTATAAATACATTTTTTTCTGCCTGGAATTTGGAGATTGTCCATAGCAACCAAAAAGTGTCCCTTTATGTCAAAAAGCTAGAAAACAGCGATAATAAATTAGAATCACTCGCAGAATTGAGCGATAGCGATTTGTGGGAAAATTTGTCATCAAACACTAAATCTAATGACAGTGACAATTCTGCAACTGAGCAAATTTCAGTGTTTTTGATTTGATTACATTATTGAATCATTTTTATTATTATTATTTGTTATAATTATTTATAGTTATTTATTATATTATAATTTATGATTTTGTGTTTCAAACTATCATACCCGGGATGTCTACTAGACTCTGGTTTGGTCAGATTTAAGTGAGTTATTCCTAAGAATTACAGGCCTACAATATAAAACGCCAAATTTCCATGCAAAATAATTGTACCGCCTTCAGCACCTAAAATCTGACAGAATCATACCGCCAGGGAGGTTAATGGTTACAACTAGTAATTCAATTCATGGATTGGTCCTTCTGGACACCTGCTTGAAAGAACCGGAATCCAATGGTTGAAAGGGGTGGGGACAGGGACAGTCAAGCTGGGCTGGAAATGAGGCAGGCTGTATTTGACTTGCTGTAGCTTCTAATGCACATTGTGAGAAGCTGACAGTGTGCAGTGAAATCAGAGGAAGCCATTTCAGTCCAGGAGAGGAGCCGATACAACCGTGCAAGACTGAAGGGAAAGACGGAATTCAGTTTAAGTCCCGTGGACTGTTCCTAATCCTTTCACTTTGGCAGAATTTCACCTTTTAATGAAAAGTTTTGACATGTATTACTGAAAGTTGGCTTTAATGCAAATACATGCAAATTCTCTCCCATCTCAGTGAACATTTACAAGGAAAAAGTAAAATGGCATTTAGTTAAAATAACCTTAAAGGTGAGGAGTCGGCTCAAACGCCTTCACCTCCCCGAGTGATGTTTGTCACAGCAGCTCATATTGTCACATTTAGCCTGAGTCGTTCCTATGAATATGGTTAATCAAGTGAATATTCAACAATAGCACAAATTAATCAAGAAGGAAAAGCTGGTAATGTGTACAAAGGTAGGACAATTAGGAAATGAACACGTCTGAATGAAATCCCTGTGTAAAGAAATTAGTCAATACTGAAAAAGACTAATTCAATTACATCTCGCTTACCAACTGTTTAGAGTGCATTGTTTGGGTTTTTGTAGCGTTTCTACTGAGATAAAACATTCTTTAATTGGCTGCAGTGGTGCACAATTTCCAACAAATGATATTGCAGCCGCTGACAGAACCCCTTACTCGATTATAAAGAAGATTTTATTCTTTGTTTCCATATTAGGTTTTATCTCGTTTTTTATGAGCACTCCTTTTTTCATGCTAGAATGTGCCGGTACTGCCACCTTCCGACACTGCTCAGGTTTAGTTATCAGATTTCCTGGATCTTGCGGGACAGTCCCGGGATTTTGAGCGCCGTCCTGTGGTATCAATGTCCCGCTGCCTGTCCTTCAAGATCCAGGACACAGGGTACTAGAAAACTATTGAAAAGTTCATTGTGGGAGGCGCATGCGCGAGGCTGACTAGGCAGGTAAGTAATGTCCACCTAGCGCTCCGCATCTACCGGGACTTGACAACCGATATAAAACGAGTTGAAGAAGCTAACTGTACCGGAACGGTAACCGATAGATAGCTAATACTCTCAGGCTCATAGATATATGATGTATAGTGGGAGAAGATCAAGGCTTAAAACACCAAAAGTCCCTGAAGCGCTGACGAAAGCTGTGACTAAAATGGCAGCAGCCTCTTCTTCCCGCTCCTTATTACCTCACTCACAGAAACTGAGTAAAGCTCAGTCAGCTTATAATATGGAACCTGAACCTGAATTTGACTTTAATTTGAGTCCGAATATCCTACAAAGTACAGCACCAAATTCAGACCTTATTGCCCAATTTGAAAGAGTTTTACAGAGGGCACTACAAAACACCTCAGATTCCATCACAGAAAAACTGACGCGGGAAATCCGTGAGGTGGGCAGACGAACATCAGTATTGGAGCAAAGGATGGATGAAATTGATGGAATAACTGCAAATAACACAGACGAATTGGAATTATTGAGAGAAGACAATATCTCCCTTAACAACCGTTTAGAAGAATATGAGAACAGAGCCAGAAGGTCTAATCTAAGAATACGTGGTATACCAGAATCTATATTAGACCTCCAACCTACAATTACCACACTCCTTCATGAACTAATTCCTGCAGTTCCTATTGAACGATTGGAGATGGACAGGGTCCATAGAACACTAGCCCCCCGAAAAGAAGAAGGTCCCCCAAGAGACATTGTTATTAAGCTGCACTACTTCAATACCAAGGAACTGCTTCTGGAAGCAGCCCGCAATAAAGATGCTCTGATTTTCCAAGGACACAAATACCAGGTTTTCCAAGACCTCTCACAGCAAACCCTAACCAAAAGAAAGATGATGAAACCTCAACTTTTAATTCTCCAACACAATCGCATAACTTATCGTTGGGGCTTCCCATTTGCCCTACGTTTCACATATAAAGGCAACTCCTACACCTGCAAATCATCTGAAGATCTTATCTCCATAATCAAAGAACTTCGCCTATCCATACCTGAAAATACCTCAGAAGGATTCAAGAGAAGAGCTTCCTCAGGTTCTCCCACAGCGCAACAAGACCTGTCAGCTCTTCAAGCCCTCTCCAACACTAGCAAAAGAAGCCGCTTAGCTGCTCCACAACAAACTGTTGAAGATCAAATGGACTGAGTCTATTCCAATTGGTGATATAAAAAATATTATTATTATCTAGATACTTGGTTAATAACCTGTTATGGTGATCTCTGAGGTAGACTTATCCTCTGTCTCAGCTGGTTTACCACTTTATTGGGTTCTCCTAAAACTATCCACTTTACATGTGATAATATTCATAGACTAATAGCTATGGAAGAATTAACTGCAACCACATTATATATATATATATATATATATATATATATATATATATATATTGTGAGGGGGTTAGCTCGGCAGCGGGTGTGTGTGACCCCCGGGATGGGCTCCCCACACAAAAACAGGCCCAGCAAACGGAGGTTGTGGTTTTCAAAATCAAAAAGGTGCGGTTTATTTTCTATTTACAGTGACAAAACACAGCAAAGCAAAAGAAACATAAACAAAATAAATCCTGGTCAACTTGACCTCTGACTAAACATGCAGGTTTCCTAACTAACAACTGGGATCAGCCTAGTGCTGTCCTAGTCCCTAAGTCCCTGGTTTAGTCAATGTCCAAACAAATAGCCACACAGGCTTTGTCTCACCGCACAGGGGTTCACTCTCCCTAGACAGTCCACACAGGTCTGGTTCCAGGCATGAGCTAACACCTAATGAATCTGGGAGTTCTTATAGAGGCCTAAATGAGCTGACAAGCTTCAGCTGGTCTCATCAACTCCCTGTCTGCACGACGCCCCACACTCTCCCTAGAGGTATGAGTCATCCATGAGCCCACTAGCCTCAGCTGGGCTTATACAACTCTCCACCTAGTTGTATAAGTCGGCGTAAAGCCTGAATCTGGGCGAAATATATCTACCCCCCTGGATGCAACCAGGTGACTTTACCTTTCTGCTGTCACATACCCCCCCCCTCTTGTTTTAACCTTGGGGTTGGAATACCAGCAATCAGGCATTCATGTACTCAAGACAAAGCATCCACATTCCCCATTTGAACGCCAGGGCGATGCTTTACTGTGAAGTTGAATTCCTGGAGGGCCAGGAACCACCTATTCACTCTTCTATTTGTTTCCTTGTTTTGAGCCATCCACTTTAACGGAGCGTGATCCGTAACCATGTCAAAGTGCCTACCTAGCAGGTAGTACCGAAGGGAATCTAGAGCCCACTTCACCGCTAAACACTCCTTTTCAACGGTGGCGTAATTTACCTCATGGGACTTCAACTTCCTGCTGAGGTAAATGACTGGGTGCTCTTCCCCGTTCCAGACCTGGGACAATACTGCTCCTAACCCCACATCTGACGCATCACTTTGTACGACAAAGTCTTTAGAGAAGTCGGGTGAGTACAACACTGGCTGGCTACATAAGGCTTGTTTCAAGAATTGGAATGCTGCCTCAGCCTCGGGGGTCCATTTAATCATGACCGACCCTTTCCCCTTCGTCAGGTTGGTTAGGGGCACAGCCTTAGAAGCAAAGTGGGGAATGAATCGCCGAAAATACCCAGCGATTCCCAGAAAGGCTCGTACCTGCTTCTTGCTGTTGGGACGTGGCCAACTCTGGATGGCCTCGACTTTGTTGAGTTGGGGTTTTGTTACTCCCCTCCCAATGGTGTACCCAAGATATTTGGCCTCCTCCTGCCCAATGGTACACTTCTTGGGGTTAGCCGTAAACCCCGCTTCCCGAACAGAGTCCAGGACTGCTTGCACTTTTGGCAGATGTGAGGCCCAATCTGTGCTATGGACAATTACGTCATCCAGGTAAGCCGCAGCATACTTCCGATGGGGCCTCAGCATCTGGTCCATTTTCCGCTGGAATGTGGCCGGCGCATTCTGTAACCCGAACGGCATTCTTTTATATTGGAACGCCCCGTCTGGGGTTACAAATGCGGTTTTCTCTTTGGCCGACTTGGCCAGGGGGATTTGCCAATACCCTTTTGTGAGGTCAAGAGTCGTCATGTATCGGGCTGTTCCCAGCCGGTCGATCAACTCATCTATACGTGGCATGGGGTAGGTGTCAAATTTTGTAACTTTGTTCAACTGACGAAAATCGTTACAAAATCGCCAGCTCCCATCCGGTTTAGGCACCAACACAATGGGACTAGACCAATCACTTTGGGACTCCTCTATCACCCCTAAGTTCAGCATTTTCTGTACTTCCTCCCGTATTGCCTCCCGTCGGGCCTCTGGGATCCGATAGGGTTTTAACTTCACCCTTTCACCGGGTGGGGTAATGATGTCATGCTCTACCCCAGATGTTTGTCCCGGCAGCTCAGAGAATACCTCCTTGTTGCGAAGCACAAACTCCTTAACCTCCTGTTGTTGGGGTTGTGACAAGGTGGCTGCTATTCCAACCTCAGGAATCACGCAACCAGTTTGAGCTGGTGACCAAGTGTCTGCGACTAGGGACTCTCTATCCCTCCAGGCTTTCAACAGATTAACGTGATAGATCTGTTCGGGCTTTCGCCTTCCTGGTTGTCTGACCTTGTAATTCACTTCGCTCACTTTTTCCATTATCTCATAGGGGCCTTGCCATTTGGCAAGGAATTTACTTTCAACCGTAGGGACAAGTACCAGTATCTTATCCCCCGGGGAAAAGGTACGGGTCTTGGCTCCACGGTTGTACACTCTCTGCTGTGCTAACTGCGCTTGGGCCAAATGTTCCTTCACGATGGGCATTACCTGTGCAATTCGGTCTTGCATCAGGGCGACATGCTCAATCACACTCCTGTGGGGAGAACTCTCACTTTCCCAAGTTTCCTTGGCAATATCCAACAGCCCTCTTGGGTGTCTCCCATACAGTAACTCAAAGGGGGAGAATCCCGTAGAGGATTGGGGCACCTCCCTAATAGCAAACATCAGATAAGGAAGTAGACAGTCCCAATCCTTTCCATCTCTATCCACCACTTTCTTCAACATTTGTTTTAGGGTTTTGTTGAATCTTTCAACCAGCCCATCGGTTTGGGGGTGATACACAGATGTACGTAATTGCGTCACTTTGAACAATTTACACAGCTCCTTCATAACCCGGGACATAAAGGGTGTACCTTGGTCCGTAAGCAGTTCTTTACAAATACCCACCCGGCTAAACACAAGAGATAGCTCTTTGGCTATGGTTTTGGCCGAGGTATTTCGGAGAGGGATCGCTTCTGGATAACGGGTGGCATAGTCCATTATAACTAATATGTACTGGTGCCCCCTAGCGGACTTGATTATAGGACCTACCAAATCCATGGCGATCCTCTCAAACGGGACCTCAATGATGGGTAGAGGGACCAGCGGGCTACGGAAATGTGGCATCGGGGCCAACCTCTGACACACAGGGCAGGAGGAACAATAATTTTCTATGTCCTTCATCACCCCCGGCCAATAGAATCTCTGTAATACCCTCTCTCGGGTTTTCTCTGTCCCCAGATGACCTCCAAGAATGTGCCCATGGGCCAACTCCAACACCAACTTCCTGTAAGGTTTGGGCACCACAAGCTGCTCAACGGTTTCTTCTGCCCTTTTTGCCACCCGATACAGTAGGTCCTTCTCTACGCTGAAGTATGGGTAAGTGCAGGTATTATCTGGGTTCACTAACTCGCCATCTATTTTCACTACGTTTTCCCGTGCCTTTATTAGGGCGGGGTCTCTCAACTGTTCTGTGGCAAAGTTTTCCCTGTGAACCTCAAGATCAGAAAACTCCACAGACGGTAGGTTTTCGTCTGAGGAGGTGGGCTCCTCTCCAGTTTCTTGAGTCTCCCCTGCCAATACTGATAAGGGAAATTCCGGAGAGTCCTCACCACTCTCAGGGGAGTTCTGGCTATCACATTCCTGGTACATAGGGGCACCAGTGGGGGGCTCAGGATCATCCCACAGTTCCCAGAACTTCGGAAAATCCCTTCCCACAATGGTGTCATGCGGTAACTGAGATACTAAGCCCACTGGATGAGAGAGGGTACCTTTGGGGGTCTCGAAACACACTGTAGTCACTGGATACTCTCGGGTGTCCCCATGCACACAAATAACAGCTACCTTGCTATTCCCAGAGACCTCTGTTTTAACTAATTCAGCCTTTATCAGGGTCACAAGGCTACCTGAATCCAGCAATACCACAACATTTCTACCATTAACACACATTTTGCATAAATGTTTCTCAGTTCCTCGAATGGCAGTGCATGCGACTGTCGCACACAGCGACTGACGTCTGCCCGTCAGAAAGTCACACTGCATGGGTTCCTCCACAACCGGGCAATTGGCTGCAATATGTCCCGCTTGCCGGCAGCGGTAGCAAATGATCCTTCTTGCCGCCTCTTGAGCCGCTGATTTCCCAGGCTGTTCTCGCCAAACTTGGGGTAGAGCTCCCACCCTCTCACTCTCTCCACCCTCACCCCTTGGAATCCTCTTATCCGCCCCTGGGGATGGTCTGGTCTTAGGGTGGAAAGTCTGAGTGTCTCTGGAAGAGGCCGTCAGGTTCTCTGTAGCCAAGTATTTCTCCACATGATCCACAAGACCATCGGCCGTCTCTGGGTCTCCATGGCTTACCCACTTTTGGATGGCAGTAGGAAGAGCTCTCAAAAATCGATCCATTACAACACGTTCCACAATCTTTGGTGCGGACAAAGTCTCTGGCTGTAGCCACTTTCTGCTCAGGTGAATGAGATCATACATTTGAGACCTGGGGGGTTTTCCAAGCTGGAAAGTCCAGTTATGCACACGCTGAGCCCGGACAGCCTGGGTGACACCCAGCCTTGCCAATATTTCAGCTTTTAGCATCACATAGTCTTTTGCTTGGTTAGGCTCTAGGTCATAGTAAGCCTTCTGCGATTCACCAGTTAACAGAGGAGCCACCAGTCCAGCCCACTGCTCCTCAGGCCACTTTTCTCTTTCAGCAGTCCTTTCAAATGTGGTCAAAAATACCTCTGGATCATCCTCTCCAGTCATTTTTGTCAATAAACGACTCACCCCAAAGGACGCGGTATTAGTGGGACGGCTTTCCTCACTGGTCTGCGGACGTTGCTGCATTACTGCTTCCATCTGTTGTTGTAGTCTCTGCTCTTGCTTCTGCAACAGGTCTATGAAGCGGGCCTCAGATTGCTGCTGGGCTTGTTGCTGAGCCTCCAGACTCTGTTGCAAAGTTGCGTTTGTCTGCTGCTGGGCTGCAAGGCTCTGTTGATGAGCTTGCTGCTGGGCTGCGAAGTTCTTTTGTAAACCTGCATTTGTCTGCTGTTGATTGGCATTTGCTAGAGCCAGCTGTTTCAGTATCTCCTCCATGCTGGCTTAAAAAAAAACTGCCACTGGTTCTCCACCAACTGTGAGGGGGTTAGCTCGGCAGCGGGTGTGTGTGACCCCCGGGATGGGCTCCCCACACAAAAACAGGCCCAGCAAACGGAGGTTGTGGTTTTCAAAATCAAAAAGGTGCGGTTTATTTTCTATTTACAGTGACAAAACACAGCAAAGCAAAAGAAACATAAACAAAATAAATCCTGGTCAACTTGACCTCTGACTAAACATGCAGGTTTCCTAACTAACAACTGGGATCAGCCTAGTGCTGTCCTAGTCCCTAAGTCCCTGGTTTAGTCAATGTCCAAACAAATAGCCACACAGGCTTTGTCTCACCGCACAGGGGTTCACTCTCCCTAGACAGTCCACACAGGTCTGGTTCCAGGCATGAGCTAACACCTAATGAATCTGGGAGTTCTTATAGAGGCCTAAATGAGCTGACAAGCTTCAGCTGGTCTCATCAACTCCCTGTCTGCACGACGCCCCACACTCTCCCTAGAGGTATGAGTCATCCATGAGCCCACTAGCCTCAGCTGGGCTTATACAACTCTCCACCTAGTTGTATAAGTCGGCGTAAAGCCTGAATCTGGGCGAAATATATCTACCCCCCTGGATGCAACCAGGTGACTTTACCTTCCTGCTGTCACAATATATATATATATATAGTTGAGTCATAAATCTATGTGATAAAAGAACTGCATGGATTTTGTGAATACACCTCTAATAGTTTATCTGCTAAAGGGTTGCCTCCCGTGCGTGAGTCAGAGAAACCCTCCAGTAATTCTCCACTGTTATTATATACATCCCAGTTATTCTAAATGAATTGCATAACCTTTATATTATTTCTCTGCCTCACGCATGGGACACCACACTTCTTATCCTACACAGATCCTAATAGGAAACTTAAATGGTTATTGTTTTGTTTTAATTTGCCTTTAAAACTTGTTCAATACAATAAGTTATATGTTATAAAGTTATACAGGTTGTTCGGTTCTCGTAGACAGTCCACTGCACCTCACAAACGTTCCTTACGTGCCTGGTATAATATACCAGACATCCTTTGGACGAAATAGTACCCATTGTGTGGTAACTGTTGCCACGCATTGGATACTAGCTCCAATTCGGAGCTCAACTTAAATACTTAAAGCGGAGGTTCCGCGACCATTCGTTTTTTTTTTTTTGTATTAAATCAGTGGATTTATATATCGCAATTGAGTACTCACTTTTTAGGTGTCTTGCAGCATCACGCGTCCGTTTTCATAGTAAAGATAAACTTATATTATTTTATCTATGCATTTGCCATTTTGCTTGTGGGCATTGTGAAGCCCACAAGCAATTGCTTCCTGGATGCGGTGAATGCTCAGCTCCCGGCATTCACCGCTCTATCTCGGGGATGCGCACTCTCTACGGCAACCTGCGCCGTAAGCATTATGGTTGTCATAGTAACGGGCGGCGTCATCCCCAGTACACGCCGCGGGAGCTCCCATAGATCACTGCGGCTCTATCTCGGGGATGCGCACTCTCTACACAGCATACACAGCGACCCGTAGCACAGCAAAGGACACGCCTACTCCCGCGGGAGGAAATCCCGGAAGTAGGAATGAAGAAAGAAGATTAATGAAAACTGCACAGCAAAAAAAAAAAAAAGGTTAGTCTTTTGTTTATATTCATGCTAAGAGGGACTGTTGACAGCAATCTGTAAAATGTGGGTGAACCTCCGCTTTAACACATTAATAAACTTCTCTCTATCACATTAATACCAGATTTATTATTTCATTTATTTCCCTCCCCCCCTCCCAAGAAATAAAATAAAATTACCCAATACATAACTGATACTTACCTTTTCATATCCATTTTCTTAGCTTTAAACAATTTAACGTACATTTCTCCTGAACTCTCAAACTACTACCTACACACTATATATATTCTGTTTAAGCTTACTCAATTATTACCATGACTTCTCTAAATGTACTTACACTAAATGTACAGGGTCTCAATTCCCCTCCTAAAAGAACGAAAGCCTTTCAATTTTTCTCTTCTCTTTCGGCACATATTGTATGCTTACAAGAGACACATTTTTCTACTCTTTCCTCTTCCAAATTCTACCATCGTCGATATCCCCAAATTTTCAAAGCCTCAGCCACAACTAAACAAAGGGGGGTAATGATAGCTTTCCATAACACTACACCATTTACTCTCCAGACTGAGATTACAGACCCTGAAGGTCGATACCTAATTCTCACAGGTTTATTATTAGATGCCGAAGTAACCATTGTCACATATTATGCCCCAAACAAAAACCCTCTTGCCTTTCTTTCACACCTATTCACTATTGTAGATACACATAAAAAAGGGATGCTTATAATGTGCGGAGACTCAAACCAAGCAATATACCCTATTCTGGATAAATCCCCTACACCCTCCTCAAACCTCCGCCCCACTTACCAAATCCTGCTCAACTACTACTAGACACTTGGCGTGAACAATATCCTAAAAAACGGCAATATACCTATTATTCCTATCCACACAAACAATTCTCTCGAATTGATCATTTATTTACTAATATCAATTCTGCACACCTTATCCTTCACTCCCAAATTATTCCATGTACATGGTCAGACCATAATGCTACTATCACTACTTTCTCTTCCCTTGTCCCAAAACCCAACTATCGCTCTTGGACTATAAATGACAATCTTTTAGCCACCCCGACATATAGACAAACAATTGAAAAAGCTATTCAAGACTATAACACAAATAATAAGTCGCCAGATATTAATCCTTTGACGCTTTGGGAAGCACACAAACCAACAATAAGAGGAGTATGCCTCAGTCAATCAGCTTATCTTAAAAAACAGAATAAAATTATCCAGACAAAATTGGAAGAAACTTTTTACAAAGCTTCAGAGGATTTTCAAACAACTCCTTCCCCCAGTAACAAACTAACCTATGATAAAGCAAAACTGGAACTTGACATTTTCTTAACGGACTCGGCAGACAAAATCCTTCGAAAAGCTAGACATACATTATATATGAAAGCAAATAAACCCACTACCTTTTTAGCTCTAGCTTTACGTAAAGCAGACCACATTAGAAAACCAATACGACTGCAAATTACAAAAAATAACTTTTCTAGCAATCCACTAAAGATAGTAAATGAATTCCAAAGGAAACTGACGGATTTATACAAAGATACCCATAAAATAGACCAAACAAAACTATCCTCTTTACTATCTACTATTCAACTGCCCTCACTCAACACTAACCAACTTGAATCCCTTGAAAGACCTATTACAACAGAGGAAATACAATTAGCTATAAAAACTTTGAAACCGCATAAGCGTCCTGGCCCAGATGGCTTTTCAGCCACATACTACAAACGATTCTCCACACTACTCTCCCCTCTCCTAACAGAAGCTTTTAATTCTCTCCTCTCAGGACATTCTTTTCGTCCTGAAACCCTTCTAGCCTCTATATCAATGATACCTAAACCGAACTCTGACGACACTTCCTGGTCCAATTATAGACCTATCTCAGTACTAAATTTAGACATCAAATTACTAGCTAAGATCCTTTCAAATAGACTTAATCCCATAATAGGGAAACTCATAAATAAAGACCAAACTGGCTTCATACCATCCAGACACACGGGAGACAATATAAGGAGGGCAACCCTTCTTGCACATATGGCACGTACCCAACACATCCCTGCCTGCTTCCTCTCAATAGATATCCAGAAAGCATTTGACACTTTATCTTGGGATTATCTTAAATCTATTCTCCAAAAATGGGGTTTCGGAACAAATTTTCTACAATGGTTATTATCACTGTATGATAATCCAAAAGCACATGTTTTATACTCAGGATTTCGATCTGAACCCATAAAAATAGAAAGAGGAACCAGGCAGGGCTGCCCTTTATCCCCACTCCTTTTCGCTTTAGCGATCGAACCCCTTGCACAAATGATTCGTACAAATATCAATATTAAAGGTCTCGAATTGGGTGGACACTAACATAAGCTATGTATGTTTGCTGATGACATTTTGATTTTTCTCACGTCTCCCCTAACATCAGCACCTAACCTTATAGACACACTTAGTAAATTTAGTACGATCTCCGGCCTGAAAATAAACACCCAAAAATCTAAAGCCCTGAATATCTCACTCCCTCTAGAATTACTTACGGAATTACAAGACTCTCGTCCCTTTACCTGGTCTAACACACATATTACCTATCTAGGTATCTCATTTACAGCTGACCCATCTAATTTATATCAAGCTAATTACCCTCCTTTGCTAAAACAACTTACCTCATTGATGAAGAATTGGTCCACATTACCACTGGCATGGTTGGGTAGAATAACTGTAGCTAAAATGTCCATATTACCAAAACTTTTATATCTCTTTAGAAACCTTCCAATCCGGGTCCCAGCCTACTTTTTCCGAATCATCCAACGCAAAGTGTTGCAATTTATATGGGGCAAAATTAAACCGCGCTTATCACAAAATACCCTTTTTACTCCTCGAACACAAGGAGGTCTAAGCGTACCCAACTTTAGCAAATATTACTATGCTGCCCAACTTGCCCAACTCCCTAAATATCATGCCACTAAGTAGATTCCATTATGGGTTTCGATCGAATCGGCCGATTGTGACCCCCTTTCACTGGCAAATATCCTATGGCTCCCCCCTTCACTCCTGAGAAGAATTTCTAACCCAATTACCAAACATAGTCTGACTATCTGGGAAAGGTTCAAATCACGATTTGGATTACAATCCATAAATAACCCTCTTTTTTCCTTTTTACATAACCCTGATTTTTATCTGGCCTGGACCTTCCCATCCTCTTTTTCAACTTGGTCTAAAAAAGGACTAATACGAACACACCAATTTATTGATTCAAATGAAATCATCCCCTTCCCCACACTTAGTGATACCTACGACCTACCTCCAACAGAAACCTTCAGATACTTACAAATTAAGAATTTTATACAGCTAAACAACCCCCAGAATATCTTCACTGATGAACGCACGACTTTTGAGCATACCTGCATTACTGACCCACATAAACGAGGCTTGATCTCTGAACTATACAGACAACTACTACTTCCTATCTCTGAAAACCCTCCACCATACACATCTAAATGGGAATCCGATTTGAATCTCCAACCTGGAAATTTAAATTGGCCACAAATATGGAAAGCAACAAACTCAGCAACACCAAATATTGTCGCCCTAGAAACGAACTACAAGGTTCTCACACGATGGTACTTAGTTCCTGCTAGAATCTCTAAATTCCACACACAATATCCCGCACAATGCTTTAGAGGTTGCACTGACAAAGGCACACAATTACATATTTGGTGGACCTGTCCCATTGTTCTCACCTTTTGGAAAAAAAAATTTGATCTATTATCCACCATGTTTAGCACCACTTTACAACCAGACCCCACAGTAGCTCTTTTAAATAGTAAACCCCCAAATATTACTAACCGACAATTTAAACTGATGTTATATGTAACTACAGCTGCAAAACAATCAATTGCTTTCGCATGGAAAACTTCCACTTTAAGCATTGTACCGGTTAAACATAGAATTAATCAGGCATTAATTCATGCTAAAACAGAAGCGATCTATTTAGATAAAATTGCCAAATTTTAAGCACTTTGGAGCCCATGGATAAATCACCACCTACCACAGGGCTTTGATCTTGCACTGGTACTGACTTACTTACAATGCCTTATCACTATCCAATCCTATTTAGACACATATCCTCCACTCCTGACTCCCTCTGGAGAAATTTCCCACATCCTATCCCTTCTTCCCCTGTTACCCTGATCTTATCAAATTAGAGACTCACAAAATGTATTTCCACTCAATAAAACAATGTATAGTTATACCACGGATGATTTAGTTCACTGACCTATCATTAGCGACTTTAGTATGACACATAGTTGTCCATTTAGACAGTGACAACCCTCTTTATCTTCAGGACATGCCAAGCCACCTAGCCGGACCTTGGCCCCTGATACGATTTAAGTTGACCACGACTGTCTTTTATTAATATATCCAATTAAACTATTCATCTTCTTTTTATGTATTCCTTATGATTAGATATTGATAAATCTGATTACAAATGGTATAAGATAAGCTTTCTTATTATATATTACTCTCTTTCCCCCCTTTTTTTCTTTTTTTTTTCTCTCTCCTCCCTCTTTTATTATACTGTTTCATTCAATGATTGTTATTACTTATGCATTCATTTTCAATCATACATTTTCTTTACTCCATATTTATATACAATAATTGTAGAGAAGATAAAAATCCCATCTACACTTATCTACTTAATTTTAAAATCTTGTATAACGTATATGAACTGTATTGTGTAATCTTTAATAAAATATTTGAAAAAGAAAGAAAAGTTCATTGTGGTGCTGTTATAAGAATAAGTACACCTTTTTTTCATGCCAGAATGTGCCAGTACTGTCACCTCCTGGCACTTCCCCAGTGTAGTTGACAGATGTCCTGGATCTTGTGGAACAGTTTCTGAGTTTTGAGCATGCCTTTTTTTTTCATGTTAGAATGTGCCAGTACTGTCACCTTCCGACACTGCTCATGTGTAGTTATCAGATTTCCTGGATCTTGCGGGACAGTCCCGGGATTTTGAGCACCGTACTGTGGTATCAATGACCCGCTGCCTGTCCTGCAAGATCCAGGACACAGGGTACTAACAACATATTGAAAAGTTCATTGTGGTGCTGTTATAAGAATATGTACACCTTTTTTTCATGCCAGGATGTGCCAGTACTGTCACCTCCTGGCACTGCCCCTGTGTAGTTGACAGATGTCCTGGATCTTGTGGAACAGTCTCGGAATTTTGAGCATGCCTATTTTTTTCCATGCTAGAATGTGCCAGTACTGTCACCTCCTGGCACTGCTTCTGTGTAGTTGCTAGATTTCCTGGATTTTAGGGGACAGTCCAGGGATTTTGGGTACTGTCCTGTGGCATCACATTCAGAATAGGAACATTTTGACCGATGGCGCAAAACACGACAAAATCGCTTTTTGCATTTTCCTGCAGCCAGCAGTCATATCAGGCAGGTAGGTGTACATGAAGCCTTATGTAGGCTGTGCCTGCTTGCACTACAGTGGAATAAGAAAATGTTGCAAGGCCATCGTTATTAGCATTGGTACTGCTGATATACAAGCTTGTAGCTTATTAACCAGCACCTGGCTACACCCGGTCCTGTCCACTACTTTCTGGATTGACAACATGCCTCTGCCTGCCTTTTCTTTTTCATGCTAGAATGTGCCAGTACTGGCACCTCCTCGCACTGCTTATGTGTAGTTGCTAGATTTACTGGATCTTGGGGGGGCAGTCCTGGGATTTTGGGCACTGTCCTGCGATGTCAATGTCCCATTGCTTGTCCTGCAAAATACAGGACACAAATTATTGAAAAGCTCATTGTGGCACTGTTATAAGTACACCTTTTTTCATGACAGAATGTGCCAGTACCGGCACCTCTCATTACTGCCCCTGTGAAATTGACAGATGTCTTGGATCTTGGGGAACAGTCCTGGGATTCTCAGCATGCCTTTTTTCATGCCAAAATGTGGCAGTACCAGCACCTCCTAGCACTTCTTCTATGTAGTTGCCAGACGTTCTCAATCTTGTGGGATAGTTAAGGGTGTCAGTGTCCAGATTGCCTGCCATGCAAGATCCAGGTCACTGGGTTTTAACAAACTATTGAAAAACTCATTGTGGCATTATTATGATCATGCCTTTTTTCATGCCAGATTGTGTCGGTACTACTACCTCCGGGCACTGCCCCTGTGTAGTTGACAGATGTCCTGGATCTCGTGGAACAGTCTTAGGATTTTGAGCATGCCTTTTTTTTTTCATGCTAGTATGTGCCAGTACAGGCACCTCCTGGCACTTCCCCTGTGTAGTTGATAGATTTCCTGGATCTTGAGGAACATTCTCTGCATTTTGAGCACACCTTTTTTTTAATGCTAGAATGTGCTAGTACTGGGACCTCCTGGCACTGCTTCTGTGTAGTTGCTAGATTTCCTGGATCTTGGGGGACAGTCCCGGGATTTTGAGCACTGTCCTGTGGTGTCAATGTCCCACTGCCTGTCGTCCAGCAAGATCCAGGACACTGGATACTGAAAAATGATTGAAAAGCTCATTGTGGTACTGTTATAAGCAAACTTTTTTCTCATGCCAGAATGTGCCAGTACTGGCACCTCCTGGCACTGCTTCTGTGTAGTTGCTAGATTTACTGGATCTTGGGAGACAGTCCCAGGATTTTGGGCACTGTCATGTGGTATCAATGTCCTGCTGCCTGTCCTGCAAGATCCACTAGGTACTAACAAACTATTGAAAAACTCATTGCGGCTACACAGTGGTGAGGCGTTGACCTCCAGATCCTTATGACTTGTTGCTTTGTATTCTGTTTTTAAGAGCAGATGTCTAGACGGCTTAATCCCAATGTTAACAAAGTTTGTGCTATATGGAGTTTGAGTATACACCTGTGGCCTTATGAAGGACTAAACCTAACTACCAAGATCTTCTCTGGTTTCCCCTTTTGATATATTTGTTCTTCTCACCTCCACTTATGTATCATTCTTGTTTTATGTACAGAGCACTCAAGGATTGTTTGTTGCTCTGGAAAGTGATCACTTCTTGTTCTTTTCAAAAAATAATAAAACACAATTGAAACAGAAAATCTCATTGTGGCACTGTTATAAGTATGTCCTTTCTTTATGCCAGAATGTGCCAGTGCCGGCACCTCACTGCACTGCCCCATTTGTAGTTGACAGATGTCGTGGATCTTGCGGAACAGTCCCAGGATTTTAAACATGCCAGTGTTGGCACCTCCTGACACTGCCCTTGTGTAGTTGACAGATGTTCTGGATCTTGCGGAACAGTCCCGGGATTTTGGGTACTGTCCAGGGTGTCAATGTCCCGCTGCCTGTCCTGCAAGATCCAGGACACTGGGCTCTATCAAACTATTGAAAAACTCATTGTGGAATTGTTATGATTGTGCTTTTTTGCATGCTAGAACGTGCCGGTACTGCTACCTCCTGGCACTGCTCCTGTGTTGTTGCCAGATTTCCTGGATCTTGTGGGATAGTCCCGGTATTTTTAGCACTGTCCTGCGATGTCAGTGTCCCATTGCTTGTCCTGCAAGATCCAGGACACTGGGTACTGACCAACTATTAAAAAGCTCATTGTGGCACTGATATACAGTAAGTACACCTTTTTTCATGCAAGAATGTGTCCGCACCGGCACCTCTCTGCACTGCCCCTGTGTAGTTGACAGATGACCTAGATCTTGTGGAACTGTCCCGGGATTTTGAGAATGCCCTTATTTATGTCAGAATGTGCCAGTACCGGCACCTCCTGACACTGCTTTTGCATAGTTGCTAGATTTTGTGGATTTTGTGGGACAGTCCCGGGATTTTGGGTACTGTCCAAGGTGTCAATGTCACTCTGCCTGTCCTGCAAGATCCGGGACACTGGGTACTGACAAACTATTGAAAAGCTCATTGTGGCACTGTTATGATCATGCCTTTTTTCATGCCAGAATGTGTTGGTACTGCTATCTCCTGGCAGTGCTCCTGTGTAGTTGCTAAATTCTTTTGGATCTTGGGGGACAGTCTCTGGATTTTGGGCACTGTCCTGTAGTATCAATGTCCTGCTGCAAGATCCAGGACACTGGGTTGTGACAAACTTATGAAAAACTCATTATAGCGCTGTTCATACCAGAATGCAAAGCAATGGTCCATAAAGACATGGGTGAGCAAGTTTGGGGTGAAGGAAGGAACTTGACTACCTGACACCTTTGGGATGAATTAGAGCAGAGACTGTGAGCCAGGCCATCTCATCCAACATCAGTGCCTGACCTCACAAATGTGTTTCTGGAAGAATGGTCAAACATTCCCATAGACACACTCCTAAACCTTGTGGACAGCCTTCTCAGAAGAGTTGAAGCTGTTATAGCTGCAAAGGGCGGACCAACTCAATATTGAACCCTACGGACTAAGACTGGGATGCCATTAAAGTTTATGTGCGTGTAAAGGCAGGTGTCTTAATACTTTTGGTAATATAGTATATAAGGATTTTGTTTCTGTCCTAAAAGTCTGGGTTGCTTGTCTGTTAAAGTGGACTTAGCATCACATATGTGTTTTTTATGTTAAGTGCAGTATATGTCACTTATCAGTAGGGATGAGCTTCGAGTTCGAGTTGAACCCATGTTCGACTCGAACATCGTCTGTTCGGCCGTTCGCCGAATTTCGAACATTATGGGCCGTTCGCGCCAAATTCGAGTGGCGCGTCACGGACCATAATTCACTGCGGCATCGCAGTGCATTGCTGGCTGATGATTGGCCAAGCATGCACTATGACCCGCATGCTTTGGCCAATCACAGCGCGGAAAAAACGGAGAGCCATAATTGGCCAAAGCCAGGGTGGCTTTGGCCAATTATGTCTCAGGGGGTTTAGTACACGCCCCACACTATATAAGGCCGCCTGCGTGGCGGCCTTGTGTAGTGTGTTGCGGCGGTGGTTAAAGACAGACAGAGAGAGAGACAGAGTCATTTAATTTGAGTTAGATAGAGCAGGCAGGCGAGTCAGTTAACTTCAGTTACAGTGTGTAGAGGATATATATGCATCCTAGGTGTTGTATATATATTTATACACTGTATTCAGTTTAGCTAGATCTGTTCCTGTTATTCTCTTCATAATATACTGACAGGCAGGCGATTGTGCTAGCTGCAGTATTTTCACCTAGTGTACTGTGTCCTTTGCACAGTGTGCGCCTAAAGCTTACCTGAATACAATTGCTGGTGTTCTCATACAAATACAGGCAGGGAGCTGCAGTATTTTGTTTTAGTGTCCTTTGCACAGTGTGCACCTAAAGCTTACCTCAATACAATTGCTGGTGTTCTCATACAAATACAGGCAGGGAGCTGCAGTAATTTGTTTTAGTGTCCTTTGCACAGTGTGCACCTAAAGCTTACCTGAATATAATTGCTGGTGTTCTCGCACAAATACAGGCAGGGAGCTGCAGTATTTTGTTTTAGTGTCCTTTAGCACAGTGTGCACTTAAAGCTTACATGAATACAATTGCTGGTGTTCTCATACAAATACAGGCAGGGAGCTGCAGTATTTTGTTTTAGTGTCCTTTGCACAGTGTGCACCTAAAGCTTACCTGAATACAATTGCTGGTGTTCTCATACGAATACTGTACCACAGGCAGGGAGCTGCATTATTTTCAGTTAGTGTACTGTGTCCTCTGCACTAAAGCTAACTGCAGACAATTGCTGGTGTTCTAATACTACTAATACTAGAGGCAGGCAGTTGATTCTGCTAGCTGCAGTATAATCAGTATATATATACATCCCAGCTTTGTGCAGCTACATCTCCCTGCAGGCCATTAGTATGTCTGGAAGGACAACAAGGAGAGGCAGACAGTCACGAGGCAATAAGAGGGCAAGCAGGCTCTGTGTCTAGAGGCAACAGTGCTGGTTGTGGACACGGTGCATCCTTATCAGCACGTGGCCGTGGGACACGCTTGTCCTTTTTTTCGGCAGCTGGCCGTGTTGAGCCGCAACATGCCGAAGACTTGGTAGAGTGGATGATGAAGCCGCCCTCATCCTCCTCATCCTCTCTCACCCAGGCTCAGAGTACTTTGTCTGGCAAAGCAGCTGCCAAAGCGGCCTCTTCCCTTGGCTCAATGGCATCAGTCACTCCTTCCCTAGCCCCACCATGTCCTCCTGAGGAGTCCCCCGAACTGTTTGACACAGTGTTGGGTACATGCTCCAAGAGGATGCCCAGAGTTTTGAAGGCTCTGATGATGGTACCCAGCTAGAGGAAGGCAGTAACGTGAGCCCAGAGAGAGGGGGTGCCCAAGAAGGACAGCAATCTGGCAGTCATGTTCCCCCAGCTGCAGCATACTGCCAGGTTCGCTACAGTGATGAGGAGGGAGGGGATGATGAGGTCACGGACTCTACGTGGGTGCCTGATAGGAGAGAGGAGGAGGAGGAGGAGGTGGCACATCTCCATTGAGGCAGGATGCCCTCCAGGGGCCAGCTTAAGGGCAGCACACCGACAGCATCACACTGCAGAACTCTGCATGTGCAGGCCACTGCTGTCTCTGCGCGTTATAACAAAAGTTCTTTGGTGTGGGCCTTTTTTGAGACGAGTGCATGAGATCGCAGCGCTGCTATTTGCAACATATGTCTCAGGCGTATCTTGTGTGGCCAAAACATCACCCGCTTGGGCACCACATGCTTGATCATGCAGTTCGTTGGCAAGCACACCTAAAAGACCCACACCAAAGAACAAAGCGGACCTCTCCTTGCTCCTCATCAGCTGGGATCTCCAACCCCACTATACCTTCAGTCCTCTCTGAAACCTGTACTGAGAGGAATGAAGGTGTAGAATTAGGTGTGTCACAGCCAAGTATTTGCGGGCAATCTGCTACCGGTACACCAACGTCAGATTGTACCAGGCAAATTTCCCTGCCCCAGCTGCTGCACTGCCGAAAGAAGTTCGCTCCCAGCCATCCAAATGCCCAGCGGTTGAATGCTAGCTTGGCTAAATTGCTAGCACTTCAACTGCTGCCTTTTCAGTTGGTAGACTCTGCCCCCTTCCGTGAGTTTGTGGAATGTGCGGTTCCTCAGTGGCAGGTTCCCAAATGCCACTTTTTTTCACGGAAGGTGATTCCGGCTCTCTACCGGAATGTGGAAGGCAATGTTTTGGCCTCGCTGGACAGGGCGGTCAGCGGTAAGGTGCATATTACCGCTGACTCATGGTCCAGCAGGCATGGACAGGGACGTTACCTATCTTTCACGGCGTATTGGGTGACTCTGCTAGCAGCTGGGAAGGATGCAGGACAAGGTGCAGTATTATTGGAGGTTGTTCCGCCACCACGCCTCCAAAATGCTACTACTGGTGATTCTGACACACCTCTCTCCTCCACCCCCTCCTCTTCTTCTTCCTCCATGGCCTCTTCCTGTGCTTTGTCCTCAGAACCAGCGGTGCTCCATAGGCGTTCAAGGGGCTATGCAAGTACGCAGGCAAAGAGATGCCATGCGGTGCTTGAGCTGGTGTGCTTGGGGGACAGGAGCCACACTGGGATTCTGTCAGCTCTGCAGGGGCAGGCTCAGAGGTGGTTGACACTACGCCAGTTTAAGCCAGGAATGGTGGTTTCCGACAATGGCACCAACCTCCTCTCCGCCCTCTGACAGGGACACCTAACCCATGTGCCCTGTTTGGCTCACGTCCTTAACTTGGTGGTGCAGCGGTTCTTGGGCAGGTACCCGGGCTTACAGGATGTCCTGAGGCAGACCAGGAAAGTCTGTGTGCATTTCCGCCGGTCATATAATGCCAGTGCTCGGCTGGCTGACCTGCAAAAGGAATTTAACCTGCACAAGAACCGCCGAATCTGTGACATGCCCACCAGGTGGAACTCAACGTTGGCCATGCTGCAGCGGCTGCACACACAGCAGAGAGCCTTTAATGAGTATCTGTGCCAATATGGCTCCAGGACAGGGCCAGGGGAGCTTGTTTTTTTTGCCACGCCAGTGGGTCATGATCAGGGATGCATGCACTGTCCTGTCACCATTTGAGCAGTCCATGAGGATGGTGAACAGTGACAGTGCATGCATCAGTGACACTGTCCCTCTTGACCACCTGTTGGAGCATACGCTGCATGGAATAATGGACAGGGCACTTGAGGCAGAACAGAGAGAGGAAGAGGAGGACTTCCTTACCTCTCAAGGCCCCCTTTATCCAGACAGTGTTGCTGCTGGCCTGCCTATCACAGAGGAAGAGGACGAGGAGGAGGAGGATTGTGTCAGCATGGAGGTGGAGCCTAGCACTCAGCATCAGCAGCAGTCTTCAAGGGATCAATTACAGTCCCAAGACACCCATGGACTTGTACGTGGCTGGGAGGACGTGGCTGTGGATCATGTCGTCCTGAGTGACCCAGAGGACTCCGGACCGAATGCCTCAGCAAACCTACGCTGCATGGCCTCCCTGATCCTGCAAAGCCTGCAGAAGGATCCTCGTACTCGTGGTATCAAGGAGAGGGATCATTACTGGCTGGCAACTCTCCTTGATCCACGTTACAAGGGTAAGGTTGCGGAGCTTATCTTGCCGTCGCAGAGGGAGCAGAGGATGAAACATCTTCGGGAGGCCTTGCAGAAAGGTCTGTGCAATGCATTCCCAGAGACTGGGAGGTTACAAATTCCTGGTCCTGGACAACGTGTTGCTGAGGCTTCAGTCAGTCAAAGAAGGAGCAGTGGAGAAGGTGTCCGTCTGACCGATGCGTTCAGACAATTTTTTAGTCCGCAGCCCCAAGGTATGATCGGTTACAGCAACCATCGCCAGCGTCTGGTTTACATGGTGCAGGAATACCTAGGGGCAAGATCAGACTTGGACACCTTTCCCACCGAAAATCCTTTGGGTTACTGGGTCTTGAGGATGGATCACTGGCCAGAGCTTTCACAGAATGCAATTGAGCTACTGGCCTGTCCTGCATCCAGCGTTCTTTCGGGACGCACATTCAGTGCTGCTGGAGGCTTTGTAACCGATCACAGGGTGTGCCTGTCCACCGACTCGGTCGATCGACTGACCTTCATAAAAATTAATCAGTCTTAGATCACCACCAGCTACCAAGCATCTGATGCTCATGTAACAGAATATTTTTTTTTTTAAATGTCAGATCCCTTCAAGACTGCCTATGTTGATGCTGAGTGACTATCCTGTTATGCTGAGTGACTATCCTCTTCCTCCTCAATGATCATGCTGTTAGCTTGTAAGAAATTTTTTGGTTCTGGGCACTGCCACCAGTGGTTAAGGCCCAGATTTTCAGCACCTGTTTAACAGGGGCATGTAATTACAATTCTTGATCTAATATTTCACAGCAGGACTCATTTTTGCGCTCCAACTAGCGTATCTGTGAGGGGTTGCAGTGTTGTGGCAACACCACCACCACCAAAGGCTCAATTTTTCTGCCCCTGTTCAACAGGGGCATGTAATTACAATTCTTGATCTAATATTTCACAGCTGGGCCCATTCCTGCGCCCACCAAGAGTAACTGTGAGGACTTACAGTGTTGTGACACCAGCACCACCGCCAAAGACCCAATTTTTCCTACCACTGTTCAACAATGGCATGTAATTACAATTCTTGATATAATAGTTCACAGCAGGGCGTTCCAGCGCCCACCAAGAGTAACTGTGAGGGCTTACAGTGTTGTGGCAACACCAACACCTAAGGGCCAAATTTCTGCAGAGTATATACGGCAGGCCCCTACTTTCAAACATCCAATTTACAAACGACTCCTACTTGCAAACGGAAGGAGACAACAGGAAGTGAGAGGAAATCTACCCCTAGGAAGGGAAATTCTCTCCTGTAAGAGTTAATATGGGAAAAAGGTGTCTCCTCTCCACGGATGCTTTATCACCAATCCTTGTTTCACTAAAAACCCAGAATTTTCAAAAAACATTTGTCATTGGGACGGAAAGTGAGGTGAAATGTTCTGAACAGGGGCATAGACAGCAAAACAAATGTTACAGGGGTGATAACCCTTCCATATGTTTTCCAAAAAGCTTAAAAATTTATTTTTTGGCTGGAGCTACACTTAAAAAATGTACCAGTTCAAAATTACAAACCGATTCTACGTAACAACAAACCTACAGTCCCTGTCTTGTTTGCAGCGCCTGTACAGGTCCTTCTCCAAAAATTAGCATATTGTGATAAAGTTCATTATTTTCTGTAATGTACTGATAAACATTAGACTTTCATATATTTTAGATTCATTACACACAACTGAAGTAGTTCAAGCCTTTTCTTGTTTTAATATTGATGATTTTGGCATACAGCTCATGACAACCCAAAATTCCTATCTCAAAAAAATAGCATATCATGAAAAGGTTCTCTAAACGAGCTATTAACCTAATCATCTGAATCAACTAATTAACTCTAAACACCTGCAAAAGATTCCTGAGGCTTTTAAAAACTCCCAGCCTGGTTCATTACTCAAAACCGCAATCATGGGTAAGACTGCCGACCTGACTGCTGTCCAGAAGGCCATCATTGACACCCTCAAGCAAGAGGGTAAGACACAGAAAGAAATTTCTGAACGAATAGGCTGTTCCCAGAGTGCTGTATCAAGGCACCTCAGTGGGAAGTCTGTGGGAAGGAAAAAGTGTGGCAGAAAACGCTGCACAACGAGAAGAGGTGACCGGACCCTGAAGAAGATTGTGGAGAAGGACCGATTCCAGACCTTGGAGGACCTGCGGAAGCAGTGGACTGAGTCTGGAGTAGAAACATCCAGAGCCACCGTGAACAGGCGTGTGCAGGAAATGGGCTACAGGTGCCGCATTCCCCAGGTCAAGCCACTTTTGAACCAGAAACAGCGGCAGAAGCGCCTGACCTGGGCTACAGAGAAGCAGCACTGGACTGTTGCTCAGTGGTCCAAAGTACTTTTTTCGGATAAAAGCAAATTTTCCATGTCATTCGGAAATCATGGTGCCAGAGTCTGGAGGAAGACTGGGGAGAGGGAAATGCCAAAATGCCTGAAGTCCAGTGTCAAGTACCCACAGTCAGTGATGGTCTGGGGTGCCATGTCAGCTGCTGGTGTTGGTCCACTGTGTTTTATCAAGGGCAGGGTCAATGCAGCTAGCTATCAGGAGATTTTGGAGCACTTCAGGCTTCCATCTGCTGAAAAGCTTTATGGAGATGAAGATTTCATTTTTCAGCACGACCTGGCACCTGCTCACAGTGCAAAACCCACTGGTAAATGGTTTACTGACCATGGTATTACTGTGCTCAATTGGCCTGCCAACTCTCCTGACCTGAACCCCATAGAGAATCTGTGGGATATTGGGAAGAGAAAGTTGAGAGACGCAAGACCCAACACTCTGGATGAGCTTAAGGCCGCTATCGAAGCATCCTGGGCCTCCATAACACCTCAGCAGTGCCACAGGCTGGTTGCCTCCATGCCTCGCCGCATTGAAGCAGTCATTTCTGCAAAAGGATTCCCGACCAAGTATTGAGTGCATAACTGAACATAATTATTTGAAGGTTGACTTTTTTTGTTTTAAAAACACTTTTCTTTTATTGGTCGGATGAAATATGCTAATTTTTTGAGATAGGATTTTGGGGTTTTCATGAGCTGTATGCCAAAATCATCAATATTAAAACAAGAAAAGGCTTGAACTACTTCAGTTGTGTGTAATGAATCTAAAATATATGAAAGTCTAATGTTTATCAGTACATTACAGAAAATAATGAACTTTATCACAATATGCTAATTTTTTGAGAAGGACCTGTATACTGCTGTTCAGAGTATATAGGGTCTGGGGGCCCCATGCCTTTCCTTTTTTTTATTTGGGTGCGAGGTTCCCCTTAATATCCATACAAGACCCAAAGGGGCTGGTAATGGGCTGGGGGGGGGGGGTATAAACATTTTTATACAAAATTGTTTACTTTTCTATGTTATTTTGATGTATTATGAATTCATGATATTTCTAATATCTTGTATCTCCCTTTATTAGTATTTTATATTGTGCTTTTTGAAGAAGCGTGCCCTCACGTGAAACATGTCAAAGCTTTGGATTTTATCGTTTGCCACAATTACATCTTCCACTGCCGCTATCTAGCCATCTTTCAGGACCCTACATTTTTTGGAGAGGTTTTCCTCCCTTTGGCTCTGCTATTGTTTTGGCGTTCCTCCAGTGGTTGCTACTTTATTATCCATACACATAACTGTTAATTCGCTTCTAGAGGTTTTTTATTTTATTTAATGTTATATTTTTGTATCCTAATAAATTTGTTATATTTTTTCAAAAAATGATTTCTGTCATTTTGTGCCTACAAAGTCCAAAGTCCCCCATTATCTCCTTTCTTAGTATGATAAATATCTAAAATTGAGAAATACAATTTTATGTATTATGTTCAAAAACTGGAAAACTGGATTTGCAGGTGCTAAAATCTAGGCTGTGACTGAAATGAAGCCAAAGGAAAGGTGTTTAGAGAATTCCTTCTTCATCTTAGTGTAAATGTGAAAAAAAAAAAGCTTGCAGCCATTCTTTTTAATTGTGTTTTTGTCACATTTATAGTTAATGAGGCCAACTTATCAGGAATGACATATACAAACTCAATCATAATGTGCCAAGTTGTTCTAACCTACATTAAAGTGTTACTAAACAACAGTAAAATAAGTCTGTATATACAGTAAATAATGCTGGTTATACTCACTGTGAAACCTAAGGGGTTAATCCTCTGCATTGTGTAAAAAGGCTGTTTGATCCTGTCTTCTCTGATCCTCCCCTTCTTCTACTGTCCCCAATCTATCTGCTGATAGAACAGAGGCTAGGGGACAAGCTGCACATGCTCAGTTTGGTGTGTATTGCTAGAGGGTTTTTTATTTTCTTGGGAGAGTGCATGTGATCAGCAAAGGGCCAATCAGCACTGTCCAGACAGAGGGTCAGGGGTCCTGCAACCTCATAGGACAGTCAGAGCAGAATGAAAACTCCTCCTACAAGCTTTAACCAGACACTGATAGTCACAAGACTGCTATATACTGCTGATGAGAAAAGGTATTTAGCAGTTTATATTTACTAAAATAATTGCATTTCCATGTTCTGTGTACTGTGGGAGACCAGATATAGTGATTGCAGGCTCCTGGGTTTAGTAACACTTTAAAGTATAGTAGTACCTTAGATTTTGAGCATAATTCGGTCCAGAAGAATGCTTGTAATCCAAAGCACTCGTATATGAAAGCGAGTTTCCCCATAGGAAATAATGGAAACTCAGTTAATCCGTTCCACAGCCACTGCAATTGTATGCAGTACCACATATGGCCAGAGGTAGTTTGGCACCGGAGACACTCGGAGATAGTTGGAGAGGCTCGGAGACACTTGAGAACGGACTGTTTCCAAGTGTCACGAGAGCATCCGAGCGGCGCCGAGTGTCACCTACTTTGTGGGAGACAGAAAAGGCTTTGCATTATCTTTGTTTTGTGGGTGACTGTGAGAAGCCCTTCAGTTAGTTAGGAACTTAGGAACCTGAAATGTTTAGTTAGTGCCTGAATGGCGAGGATTTATTTTCTGTTTCGTTTTTTGTTTGATTTTCATGCAACCTTTTAAATAAAAACTGGCTACAAGTCAGATTTTAACCGCTTGCCGACCATCGCACGACGATATACGTCGGCAGAATGCCACGGACAGGCAGATGGACGTATATATACGTCCCCTTTAAGAAGCAGCATTGTGGAAGGGCGCGCACCCACCGCAAGCTCCGTGACTCCGACCGCAGGTCCCGCAGACTCGATGTCCGCGGGGATACCCGCGATCGTCTCACGGAGAGGAAGAACGGGGAAATGCTGATGTAAACAAGCCTTTTCCCAGTCTTCCTAGTGACAGGACACTGATCACAGCTCCCTGTGATCGGGAGCGGTGATCAGTGTCGTGTCACACAGTACTTCAGTAGCTCTCTCAGGTTTGGCTTCCTGAGTCCCAGGCCAAGAGCAATCTCTTGCTCCAGTCCTGCTTTATTTTTACCACCCGCTGATGGTCGCTATATGGACTGCAAAATCTGGTCCAGGAACCAACCCTGCCAAGGTGGCCCAGAAAACCTGGCCCGGATTCCACCTTAGTTTCCTGCATATGAACGCATGTGAGGTCATACATAGCGTCCATCCATCATCTCGCCCTTCATAGTGTCACAATATATACATTATATGTATATATATACGAGGGGTGTTCAAGTCAAACTGGGACTTTTAGATTTACAGGTATAAAAAGGGATGCTAGCGCGGCAGCACTACGTTCAGTAAGTGTCAAGTGTGTCCTATTACTGATAGGAGGCGCACATGTTTCAGGACAGTCCAGAGACCGTTAATCCTGGCCAATTTGACCATTCTCCTCTGACCTCAACAAGGCATTTTCCTCCACACAACTGCCACTCACTGGATATTTTCTCTTTCCCCCACCATTCCCTGTAAACCCGAGAGATGGTTGTGTGTGAAAATCCCAGAAATGCTCAGACCAGCCCGTCTGGCACCAACAACCATGCCACGTTCAAAGTCACTTAAACCTCCTTTCTTCCCCATTCTGATGCTCGGTTTGAACTTCAGCGAGTCGTCTTCACCACCTGCATTGAGTTGCTGCCATGTGATTGGCTGATTCGCAATTTGTGTTACCAAGCAGGTGTACCTAAAAAAGTGGCATGTGAGTCGCCAGTGATGGTGAATCTTGGCACCCCAGATGTTTTGGAACTACATTTCCCACGATGCTCATGCCCTCTGCAGTGTAGCTGAGCATCATGGGAAATGTAGTTCCAAAACATCTGGGGTGCCAAGGTTCGCCATCACTGGTAAAGGCTGTAACTAAATCCTTCACCTTGGTCTAATTGATGACAGTGCTGCAGGAGATCTGTTGCAGTCAAGCGTCAGGCTATCGCCTAATTAGCTGTATAGGTAGATTTGGCCTTTTGAAGTCTGCCTGCTCAGTGTCTCTTTACTCCTCGTTGATCTGCTATCAGATGCATCACCTGGGAGACAAATTCCTGGCATGAAACCTGACGGGGTTCCGAGTGATAATCTCTCCTCCTACATAATCTACTAGCTTGTGGCACAAACACTATCATTCCAGTTAGCTTGTAAAATGTCTTCTGCCTACGTGTACATGAGTAAAAAGCTCTCTAAATGACATAATTACCGGCTTTACTACTAATTGAATGAATGATATTCATGTAGCAAACTGTTATAGGATCATCTATGAGAAAACATCACCGCTCTGAACGATGCCATAAAGTGGTTCTAAAGGCTGAAGGCTTGTTTTACCTTAATGCATTCTGTGCATTAAGGTGATGCAGTACTACCCCCACACAGGGCCGCCCTCTTGTACTGGGCCCGGGCCCCATCAGTTTAAAAGGAGGGCCCAGGCACCTGCTAAACAGGTGGGCCGGTTGTACTGTCTTACTGCAGACACCAAGCCTCCCCTTGCAGCTCTCCCAGCTTCTCCTCCTTTTTCTCCCTATGGCTGCACTGCAGAGGGGTTGGTCCTTGCACATGTGCCCCTTCCATCTGCTTCCCCCCCCCATGTGCCCCATTCTCCCACAGCACTGCCGACTTCCCTCTTTCCCTATCCTGCCGGCAGCTGTTGCAGGCACTCAGGGGGATATTTCAGGATGGAGAACAGGGGAAGGGGCCGATAAATATGTAATTTACTGGCCCCTTTCTTTCCTGAATGAACACAGTGAGCAATTTGTACCAATTAATCCGGTGTCCATTCATCGCTGTGTTTACTATGTTTCAGCTTGTGAATGAGTAGGAAGTCTCAGAGCGTTTCCTATTCTTTCATCTGTGCAGCTGAGGCTACAAAGAAGGGGACTAATAAACTGTCCTAAGTCACATTTGGTAGGCTGTATGGGGCCCCCGTGACTTCTAACTAGGGATGGGCCGAACACCCCCCGGTTTGGTTCGCACCAGAACATGTGACCAGGCAAAAAATTAGTGCGAACATGCAAATACCATTAAAGTCTATGGGACACGAACATGAAAAATCAAAAGTGCTCATTTTATAGGCTTATATGCAAGTTATTGCCATTAAAAGTGTTTGCGGACCCAGGTCCTGCCCCAGGGGACATGTATCAATGCAAAAAAATGTTTTAAAAACGTCAGTTTTTTCGGGAGCAGTGATTTTAATAATGCATAAAGTGAGACAATAAAAATTAAATATTGCTTTAAATATTGTGCCTGGGGGTGTCTATAGTATGCCTGTAAAGTAGCGCATCTTTCAAAGTGTGAAAGAAAAAGGTGCACAAGCAGCAGGGATGAGCACAGCTTGGAGAGGATTGTCAGGAAAAGGTCATTCAAAAGTGTTGGGGACTTTCACAAGGAGTGGACTGAGGCTGGAGTCAGTGCATCAAGAGCCGCCACACACAGACAGATCCTGGACATGGGCTTCAAATGTCGTATTCCTCTTGTCAAGCCGCCACTCCTGAACAACAAACAACGTCAGAAGCAGGGATGAGCCGAACACCCCCCTGTTCGGTTCGCACCAGAACCTGCGAACAGACAAAATGTTTGTGTGAACTTTAGAACCCTATTAAATACAATGGACTCGAACGTTCAAAATCTAAAGTGTTAATTATAAAGGCTTATATGCAAGTTATTGTCCTAAAAAGTGTTTGGGGACCCGGGTCCTGCCCCAGGGGACATGTATCAATGCAAAAATAAGTTTTAAAAACGGCCGTTTTTTCGGGAGCAGTGATTTTAATAATGCTTAAAATGAAAAAATAAAAGTGAAATATTCCTTTAAATTTCGTACCTGGGGGGTGTGTATGATATGCATGTAAAGTGGCGCATGTTTCCCGTGCTTAGAACGGTCCCTGCAAAAAATGTCATTTTTGAAGGAAAAAAAGTCATTTAAAACGAACTCGCGGCTATTAATGAATTGTCGGCTTTTATCAATACATACAAAAGTCATTGATAAAAAAAAAAAAAGCGTGGGGGTCCCCCAGAATTCAATTACCAGGCCCTTCAGGTCTGGAATGGATATTAAGGGGAACCCCGCCGCAAATTTTTAAAAAAATGGTGTGGGGTTCCCCCTAAATATCCATACCAGGCCCTTCAGATCTGGCATGGATTTTAAGGGGAACTCCACCCCAAATTTAAAAAAAAATGGCGTGGAGTCCCCCCAAAAATCCATACCAGACCCTTATCCGAGCACGCAACCTGGCCGGCCGCAGGGGAAGAGGGGGGGACGAGAGAGTGGCCCCCCCCTCCCTCCTGAACCGTACCAAGCCACATGCCCTCAACATGGGGAGGATGTCCCCATGTTAATGGGGACAAGGGCCTCATCCCCAGAACCCTTGCCCGGTGGTTGTGGGGGTCTGCGGGCGGGGGGCTTATCGGAATCTGGAAGACCCCTTTAACAAAGGGGACCCCCAGATCCCGGCCCCCCCTATGTGAATTGGTAAGGGGTACATTGTACCCCTACCATTTCACGAAGAAAGCATAAAAAAATGTAAAAAAAACCACACAAACACCTTGAAAAAGTCCTTTATTATAAAAAATAAAAAATAAAGAAAAAACATTCCAGCGGTGAAATCCAGTGTCCCGCGGCGATCCCGATGTCCAGCGCTGTCCGTCATTGGTTTTGCCTGAGCGGACCTGATGGGGAACTTCCTCCTCAGTGTTTTAAATGTATAGACCCGCCCCTTCTAAAGTTCCCCATCAGGTCCGCTCCCTCGGTATGTCGGACCCGTCTACGTCATTGGCTTGAGCGGGAAACTTCCTTCACTGTGTAATTTAAATTTACATAGTGAAGGAAGTTCCCCGCTCAGGCCAATGACGTAGGCGGGTCCGACATACCGAGGGGGCGGACCTGATGGGGAACTTCTCTCACTGTGGTAATACATGTATAGACCCGCCCCTTCTCATGTTCCGCATCTGGTCTGCTGAGCGGACCTGATGGGGAACTTTAGAAGGGGCGGGTCTATACATTTAAAACACTGAGGAGGAAGTTCCCCATCAGGTCCGCTCAGGCAAAACCAATGACAGACAGCGCTGGACATCGGGATCGCCGCGGGACACTGGATTTCACCGCTGGAATGTTTTTTTTTAAATTTATTTATTTTTTTAATAAAGGACATTTTCAAGGTGTTTGTGTGTTTTTTTTTACATTTTTTTACGCTTTCTTCGTGAAATGGTAGGGGTACAATGTACCCCTTACCAATTCACATAGGGGGGGGGGCCGGGATCTGGGGGTCCCCTTTGTTAAAGGGGTCTTCCAGATTCCGATAAGCCCCCCGCCGCAGACCCCCACAACCACCGGGCAAGGGTTGTGGGGATGAGGCCCTTGTCCCCATCAACATGGGGACATCCTCCCCATGTTGAGGGCATGTGGCCTGGTACGGTTCAGGAGGGAGGGGGGGCCGCTCTCTCGTCCCCCCCTCTTCCCCTGCGGCCGGCCAGGTTGTGTGCTCGGATAAGGGTCTGGTATGGATTTTTGGGGGGACTCCACGCCTTTTTTTTTTTACATTTGGGGTGGAGTTCCCCTTAAAATCCATGCCAGATCTGAAGGGCCTGGTATGGATATTTGGGGGAACCCCACGCCATTTTTTTTTTATTTGCGGCGGGGTTCTCCTTAATATCCATTCCAGACCTAAAGGGCCTGGTAATTGAATTCTGGGGAACCCCCACGCTTTTTTTTTTTTTTTATCAATGACTTTTGTATGTATTGATAAAAGCCGACAATTCATTAATAGCCGCGAGTTCGTTTTAAATTACTTTTTTTCCTTCAAAAATGACATTTTTTGCAGGGACAGTTCTAAGCACGGGAAACATGCGCCACTTTACATGCATATCATACACACCCCCCAGGTACGAAATTTAAAGGAATATTTCACTTTTATTGTTTCACTTTAAGCATTATTAAAATCACTGCTCCCGAAAAAACGGCCGTTTTAAAAAAAAAAATTGCATTAATACATGTCCCCTGGGGCAGGACCCGGGTCCCCAAACACTTTTTAGGACAATAACTTGCATATAAGCCTTTATAATTAGCACTTTAGATTTCTCCCATAGACTTTTCGAATTTGCCGCGAACACCCCAATTTGTTCGCTGTTCGGCGAACGGGCGAACAGGCAATGTTCGAGTCGAACATGAGTTCGACTCGAACTCAAAGCTCATCCCTAATCAGAAGCGTCTTACCTGGGCTAAAGAAAAACACACCTGGTCTGGTGCTCAGTGGTCCAAAGTCCTCTTTTCTGATGAGAGCAAATTTTGCATCTCATTTGGAAACCAAGGAGCCGAAGTATGGAGGAAGAATGGAGAGGCACACACTGCAAGATGCTTGAAGTCCAGTGTGAAGTTTCCACAGTCTGTGTTGATTTGGGGAGCCGTGTCATCTGCTGGTGTTGGTCCACTGTGCTTCATTAAGTCTGGGGTCACCGCAGCCGTCAACCAGGAGATTTTGGAGCACTTTATGCTTCCTTCCGCAGGCGAACTCTATGGGGATGCCAACTTCAGTTTCCAGCAGGACTTGGCACCTCCCCCACACTGCCAAAAGCACCAAAACCTGGTTCAATGACCGTGGGATTACTGTGCTTGATTGGCCAGCAAACTCGCCTGACCTAAACACCATAGATAATCTATGATAGAGAATTTATGATAGAGAATCTATGATAGAAAATCTATGGGGCATTGCCAAGAGAAAGATGAGAGACATGAGACCCAACAATGCAGAAGAGCTGAAGGCCGCTATTGAAGCATCCTGGTCTTCCATAACACCTCCGCAGTGCCACAGGCTGATCGCTTCCATGCCACGCCGCATTGAGGGGCCCAAACCAAGTACTGAGTACATATGCAGCTTCTACTTTTCACAGGTCCGATGTTGTTCTATGTACAATCCTTGTTTTATTGATTGCATGTAATATTCTAATTTTCTAAGATTGTGGATTTGGGGTTTTCATGAGCTGTAAGCCATAATCTTCACAAATATGACAAATCACGGCTTGAACTATCTTGCTTTGCATGTAATGAGTCTCTCTCATATATTAGTTTCCCCTTTTAACCACTTCAATACCAGGCACTTATACACCTTCCTGCCCAAGCCAATTTTGAGCTTTCAGCACTGTCGCAATTTGAATGACAATTGCGCAGTCATGCTACACTGTACCCAAACAAATTTTTTATCATTTTGTTCCCACAAATAGAGCTTTCTTTCGGTGGTATTTGATCGCCTCTGCAATTTTTATTTTTTGCACAACAAATAAAAAAAGAGCGAAAATTTTGAAAAAAAATAAGTTTTTCTTTGTTTCTGTTAATTTTTTTTGTAAATAAGTACCTTTTCTACTTCAATGACGGGCACTGATAAGGCGGTACTGATGGGCACCGATGAGGTGGCACCAATGAGGTGGCACTGATGAGGTGGCACTGATGATGGGCACTGATAGGCGGCACTGATGGGCACTGATAGGCGGCACTGATATGTGGCACTGGCATGCGGCACTGATGGGCACTCATAGGCGGCACTGATTGTCACTCATAGGCGGCACTGATGGGCACTTATAGGCAGCACTGATGGGCACTTATGGGTGGCACTGATAGGTGGCACGGATGGGCACTGATAGGTGGGCACTTATGGGCACAGATGGGCATGGATGGGCACTGATAGGTGGCACTGATGGACACTAGTAGGTGGCACTGATGACACTGATGCCCAGCAATGCCAGCCACCACACATTGTGGTCGTGCTATGATGGTGCCAGTCAGTGCCCATTTGTGGGCACTGATTGGCATATGTTTTTTATGTTTTAGTACATGTGGATGGCCATGGGGGACTTACCTGGCCATCCACATGCTTGGGGCTTCCCTGGTGGTCCTGGGCGGCATCCTGGTGGTCTAGTGTGGGTATCCGAGGGGGGGCTGCGCTGATAAACAATCAGCACGAACCCCCCCTGTCAGGAGAGCCGCCGATCGGCTCTCCTCTACTCGCGTCTGTCAGATGCGAGTGAGGAAGAGCCGATCAACGGCTCTTCCTGTTTACATTGTTATCAGCCGTGATTGGACACGGCTGATCACGTGGTAAAAAGCCTCCGCCGGAGGCTCTTTACCGAGATCAGTATAGCAGTGGGTCAGACTGACACACTGCTCCACGGATCGCCGCGATGCGCTCCCCCCCGGGCGTGCGGTGGCTGTTATCCTGCAGGACGTCAATAGACGTCCAGTGTGGATAACAGAACCACTTCCCGGACGTCAATCTCCTATTGACTGGGCGGGAAGTGGTTAAGTTGCATTAGTGAAATAAATGAACTTTTGCACAATATTCAAATTTTTCCAGTATCACCTGTATATCCGAATCTCTAAATAATAAAATATTTATTCGGAACGAAACGAAACGCACATATCTACAAATCAACAATATATTATTGACCATAGCATTTTAAATACTTACCCTTATTATGCAATACCCTTTACATTCACCCTGTTTCTGCTTTATGATGGACTAGAACAGGATTACATAATTATTTATAAAAAAAAATATTTTATTTTTTGTGGAGGTGTCTTGGGTTTTAGGGCCCAGTTATATCCTCTCACAAGACTTATCCGCTTTACGGTGGGGGTGGGATTAAAGTTTTTTTTTTCTTTCTTTGCCATCACGAACAGTTATTTTTTGTATTATCCATATCCTCAGTGTAAGGTCCTGAGGAAACTGTGTTTTCCATGAAACGCGTAGACCATATAGCTTCTTGTATCATCTCTTTGTATCACGCCTACAAATGATGCTTTGAAATTATGTCCTTGTATATACGTATATATGAAGTTCTATGGACCTTGGGTGTCCTTTCTGCATTAAATAGGGACTAGTTGTTTTTTATTTGTTTTTGTTGTTTGTTTTGCTTCTTATGTATTGGTTTCCAGGAGGTATATTTAAAGTCTTTTTACTCTTTGGGACTCAGGCTTTTGTTATGCCTCTGATTTTCCTCTTACGCTCATCTCATCATTTTATTACGAACTGAAGATAAATGCCAAAGAACATCCATCAAAACATGAACTCTTTTTAAGGGAATAATACTTTACCGAAATCATTAATGTTATTATAACTCCAAACTTCGAGGAAGAGTTTAAAAACCGCAAAGAACAAACAAGATTAAATATAAACGCTTGGCCAAAACCAGCTGTTATTGGAAATTGATCACACCTGCTTGTTAACTAGATTACCTCAAAATGACCGACTAAATTGCAGTTGTATATTATATTAGAGGGCTATTAATGAAATGGAAGCTTCTATAAAAATCGCACAAGTTCTAATCAAAAATCACTCTATATGCAAATTCTCGCCTATCAGTCCCAGTGTTAATTAGGATGGCAAGGCCAGATAAAGGAATCTAAGGACACCGAGAAAGTTGACTTTTACAATGGCATGATTGTTATATTTGGACCTTTACAATAAAAGAGGTCAAGACACAAATGGAAGATGATCTTAGAGCTGATTATAAAAAAATAAATAAATAAAAAAGGAAAGAAAATTTTGCTGTAAACTTACTAAAAATCGAAAATATTGTTTATTAATCCAAACAAATGTAGCAATCACAATTATCAATAAATACATTCGGCCATTTTTTCGGAATCGTCTGCCAGGTTAACCATACCCTGGACAACCGAACCGTAACTGTATTTTTTAACAAATGTTTTTTTCTTTTTTTAAATAAAACTATATATATATATATATATATATGAGGAAAACAAAGATTTGTTTATTTGTATAAATTACTAGTTTTGGCAATTTATTAGACCCCACAAGCAGTGTTGCCAACCGTACGTAGATTTACGTACAGCCCGCGATTTAACCCCTTTTTCGGGCTGTACGTAAAAGTCTGTTTATGGGCACCGGCGCCCATAAAAAAGATGGCCGCGAGCCGGCCATACAACTGCGCATGCGCCGTTCCGAATGCGCCGGCCGAGCGCATTCGGAACTCGGCCGGGCGGCGGCGGCGCACACGCAGGATCGTGATGGCGCCGCTGGCGCCATTTTTGAAAAGGCCACAGTGGCGGCAGTGGCGGGACACCATCCTGCAGTGAGTGCATGCCATGCACTCATCATAGGTGGTCGGTGGAGGACTCGGAGTGGAGCACTGACAGGGCCCAGCCAGGGGTGAGGAGGACGGACTCAAGGTCAGTGAAACAGGGGGGATACAAGGGGACAGCGTCATCAGTGTGCTGTATCCTCCTCTGGTTCCTGTGTCCCTTTCACCTCTTCACAGGTCAGGGCAGCACAGTGCTGCCCTGACCTGTGGAGTGGTGAAAGGGGTACAGGAGGAGGACACAGCACACTGATGATGTGCAGAAGTAATATGGTGGTGGACAGAGGAGGAGGCTACTGTAAGGGGGTGAGGAGGGCACCATCATGTTCGCAGCCTCTGTCCCCCTCCTGTAGTATGTCCGCAGCCTCTGTCCCTCTCCTGTAGTATGTCCGCAGCCTCTGTCCACCTCCTGTAGTGTGTCCGCAGCCTCTGTCCCCCTCCTGTAGTGTGTCCGCAGCCTCTGTCCCCCTCCTGTAGTGTGTCCGCAGCCTCTGTCCCCCTCCTGTAGTATGTCCGCAGCCTCTGTCCCCCTCCTGTAGTATGTCCACAGCCTCTGTCCCCCTCCTGTAGTGTGTCCGCAGCCTCTGTCCCCCTCCTGTAGTGTGTCCGCAGCCTCTGTCCCCCTCCTGTAGTGTGTCCGCAGCCTCTGTCCCCCTCCTGTAGTGTGTCCGCAGCCTCTGTCCCCCTCCTGTAGTATGTTCGCAGCCTCTGTCCCCCTCCTGTAGTATGTCCGCAGCCTCTGTCCCCCTCCTGTAGTATGTCCGCAGCCTCTGTCCCCCTCCTGTAGTATGTCCGCAGCCTCTGTCCACCTCCTGTAGTATGTCCGCAGTCTCTGTCCACCTCCTGTAGTATGTCCGCAGCCTCTGTCCCCCTCCTGTAGTATGTCCGCAGCCTCTGTCCCCCTCCTGTAGTGTGTCTGCAGTCTCTGTCCCCCTCCTGTAGTGTGTCCGCAGCCTCTGTCCCCCTCCTGTAGTGTGTCTGCAGTCTCTGTCCCCCTCCTGTATCGTGTGTCCGCAGCCTCTGACCATCTCTTGTCATGTCTACAGTCTCTGAGGGGATCCTAGAAAGGAGTCAAGAGTGGGAGTGCTGCCGGGATGGGGGTTACGGGCAGGAAGAAACAGACGTGTGGACTGGGAAGAGGAGATCAGAGCCACCAAGCTGGAGCCGTCTGACTGAGCCCCACACTGTGCACCTGAGAGGAGGTAAGTGACAGTGCCGCCAGGCCATTCTGAGGGGGGGGGTCACTGATGTAAGGAGGTGAATGAATACAATAATGTAAGGGGGCACTGATATAAAGGTTTCCCCCTTATATTAGTACCCCCCCTTACCTTAGTGTATTCACTCTGTGGAAGGTGGTCTCTATTCACCAGAGCCCCCCTCCACATCAGAGTTCCCCCTTACATCATGATCTGCAGCGTTCCCCTTTACATAAGAGTTCCCTTGCACTGTAAGGGGGAATCCTGCAGACTCTGATGTAAGAGGGAACTCTGTGCTGGCCGGGTTATAGTAACCTATCCTTCATGTGAATTGAGAAATATGTTTTTTTACTTTTGTTTAACTTAAACACATTGATATTAGCATTAGCTGTGTGTTTATAGTTGAAATATTGATATTTGCACTGTTTAGTACTAAAAAACGTAATTTTAGGTACTTTTTTGCAGCATCAGTAAAAAATCCGGCTCTGCCAGTAATCTTCATTATTTTTGCCATTAAGAAATTGGTGCCGTACAGAAATTTTGGCATCCTTGCCAGTAAATTTCACTTCAGGGGGTTGGCAACACTGCCCACAAGGTACATGCACAGTCCCACCCATTTATTCACTATACAGTACATGCCTCTGAAGCCTCGTACACACGACCAAGTTTCTCGTCAAAAAACGACAAGAAAACTGGTGAGAGAGCTTTCTTGCTGAGAAAAACGTTCGTGTGTATGGTTTTCCGAGTCTTAAAAAATCGCGCATGGTCAGAATCAAGTATAAGACGAGAGCGCTCCTTCTGGTAAAACTAGCGTTCGTAATGGAGATTGCACATTCGTCATGTTGAACTGAAAATCACGAGGCTGAAAAGCGCGAATCGTCTCTCACCAAATTTTTTACTAACACGCGATAACACAAGATCAGCAAAAGCAGCCCAAGGGGTGGCTCCATTGGAATCGAACTTCCCCTTTATACTGCCGTCGTACGTGCTGTACGTGACCGCGCAGAACAACGACGAGATTTGGAATTGACAGTGTGTATGCAAGGAAAGCTTGACAAGAAGCTCGTCAAGCTTGACAAGAATCTCGTCGAGAAAATCAACGGGTTTTTTACGACGAGAAACTCGGTCGTGTGTACGAGGCTTTACGGGATGATACCTTGGTAGGGTCATAATTATCTCACACTCATCCCCCATATCGCTAATTATTATTATTATTATTATTATTATTATTTTATCAATAATATTTATCAATAATTTAATTGACATTAACAGTTCGCTAAGAAAGAAAAAAATTACAAACATGTCATGCTCACTTGTTCTGTGTAATGGTTTTGCACAGAGCAGCCCCGATTCTTCTCTTCTTCTTGGGTCCCCTGTTGGCGCTCCTGGCTCCTCCTCTTCAGCCAGTGCCCCCAATAGCAAGCTACCTTGCTCTGGGGGCACTGGTGCGTGCTCGCCCCACTCTATGTGTCCATAGGACACACAGAGCCAGTGAGCCTCCTCATTGGCTCACTGGCTCTGATTGACAGTAGAGGGAGCCTATTGCTCCCGTTGCTGTCTCAGCAAATGAGGAATGAGAGACCTGGGAGAAGAACAGCTCTCATGCACATCACTGGATCGAGATGGGTCTCAAGTGAGTATGGGGGGCTCTGCATACATAGAATGCATGAAGGTAAAAAAAAAAAACCTTGAGCCTTTAAAACAACTTTAGATATTCTTATGTATTCTCAATTAGTACATACAAAATGTATACAAATCCACATAATGTAATGGAGCATCAAATAAGCGACATCATATAACTACACCCCCAGGGACATCATCCCATAGTAACCAAAAGCAATACTTAAAGCAAGAATGCAGAACTTTCATCTAGGGTGGATGCAGAGAAAGAAAAGTAAGATACCTTTTGCCTCTATGTATGTTATATTTGTTTGTACAATGCAATGTCTTTATTATGAAGGGCACCTCTATGCAACATGCCGATGGAGGTGCGTTGCAGCACAGTCCATGCATAGCTTTGTGATGTACTGACAGAAATGGTTACATGCCCCTTTTAGGTGCGTTAGCCAGCCTATGCAATTGAATGGGTTGTCATAAACACAATAATGTGCAAAACAACACACGTGTGCTAATGTTCTGCAGTGGTATGAATGGGCCCTAATGGTTTGGCCCACCCAAAAGTGATATTTTAAACATTTTGGCACAGTGGAGAGCACAGTTGGTCTGCTAGTTGGTAGCTTCCAATTTAAAGCGTATGTAAAGAATATAGTAAATCATTCTCCTTCAGCCCCATCTAAAAAAAAAAAAGCGTGACTGTAATGCAGAGAAAACTCTCCCTTTCTCTCTAGACTGGTATTATCATTATTATATACAAAATAATAATTATAGAAGAAGAAAGAAAGAAGAAGAAAGAAGAAGAAAGAAGAAAGAAAGAAGAACCCCCGGCGAACTTTCAACGCCGGCTGACGATGTTTAAATCCTACTGCGAAGATACCGACCCTCTTCCAGGTTCTCTCTCTGAGATGTACAAGCTATTGATCTCCCCCTCTGAGGATTATATTATGCCAGGCCCTGAGTAAATGGGAGAGGGATCTCTATAGAACCTTTGCACCTGCGCAACGTCGGAGAATCATGCACCTTGCCCTGAAATCCTCCATTTGCACACGTGTGCAAGAAACGAATTACAAAATATTACGTACGCTGGTACCTTACTTCTTCAGTTCTGTGTAAATACTCTCCTGTGGCTTTGGATCGTTGCTTGAGATGCCAGGAGGAACAGGGGACCTTTCTACACATCTTCTGGACTTGCTCAAGACTTAAACAGTACTGGTTGGAGGTACAAAAGATCTCCCAACAATTTAAAGATTTGCCGATACCGGAGGGTCCTGCCTTCTTCCCGCTCCATTGCTCGAAAATCCCTCTTAAGACATGTAAGAAATCAATCCTTCGTCACTTGATTAATGCCACCAAGGCCTGTGTCACCTGGAGAGATCCTAATCCCCCCCCTCTATTTCTATGTGGCTTAATAAAGTCAGGAACATTAAATCTCTAGAAGATCCAGTTCTTACCGCCCAAAACAGGAGAGAGCAATATACTAAGACATGGTCTTATTGGAACTTGTTAGAATATTTAGACAGTTAGGGCACTTTTGGAGAGCTACTCTGGAGATTGAGGTCTTTCTGCCCTTCTAGCTAATATGTAGGTACACCCCATCACCCTGGCTCAGCTACCTCCCCCCCTTTTTTTTCTCCACCCCCCCCCCTTTTTTTCTCCCCCCCCCCCGCCCCTTTATTTCTGCTGTCTACAGGCATCCCTTAGCCTTTCTGTTTCTTTAATTTTCCCTTTTGAAAATTAGGATATCCATTTGAGTGAGACCTGTCATATTTCCTACAGTTATTTTCTTATTACCGGAAAAGGGTCGTCATTTCTCTTTCTCTTGATATCTGTAGAACATGTTTTTTGACCCTATGTTTGTCTTTATCTTATGTGGGATAAAGTTTTAAGTCTTTACTGTTCTGTACTGATGGATAAATAAAGAATTTGAAAAAATAAAACTAAAGAAGAAGAAAGAAGAAGAAGGAAGAAAGAAGGAGATGAAAGAAAGAAGAAGGAAGAAAGGAAGGAAGGAAGAAGGAAGAAGAAAGAAGAGGGGAGAAAGAAGAAGGAAGAAAGAAGAAGGAAGATGAAGAAGATGATGATTATATACAATATACCGTATATACTTGAGTATAATCCGACCCGAATATAAGCCGAGGCACCTAATTTTACCACAAAAAACTGGGAAAACGTATTGACTCGAGTATAAGCCTAGGGTGTCCATCTGCATGCCTCACTGTGCCTCACTTTGCCACACTGTGTCCATGTGCATGCCTCACTGTGTCCATGCCTCACTGTGTCCATGCCTCACTGTGCCCATGCCTCACTGTGCCCAATCTCCCTACCTGATCTCCGACGCTGTGTGACTAGACTGACTTTTAACATAGGAGTCTATGGAAGTACTGGGTCCCCAAAATCACCGGAGAAATTACCATTTAACATGGGAGTCTATGGAAGGAGTGCCCGGGTTTGAAAAATCTGTGCTCCCTGGCCGTAGGTCCCCCGAAAACCAAACTTTGTGCACTTGTAAAGGAAGAGTGGGGCTACATGTGTGCCAAGTTTAGCCGGGATCAGGCGCACAAAGTTGAAGTCACAGACTCGTGTATAAGCCGAGGGGGGCATTTTCAGCACAAAAAAATGTGCTGAAAAACTCGACTTATACTCAAGTATATACGGTAATAATAATAATAATAATTTGATCAACAACTGTAACTCTCTATTTATCTTGTATCTGTTATTATTATTATTATTATTATTATTATTATTATTATTATTATTATTTAAATAAAAATAATAAAATTAGTAAATAATTTGTTCTCTGTAAATAATATAATACATAACCCTCCTCTGGAAAAAACAACTATAATTTAGAGAAATGTCTCACTCTCTTTCTCTCTCTCCCCTCAATCATTATTATATACAATATAATAATAATAATAATAATGATGATAATAATGATGACAATAATGGAAATAATAATAATAATAATATAATAATAATAGAAAAAAATATAATGCTAAAATCAAGGTAGAAAATAAATTGTTCCTTATAAAGAATATAGTAAGAGTATAGTAAGTATTTAACCCTCTTGGAGCCTCTTTTTGAAAAAAAAGCCCCTGTAATGTAGAGAAATCTCTCTCCATCTCTCACTCTTTCCTATTATAATAATCTCTGAAAAAAAAAAAAAAATAGAATATATCATGGGTTTTTATTCTTACCTGTGGCAACACATTATTTCCACTTGAGTAACCCAGGTTTCTTAGGACTGGCAGAGTTGGATGTACTGGTGTAAACCTGATCATGTGCAGGCCTCATCATCACCTTTAAATACCCTTTACATTCTTTAATCTGATTACCCTGCTTCTTGAACCAAAGTAAGTAAAAAAAAAAAAATTGCTTCAAGGAAGTGTTGGTATTTGGACTGAAAATATATTTACTGTAAAGTAAAAAAAAAAATGTATTTATAATTTTGTTTTGAGCAAGAAAATATGTACTCATAACAGATAGACTTTTAATACAATGTCTGAAAAAAGAACGGGTCTAGAGTGTACAACAGCCATATTGTCTTTCTCACTGTGCCAGTGAAAGGAAATTCAATGGAAGAATCTGAATGACCTTACACTATTTTACCCTAGTATTTACCAGTGTATTTGACTTTTCGAATAGATTAGAGAATTACTCCTGACAATGCCTTCCTCATCCTTTCTCACCAGAAGCTGGATTCCATCTTTATTCAGCAGCATCCAGGGTCAGCACCTCCTTCCTGGAGTACAATGCTTCCTCTAGACCGGAGTTACCCGACTCCCTGGTGCCAGTCTGTGACCTGTTGGGGGCCAGGCTGCAGCGAGGGGGGTGGGAGGCAGGCAAGTAAGGCTTGATTTGTATTTGCACGGGGGGGGGGAGAGTCTCTGCCAAACTAGGAAGAGGGTGTCAATCGGCCCACTGTTCCTGTCTGCTCTGTAGCTACTGGGAAATGTAGTCCGAGAATCTGAAGTAAGACTGAGTACAGCCGTGCGCTGGACTCCAAACTTTCTAAACAAAGGGCCAGTTTACTGTCCTTCAAACTTTAGGTGGGCCAAACTGGCCAGTGGGAGTAGAAAATGTCTTGGCGTCAGTAGAAGTAAACAGTGTCCCGTCGTTGGTGTCGGCGGGAGGAATAGTGCCCCGTCATTGCTGCCGGTGGGAGGAATGGTGCCCCATCGTTGGTGTCGGTGGGAGGAATGGTGCCCCGTCGTTGGTGTCGGTGGGAGAAATAGTGCCCCATCATTGGTGTCAGTAGGGGGAATGGTGCCCCATCCTTGGTGTCAGTGGGAGGAATAGTGCCACATCATTGGTGTCAGTGGGAGGAATGGTGCCCTATCATTGGTGTCGGTGGGAGAAATGGTGCCCCATCATTGGTGTAGGTGGGAGAAATGGTGCCCCACCGTTGGTGTTGGTGGGAGTAATGGTGCCTCATAGTTGGTGTCAGTGGGAGGAATGGTGCCCCAACGTCGGTGTCCGTAGGAGGAACGGTGCCCTTAGGTCTTCGTCTTCAGTGGGAGGAATGGTGCCCCATAGTTGGTGTGAGGAATGGTGCCCTAACGTCATCATCTTCGGTGGGAGGAATGGTTCCCCCGTCGGTGGGAGTAATAATGGCCCAAGGGCCAGATAAAAACAAGCAAATGGCCGCGTCCAGCCCCACGGGCCACAGTTTGGAGACCACTGATCTAGGAGCAGCCAATCAGCTCAGGCACTCAGCATTCCTACAGATTTAAATCATTGTGGTGTGGTTAGGTCAGTGATGTGGAAGATGGAAAGAAGGTATGCACTGCTGCAAGGAGCTATGGAGGCCATATTGGTCAGCAGGCAACAACTGGGCTGCACCTCCCCTTCCCAGTCTGTAGAGGGGTTGTCTTCCACTAGGCCCATTCCTGGTGCTAGGGGGATTGGGGACTGCTTTAGACATCAATCTTATGTAATGCAGTTGCCTGTGTGTTCTGTGTACAGTGCCTTGAAAAAGTATTCATACCCCTTGACATTTTCCACATTTTGTTACGTTACAACCAAAAATGTAAATGTATTTTATTGGGATTTTATGTGATAGACCAACACAAAGTGGCACATAATTGTGCAATGGAACATAAATGATAAATGGTTTCAAAATGTTTTACAAATAAATATCTGAAAAAAGTGGCGTGCAACCAGTAAGTAAAAAAAAAAAAAAAAACTTGCTTCAAGGAAGTGTTGGTAATTGGACTGAAAATATATGTACTGTAAAGTAAAAAAAAAATGTATTTATAATTTTGTTTTGCGCAAGCCCCCGAAGGCGTCACAGAATAATTTGAAAAATCCATGTCCTGTATTACCCTAACAGAAGAAGCGGCAATTTAAAACCACCAATTTTTTTGTTGCTGAAATAAGGCACTTCAATGTTTTTTAAACCAGATGATTCCAATCTATCTTTAGAGAACTGACAACAGACACCTCTGTAGATCACCACCGGGCTTTTTAGACTCACCCAGTTCAAAAAATTAGCTGAGAACCCTGCAGATCATACAGGCTTGGGACCCCCATGGCATCCAGAGCAACCTTCTTTATCCTGCGTGTAGACAGGGTTTTCTCCACCTGCATACATGGACGGTTGCAAGTTTCCACCCCATAGGCTGACGACAGCCTTAACAGATGAAAGTCATTTTCTCCTTTTTTTTCCCTGCTGTACCGGACAATTTTTAATCTTCATAAAGCCGGTTTGAGTATATATTCACCTACACTATTTGGCGTCCTTAACAACCAATGAGCCATCAACTGTCAGCGGGGTTCCACCGCTGACAGCTGAATATAGCAAAAATAATTACTGGCATTGAAAAACAGGGGGAAAAAAACGGTGTTGGCCCCCCCAATCCATACTAAGATCTTCGGATCTGTTATGAATTTTGAGGGGAACCCCCATGCCAAAATGTTTAACGCAAGGGCATGGGGTCCCCTCCAAAATCCATACCAGACCCTTATCTGAGCATGCAGACTGACAGGTCAGGGAGGGTGGGGGCGCAAGAGATCCTAGCCTCAAACCATGCCAGGGCATATGCCCTCAACCAGGGGGGTGCTTTGCGGCAGGGGACTCTGCCCCCCCAAAAACTCCTTGCCCTTGCTAGGGGCAAGGACCTCTTCCCCACAGCCCTGGCCAGTAGTTGTGGGGGTCTGTGGGCAGGGGGCTTATTCAAATCTAGAAGCCCACTCTAATAAGATTCCCCCCATGTGAATGAGTAGGGGTACTCATTCACCATAGCACCCCCCATGTTGAGGGCATGTGGCCTTGTATGGTTAAAAAATGGGGGGAGGGGTGGTAGCTCATCCCCCCCTATTCCTGACCTGCCAGGCTGCATGCTCAGATAAGGGTCTGGTATGGATTTTTGGAGGACCCCATGCCATTTAAACAAAAAAAATTGGGATGGGGGTTTCTCTCAAAATCAATATCAGACCTGAAAGGGGCTGGTATGGATCGGGGCGGCACGCCTTTTTCCAGTAAAATATGACTTGTATATTAGTGCAAATATCTGGGAAAACCCAAGAGACAATCACAGAAGCAGGAAATTACATTTCTGGGGGTGTTCGGTACACCAAAGCCTCCGGGTTGCCAGAAAATTGCAGCGCTGAAGGGTGGAGAAAAAAGGTAATCAAATTAAATTACAATATGGCTTGTGAATCAATTGTATATGTTGTATTATCTTTTTATTTGCTATATTTGTTTTTTTTTTTATAGGAAAGTGGAATTACCCGCCAAAGCAGGAAGGCTGAGTGATTGCACTGAAATGTTAATTTCCCTCCAGTGATTAATTTATAAATCTGTATTTTAAATACAATAAAAAAAATGGAATTACTAACTTGTAAAAACCTTTTTAAAAATCACTTACATTGCAGTAAAAACTCAAATGTTACTCTTACTGAAGATGGACCACACGTTCCCTTTAATGGTGCCGAACTAACTATATGTCACGCATCCACAGCCATGTTCATTAACAGTCCATTAGTGCACTAATGGCAATTATAAATTTATATTAGCATAAAAAACAGAAGGGGGGGGGGGGGGTGTCAGAATCCAATGGTAAAAGTATTTTTAATCAAGCGTAATTAAATATTCAGCCCAATGGTACACACAACACTAAATATTCCTTGAAGTAATGCAAGAGCTACCACAATGTAGACGTAAATGTTAGGCTTGTGCAATTCATTTCGTAACAAATCGAAATTCGGACGAATTTAGCAACTTTCGGACGTTCGGAAGCATTCGAATTTCCGAACAAATCAATTACGAATTAAACCGAATTCGAAATAAATTATATCACAAATAGCGAATGCCCAAATGACTTCGGCATAATTAGCTATGAAAAAAGTTACGAATGTACAAATCCATTCGAAGCACAATAACACTCTGCTCTGCTCTCTGCTCCTCCCTCACCGTGCTGAACTCCCTCTCAAAAAGGTGTACAGGGGGCGGAGGCTATAGCCACATGTCAAAAACGAAAGTAAAATACGAGATTTCGAATCGTTACAAATAACCGCAATGTATTTAGAAAAGTACAAATCCATTCGAAGCAGCGCCATTGTGAGAGAGACACGGAAAAATTACGAATCAACGAACCAAAAAAAAGTTACGAATGTACGAATCCATTCGAAGCACGTTAGGCAGCGCCATTGTGAGAGAGACACAGAAAATTACAAATCAACAAACCAAAAAAAGTTCAGAAAGAAGAGGAGTTGTGTCCAGAATCAAGGAAAAACAATGTACTCTACCGAAAGTACGAATTATAAATCAACTAAAAATAAGGCTTACATTAATACGAATCATTCCGATTCAACGAAAAATGACGCTTGCGAAAATACGAATTAGTCCGAACACGAAAAATCCCATTTAGCAAAATTACGAATGATTACGAATCAACAGCACTGAAAAGAAACTAAACTAAACAAATTTTTCCGTTGTGCACAAGTCTAGTAAATGTCTCCTGATTGAACATAATTTTGTTTTTTGCAGGAAGAATACAGGTGTGCAATTGCTGATTACCTTTAAAAAATGCCAGCTGCATGGCATGAAGATCGGCTGGCTTTGATACTATCTGAGTCCCCTGGCACACTTGACATGGTACGAGGATATGGAAATGATTAAAGCCAACCAGTGTTTTCAGTCAGAGATGGCGCCGTTGTACTCTTACAATACCTTACCTTTAATTCTTCAATATGATGGCTCCATTCTTTAACCACCTCCGTACCGGGCCAAGGTCAAAAGACTTACTCGGTAGGAAGTGGAATTACCGGGGTTATGGCTGCAGCAATACGCCATGGTATTGTTTTCTAAGCCGGCGAATCACTAACTGGATTTGCCGCTGAATCACTTTTGCCCCTTCCGCCGCTTTCCAGTGGTTCTCGTGCTTACCTGGATGATTGGTATCCCCAGGAACCGATCCGGTGGTTGCGGCAGCTGGTCACAGAGATGAGCGGAGGAATGATTCCCCCCACCCTCTTCTGAACCATACCAGGCCACAATGCCCTCAACATTGGGGGGGGGGGGTGCTTTGGGGCAGAGGAGCCTTAAAGCACCTTGTCCCTATGTTGATATGGACAAGGGCCTCTACCCCACAACCCTGGCCGGTGGTGCAGGCAGGGGGCTTATCAGAGTCTGGAAGCCTCCTTTACCAAGGTAGGAGGTGGAAATACCAGGGTTATGGCTGCAGCAATATGCCATAACCCTGGTATTGTTTTTTACAGCAAGCAATTCTCTAACTGGATTCGCCGCTGGATGACTTTTAAGGGCATTAGAAGGGGTGCCCCCCCCCTGCTACTTTCCTGTAGTTCCCGGGCTCACCTGGATGATTGGTATTCCCGGGAACTGTTGCGGCAGCTGGTCACAGAGATGAGCAAAGAAAAGATGGCCTCCACTCACCTCTATGGCTTAGGAGGACTGGAGCGACGCCATGTCATCACTTACGATTCTGGCCCAATGTAAACAAGGGCATTTTTTCTTAAAGCACTAGATCAATGTTTTTTTTGTTTTTTTGTGATCTAATGCTTTACATTGTAAAGGAGAGATGTGGGATCTTATTGACCCCAGATCTCTTAATAAAGAGGACCTATCACTGCTTATTTCTATCACAAGGAATGTTTACATTCCTTGTGATAGAAATAAAAGTGATCAAAATTAAATAAAATAAAATGAAAAGTGATCAGAAAATGTAACAAAATAAATAGTTAAAAAAAAAACATGTGCTAGCACGCAGAGGTGAACGCATAAGTAGGTCACGCCCACATATGTAAAAAGTGTTCAAACCACACATGTGAGGTATCACTGCGACTGTCAGACCAATAATTCTAGCACTAGTTCTCCTCTGTAACTCTAAATTGGTAAGCTGTAAAAAAAATGTAAGTATCGCCTATGGAGATTTTTAAGTATTGTAGTTTGGCGGCTTTCCATAAGCATTTTAAAGCATGACATTTTGGGTATCTATTTACTCAGCGTAACATTATCTTTCATAGTTTACAAAACAATTGGGTTATAGATTGTGTTTTTTTTTTTATTCAAGTGTATTTTTCCCCCAAAAAATTGCGTTTGAAAAATCACTGCGCAAATACTGTGTGACATAAAAAATTGCAATGACCCCTATTTTATTCTCTAGGGTCTCTGCTAAAATATATATATATCTATATGTAGCAGGTGTCAAATTTAGAGTGGCGTATCTGGGCCATAGATGGCCCAGATACATTGAATTTTTGGAATTTATGGACACTTTGGAGTGTGGGAGGTATGAATGGTGTCAAGTTCCCTGCGGTCCCTGGGTGGCGCTGTCACCTGGGACCGGGGTTGAACTGCCTTTCTAGCGCTGTGCCCTTTGTGTCCTCTCGCGGCGGTAGTGCAGCGGGGCGGGGAACCCGCTGTGCCTGCTGGGAGAGGATATAAAGGGGGCGGACATTCCCCAGGCACCTTCGGCCTGGGGGCTGCTGCGGTTCTTCTGTGCCCAGGCGCCCTTGGCCTGGGCGCGTGGAGTCGAGTTCCATCCCAGGCACCTTCAGCCTGGGGTGAGGTACTTTACAAGGAGGCCTGGGGCCCAGTACCTTCGACTGGGCCCCGCAAGGGAGAAGCATTCCTAAGGTGCCCCCGGTATTGGGTGCCTGAATCCAGGGCGTAAGGGACCGGAGACGTGACCCTCCCATAGAGCCGGTGCAGCATTTGGCCGGTGCCGGTGTGGGACTCTGGTGACCGTCTGGATGGATGTCTTCCCCTGACAGGGGTCGTTTGTCCTAACGGAGGTATTTCATGTTCTTATGGTCTGTGGCAGGGACCCATCTTCTCTAAGGTCAGTGGCAGGCCTCATCTAAGGCCTGTGGCAGGGGCCTCAACATTCACTCAGGTCAGTGGCAGGGACCTAATTCACAGTCGGTGGCAGCGACTGTGCGCCAAGCCTGTTTGCACTAAACAGAACAGGAGAGTCTTTATTCATTGAGTGTGCCTGGACCTACTCTTTCCCACACCCTGTCTGTTCTTTTAAAGTTCAACCAGCCTACCTATTGATCAAAGCAAATAAAACAGTGTTGGACTTTTCATGGTGTGTAACTCGTGTTACTGGAAGCTAAGTGTCCCTGTCAGTGACAGTGACAATCATCCTCCACCGGAGAAGCTGAGGCTCCGGCCTAAAATGCAGACCCGAAGGTAAACGGTTTTGCTCATATCTCTGCATCCTACATCAGAGAGCCGAGATGGTGGTGTACATCTCCCCCTTCTCCCAGATACCCCTAGACGAGTCATACAGCCATAAAGAGAGGGGAGAAGCGGAGGAAGGGCGCTACATATATCTATATCTATCTATCTATCTATCTATCTATCTATCTATCTATCTATCTATCTATCTATCTATCTATCTATCTATCTATCTATCTATATCTATAGATCTATATCTATCTATCTATCTATCTATCTATATCTATATATATATATTCCGTATATACTCGAGTATAAGCCGAGTTTTTCAGCCCTTTTTTTAGGACTGAAAGTATACCCCTCGGCTTATACTCGAGTCAGTACCTGAAAATCGTGAAATTCCGCGGCCGGCGTCAATTGTTTAATTCTAGCGCCTTTCTCCCTGTCCCTTCCGCGATAGGCGTTTCCAGCAAACACTGTGTTGAGTGTTGCGCCTATCACGGAGGTCCTCTTGTCCGACGTCCGTGATTGGCGGAGCACTGAACACAGTGCCTGCTGGGAAACGGAGTCGGAGAATGAGAGGACCTCCGTGATAGGTGCAAACACTCAACACAGTGTTTGTTGGAAACGCCTATCACGGAAGGGACAGGGAGAACGGCGCGAGATTTGGACAATGGACGCCGGCCGCGGAATTACAAGATTCTGAGGTACACTGACTCGGGCACAGGGAGGCTGCAATGGACACAGTAAGGGGGCACAGTGAGGTGACAATGGGCACAGTGAGGTGAAAATGGGCAGTGAGGTGGCACAGTGAGAGTGCAATGGGCACAGTAAGGGGGCACAGTGAGGTGGCAATGGGCAGTGAGGTGGCAATATGCACAGTGAGGTGGCAGAGTGAGATGGCAATGGGCACAGTAAGGTTGGGCAATTGGCACAGTGAGGTGGCAATGGGCACATTTCCTCCCCCCGGCTTATACTCGAGTCAATGAGTTTTCCCAGTTTTTTTGTGGTAAAAGTAGGTACCTCGGCTTATACTCGGGTCAGCTTATACTTGAGTATATACGGTATATATATCTATATATATGGATGTTATATATATAATGTTTGGAGGGTTCTAAGTAATTTTTTAGCAAAAAAAAAACTTTGATTTTTACATATATGAGAGAAGTGTCATGCCGCGTACACACGATCAGAATTTTCAATGAAAAAAGTCTGACAGGGTTTTTCCATCAGAAATTCCGACCGTGTGTGGGCCCCATCTGACTTTTTTCCGTCGGAGTTTAGAAATAGAACATGTTTTATTTTTTTCCGATGGAAAAAAAATCCTATGGGAAATTCCGATCGTCTGTGTGGAACTCCGTTGGAGAAAAATCTACGCATGCTCAGAATCAAGTCGACGCATGCTCGAAAGCATTGAACTTCATTTTTCTCGGCTCGTCGTAGTGTTGTACGTCACCCCGTTCTTGACGGTCGGAATTTTGTCTGACAGTGTGTAGGCAAGACTGATGGAAGACAGCTTGAACGGAATTTCCGACGGAAAATTCAATTGGATTTTATCCCATCGTGTGTACAGGGCATTAGAATTGGACCGGTAAGCAGGTGGTTAAATCTCAGTGCCACTTGCTGTTCCCTTTTAATTAAGGAATTAAACTCCAAGTTTGCACAAGACTTCCATTGCCTTTGAGCTGTTTGGATTGGTAAAAAGAAAAGGAAATGAGAGCCTGTTTTATAGAACATACAGGATGAGATTAAAATAAGGCATATCATCTCTTTTAGGTCCTGAGGCTACATGGCGGAGAGAGAGAGAGAGAATTCCTCCTAGACGATTGTTATTATAATCGATTGTGATAAGCAGGTTACGTTGTGCTTAATTAGAAGTTTAGCAGATTGGTAATGCAGCTGGAGAAATGTTTAGACTTAAAGAGCCATGCCAGGTAAGAAGTAATAAAAATTCATGGAATTTCCGTTCCAAAAATGTATTGAGAAGTTAACCAAAATAACATCATTGACCTACAATCACCGGCCACTTTATTAGGTACACCTGTTCAATTGCTTGGTAACCCAAATTGCTAATCAGCCAATCACGTGGCGGCAGCTCAATGCATTTAGGCTTCTAGACGTGGTGAAAATGACTTTCTGAGGTTCGAACCGGGCAGGGGATTTTTATGACTTTGAACGTGGCATGGTGGTTGGTGCCAGACGGGCTGGTCTGAGTATTTCAAAAACTGCTGATCTACTGGGATTTTCACACACAACCATCTCTCGGGTTTACAGAGAATGGTCTGAAAAAGAGAAAATATCCTGTGAGCGGCAGTTGTGTGGAGGAAAATGCCTTGTTGATGTCAGAGGTCAGAGGAGAATGGGCAGACTGATGATAGAAAGGCAACAGTAACTCAAATAACCCCTCGTTACACCCAAGGTATGCAGAATACCATCTCTGAACACACAACACATCCAACCTGGAAGCAGATGGGCTACAGCAGCAGAAGACCACACCGGGTGCCACTCCCATCAGCTAAGAACTGGAAACTGAGGCTACAATTGGCACAGGATCACAAAAAACGGACAATAGAAGATTTGAAAAACGTTGCCTGGTCTGAGGAATCTCGATTTCAGCTGCGACATTCATTTCACAGGTTCAGGCTGGTGGTGGGGGTATAATGGTGGGGGGGATATTTTCTTGGCACACTTTGGGCCCCTTAGTACCAATTGAGCATCATTTATACACCACAACCTACCTGAGTATTGTTGCTGACCATGTCCATCCCTTTATGACTACAGTGTCCCCATCTTCTGATGGCTCCTTCCAGCAGGATAATGCACCATGTCACAAAGCTCCAATCATCTCACCACTGGACAATGAGGTCCCTGTCCTCCAATGGCCTCCACACTTACCACATCTCATCCAATAGAGCCCCATTTGGAATGTGGTGGAATGGGAGATTGGCATCATGGATGTGCAGCCGACAAATCTTCAGCAACTGTGTGATGTTATCAGGTCACTATGGAGCAAAATCTCTGAGGAACGTTTCCAACACCTTGTTGTATCTCTGCCACCAAGAATGAAGGCCAAAGGGGGTCCAACCACAGTTGTACCTAATAAAGTGAGCGCATATCATCATCCAGTTAGGGCCAATATATACCCTTGAAGGTGTCAAGAAACAATAATGCTATATAATTTTCTCACACCTGCCTACAATTTTTGCACAGTACTGCGTGCGTCCGTGGGTAGCCAAGGTTTTGTGCAAAGAGCTTGCTTACTACATGGTCCCGGCACAGTGACTGAGCCGTTATAGATAGCTTCCGGTCTCTAGTAATGATCGGGAGCCAACAGGGACGGCTCCTGATTATGGGACCACTGTGACAGCCAATCACATTAGTCACATGATCGGGGCAGTCCTTTCTGCCTCCGGCAGACCCTCTTAAAGGGACACTGGGGCTGGGTGAGAAGGCATTAAAAAAAACGATCCTATATCACATCAGGAAAATAAAACTTGACACTGTAGACACACTGAAATTTTTTTTTTCGGAATTTCGTTTTCGTCCGAAAAATACATTTATTTAGTTACTCCCGAAATTTGTTTTTATTTATTTAGTTTCGTTAAAAAATGCATTCGTCCGAAAATCCGAATGAATTAAGGTCGAATCTGTCTTCGAAGGCTTATGGTGTCTGTCGAAAGTTCTAAGAAGATTCGACGGAGCAGCTAAACTGTACGAAGCCGCGATCGTACATTTCCGGTCGAATGCTCCGCCCATAGGCTATAGAAGAATTCTAATGTTGTATGACTAGTAATAATTATATTTATAAATCATTATTACTAGTCATCCAACATTCAAATTCTTCTATAGCCTATGGGCGGAGAATTTGACCGGAAATGTACGATTGCGGCGTCTTTTTAGAACTTTTGTCAGACACCATAAGCCTTCAATGACAGATTTGACGTTTGTATGTTTATCGCTGCTTCGCCGAATCTTCGTTGTTCATGTCGAATGATCTACCCCCAACACTTTCTCTATAATGTCAAATATTTTCTCTCTATGTAGAATAATCTTGGACTAAAGCGGAGTTCCAGCCTTTTTTATGTTTATTAACCACTTTGCGCCCGCCATACGACAAATGACGGCCGCAAAGTGGTTCTAAAATGCCGGGAGGCCATCATTATACGGCCTCCACTCCTCCGGCCACTGGGGGGCGTGCCCGGCGCATCACTGAGATGCCGATGCGCGTGCCTGGTGGCCGCGATGTCCGCCAGTTACCCGCGATCGGCCGGTACACAGACAAGGACATGGATCTGTGTGTGTCCTGTCAGGGAGAGAGGAGACCGATGCTGTGTCCCTTGTACATAGGGACACAGATCGGTCACCTCCCCCAGTCAGTCCCCTCCCGCACACAGTAGCAATCACTCATAGGGCACACATTTAACCCCTTCCTCGCCCCCTAGTGTTAACCCCTTCCCTGCCAGTCACATTTATACAGTAATCAGTGCAGTTTTATAGCACTAATCGCTGTATAAATGTGAATGGTCCCAAAAATGTGTCAAAAGTGTCCGATTTGTCCACCGCAATATCGCAGTCCTGACAAAAATCACAGATCACCGCCATTACTAGTAATAAAAAAAAAAAATTCAGAATTCTATCCCCTATTTTGTAGACGCTATAACTTTTGCGCAAACCAATCAATATACGCTTATTGCAATTTTTTTTAACCAAAAATATGTAGAAGAATACCTATCGGCCTTAACTGAGAAAAAAAAAGTTTTTTTTTAAAAAAAATGGGATATTTATTATAGCAAAAATCAAAAAATATTGTGTTTTTTTTTCAAAATTTCGCTCTTTTTTGGTTTATAGCGCAAAAAATAAAAACCGCAGAGGTGATCAAATACCACCAAAAGAAAGCTCTATTTGTGGGAAAAAAAGGACGTCAATTTTGTTTGGGAGCCACGTCGCACGACCGCGCAATTGTCATTCAAAGCGCGACAGTGCCAAAAGCTGAAATTTTGCCTGGCCAGGAAGGGGGTATATGTGCCCAGTAAGCAAGTGGTTAAAAGTCAGCAGCTACAAAAAGTGCAGCTGCTGGCTTTTAACAAACAGACACTTACCTGCTCCACGGTCCGGCGACGCGCCCGAATGGAGCTTCGCTCCTCTCTCCCCTCTCTCCGCCGGCGCCTCCATTCTAATTGTGGGCACCCAGCCGTGACAGCTTTCGGCTTCACGGCCCGGGCACTCACTGCGCATGCGCGAGCGGCACTGCACAATCTGAGTGGACAGGCGATCGCCTGGGACCTGTCACGTGTCCCAGGTGATCGCCTACAGGGAGGGGCTGCCTTAGGCGATATGGCGAGTCGCCTAAGCGGTCCCTGGGCGGAAGGAGGAAGTGGGACAGGAAGTCCCACTCCTACTAAAGCCACCACTCCCCCCCCCAAAAAAAATTACATGCCAAATGTGGCATGTAAGGGGGCGAGGAGTGGTTTAAGCGGAAGTTCCACTTTTGGGTTAGGCACATTCGACCTCAGGTTCGATAGACACAGATCGCTATGGTCAGCGTCATGTCGAATCTCCTATCTATATCCAACTGTTGTAGCAGCGAAAACTAAAATAAAGCATTTTTTTATGTCGGATCTTTTGGATTCTGCGCGTTCGTTTTCGTTTGTTAAAATGATAACGAAAATACCCGAAATTGGGATGAAAACGAATGCACATGTCTACTGTACAGTACGCTATGAAACCAGTGTCAGGATACCTGTGCCGAATGTAACCGATCCATCTCCTGGTAAGCTCCTCTTTATGAGTCAATTTAAATGCAAAACTTTTCTTGTTTGACTGGAATGTGCCTTTAAAATGTTAAAGTTCATCTATGGCATGTAATATATTGATAGATTTAGAATTTATGACATGACCCATATCGTTCCTATATGTTATGTCAGTTTCCTAAAATTGTAAGCCCCGGGACCCACATAACCTTTTACCATCATGCACTAGAAATGGTATAGATTGAATGTATGACATAAAGAAAGTGAAAAGTTTACATACGTGTATTCCCCGTAGGATATTTTTCCTAAACCTTTTCATGACTGAACAAAGGTACAAAGGATATTCTGGATAGACTTCAGATATTTATGGAAATAGGCTGTCATCTTCTGAAAAACGACCCTAAGGGAAAAAAAGACAGATGTTATAGAGTTTGACTACTTAACCACTTAAGCCCCGGATCCAATACGGGCCATTATGACCAGGCCCCTTTTTGTGATTCGGCACTGCGTCGCTTTAACTGACAATTGCGCGGTCGTGCGACGTGGCTCCCAAACAAAATTGGCGTCCTTTTTTTCCCACAAATAGAGCTTTCTTTTGGTGGTATTTGATCACCTCTGCGGTTTTTATTTTTTGCGCTATAAACAAAAATAGAGCGAAAATTTTGAAAAAAAATTACAGATTTTTTTACTTTTTTCTATAATAAATATCCCCAAAAAATGTATAAAAAAACATATTTTTCCTCAGTTTAGGCCGATACGTATTCTTCTACATATTTTTGGTAAAAAAAAACGCAATCCGCGTTTATTGATTGGTTTGCACAAAGATTATAGCGTTTACAAAATAGGGTATAGTTTTAAGACATTTTTATTAATTTTTTTTTTTTTTTACTAGTAATGACGGTGATCAGCGATTTTCTTCGTGAGTGTGACATTATGGCGGACACATCGGACACTTTTGACACATTTTTGGGACCATTGTCATTTTCACAGCGATCAGTGCAATAAAAATGCATTGGTTACTGTGAAAATGACACTGGCAGTGAAGGGGTTAACCACTAGGGGCGCTGAAGGGGTTAAGTGTGCCTAGGGGAGTGTTCACTACTATGTGGGGGCGTGGCTACGACTGACACGTCACCGATCTCCGCTCTGATTACACAGAGCAGAGATCGCTGACATTGTCAGTAGAGGAGCGGGGAGATGTGTTTACACTAACATCTCCCCGCTCCATCCGTCCGTGAGACGATCGCGGGGATCCCCGCGGCGATCGAGTCCGCGGGACCCGCGGTCCCACTCACGGGGAAGGCAGGGGGTCGCGCGCGCAACCCCGACATCGGCAGTTAAAGGGCCACGTACAGGTACGTGATTGTGCCTGTACGAGCCATTCTGCCGACGTATATATACCGTGAGCGGTCGGCAAGTGGTTAAGAAATATAATGGTATAAAATGTTTACTTTCAACCACTTTCACCCCCTTCCTGCCCAGGCCAATTTTCAGCTTTCAGCGCTGTCATACTTTGAATGACGATTGCACGGTCGTGCTACACTGTACCCATATGAAAATGTATTATTCTTTCTGGACAAAGAGAGCTTTCTTTTGGTGGTATTTAATCACCACTGTTTTTTTTTTTTTGCTAAATACAGTGCCTTGAAAAAGTATTCACACCCATTGACATTTTCCACATTTTGTCATGTTACAACCAAAAACATAAATGTATTTTATTGGGATTTTATGTGATAGACCAACACAAAGTGGCTCATAATTGTGAAGTGGAAGGAAAATGATTTTAAATTATTTTTATTTATTTTTTTACAAACAAATGAGTCAATACTTAGTTGAACCACCTTTCTCTGCAAGTCTTTTTGGGGATGTCTCTCCCAGCTTTGCACATCTAGAGAGGGACATTTGTGCCAATTGCTCTTTGCAAAATAGCTCAAGCTCTGTCAGATTGGATGGAGAGCGTCTGTGAGTAGCCACAGAATCTCAATTTAGGTCTGGACTTTGACTTGGCCATTCTAACACATGAATATGCTTTGATATAAACCAGGGGTGGGCAACCTCGGCCCTCCAACTGTGGTGACACTAGAAGTCCCATGAGACATTGCAAGACCCTGACAATCACAGGCATGACTCCTAGAGGCAGAGGCATGATGGGATTTGTAGTTTCACCACAGCTGGAGGGCTGAGGTTGCCTACCCCTGATCTAAACCATTCCATTGTAGCTCTGGCTGTATGTTTATGGTCATTGTCCTGCTGGAAGGTGAACCTCCCCCCCAGTCTCAACTGGTTTTCTTGTAAGATTTCCCTGTATTTGGCTCTATCCATCTTCCCATCAACTCTGACCAGCTTCCCTGTCCCAGCTGAAGAAAAGCATCCCCACAACATGATGCTGCCACCACCATGTTTCACTTTGGGGATGGTGTGTTCAGGGTGATGTGCAGTGTTAGTTTTCTGCTACATATAGCATTTTACTTTTAGGCCAATAAGTTTAATTTTGGTCTCATCTGACCAGAGCACGTTCTTCCACATGTTTGCTGTGTCCTCCACATGACTTTAACCACTTCCCGCCCAGTCAATAGTGAATTGACGTCCGGGAAGTGGTTGCAATATCGATACTGGACGTCATATGACGTCCTGCAGGATAATGCCTTGCGGGGGCGCGCAGCGCGGTGATCGGGGACGGCATGTGTCCCTCGGACACAGCGCTTCCCCGATCACGGTAAACAGCCAATTTCATTGGCTGTTTACCATGTGATCGGCTGTGTCAAAGTCACAGCCGATCACCTGTCAAAACAAACTCGGCGGCGCGCTCCGTGCGCGCCGCCACAGGCTTGCAGAGCGGGGATCGGGGAAGGCGAGTGTCCCTTGGACACAGCGCGTCCCCGATCAGAGTAAACAGCCAATGAATTGGCTGTTTACCACGTGACCGGCTGTGTCCAATCACAGCCGGTCACAAATGTAAACAAACTCCACAGGAGTTACTACCTGATCCCTGCTCTCTCCTCACACACCGATCTGTGAGGAGAGAGAAGAGATCAGTAAGTTAGCTCAGTGTAGTTTGTCTACATAAGTTTACAGTGCACAACACGCCCCCCCCATAAAGAGGACCTGTCACACAGCCCAGCACATCAATCAGCCCAGCCAATCACCCCCTCTGTCAATCAGCCCATCTGTCAATCAGCCCATCTGTCAATCAATCAGCCCATCTGTCAATCAATCAGCCCATCTGTCAATCAATCAGCCGATCTGTCAATCAATCACCCCACCTGTCAATCAATCAACCCATCTGTCAATCAATCAATCAGCCCATCTGTCAATCAATCAGCCCATCTGTCAATCATCTGTCACAGGCCCACCTCCATCGGTACCGCCATTGGCACCGCCACACAGGCTACCAGTACCGCCATCGGTACCAGTACCACCACCAGTACCGCCACCAGGCCCAGCATCTATACTGCCACACAGGCCCGCTACCAGTATCACCACTAGTGCCGCCATCGGTACCACCACCAGTACCACCACCCGAACCACCGTCGGTAGTGCCACCACCACCTGTACCACCACCTGTACCGCCATCGGTACCATCACCACCCGTACCGCCATTGGTACCGCCACCACCTGTACCGCCATCGGTACCACCACCACCTGTAACGCCATCGGTACCACCACCACCCATACCGCCATCGCTACCACCACCACCCGTACCGCCACCTGTACCGCCATCGGTACCGCCGCCACCACCACCACCCGTACCGCCATCGGTACCACCACCACCTGTACCGCCATTGGTACCACCACCACCCATACCGCCATCGGTACCACCACACAGGCCCACCACTAATACCTCCATCGGTACTACCACACAGACCGCCACCACTACCACCAGCAGTACCATTACACAGGCCCACCAATAAGCACTGCCATAATGTCCCAAAGGGTTTACACACCTGAGGAGGCATATGCCATTCTTGCCATGTCGGATGATGAGAGCAGCGGGGAGCTCCCATTATCCGATTCTGGTTCGGAATACGAGCCAGTGGAGGATAGTGGCTCAGAGTCCGAGTCCCCGGAGGAAACCGTCCCTCCCAAAAGAATGCGATCGGCACCAAGATCAGCACCAAGATCAGCACCAAGATCAGGAGAACTGCCCACCACCAGCAGCGCCATACCCCAGGAAGAGGAGCCCAGTACAAGCAATGGAAATGCACGCCCAACCCGAAGAATCCAGCCCCAATCCTACCTTCCCGATGCCCTGGCAAACCCCTTATGGTTGCCTGCCAACTCAGGATCCGCTATCATCCCCCTTTCACCGCACAGCCAGGTGTGCAGCCCGACACTACAATTTTTTCTAAATTTGATTATTTTTGTTTATTTTTCCCACAAGATTTGCTGCAGAATATAGTGGATCAAACGAATCTGTATGCATCCCAATTTATTGCTGCCAACCCCGATTCTTCCTACGCCCGCATGTTCCAGTGGCGGCGTCTAACATTGGAGGAATTTAAATTATTTTTGGGCCTTATGTTCAATATGGGGCTTACAAAAAAGAACGAAGTCCATTCATATTGGTCCAAACGCCCCATCCAACACATGCCCATATATTCCGCTGTCATGTCCAGGAAAAGATACGACATGATTATGCGCTTTCTCCACTTCAATGACAATTCACAGTGCCCTCCCCGAGATCATCCCAACTACGACAAATTGTACAAGATACGCCCCCTAATCAATGCCTTTTCCCAGCGATTTGAAGAAGTTTTCATCCCAGACCAAAAAATTTGTGTGGACGAGTCCCTCGTACATTTCACCGGCCGACTGCAGTTCAAGCAGTACATACCAAGCAAGAGAGCCAGGTATGGGTTAAAATTAAATAAATTATGTGATCGAGCCACTGGATACGTCTGCAAATTCAGGATCTACGAAGGCAAAGACTCCCAGCTCCAGCCCCGTGATTGCCCCACATATATTGGAACCAGTGGGAAAATTGTCTGGGAGTTGGCATACCCCCTGTTCAGAAAAGGTTACCATTTATATGTTGATAATTATTATACCAGCCTGCCCCTTTTTCGCCACCTTTACAGTAAACAAACCCCGGCCTGCGGTACCTTAAAAAAAAAACGGAAGGGATTCCCACAAAATTTATTGACAAAAAAATTGCGACCTGGAGAATCGGCATCCATGAGGAATGAGGAGGTGTTGGCCATGAAGTGGAGGGACAAGAAAGATGTCCACATCCTCTCTACGATCCACAATGACACCATGGTGAAGATCCCAAGAAGACGCGGCTCCATTGTAAAGCCTGAATGTGTCCACGACTACAATTTGTACATGGGGGGGGGTGGATTTAAACGACCAGATGCTACAGCCCTACTTATCAACCAGAAAGTCCCATTATTGGCACAAAAAAGTTGCGTTTCACCTGTTTCACATGGCCCTTTTTAATTTGTTTGTCTGCTACCAAAAAGCAACTCAAAATCACCGACTCCACTACCTCCAATATATCGAAGATATCATCGATGCCCTCATTTACCAACAAGATCCCGCCCCAGGAAGCATTCGCTCTGATAGTGTGAGTCGGCTTCACGAGCGACACTATCCCTTTAGCATCCCCCCCACAGAATCTGGAAGAAGACTCCAAAAGAAATGCCGTGTATGCAGCAGAGGAGGAGTAAGAAGAGACACCAGCTATTATTGTCCCGATTGTCCCTCCCAACCTGGCCTGTGCATCGGAAATTGCTTCAAAAATTATCATACATCCATTAGTTCCCCTTATTATTAACAGACTGCCATTTCCCTATTTGCCTGCTACCATGTTACTAACTACCTTCCATGTTAATTAACTGACCCTGGCCTGTTTACCGACGATGTCTTTGCTTGCCGATTTAAACCACGTTTCTGACCTCCACGTGCACCAACCTCAGCCTGTTTACCGACGATGCCTCTGCCTGCCGATTTAAACCACGTTTCTGACTTCCACGTGTACCGACCTTGGCCTGTTAATCGACCATGTTTTTGCCTGCCACTTGGACTGGTCTTTTGGCCATCTACTTTTAGTACACAGGGGTCTCACATATGTGAGGGGCTTCAGAATAGCGTTCTGAGTAGAGAAAACCATTTTTTTGTTTTCTGTGCTCCAAGAACAGGGTCTGGTTGCCCGGAGGCTTCAAAGCGATTTGGGTGGGAGAAGCCTCTACCCCTGTCCCCCTGGCCCTAAGCTTGATGGTCCTTCCTGCTGCCTGGACCAATAATTTGGCTGTGCTGACCATATTACAGCCTGTAATGACCCATGACATTATGGACCATGTTTCTTCCTGCTGCTTGGACCAATACTTTGGCTGTGTTGACCATATATCTGCCTGCTGCCTCTACTGACTTTGGACAGCATTTCTGCCGGGACACCTCTGCCTGCTACCTGGACCTGTGCTTTGGCTGTGCTCTGGCTGTGCTGACAGTATCTCTGCCTGTGCGAACTATGGACAGTATTCCTGCCTGCTGCCTGGATGATTGCTTTTGCTGTCGCTGACCTCATCCCTGCCTGCTGCCTGGACCGATGCTCTCCTCTGTGGACCACTGCACTTCTAAAACCACAGGTAATCTTTTGTTATTTGGTATGTACCTGCTATGTGTTAGATATATGAAGGGCCTTCAAAAATGTGATCGGTAGTCAGAAAATGATATGTGCAATTAATGCTGCTAGAATGCCTGGAGGTGCTACTTGGATGTTGGGCCTCTGTATGTGACCAGGCTGTGTAAAAGTCTCAAACATGTGGTATCGCCATACTCAGGAGGAGTAGCAGAATGCATTTTGGGGTGTAATTTTTGCTATGTACATATTATGTGTTAGAAATATCTTATAAATTGACAACTTTGTGTAAAAAAAATGCATTTGAATTTTTTCTCCACATTTTCCAAAACCTTCTGGAAAAAAATGAACCGTTCAAAAGACTCATAATGCCTCATAGATTATACGCTGGGGTGTGTGCTTTCAAAAATGGGGTCATTTTGTGGAAAATTCTATTGTCCTGGTGCTCCAGGGCCTTCAAAATTGTAATAGGTGGTTGAGAAAGGATATGTGCGATTTATGCTTGTAGAACGCCTGAAAGTGCTACTTCAATGTTGGGCCTCTGTATATGGCCAGGCTGTGTAAAAGTCTCACACATGTGGTATTGCTATACTCAGGAGGAGTAGAAGAATGCATTTTGGGGTGTTATTTTTGCTATGTATATGTTATGCGTTAGAAATATCTTATAAATGGACAACTTTGTGTAAAAAAAATGCATTTTCATTTTTTCTCCACATTTTCCAAAACCTTCTGGAAAAAAATGAACCGTTCAAAAGACTCATAATGCTTCATAGATTATACGTTGGGGTGTGTGCTTTCCAAAATGGGGTCATTTTGTGGACAATTCCATTGTCCTGGTGCTCCAGGGCCTTCAAAAGTGTAATAGGTGGTTGAGATATGTGCGATTTATGCTTGTAGAACGCCTGAAAGTGCTACTTCAATGTTGGGCCTCTGTATGTGGCCAGGCTTGGTAAAAGTCTCACACATGTGGTATCGCTACACTCAGGAGGAGTAGCAGAATGTATTTTGGGGTGTAGTTGCAATTATGCATATGCTGTGTGAGAGAAAAAAACTGTTAATATGACCAGTTTGTGTAAAAAAAAAAAAAAAAATTAAATTTTCCCAAGAATTGTGGGAAAAAAATACAACTTCAAAAAACTCACCACGCCTCTTAGTAAATACCTTGGACTGTCTACTTTCCAAAAAGGGGTAATTTTGGGGTATTTGTACTTTCCTCGCTTGTTAGTTTCTCAAGAAATGAGATATCCCTTCAGTACATCAGGCGTGATCAGATGTGATAAATTTTCAGTGATTGCCACCATAGTTTGTAGACTCTATAACTTTCACAAGGACCAAATAATATACACTAATTTGGGTTCATTTTACCAAAGATATGTAGCAGTATACATTTTGGCACAAATTTATGAAGAAAAATTACTTATTTGCAAAATTGTACAATAGAAACTTAAAAAAAGTGTTGTTTTTTTTTTAAATTGCTGTTTTTTTGCTTATATCGGAAAAAATAAAAAACCCAGTGGCGATTAAATACAACCAAAAGAAAGCTCTATTTGTGAGAAGAAAATGATAAAAATTTTGTTTGGATACAGTGTAGCATGACTAAGTAATTGTCATTCAAAGTGTGAGAGTACTGAAAGCTGAAAATTGGTCTGGGCGGGAAGGTGCATAAGTGCATGGTATTGAAGTGGTTAAACTTCACCACTTTATCACTGGTCTGTCTGTTGTGTTCCTTGGCCTTTGTGATGCTGTTTTTTCACTAAGGTTCTCTAAGAAACTTCTGAGGGCTTTACAGAACAGCTGTATTTTATACTGGGATTAAATTACACACAGGTGGACTCTATTTACTAATTAGGTAATTTTGAAGGCAATTGGTTCCACTAGATTTTAGCTAGGGGTATCAGAGTAAAGGGGGCTGAATAAAAATGCATGCCACACTTTTCAGATATTTATTGGCAAAAAAAAAATTGAAAAACATTTATTATTTTCTTTCCACTTCAAAATTATGTGACACTTTGTGTTGGTCTATCAAAAAAAAAAATGCCAATAAAATACACTGCACTGTGAACAACTGGACATTTTTTCCCCCTACTGTACCCAGATCTTTCAGTCATGATGCTGAGGTACTGATAGGGAAATTGCATATTTCATATCCCTTATTAATGTTGGCCTCACAAACCTAATCTAATAAAGCCTCTAATATCCTGGTTATTCTGTTTTCTTTTAATGACTCATCTTAAAGGAATGTGTGATTTTAAACTGACCAAGTCCTTACGCGGTCATATTGCAAAGGGAGTTGGCTTGGGGGTTGTCTATTCCTTATACACTAAATATCTAAATACCACAGCCCAAACTGGAATAGGCTAGTCTAATTATCTGGCCACACCTTTATGGGGGACTCCATGGCAAAACAGCATCTTTAGTTAAGTATTCTTGTCATATTATCTTTATTTTTATGTGTATCTGTCATTACTTGTAATAAATGTTATATTTTGAAGTATTTGTGTGATCTCTCTTTGCACATATTAATCACAACCCCAAAAATTAGGAAAAAAACTCTTGCAACTAAAACACTGAACTTCTCTGACTCTACTCTGATTCCAATGGATCCTTCAAGGAAGGCCAGACTCACTCTGCTAACAAGGTACTACTTATTGACTCAACTTATAAGAATGTGTGATGGTAAACTGACCAAGTCCTTGAGGGAGTTGGTTTGGGGGTTGTCTATTCGTTATACACAAATCTAAATATCACAGCCCAAACTGGAATAGGCTAGTATGATTATCTGGCCAACCTTTTAATGGGGGACTCCATGGTGAAACAGCATCTTTAGTTAAAAATAAAGAAAATATGGCAAGAATACTTATCTGTATCTGTCATTACTTGTAATACATGTTATACTTTGAAGTATTTGTGTGATCTCTCTTTGCACATACTGAACACAACCCCAAAAATGTGAAAAAAAAATGGTATATACACTGCAACTCCTGCAACTAAACAGAACAAGTTTTTGGGATAAAGGCACATATGATCTCTGCCGGAATATTGGAATTTTATGAACAAAGAGATACATGCACCATGGCTCTGGGTGCCATCTCCTCCCTTCAAGAAGTTGTGCTGTCTCAATCCCTGCTTATCAGCTTAAGTCTGCAAGACCGTCCCACACTGGCGCCAATTTCAAATGCCTACTTTCACTGACCTGCTCTGACTCCACTCTGATTCCAATGGATCCTTCAAGGAAGGCCAGACCGGTGCTTCTGAACATTCACTCTGCTTACAACAAGGCACTACTTATTTCTGCCTTTATTGTAGACAATAAGTTGGACTTGCTGTGCTTAACTGAAACCTGGCACAAACAAAATGATGGCATCCTTCTCTACCAACTCATCCCTCTGGGGTACGGATTGTTTGACCTCCCATGTCTCTCGGGCAAAGGTGGAGATATAACTGTTATTTACTTGCTGTACACTTTATCCCCTGTAAATGTACCCTATTTCTTTTCCTTTGAATGCCTTGTTCTCAAGGTCTGTGTATCCCACCCATCTGTTATTGTTACTGTTTATCGACCACCCACGTCTTGTAAGGCGTTCTTTGGTGAATTTGCTGATTTGCTTTCATTTTGATGCCTTAGTTTTCAGAGAATCCTTATCGTTGGAGATTTTAATATACACACTGACTCAGAGTCTTTAAGTTTAGCTAAAGATTTTTTGGCTTTACTGGAATGTTTTGACCTAGCTCAATTTGTTTGCACCCCCACGCATATCAAAGGACACACCCTGGACCTTATCATTGCAAATGGCTCTTTTGTCTCTGATTGCTCTTCCCTTGACTAAAGCCGGGTATACACTACAGCTGACAGCTCTGGTCGGGACCCGCTGTACTAACCATATAGACATTGGCTGAGAGCGCTGATCAGGAGTCGGTCGGCTGCTGGTTTTCCAGCATGCATGTCCAACAGAAGCCAGCTATCGGACGTACATTACCAAAAACCAGATTGGAGGGGTTCAAATAGGTTATTTAGAGTTAGGTGGTTATGTAGCTGTATTTTTGATAATTTTTGTACCGGCAAATGTCTACCGACATTCTGCCCATGTGTACGGGGGTTTAGACCGGTAATTTTTGTACAACATTCTGCCCGTGTGTAAGGACTGTTTAACCATTTAGCTATTCTTTTCAATCTGCAATTAGTAGTTTATGACGCCTCCATGTCTCGATCTGTAAATTATCACAACTGGGCTTGTATTAATCAGCCCAAATTTGCAAATTCTGTTACTTCCTCCCTATCCTGCATCTTCTCCTCTGACACCCTTTTTGATAAAATAGATGCCCTTAACCAGGCGCTTTCATCTTCTCTTGACACCTTTGCCCCATTAAAAATTTGAACCGTCTCATTCTCCTGTTCAGCTCTGTGGTTTAATTCTCACCTACGTTTAATGAAGGCAGTCTCCCGGAGACTTGATCGTACGTGGCGTCGTTCTGGCCTGACTGTTGATTATCAGGTTTTTAAAGATCATTAGTGTGTCAAATTGAGACTGCTAGATCAAACTATTTCTCCCATGCCATTGAGAAAAATCTTAGCAACCCTAGGCAACTCTTCTGCACCTTGACAGATTATTAAAACCTCTCAGTCCCTCCACATTACCAGCCTCAACACAGCTCTGTAGCACATGCCTAGATTTTTTCTCCTCAAAAATTTACAAAATAAGGCATCACATTCTCACTACAGCACATGTTTCTTCCACATCACTTCCTAATCCACCCAGTTTTACTGGTTCTTCTCTCTCCCACTTCTCTGTACTTTATACTTGATAAAATTGGTCTTTAATATAAAATCCTCTGCCTGCATACTTGATCCTAGTCCCATCCATTTATTTAAATCTTTCTTTAGTTCTCTATGCCCCATTATTTTCAATATCATAAATGACTCCCTTAGCACTGGTTTTGTACCAACAATCCTCAAAACTGCCGCCATCACCCCAGTACCGAAAAAACCCAGCATGGGTCTGGACAACTTAAAGTATAACTAAAGGCAAAACTTTATTTTTTTAGTTTTGGACGGAGTGTAAATGGATTAGAACACACATCAGTTTTTACCGCTGTCTGAAGAAATTCACCCTCTCTATTTCTCCTATTTACCATTATTATTGAAAGTGGAAGTAAACAAAAATGCCAAATGTTGGGTTGTCCCCAGAAAAGTTATAGAGGGGAAATCTTCCAATGAGGACACTAGTTCTGGTGATCTGGGGATCACCAAGGAATTCAATAATTTGCAGGGATTTTCCCTCACTTCCCGTTTGGCTATGGGACAGGAAGTGAAGGAAAATCTCCGCAATGGGACACAGATGGCAAAAAAATAAACTGAGAGGGGTCACCCTCCCTTACTGTATCCAAAATGAAAAAAAAAAAGTGTTGCCTATAGTTCTACTTTAAACAACTTTTGCCCAATATCTAACCTACCCTTCCTTGCCAAGATCCTTGAAGGGGTTGTGATATCTCAGCTACATAACCACCTGACTCTTAATAACCTATTTTAACCCCTCCAATCTGGTTTTTGGTAATTGCACAGTACAGAGAAACCACCTTGGTCAAAGTCACTAACGACCTTCTGTTAGCTTCTGATTCCGGCTCACTAACTATTCTTATACTACTGTATCTAGATCCTTTGCATATGTTTTTTTTTTTTTTTGTAAACTTTGTATGCATTTCCTCACTCCTTACATCTCTTAGTACCTAAGTGTATCAAGATAAGTTGCACAAAAACTGGTATACATGACTTATATCCAGGGATGAGCCGAACACCCCCCTGTTCGGTTCGCACCAGAACCTGCGAACAGACAAAATGTTTGTGTAAACTTTAGAACCCTATTAAATACAATGGACTCGAACGTTCGAAATCTAAAGTGTTAATTATAAAGGCTAATATGCAAGTTATTGTCCTAAAAAGTGTTTGGGGACCCGGGTCCTGCCCCAGGGGACATGTATCAATGCAAAAATAAGTTTTAAAAACGGCCGTTTTTTCGGGAGCAGTGATTTTAATAATGCTTAAAATGAAAAAATAAAAGTGAAATATTCCTTTAAATTTCGTACCTGGGGGGTGTGTATGATATGCATGTAAAGTGGCGCATGTTTCCCGTGCTTAGAACTGTCCCTGCAAAAAATGTCATTTTTGAAAGAAAAAAATGCATTTAAAACTGACTCGCGGCTATTAATGAATTGTCGGCTCCCGGCAATACATACAAAAGTCATTGATAAAAAAAAAAAAAAAAAGCGTGGGGGTTCCCCAGAATTCAATTACCAGGCCCTTCAGGTCTGGAATGGATATTAAGGGGAACCCCGCCGCAAATTTAAAAAAAAATTGATGTGGGGTTCCCCCAAATATCCATTCCAGGCCCTTCAGATCTGGCATGGATTTTAAGGGGAACTCCACCCCAAATTTAAAAAAAAAATGGCGTGGAGTCCCCCTAAAAATCCATACCAGACCCCTTATCCGAGCACGCAACCTGGCCGGCCGCAGGGGAAAAGGGGGGGACGAGAGAGCGGCCCCCCCTCCCTCCTGAACCGTACCAAGCCACATGCCCTCAACATGGGGAGGATGTCCCCATGTTGATGTGGACAAGGGCCTCATCCCCACAACCCTTGCCCGGTGGTTGTGGGGGTCTGCGGGCGGGGGGCTTATCGGAATCTGGAAGACCCCTTTAACAAAGGGGACCCCCAGATCCCGGCCCCCCTCCTATGTGAATTGGTAAGGGGTACATTGTACCCCTACCATTTCACAAAGAAAGCGTAAAAAAATGTTTAAAAAAACACACGAACACCTTGAAAAAGTCCTTTATTTAAAAAAATAAATAAATAAACATTCCAGCGGTGAAATCCAGTGTCCCGCGGCGATCCCGATGTCCAGCGCTGTCCTTCATTGGTTGTGCCTGAGCAGACCTGATGGGGAACTCCCTCTCAGTATTTTAAATGTATAGACCCGCCCCTTCTAAAGTTCCCCATCAGGTCCGCTCAGCGGACGAGATGCAGAACATGAGAAGGGGCGGGTCTATACATGTATTACCAAAGTGAGAGCAGTTCCCCATCAGGTCCGCCCCCTCGGTATGTCGGACCCGCCTACGTCATTGGCTTGAGCGGGGAACTTCCTTCACTATGTAAATTTAAATTACACAGTGAAGGAAGTTCCCCGCTCAAGCCAATGACGTAGGCGGGTCCGACATACCGAGGGGGCGGACCTGATGGGGAACTGCTCTCACTTTGGTAATACATGTATAGACCCGCCCCTTCTCATGTTCCGCATCTGGTCCGCTGAGCGGACCTGATGGGGAACTTTAGAAGGGGCGGGTCTATACATTTAAAATACTGAGAGGGAGTTCCCCATCAGGTCCGCTCAGGCACAACCAATGAAGGACAGCACTGGACATCGGGATCGCCGCGGGACCCTGGATTTCACCGCTGGAATGTTTTTTTTTTTTTTTTTTTTTTTTTAAATAAAGGACTTTTTCAAGGTGTTTGTGTGTTTTTTTTAAACATTTTTTTACGCTTTCTTCGTGAAATGGTAGGGGTACAATGTACCCCTTACCAATTCACATAGGGGGGGGCGGGATCTGGGGGTCCTCTTTGTTAAAGGGGTCTTCCAGATTCCGATAAGCCCCCCGCCCGCAGACCCCCACAACCACCGGGCAAGGGTTGTGGGGATGAGGCCCTTGTCCCCATCAACATGGGGACATCCTCCCCATGTTGAGGGCATGTGGCTTGGTACGGTTCAGGAGGGAGGGGGGGCCGCTCTCTCGTCCCCCCCTTTTCCCCTGCGGCCGGCCAGGTTGCGTGCTCGGATAAGGGGTCTGGTATGGATTCTTAGGGGGACTCCACGCCATTTTTTTTTAAATTTGGGGTGGAGTTCCCCTTAAAATCCATGCCAGATCTGAAGGGCCTGGAATGGATATTTGGGGGAACCCCACGTCAATTTTTTTTAAAATTTGCGGCGGGGTTCCCTTTAATATCCATTCCAGACCTGAAGGGCCTGGTAATTGAATTCTGGGGAACCCCCACGCTTTTTTTTTTTTTTTTATCAATGACTTTTGTATGTATTGCCGGGAGCCGACAATTCATTAATAGCCGCGAGTCAGTTTTAAATGCATTTTTTTCTTTCAAAAATGACATTTTTTGCAGGGACAGTTCTAAGCACGGGAAACATGCGCCACTTCACATGCATATCATACACACCCCCCAGGTACGAAATTTAAAGGAATATTTCACTTTTATTTTTTCATTTTAAGCATTATTAAAATCACTGCTCCCGAAAAAACGGCCGTTTTTAAAACTTCTTTTTGCATTGATACATGTCCCCTGGGGCAGGACCCGGGTCCCCAAACACTTTTTAGGACAATAACTTGCATATAAGCCTTTATAATTAACACTTTAGATTTCTCCCATAGATTTTTCGAATTTGCCACGAACACCCCAATTTGTTCGCTGTTCGGCGAACGGGCGAACAGGCAATGTTCGAGTCGAACATGAGTTCGACTCGAACTCGAAGCTCATCCCTACTTATATCTATGTCATCCCCAATTTCAGAATGCATTTGAAACATCTTGGGTAATAGGTAATTAGTCCTCTTGTAAATTTTGTGCGCCAACAATTGGTAGATAATTTCCATAATAGAAGGACATGTACATGATATACTGACAATAGAGTTACTTGATTTTTGTAATACTTTAGAGTTGTGGGTAGGGTAGTTAACCCTGATGAAGCCATCATAAGGAGGCGGCAAGGAGGAGGAAGAAAGATCAAGAGAATCGAAGAGTGAAATAAAGAAAACAAAAAAAGGGAGTGGGTGTAGGGATGAGTGTGCAAATGGTAATTTCTAGTTTGAACATAATGATAGATGTTATTCTTGCCCTTGTCTTCTTCTGTATCCTAGAACGTCAGGTAAGAATTAAATAGAGTATTTAGGGAGGTTATAAAAGAGCGTTATACTTCTATGAAATAAATGAGCAGTATTCCCGTGTGAATTTTAAGTCATTCTAATACAACTGTTAGTCCTGGAATTTCTTCTCTTTCTGCTTTAGATTTTTCATCCAGTAGACCTCACTGACAATAAAATGTTGTCGAGGCTACTTTAGAGATGTTTATAGCATAAATATAAATATTTGGACTAATACATTTTAACTATAATCAAGAATTTAGAAGCTGGGCTTCCTCTATTCAAAGCTAATTAACTTGTTTAACTGGTTCATAAAGGCTAGTTAAATAGAAAGTGATGCTAGCAGGAAATGAGGGGTGAGATAAGAAATTAGATAGCACAGCTATGTTCTTAACACATAGTGGGGAGTCTGGAAAAAGACTTTGATAGAAAGTGAAGAGCTCCATACCACCAGTGAAGGTCTGTGCCAAAAGGGGCTCCATAACACCAAGGAAGGTCTGTGACAGAAGGAGCTCCAGAACACCTAGGAAGTTCTGTGTCAGAAGGGGTTTCATAACACCAAGGAAGGTCTGTGCCAGAAGGGGCTCCATAACACCAAGTAAGATCTGTGCCAAAAGGGGCTCCATAACACCAAGGAAGGTCTGTGACAGAAGGGGCTCCAGAACACCTAGGAAGTTCTGTGTCAGAAGGGGTTCCATAACACCAAGGAAGGTCTGTGCCAGAAGAGGTTCCATAACACCAAGCAAGGTCTGTGCCAAAAGGGGCTCCATAACACCAAGGAAGGTCTGTGACAGAAGGGGCTCCAGAACACCTAGGAAGTTCTGTGTCAGGAGGGGTTCCATAACACCAAGGAAGGTCTGTGCCAGAAGAGGTTCCATAACATCAAGGAAGGCCTGTGCTAGAAGGGGCTCCAAAACACCAGTGAAGGTTTGTGCCAGAAGGGGCTCCATAACACCAAGGAATGTCTGTGACAGAAGAGGCTCCATAACACCAAGGAAGGTCTGTGCCAGAAGGGGCTCCATAACACCAAGGAAGGTCTGTGCCAGAAGGGGCTCCATACCATCTAGGAAGTTCTGTGTCAGAAGGGGTTCCATAACACCAAGGAAGGTCTGTGCCAGAAGGGGCTCCATAACACCAAGTAAGGTCTGTGACAGAGGGGGTTCCATAACACCATGGAAAGCCTGTGCCAGAAGGGGCTCCATAGCACCTAGGAAGCTCTGTGTCAGAAGGGGCTCCATAGCACCTAGGAAGTTCTGTGTCAGAAGGGGTTCCATAACACCAAGAAAGGTCTGTGCCAGAAGGGGCTCCATAACACCAAGTAAGGTTTGTGACAGAGGGGGTTCCATAACACCATGGAAAGCCTGTGCCAGAAGGGGCTCCATAACACCTAGGAAGTTCTGTGTCAGAAGGGGCTCCATAACACCTAGGAAGTTCTGTGTCAGAGGGAGTTCCATAACACCAAGGAAGTTCTGTGTCAGAGGGGGTTCCATAACACCAAGGAAGGTTTGTGCCAGAAGGGGCTCCATAACACCAAGCAAGGTCTGTGCCAGAAGGGGCTCCATAACACCAAGTAAGGTCTGTCCCAGAAGGGGCTCCATAACACCAATGAAGGCCTGTGCTAGAAGGGGCTCCAAAACACCAGTGAAGGTTTGTGCCAGAAGGGGCTCCATAACACCAAGGAATGTCTGTGACAGAAGAGGCTCCATAACACCATGGAAGGTCTGTGCCAGAAGGGGCTCCATAAGACCAAGGAAGGTCTGTGCCAGAAGGGGCTCCATACCATCTAGGAAGTTCTGTGTCAGAAGGGGTTCCATAACACCAAGGAAGGTCTGTGCCAGAACGGGCTCCATAACACCAATAAAGGTTTGTGACAGAGGGGGTTCCATAACACCATGGAAAGCCTGTGCCAGAAGGGGCTCCATAACACCTAGGAAGCTCTGTGCCAGAAGGGGCTCCATAACACCTAGGAAGTTCTGTGTCAGAAGGGGTTCCATAACACCAAGGAAGGTCTGTGCCAGAAGGGGCTCCATAACACCAAGGAAGGCCTGTGCCAGAGGGGGTTCCATAACACCATGGAAAGCCTGTGCCAGAAAGGGCTCCATAACACCTAGGAAGTTCTGTGTCAGAAGAGACTCCATAACACCTAGGAAGTTCTGTGTCAGAGGGAGTTCCATAACACCAAGGAAGGTCTGTGCCAGAAGGGGCTCCATAACACCAAGGAAGATCTGTGCCAGAAGGAGCTGCACAACACCAAGGAAGGTTTGTGCTAGTAGGGGCTCCATAACACCTAGGAAGTTCTGTGTCAGAGGGGGTTCCATAACACCAAGTAAGGTCTGTGCCAGAAGGGGCTCCATAACACCAAGGAAGGCCTTTGCCAGAAGGGGCTCCATAACACCAAGGAAGGCCTGTGCCAGAAGGGGCTCCAGAACACCAGTGAAGATTTGTGCCAGAAGGGGATCCATAACACCAAGGAATATCTATGACAGAAGGGGCTCCATAACACCAAGGAAGCTCTGTGCCAGAAGGGGGTCCATAACACCAAGGAAGTTCTGTGTCAGAAGGGGTTCCATAACACCAAGGAAGGTCTGTGCTAGTAGGGGCTCCATAACACCAAGGAAGGTTTGTGCCAGAAGGGGCTCCATAACACCAAGGAAAGTCTGTGCCAAAAGGGGCTCCATAACACCAAGGAAGGTCTTTGCCAGAAGGGGCCCTATAACAAAAAAGGAAGGTATGTGCCAGAGAGACTTCACAAGACCAAAGGAGGAACTTTACCTAGGGGTGACACTAAATTTACACTATGAGAGCATCCAGTGTCCCGAAATCGCTTGACTGGAGCCTGGAATCCTGTTTGGTACAGAAATTGCAAACAATAACCCAAGAAAACTAGAACTATAACCTAAGCTAAATATTTTTATAGTATGCCTCTTGCATACAGACCATTGTCAATGCTCATCTGCTAGGAAGGATAGTAGATAGTGTGTGCATGTGTGTTGCCTGCATATTTGTAATACTCTGTATGCTATGTATTGTTCTCTTACAAGTGTAAGTAGTGTGTATGTAAAGCATTCTTGTTTAGTAAAAGCACATTAATATAATACAGGAGTTTCTGCTTCCTTGCTTCGCCTGCAAAGTAACCTAAAATATACAAGCAAAACACCATAGAGATCCAATTAATGATAGAAGGGAAAAGTCAGTTCTTTTACACTTTTTAGGAATGCAGCCCTTGGTAGCATTTAGCAAATAAATAAGTAAGGAATTTTTGCTGCACTACCTAGATAATGGGAAGAGATGTCTGAATATGTTTTTATTTTTGTGAGTTATGAATAACCAACTCTATAAAAAAAAAAATTAATCACAGTTGAATACTTATGCCTTGTACACACGGTCGGAATTTCCGATGAAAAAAGTCAGACGGAATTTTTTCATCGGATATTCCGACCGTGTGTGTGCCCCATTGGACTTTTTCCGTTGGAAATTCCGACGGAGTTAAAAAGAGAACATGTTCTCTTTTTTTCCCTGACGAAAAAAAAAATTCTATTGGAAATTACGTTCGTCTGTATGGAACTCCAACGGAGAAAAAAACATGCATGCTCAGAATCAAGTCGACGCATGCTCGGAAGCATTGAACTTAATTTTTCTGGGCTTGTCGTAATGTTGTACGTCACCGCGTTCTTGATGGTCGGAATTTGGTGTGACAGTGCGTATGCAAGACAGCTTGAACAGAATTCCGTCGGAAAAATCCGTCAGAGTTTATCCCGACGGAAAATCTGATCGGGTATACAAGGCATTAGATTACATTTTCACAATTTTGCTTATCCTTCTGCTACTGAAACGTTGCAACCATCTTTTTTAAAACTGTGACTCTTTGTTCCTTAAAGCATCGCAATACCTTTTTTTACGGTGTTATTATTTCCCTTTATACATTCCTGCGAGATTCATTTGAAACACTTGAGCCTCTACCGGTGAGTAATTTGCCTTTTTTTAGTTTTGTACAAAATCAATTGTTAACGGAACTCACGGAGAGATAAAAAAAAGGTCACAGGTAAACTTTTGTTCATCACTCCCAGAGCTGAAATGATAAATAATAATAAAGAGGGAGAGCGCCTTTTTCTATTGTCCATAAAGTCAAAGTACGCATTTTTTTTTTCCAGTGCAAAAAAAGTGCTTTAACCACTTAAGCCCTGGACCAATACGCAGCATAAAGACCAGGCCCCTTTTTGTGATTTGGCACTGCGTCGCTTTAACTGACAATTGCGCGGTCGTGCGACGTGGCTCCTAAACAAAATGTACGTCCTTTTTTTCCCACAAATAGAGCTTTCTTTTGGTGGTATTTGATCACCTCTGCGTTTTTTATTTTTTGCACTATACACAAAAATAGAGCGACGATTTTGAAAAAAATGCAATATTTTATACTTTTTGCTATAATAAATATCCCCCAAAAATCTATAAAAAAAAAGTTTTTTTTCCTCAGTTTAGGCCGATACGTATTCTTCTACATATTTTTGGTAAAAAAAAAATCGCAATCGGCACTTATTGATTGGTTTGCGCAAAAGTTATAGCGTTTTCAAAATAGGGGGTAGTTTTATGGCATTTTTATTAATTGTTTTTTTTTTACTAGTAATGGCGGCGATCAGCGATTTTTTTTGTGACTGCGACATTATGGCGGACACATCGGACACTTTTGACACATTTTTGGGACCATTGTAATTTTCACAGCGACCAGTGCTATAAAAATGCACTGGTTACTGTGAAAATGACACTGGCAGTGAAGGGGTTAACCACTAGGGGCGCTGGAGGGGTTAAGTGTGCCTAGGGGAGTGATTACTACTGTGTGGGGGCGTGGCTACGAGTGACACGTCAGCGATCTCCGCTCTGTTTACACAGAGCGGAGATCGCTGACATTGTCAGTAGGGGAGCGGGGAGATGTTGTGTTTACACTAACATCTCCCCGCTCCATCCCTCCGTGAGACGGTCGCGGGGATCCCCGCTGCGATCGAGTCCGCGGGACCCGCGGTCCGACTCACGGGGGAAGGCAGGGGGGTCGCGAGCGCGCCGCTGGCAGCGCGCATGCGACCCCAACGCCGGCAGTTAAAGGGGACGTACAGGTATGTGATTGTGCCTGTACGAGCCATTCTGCCGACGTATATATACCGTGAGCGGTCCTTAAGTGGTTAATAAAACAAGCCGAACTTCCACTCTCAATGAAAACTGCCAATAGCACTTGCTGTGCTTTACTGGAATCTGGAACAAGACTGCAGCACCGAGCACAACCAACATACAAAATAAATATTGTACTACAACAATAAGGCAATATCATCTGGAAAGATAATGAAAACAGGCTTCTTTTTTTTTTTTTTTTTTTCCCTTTGCAGCTGCCTGTAGGGGTAAGTGAACAATAAAATAGATTTAATAATTATCTTTTAGTGTCGGTACACATTCACTACACACTAAAATGATAATAAAAAACTTAAAGGGAATTCTGTTAGAAATAAATGTAATAAATGCTATTTGTTTATGAAAGATGGCTTTGAAACCTTTTAATACTTTTTTTTTTTTTTTTCCTTCTATGGCTGAATGCGCGGCACTAGACAGAAACATGTACTTCGTATTATTCCAATATAATACGCTCTGTACTGTGAATTTCTTTTACTCTGTTATTAAAGTCAAACAAAAAACTTGCCAGACTTTTTTTTCGAAAACCATTATTATTAAAATGTTTAAATTTGCCATTTAAAACTAAACTTTGGGAAAAACTTCCCTTAAAGTTGGACTCCTTTAAATGCTTGTTTTTCTCTAGGGCAGCCATTCTCAATCTTTTTAACATGGAGGAACCCTTGAAATACACTCAGGGCCGCCATCAGGGGGGTACAGGCAGTACACCTGTAAGGTGTTTTTTTTTTTTTTTTTTTTTGTAAGGGGCCTGGAGGTCCCCAGCAGGGTTGCCAACTTTCAGTAAATTTACAAACAGTTTATAAAATCCATAATTGTTGCATCTGTCCATGAATGTTAGTTACAGACATGCAGCCTACATGTCCGCAATGGACATTCAAGGAAAGATGCAAAAAGTACGGATTTTACAAACTGTTCATAATTTTACAGAAAGTTGGCGACCCTGGTCCCCAGGGCCCCGGATGGGAACCCCCATTTTTTATGTATTTTTTATAAAAAAAAATATATTTTTTATTTATTTTTATTTATTTTTTGTAAGGGACCCAGAGGTCCCCAGAGGCCCAGAGGTCCCCAGGGCCCCAGATGGCAACCCCCCCTTTTTTAAAAAATAAAAATATATATATATTTTTTATAAAATATAAAATATTTTTTTTTGTAAGGGGCCCAGAAGCCTGGAGGTCCCCCGGGGTCCTGGATGGTAACCCCCTTTTTTATGTATTTGTTATAAAAAAATTAAAATACATTTTTTTATTTATTTTTGTAAGCGGCCCCGAGGTCCCCAGGGCCCTAGATGGCAACCCCCCTTTTTTTTGTTGTTCTTTCTTTGTTCGTCAGCACCCAAAGCCACCCCACCAACTTCAACAATTTGCATTCATGGCACCCCCCGCTTCTCAATTCGCAGCTCCCCCCCCCCTCCGCTTCTCAATTTGCGGCGGCAGCACCCCCCCCCACCCATTTCTCCTCTGCTCCAGGGAGCCCATGCCTGAAGCTGTGTTAGGGGCCCCAAAATTCCTGATGGTGGCCCTGAATACACTCACCGGAAACTTTATTAGGTACACCTGTTCAATAGCTCGGTAATACAAATTGCTCATCGGCCAATCGCATTGGCAGCAACTCCATGCATTTAGGCATCTAGATGTGCTGAAGACCACTTTCTGAAGTTCAAACCGAGCATCAGAGTGCAGAACAAAGGGTAATTAACCACTTCAGCCCCGGACCATTTTGGCTGGTTAAAGACCAGGCCCCTTTTTGCTATTCGGCACTGCGTCGCTTTAACTGACAATTGCGCGGTCGTGCGACATGGCTCACAAACAAAATTTACATCCTTTTTTTTCCCCACAAATAGAACTTTCTTTTGGTGGTATTTGATCACCTCTGCGGTTTTTATTTTTTGCGCTATAAACAAAAATAGAGAGACAATTTTGAAAAAAAAAAACTATATTTTTTACTTATTGCTATAATAATTATCCCCAAAAAATATATAAAAAAAAAAAATTTTTCCTCAGTTTAGGCCGATACGTACTCTTCTACATATATTTGGTAAAAAATAAATAAAAAATCGCAATAAGCGTTTATTGATTGGTTTGCGCAAAAGTTATAGCGTTTACAAAATAGGGGATAGTTTTATGGCGTTTTTATTATTTTATTTTTTTTACTAGTAATGGCGGCGATCAGCGATTTTTATCGATTTTTATCGTGACTGCGACATTATGGCGGACACATCGGACACTTTTGACACATTTTTGGGACCATTGTCATTTTTGGGACCAGCGATCAGTGCTATAAAAATTAACTGATTACTGTGAAAATGACACTGGCAGTGAAGGGCTTAACCACTAGGTGGCGCTGTAGGGGTTAAGTGTTCCCTGCATTGTAGTTCTTACTGTAGGGGGGATGGGCTCTGTGTCACATGACACTGATCTCCGCTCCAAGTACACAGAGCCGAGATCCATGTCATTGTCACTAGGCAGAGCCGGGAGATGCTTGTTTACACAAACATCTCCCCGTTCTATACCTCCGTGAGATGTTTGCGGGGATCCCCGCAGCGATCGAGTCCCCAGGAACCCGCGGTCCGACCACACGGGGGTGGCGGCAGGGTCGCGAGCATTTAAAGGGGGCATACAGGTACGTTGATATGCCTGTCTGTGCCATTCTGCCGACGTAAATGTACAGGAGGCGGTCGGCAAGCGGTTAAATAACTTTGAACGTGGCATGATTGTTGGTGCCAGATGGGCCAGTCTGAGTATTTCGAAAACTGCTGAGCTCCTGGGATTTTCACACAGAACCATCTCTCGGGTTTACAGAGAAAAGTGGGCAAAACAGAAAATATCCAGTGAGCGGCAGTTGTGTGGAGGAAAATGACTTGTTAGTGTCAGAGGTCAGAGGAGAATGGGCAGACTGGTTCAAAATGATAGAAAGGCAACAGTAACTCCAACAACTTCTCGTTACAACCAAAGTATGCAGAATACCATCTCTAAAACGTACAACACATCAAACCTTGAAGCAGATGGGCTACAGCAGCAGTAGTCCACACCAGATGCCACTCCCATCAGCTAAGAACAGGAAACTGAGGCTACAATTGGCACAGGATCACCAAAATTGGACAATAGAAGATTGGAAAAACGTTGCCGGGTCTGATGAGTCTGGATTTCATCTGCGACATTCAGATAATGAGGTCAGAATTTGGCGTAAACAACATGAAAGCATGGATCCATCACCGGTTCAGGCTGGTGGTGGGGGTGTAATGGTGGGGGGGGGAATAATTTTCTTGCCACACTTTGGGCCCCTTGGTACCAATTGAGCATCGTTTAAACCCCACGGCCTACCTGAGTATTGTTGCTGATCATGTCCATCCCTTTATGACTCCAGTGTCCCCATCTTCTGATGGCTCCTTCCAGCAGGATAATGCACCATGTCACAAATCTCCAATCATCTCACCACTGGACAATGAGGTCACTGTCCTCCAATGGCCTCCACACTCACCACACCTCCTCCAATAGAGCACCTTTGGTTTGTGGTGGAACGGGAGATTGGCATCATGGATGTGCAGTCAACAAATCTGCAGCGTCTGCGTGATGCTATCATGTCAATATGGACCAAAATATGAGGAAGATTTCCAACACCTTATTGAATCTAAGCCATGAAGAATTAAGGCAGTTCCGAAGGCAAAAGGGGGTCCAACCCGGTACTAGCAAGGTGTACCTAATAAAGTGACCGGTTAGTGTAAGTTTCCAGTCTCAGGGAACCTTGCTAATAATTATTGTAGTTCCCTCTTTGCTTCGTAAGATTTTCCCACTGGTTTTTGATTGACGCTACCGTTGCTTGTCGGCGGAGGGGGCGTTTCTTCATGTGTGGTGGGACTGTTCCCTTTATTGCCGCTTTTTGGATCAAGGTACATGACCTCACCTCTAGAGTGATGGAAAAGGCTTTGGACATATAATAGTATCATTTTGTCACACATGACGAAATGCGCTGGTCCGAGCTAACGCACGTAACGTAATGTTTGTGATGCCCTGTTTGGAACCTCTACCGTGCATCTTGGGATTGTTATTCACGCAAAGTGTTTATTGTTTTTATTCATGTGAGCGGTATTCAATATTTTGAATGCAATAAAACCTTTTAGACGGTTTTACACTATACGAATTCTTCCAGTTTGATTTTATGTGGGATTTCGTACATTTATGGTCACCATTGATGTTACCATTGATTGGATTTATGAGATATACTGCTGAACTCCAGCCAAACTCTATGAACCGAATCTCTGCTTGATGGAATTGTCATATTTATGCTGATTTGGCTCTGAAGTGGAGTCCTTATGTTCTGGTAAGAGTCCATTGCTTGTGGTTGGTGAAGGCTCACATGGTTTTTGTTAAAGTGGATTGAACACCCCCTTTCTGCAAAGTGTCGCTGTGGAGTTTTGGAAGACCTAATCTGGACTTTTTTTTCACTTATGTATGCACATGTGTTTGTTCTATATTTTATATGTTACATTTTATGTTACAGTAATTGAGACACATTGTACGTATATCAGGGATGAGCCGAACACCCCCCTGTTCGGTTCGCACCAGAACCTGCAAACAGACAAAATGTTCGTGTAAACTTTAGAACCCTATTAAATACAATGGACTCGAACGTTCGAAATCTAAAGTGTTAATTATAAAGGCTAATATGCAAGTTATTGTCCTAAAAAGTGTTTGGGGACCCGGGTCCTGCCCCAGGGGACATGTATCAATGCAAAAAGAAGTTTTAAAAACGGCCGTTTTTTCGGGAGCAGTGATTTTAATAATGCTTAAAATGAAAAAATAAAAGTGAAATATTCCTTTAAATTTCGTACCTGGGGGGTGTGTATGATATGCATGTGAAGTGGCGCATGTTTCCCGTGCTTAGAACTGTCCCTGCAAAAAATGTCATTTTTGAAAGAAAAAAATGCACTTAAAACTGACTCGCGGCTATTAATGAATTGTCGGCTCCCGGCAATACATACAAAAGTCATTGATAAAAAAAAAAAAAAAGCGTGGGGGTTCCCCAGAATTCAATTACCAGGCCCTTCAGGTCTGGAATGGATATTAAGGGGAACCCCGCCGCAAATTTAAAAAAAAATTGACGTGGGGTTCCCCCAAATGTCCATTCCAGGCCCTTCAGATCTGGCATGGATTTTAAGGGGAACTCCACCCCAAATTTAAAAAAAAAAAATGGCGTGGAGTCCCCCTAAAAATCCATACCAGACCCCTTATCCGAGCACGCAACCTGGCCGGCCGCAGGGGAAAAGGGGGGGACGAGAGAGCGGCCCCCCTCCCTCCTGAACCGTACCAAGCCACATGCCCTCAACATGGGGAGGATGTCCCCATGTTGATGGGGACAAGGGCCTCATCCCCACAACCCTTGCCCGGTGGTTGTGGGGGTCTGCGGGCGGGGGGCTTATCGGAATCTGGAAGACCCCTTTAACAAAGGGGACCCCCAGATCCCGCCCCCCCCTATGTGAATTGGTAAGGGGTACATTGTACCCCTACCATTTCACGAAGAAAGCGTAAAAAAATGTTTAAAAAAACACACAAACACCTTGAAAAAGTCCTTTATTTAAAAAAAAACAAAAAAAAACATTCCAGCGGTGAAATCCAGTGTCCCGCGGCGATCCCGATGTCCAGCGCTGTCCTTCATTGGTTGTGCCTAAGCGGACCTGATGGGGAACTCCCTCTCAGTATTTTAAATGTATAGACCCGCCCCTTCTAAAGTTCCCCATCAGGTCCGCTCAGCGGACCAGATGCGGAACATGAGAAGGGGCGGGTCTATACATGTATTACCAAAGTGAGAGCAGTTCCCCATCAGGTCCGCCCCCTCGGTATGTCGGACCCGCCTACGTCATTGGCTTGAGCGGGGAACTTCCTTCACTGTGTAATTTAAATTTACATAGTGAAGGAAGTTCCCCGCTCAAGCCAATGACGTAGGCGGGTCCGACATACCGAGGGGGCGGACCTGATGGGGAACTGCTCTCACTTTGGTAATACATGTATAGACCCGCCCCTTCTCATGTTCCGCATCTGGTCCGCTGAGCGGACCTGATGGGGAACTTTAGAAGGGGCGGGTCTATACATTTAAAATACTGAGAGGGAGTTCCCCATCAGGTCCACTCAGGCACAACCAATGAAGGACAGCGCTGGACATCGGGATCGCCGCGGGACACTGGATTTCACCGCTGGAATGTTTTTTTTGTTTTTTTTTTAATAAAGGACTTTTTCAAGGTGTTTGTGTGTTTTTTTAAACATTTTTTTACGCTTTCTTCGTGAAATGGTAGGGGTACAATGTACCCCTTACCAATTCACATAGGGGGGGGCGGGATCTGGGGGTCCCCTTTGTTAAAGGGGTCTTCCAGATTCCGATAAGCCCCCCACCCGCAGACCCCCACAACCACCGGGCAAGGGTTGTGGGGATGAGGCCCTTGTCCCCATCAACATGGGGACATCCTCCCCATGTTGAGGGCATGTGGCTTGGTACGGTTCAGGAAGGAGGGGGGCCGCTCTCTCGTCCCCCCCTTTTCCCCTGCGGCCGGCCAGGTTGCGTGCTCGGATAAGGGGTCTGGTATGGATTCTTAGGGGGACTCCACGCCATTTTTTTAAAAAATTTGGGGTGGAGTTCCCCTTAAAATCCATGCCAGATCTGAAGGGCCTGGAATGGATATTTGGGGGAACCCCACGTCAATTTTTTTTTAAATTTGCGGCGGGGTTCCCCTTAATATCCATTCCAGACCTGAAGGGCCTGGTAATTGAATTCTGGGGAACCCCCACGCTTTTTTTTTTTTTTTTTATCAATGACTTTTGTATGTATTTCCGGGAGCCGACAATTCATTAATAGCCGCGAGTCAGTTTTAAATGACTTTTTTTCTTTCAAAAATGACATTTTTTGCAGGGACAGTTCTAAGCACGGGAAACATGCGCCACTTTACATGCATATCATACACACCCCCCAGGTACGAAATTTAAAGGAATATTTCACTTTTATTTTTTCATTTTAAGCATTATTAAAATCACTGCTCCCGAAAAAACGGCAGTTTTTAAAACTTCTTTTTGCATTGATACATGTCCCCTGGGGCAGGACCCCGGTCCCCAAACACTTTTTAGGACAATAACTTGCATATAAGCCTTTATAATTAACACTTTAGATTTCTCCCATAGATTTTTCGAATTTGCCGCAAACACCCCAATTTGTTCGCTGTTCGGCGAACGGGCGAACAGGCAATGTTCGAGTCGAACATGAGTTCGACTCGAACTCGAAGCTCATCCCTAACGTATATATATATTTTACAGTTGTGCTCATAAGTGTACATACCCAGGTAGAATTTATGATTTCTTGGCCATTTTTCAGAGAATATGAATAATAACACAAAAACTTTTCTTCACTCATGGTTAGTGTTTGGCTGAAAGTGGTTGTAAACCCACTTCGACAACTTGCACCTACAGGTAAGCCTGGATTAAAGGGGTTGTAAAGGTACATGTTTTTTCACCTTAATGCATCCTATGCATTAAGGTGAAAAAACATTAGACAATACCGCCCCCCCCCCCCCCCGAGCACCCGTTTTACTTACCTGGCCCCTCGCTCCCGTCATCCTCCGAGTTCCTGAGCCTGGCCGTTGATTCGCTACTGTGGATGGATTGCTGTCAATCATATCCAATGACGCGGCACGCCGGGGGCGGGGCCGAGTGATACAGTCGGCGGCTATGGTCGCCGCTGTATCACGGGAGCGCGCCCGCAGTAACTCCACACCATGCGAGCTCGCTCGCATTATGGTGTGGAGCCCTTGCGGGGAGGAGCCGAGACAGCCGCCGTGGGACCCCAGAAGACCAGGATCTGGGCCACTGTGTGCAAAACGAGCTGCACAGTGGAGGTAAGTATAACGTGTTTGTTATTTAAAAAAAAAAAAACAGGAACCTTTAGTGTTCCTTTAAGGCTTACCTGTAGGTGCAAGAAATATCTCCTTAACCTACACGGTTTAGGAGATATTTGCTGTAAACACAGGGGCGATGAAGTAACACGCATGTGCACTAGAGGACCGCCATCATCGCCGGTTTTCTGACTGGGATCTTGCCGGCCCGAGCGCGCATGCGTGTGACGTCATCGCCGCTTCGGCCAATCACATCGCCGGAACGGCGATACACTGACGGCAGTGACAGGACATCGAGGCAAGATGGCCGCGGCGGTGACCGAGGACCGCTGCGGGTGTTTCAATCTCAGGTAAGTCATTCATAATGAGCTAGTATGCTATGCATACTAGCTCATTATGCCTTTCTTTTGCAGGGTTTTTATTTTTTTTATTTGGCGTTACTTCCTCTTTAAGCCATTTATTATCAATCAACTGTGTTTACTCTTGTTATATTATAATTACAACAGAAACTACCCAAATGACCCTGATCAAAAGTTTACATACCCCAGTTCTTAATACTGTGTATTGCCCCCCTTAATATCAATGACGGCTTGAAGTCTTTTGTGGTATTTGTGGATGAGGCTCTTTATCTTCTCAGATGGTAAAGCTGCCCATTCCTCCTTTCAAAAAGCCTGGAAATTCCTGGAAATTCTTGGGCTGTTTTGCATGAACGGCACGTTTGAGATCTCCCCAGAGGGGCTCAATGATATTGAGGTCAGGAGACTGAGATGGCCACTCCAGAACCTTCACTTTATTCTGCTGTAGCCAATGAGAGGACGACTTGGCCTTGTGTTTTGGATCTTTCACATGTTGGAATTTACAAGTACGTCCCATGCGCAGCTTTCTCGCTGATGAATGCAAATGTTCCTCCAGTATTTTTTTGATAACATACTGCATTCATCTTGCCATCAATTTTGACCAAATTTCCTGTGCCTTTGTAGCTCACACATCCCCAAAACATCAGCGATCCACCTCCGTGTTTCACAGTAGGGATGGTGGACCTTTCATCATAGGCCTTGTTGTCTCCTCTCCAAATGTAGTGTTTATGTTTGTGGCCAAAAAGCTAAATTTTGGTCTCATCACTCCAAATCACTTTGTGCCAGAAGGTTTGAGGCTTGTCTGGCGACTCGACCATGCAGCCCAATCTTAGTTGGTCTACCTGACTGTGGTTTGGTTTCACCAGAACCCCTCATTTTCCACTTCTTGATTAGAGTTTGAACACTGCTGATTGGTATTCCCAATTCCTTGGATATCTTTTTATATCCCTTTCCTGTTTTATACAGTTCAACTACCTTTTCCCCGCAGATCCTTTGACAATTCTTTTGCTTTCCCCATGACTCAGAATCCAGAAATGTCAGTGCAGCACTGGATGAAAGATGCAAGGGTCTGTCAGGAGTCTAGAAACTCATTGATCTTTTATGCACACACAAACTAATTATAAGCAAACAGATCACAGGTGAGGATGGTTACCTTTAATAGCCATTCAAACCCCTTTGTGTCAAATAGTGTGCATGTTATCAGGCCAAAATCACCAGGGTATGTAAACTTTTGATCTGGGTCATTTGGGTAGTCTGTTGTGATTATGATTTAAAAAGAGTAAACAAAGTTGATTGATAATAAATGGCTTAAGCCAAACACTAACCACGAGCGAAAGAAAAGTTTTTGTGTTATCATTCATATTCTCTGAAAAATGGCCAAGAAATCATAAATTCTGCCAGGGTATGTAAACTTTGGAGTACAACTGTATATGTACAGTGCTCAGCATAAATAAATACACCCATTTTGAAACGTAAGATTTAAATTAATATCTCAAGGAACAGAAGAACGATTTCCAATATTTTGACAAAACTGAGTTTTATAAAACATTTGTTTAGCTCATTACATGAAAGGTTAATAATATAACTTGGCGGGTTACAAAATCTTCAGTTTTACTCAAATTAGTTGATGAAAACATGAATACACCCCACAACAAAAACTCCTCCTTCTAGGATTTTGTGTGACCTCCATGATTTGTTAGGACAGCACCAAGTCTTCTTCAAGAACGACCTTTTTTAGAGCCTGGATGCTGGATGGAGAGTGATGCTCAACTTGTCTCTTCAGAATTCCCCATAGGTGTTCCCTCGATTGAGTTAGGATCAGAAGACATATTTGCCCATGGAATCACTGTTCTTCTTCAGAAATGCAACAGTGGCCTTAGATTCCATTCACACAGGGGCAACACGACTTCCAGCGCGACTTTGGGAGGCAACTTGGACACGACTTGAGTATGAATCACAGCGCGACATGAGGCAACTTAAGCCTCGTACACACGGTCGGACTTTTTGCCAACAAACTTCAAAATGAGAACGTTTTCAGAAAAATCCGACCGCGCGTACGCTCCATCGGACAAACTTTTCCAGTTTCCATCGGACAAAAGTTCGCTCTGCAAACGGACAAACTTTTCGGCAACAAAAGTCCGATGGTGCAAAGTCCGACCTTGTGTACAGAAATCCATCGGACTTTTGTCCGAAGTACAAATACGCATGCCCAGAACCAATGTTAAAATCAACCAACAATAGCAGAAGTTGACCAAAGGGAGGCGGTAAAGAGCAGAAAAGATCAGAAAAACCATGTGATGTTGGGAAAGTTTTGGGAAAGTTTGCAGAAAAGTCCTGCCGTGTGTATGCTATGGGTGTGCCCGGCCAACTCCCTTCGGAGTTAAGACAGTGATCTGACTTCTGAGGAGACTTCCGTTGAAATCAATGGGTACAAGTTGCCTAGAAGTCGGATTGAAGTGGTACAGGAACCTTTTCTGAAGTCGGAGCGACTGCAGTAGTGTACATTAAGACGGCTCCATTCACTTACATTGATTTTCTCATGCAGCGCGACTTGAGGCCACTTGGGCGACCATCCGGGGGAGAGATTGATGGATGAGACGACTCTGGGTTCTCCAGTGACGATCGGCAACTCTCTGGATCCCCTAGGCCCAGACTCTCCGGCCTAGTCCAAAACAACAGGCCTCAACGTAGGCTCCACGTGCTAGGAGGGCGGTGTCCGAAGAGACCCACGTGTTGCTCCTCCCTCCTTAAATAGTCTTTCCCCAGCAGACCTTGCGCCGGGCAATGCACTGTGGGTGCCCCGCTGCATACTGGGTATAGTAGCCTTTGTACTCATTTAAAGCGGTACCCCCGCTACATATATATACACACACACACATATATATATATACCGTATATACTTGAGTATAAGCCGACCCGAGTATAAGCCGAGGTACCTAATGTTACCATAAAAAACTGGGAAAACTTACTGACTCGAGTATAAGCCGAGGGTGAGAATGCAGCAGCTACTGTAAGTGGAAGAGGGTCAACAATGCCCATTTGCACGCCTCACTGTGCCCATTGCAACCTCACTAAGCCAGTTGTCACTGTGCCCAACCTCACTCCGCCCATTGCCACCTTACTGTGCCCATCCTTACGGTGCCCATCCTCACTGTGCCCATCCTTACTGTGCCCATCCTCACTGTGCCCCTAAAATTGAAATTGTACCTGAAATTGAGAGGCTGCGGGCGTCCATTCATTGTTTAAAACTTGCGGTCTCTTCCTGGTCCCTTCCGTGATAGACGTTTCTAAGTAGACACAGTTCCGCCTATCACGAACGTTCTCTCATCCTCAGTTTCCCAGCAGACACTGTGTTCAGTGTTCCGCCAATCACGGGCGTCCTCTTGTCCGAGGATGAAAAGGCGTCCGTGATTGGCGGAACACTAAACACAGTGTCTGCTGGGATGGGTGAGGATGAGAGAACGTTTGTGATAGGCGATTCTCAGCAGACACAGTTCCGCCTATCACGGAAGGGACCAGGAGGAGACTGTGAGTTTTAAATGATGGACGCCCGCAGCCTCTCAATATTTTTTAGGTACACTGACTCGAGTATAAGCCGAGGGGGGCACTTTCAGCCCAAAAAAAGGGCTGAAAATCTCGGCTTATACTCGAGTATATACGGTATATATATATAATAATCCAAGGTTACCACACTCTACTACTTCTTAAATGTTCACTCCTTATTCCCAATCAATATCCGTCTCTTTAAAATAAAATTAAAATACTTTCAGATCATCTCCTTCCTCAGGCTATGAGCATCACATTTATTTCTCACACTTATTTTAAGTGTAACATGTTCAAATGGAATATCCAGTTACATTCCAATCAACATAATTAATCCTTATCTATTATGGAAATACATATCAGGTGCAATTCCAGGAGCTTTTCTACTCAGTAACAGTCCCTATAATCTTCAAAAAGCAATCAGTTACCTAAATGTACAGATAAAAAAAAAATCATATAAATATCTACTATACAATTATCTACGTACAGTATGTGCATCGACATACATCCAAACAACACTAAAGCCTCGTACACACGACCGGTTTTCTTTGTCGAGAAAACTGCCGAGAATCTCAACGAGAAAAATAGAGAACCTGCTCTCTATTTTCTCATCAGGATTCTCGTTTTTCTCATCGGGATTCTTGTCGGCCTGTTTCCCGACGAGAAAACCGGTCGTGTGTGTATGCTTTTCCGAGTCTTAAAAAAATGTGCATGCTCAGAATCAAGTATTAGATGGGAGCGCTCCTTCTGGTAAAACTAGCGTTCGTAATGGAGATAGCACATTCGTCACGCTGTAACGAACTGAAAAGCACGAAGACTGAAAAACGCGAATCGTCTCTCCCCAAACTTTTACTAACACGCTGGACAAAATTGAAGTGAATGTCTAAATCCTCGGCCCTAATGTTTGCGCCTTCCCCACAATGGGCACGCTAACGTGACAGATGGCAGGTCATTGGCGCATGGGCCCTTATAGGTCGCACTGCGTTCAGCACATTTGGCATATTGGAACTCTGCACATCAAGCCCAACCATCTCTACTATACCATGGTCCCTCTTATGTTCTATTATGAGGTAATACTCAGCTTTTATTGCTAAGTCCCATTGCTCTGTCAACCTACAGATCACTGGGCTCAAATGGTAATGGTTATCATTTATACTCTTTTCAGAAGTCTCTCAAGACAATGCTGTTAATACCCATAATCACACACTTGAGACCATCAATTATTCCTGCCTCAGTGCGGCCATGTGGAGGCCCATCTACGCCTTACGCTGCCATAGCTCCTGGAAAGGATGTCCCCTTCATGGGGAGTCTCCAGCTCTCTTTGCTGCATTTCCACATGTTGGATGTGAGTATTGCCCCTATGGGCCTATTTTTATTTTCTTGGTGCTTGTTCCATTTCCCAGGTTATGACCCTTTTTTTGTATTCTTTTTAGATACTGACATTGCTGCTCCTGATGAGTGAATATCTATGCTTCACGAAACGCGTAGAGCCTTGTAATTGCAATGTTCTAAACTGATCAAGTCACCAACATGTTTTACATGCATCTTTTTATATGATCACCAGTTTTAATTTTGATACAATAGGAAGTTCTCAGTTTGTGTTGGCAGATCCCTTCCACTGTCATGTACCGTATATACTCGAGTATAAGCCGAGTTTTTAAGCACAATTTTTTGTGCTGAAAATGCCCCCCTCGGCTTATACTCGAGTCACCTTTTTGCGCCTGATCTCCCGGACTTTGGAAAGCCAGTACACATGTAGCTCCACTCTTCCTCTACAAGTGTGCAAAGTTTCTTGTCCAGGGGACCTACGGCCGAGGAGCACCGATTTTTCAAAACCGGGCACCCCTTCCATAGACTCCCATGTTAAATGGTAATTTATCTGGTGAATTTGGGGACCCAGTACCGGCCGGTCGTAGGTCCTCTGGACCCCAAACTTGGCACACATGTAGCCCCACTCTTCCTCTACAAGTGTGCAAAGTTTCTTGTCCGGGGGACCTACGGCCGAGGAGCACCGATTTTTCAAAACCGGGCACCCCTTCTATTGACTCCCATGTTAAACGTCAGTCTAGTCATGGACACAGTGAGGCATGGACACAGTGAGTCAAAGTGAGGCACACCCTAGGCTTATACTCGAGTCAATACGTTTTGCCAGTTTTTGTGGTAAAATTAGGTGCCTCGGCTTATATTCGGGTTGGCTTATACTCGAGTATATACGGTAATCATGTTCCTTTTGTACATATATGGAATTATACTGTGCGAATATTTATTGGTTTGTTTGTATTAAATTTTGGTTAATAAACCTTCTATGTTTTGACCCCTCACTAATGACTGCGTTGCTTCATTTAAAGTCCCAACCTTCCCCCTTTTTTCCAGTATATAGGGATGGAGGCATGGACTAACCCTGGTCCTTGCCTCATATAAAGTCCCAAACCTTCCTTTTTCCATTTTTTACTAACACGCGGTAACACGAGATCAGCAAAAGCAGCCCAAGGGGTGGCGCCATTGGAATCGAACCTCCCCTTTATACTGCCGTCGTACGTGTTGTACGTCACCGCGCTTTACAACAACGAGATTTTTAATTGACAGTGTGTATGCAAGGAAAGCTTGACAAGAATCTCGTCGAGAAAACCAACGTTTTTTTTTTACGACGGGATTCTCGGCCGTGTGTACGAGGCTATACAGTATATACGGTACATACCTTTTTGCAGAAATTATTTACATTTCCAAAAAGGGAAAAAAGGAAAAAATCATCTTAACAACAGATCATACCGTACCATGCCTTCCTATAAGAACAGATAAAGATAAAAATCCAAGTTCAAGCCTCTTGGTTGGTCTTTTCAACCGCTCTATTCAATGCCTCTCTTTGTTTCAATATCGACTCCCTATACCCTCCTTGTCCATCCTTAAAGTGGAAGTGAACCCTCCTATCGTTTTCAGCCAAGGAAGCTGCCATCTTTGCCTCTGTTTAGTCTACAACTGCCATGATGCTGCACATGTGATCAGTAATGACACCAGCCATTGGATGGTTTGACAGTTTGGTTGACAGCACAACCAATGGGAGTGTTACATTTCCGGCACGTGCCGTAAATGAAACTGTTTTATGGATGGGTTTACTTCCGCTTTAATAATATCAATCGCCATGAATCTCAGTTGAAAAATGTAATTTGCACATTCTACAAAATGCAGCACTACCGGTTGCTGTATCAGCCAATCACAGATTACATATTTGTGGCATAGCTCCCAACTGTCCCTGATTTGGAACAAAGTCCCTCTTTACTCCTCATTTGTTCCTCATTTTGGTCTGATCTACACAATATTGTCCAAAGTATTGGGACACCTGCCTTTACACGCACATGAACTTTAAAGTTGTTGTAAACCCAAAAATTAAAAATAAAAACCTGCAAGACAAAGGCATAATGAGCTAGTATGACTAGCATACTAGCTCATTATGAATTACTTACCTTAGATCAAAGCCCCCGAAGCTGTCCTTGTCTTCCCCTCCAGCCACAGACATATCTCCCGGAGGTTACTTCTGGGTATCTCCGCTCTGGCGCTGTGATTGGCTGGAGCGGAGAAGACGTCACTCCGCGCATTGAGCACGGGAGCCTTCAAAGCCGGCATTGCCCATTCACAAAACCGGCATGCTCAGTGCGCCTGCGCCGTTGTCTACAGCGCACATGCGCCGTAGACATCGGTGCATTCTTTTTGGCAAATATCTCCTAAACCCTGTAGGTTTAGGAGATATTGCAAACACCTACAGGTAAGCCTTAATCTAGGCTTACCTGTAGGTAAAACTTGTCAGAGAGGGTTTACGTTCATTTTAATGGCATCCCAGTCTTAAGCCTCGTACACACGGCCGGTTTTCTCGGCAAGAAAACTACTGGGAGAGCTTTTTGCCGAGAAAACCGGCCGTGTGTATGGTTTCTAGTTGGGAAAACTGCCGGGAATCTCAACAAGAAAAATAGAGAACCTGCTCTCTAATTTTCTCATCGGGATTCTCGGCAAGTGTTTCCCTGCCGAGAAAACCGTGAGTGTGTACGTGAGTGTGTACCCGTCCCAGGTAAGCCAGAGCATGCTCGATGAGACTTTGACGCGTGCGTGGTAGTTTACAAGGGTAGTGTAGGGTGAAGCAAGATGGCGGCGACGGCATCGAATGTGACGAGCGCGTGCTCATCGTAGTCGATGACGTCACCGCGTTCTTGCCATTCAAAAGAATGGCGGTTCTTTTGAATGTGCCATGTGTACACTCGGCGGGCAAGAAAAGCTTGCCAGGAATCCCGTCAGGAAAACCGACGTTTTTTTTTCCTGACGGGATTCCCGGCCGTGTGTACGAGGCTTTAGTCCGTAGGGTTCAATATTGAGTTGGCCCCGCCCTTTGCAGCTATAACAGCTTCAACTCTTCTGGGAAGGCCGTCCACAAGGTTTAGGAGGGTGTCTATGGGAATGTTTGACCATTCTCTTAGAAAGTGCATTTGTGAGGCCAGGCACTGATGTTGGACGAGAAGGCCTGGCTCGCAACCTCCGCTCTAATTCAGCACAATTTTAGAGCGTGACATGTTTGACATCTATTTACTCGGAGAGACGTCATCTTTTATTAGTTAAAGATTAATAGTATGCTAAAAACAACCTGATAATAATGCACCGTGCTTATTGCTACACACACTTATAGGATGTTGCTACAAATACATATACATGTTAGAAATAGCAAAAACTTTAAAATAATGAAAAAAAAAAATTCCCTCCGTGAAAATAATAAATGTTAAGTAGTGCAGACTCAAAGATTCACCACCACCTGAATGTGAATTGCCGGCTCACCTTCCAAGCAAACAATTTATGTGTAATGTCACTTTCAGACACCTATCCTCATTGCGGTCAGTTCATGTGTTCTGGTTCCAAGTAAAGGCACACAGTCCTGCCTGGGGTTCCCCAAGGATGATTGATTTCTCCGTGTGTATTGATTCTCAAAATAAATAGAATAACATCATCGCGGAAGATTGAATATCATTGAATCTACTAAGCAAAAACATTTCACTCACATTTGCTCAATAAAAATGCATATTGTATGATCAGTATTTGCAAGCAGCTATTTCCTCCTCACTGCACGTCCAGTATAACGAAACACCGGAAGTGTCGTCACCGGCTCCTCCCGACGTGTTGCATCACAGGTCACGTGACTTTCTTAAGGGAAAAATCATCTTTTATATTGTACAAAAAAATTGGGTTATGTATTGTGTTTCTTTTTTTTTTGCATTAACATTTAAATAGGATTGAAAATAGTTTCCAATAAAAATTCAAAGTAAAAAAAAATAAATGTAACCACTTCCGGACCGCCAGCCGCAGTTTTACATCCTCTCTTTGAAGTGGAATACCGTTGTTATGGTAGCAGCTAGCTACCATAACCCCGGTATCCTCTTCTTCAGCGGGCGGTCTGCTACAAGATAAAAGTGGTCTCTGCGGCGCATACGCCGCAAGATAACTTTTATCGGCAGCTGGAGAGGGCCTCCCTCCCGCCACTCTCCGGTGCCCTCTGCCGCTTACCAGAGCCGATCGGGTCTGCTCCCTTGCTGTGTATGGAGATGAGTGAGGGGAAGATGGCCCCCACCCATCTCCATATCACTGGAGGGCGGAAGCGACGTCAAAATGTCACTTCCACCCATACGTTTTAAAGGGACATTTTTTTTTTTTATTGCATTTAAGTCCGAATATGAGATGTGAGGTCTTTTTGACCCCCAGATCTCATATTTAGGAGGACCTGTCATGCTTTTTTCTATTACAAGGGATGTTTACATTCCTTGTGATAGGAATAAAAGTGACCCATTTAAAAAAAAAAAAAAAAAGACAGTTTTTAAATCAATAAAATAGAGGGCCTCCCTCCCGCCACTCTCCGGTGCCCTCCGCCGCTTACCAGAGCCGATCGGGTCTGCTCCCTTGCTGTGTATGGAGATGAGTGAGGGGAAGATGGCCCCCACCCATCTCCATATCACTGCAGGGCGGAAGCGACGTCAAAATGTCACTTCCACCCATACGTTTTAAAGGGACATTTTTTTTTTTTTATTGCATTTAAGTCCGAATATGAGATGTGAGGTCTTTTTGACCCCCAGATCTCATATTTAGGAGGACCTGTCATGCTTTTTTCTATTACAAGGGATGTTTACATTCCTTGTGATAGGAATAAAAGTGACCCATTTAAAAAAAAAAAAAAAAAAAGACAGTTTTTAAATCAATAAAATAAAGTAAAATAAATAACAATACATTTTTTTTTTAAACCGCCCCGTCCCGACGAGCTCGCGCGCAGAAGCGAACAAATACGTGAGCAGCACCCACATATGAAAATGGTGTTCAAACCACACATGTGAGGTATCACCGCGATCGTCAGAGTGAGAGCAATACTTCTAGCCCTAGACCTCCTCTCTAACTCAAAACATGCAACCTGTAGAATTTTTTAAACGTCGCCTATGGAGATTTTTAAGTGTAAAGCCCCATACACACTATCAGTTTTCTTGCAGGTTTTTGTCTTCAGATTTAGCAAAACCATGTAGTACAAGGGCCTGCCTGATTGCATACACATTTAAACTCTTAAGGTTTGACCTCATATTAGATGGTTTTGGTAAACCTGAAGACAAAAACCTGCAGGAAAACTGATAGTGTGTATGGGGCTTAAGAGTTTGACGCCATTCCACGAGCGGGCGCAATTTTGAAGTGTGACATATTGGGTATCAATTTACTCGGCGTAACATCTTTCACAATATAAAAAAAATAAAAATAATTGGGCTAACTTTACTGTTGTCTTATTTTTTAATTCAAAAAAGTGAATTTTTTCCCCAAAAAGTGCGCTTGTAAGACCGCTGCGCAAATACGATGTGACAAAAAGTATTGCAATGACCGCCATTTTAATCTCTAGGGTGTTAGAAAAAAAAATGTATAATGTTTGGGGGTTCTAAGTAATTTTCTAGCAAAAAATAAATAAATTTAACTTGTAAACACAGAGTCTGAAAAACAGGCCCGGTCTTAAAGTGGTTAATAGGGGATTTGTTTCTTTTTTTTTTTTCAAAAACTGCGTTTGAAAAACAGCTGCGCTAATACCATGTGACATAAAAAAAATTGCAAAACCCACCAATTTATTCGTTAGGACATCTGCTTTAAAAAATATATATATATATATATAGTTGGGGAGGGGGGTTCCAACTAATTTTCGAGCAAAAAAAAAAACATATGAATTTTAATGGCAGGACTGCTATAAGAAGGATATGTATTTGTTATGGCAATAGTCTAAAAAAAAATTGAAGCAAATAACAGTAGATGTTGTTTAATGTGTTGCTTTATAAAGTGCTATACAGATGTTTTTTTTTTTTTTTTCCCCCAAGGATGTATTCATAGAAATCAAGTTCAAGGTCCCCTCCGCAGAAGTTTCACCCAAACATTTTATTTTTATTTTTTCTGCTTGGTGTTAATCAGAGAGAACAATTCTGAATTCCATTGTACTTACTGCTATAAATGTACTCCTATAGAATATATTAAGCACCGCGGATAAATAACCTCGCTGTTATGTCTTTATTGTTCGGCCGCCAAGATATGAAATACAATACACATCAATGCCAGCGTATTAAAGGGAACTTTTCCCAGAATTTGTGGTCAATGTACTTATTGATGCTATTGTTGAAAAAAATCTAATAGAGATGGGAGAACGCCATTGCTGACCTTCTTTTAGAATATGCTTGATGCTTTGCTCTCTCGGATCCCTAAGGTATGCGAATCGACAGAAAAACAAGAAAGAGTGCTTGGGAATGAGGAAATGAAAGTGTTTTTTAATGGCCCAAGGTTGTTGAGTCTTGGCTCTCCGGGAACTCTCCCTCCTCATTGGCTGAGACAGCAGCGGGAGTCATTGAGGAGAGAGAGGGGACAGGGCTGAGCCGCGGCTTGGGAACGAGCCTGCTTGGGTGTGCCTCCTTTACAAGTTGATTGCTATGGGGGCATGCGGCTGAAGGGAGGGGCCAAGGGCCCCCGGCGAGGGATCCTAGAAGAGGAGGATCCGGGCTGCTGCTCTGTGCAAAACCATTACACAGAGTAGGTGAGTATGAAATTTTTGTTTTGTTTTTTTAACCACTTGCTTACTGGGCACTTATACCCCCTTCCTGCCCAGGCCAATTTTCAGCTTTCAGCGCTGTCACGCTTTAACTGACAATTGCGCGGTCATGCGACGTGGCTCCCAAACAAAATTGGCGTCCTTTTTTTCCCACAAATAGAGCTTTCTTTTGGTGGTATTTGATCACCTCTGCGTTTTTGTTTTTTTTTGCGCTATAAACAAAAATAGAGCGACAATTTTGAAAAAAAACGCAATATTTTTTACTTTTTGCTATAATAAATATCCCAATTTTAAAAAAAAAAAAAGTTTTTTTTCTCAGTTTAGGCCGATACGTATTCTTCTACATATTTTTGGTCAAAAAAATTGCATTAAGCGTTTATTGATTGGTTTGCGCAAAAGTTATAGCGTCTACAAAATAGGGCATAGTTTTATAGCATTTTTATTAATATTTTTTTTTTTTACTAGTAATGGCGGTGATCAGCGATTTTTATTGTGACTGCAACATTATGGCGGACACATCGGACACTTTTGACACCATTTTGGGACCATTGTCATTGATACAGCGATCAGTGCTATAAAAATGCACTGATTACTGTAAAAATGACACTGGCAGTGAAGGGGTTAACACTAGGGGGGGCAAGGAAGGGGTTAAATGTATTCCCTAGGAGTAATTACTACTGTGGGGGGAGGGGACTGAGTGGGGGAGGTGACTGGTCTGTGTCCCTATGTACAAGGGACACAGCATCGGTCCCCTCTCCGTGACAGGACGTGGATCTCTGTGTTTACACACAGAGATCCACATCCTTGTGTGTATACATGCCGATCGTGGGTGCCTGGCGGACATCGCGGCCGCCAGGCACGCGCATCGGCATATCAGTGACGCGCGCCCCCCAGTGGCCGGAGGAGCCGAGGACGTCTATTGACGGCCTCCCGGATATCTAGAGCCACCTTGAGGCCGTCATTAGACTATGCGCCGGGCTCCAGGAAGTTAAGAAAGACTTTAACCACTTGAGGACCAGCCGCCGCAGTTATACTGCGGCAGGTTGGCTCCTCTGGGCGAGCCGTCGTAGCTGTACGTCGGCCGCTTTAAGAGCACTAGGGGGCACGTGCGCGCGATGACCGAGCCGATGCACGTCCGCCGTGCACCCGCGATCCCTTCTGAGAGAGACAGTACGGAGGTCTGTCAATGTAAACAGACAGATCTCCGTTCTGTCAGGGGTGAGGAGACTGATCTGTTGTTCCTAATGCTTAGGAACAACGATCGGTCTCTTCCCCCCACAATTAGAAACACACATTTAACCCCTTGATTGCCCCCTAGTGTTAACCCTTTCCCTGCCAGTGACACGTATACAGTAATCAGTGGCTACTTTTAGCTCTGATCGCTGTATAAATGTCAGTGGTCCCAAAGAAGTGTCAAAAGTGTCCGACCTGTCCGCCGTAATGTCGCAGTCCCGCTATAAATTTCAGATCACCGCTATTACTAGTACAAAAAAAAAAAATGTATAATAAAAATGTCATAAATCTATCCCCTATTTTGTAGACGCTATAGCTTTAGCGCAAACCAATCAATATACGCTTATTGCGATTTTTTTTTACCAAAAATATGTAGAAGAATATATATCGCTTTAAACTATGACGCCAATAGTGTTTGAGGACTATCTCGGTACCCAGGAATTAAATGAGGTATTTATAAAAATAAACATGTATTAATAAAATACATAAAATACATGAACAACAATAAGACAATGGTATGGTTGTTGTATATAAAGTTCTGTTAAGCTCACACTTAAAGAGATGATATTATAAACTATGAGATTGTATCTCTTTATAGATGTTTTTGGTTGACTCCCCCTGATGAAGCGACATATAGCGCGAAACATGTAGAGGACCACATCTGAACCTACATCTTTGCGTTCCCACACACCAGTGGGGTTCTATGCTCTTTAAGTGTGAACTTAACGGAACTATATACAACAACCATACCATTGTCTTGTTGTTGTTCATGTATTTTATGTATTTTCTTAATAAGTGTATATTTTTATAAATACTTTGTTTAATTCTTGGGTACCGAGATAGTCCTCAAACACTATTGGCATCATAGGGCAAAAGTTTGGAGTAGCCCTTGACAACCCCTCCCCTTTCCTTCATTGTCTAACTATAGACATGTGCAAAAGGCAAAAATTTGTTTCGTTTCGTTTTAATTCGTTAATTAATTCATTTCGTTTAGTTAGATTCGTTAAATTTGTTAAATTCGTTTTCGGATTTCGTTTAGTTTTCGACCGAATTCGAAAAATCGGTCGCATTCGAAAATATTTCAACCGAATTCGAAAATATTTCTACCGGATTCGAAATTATTTCAACACGATTCGAAATTATTTCAACCGCATTCAAAACTATTTCAACCGGATTGGAAAATATTTCAACCGGATTCGAAAATATTTTAACAGAATTCGAAAATATTTTAACAGAATTCGAAAAAAATTTCAATCGGATTCCATAATATTTCAATCGGATTTTTTGCAGATTACTATTTATTTCCATCAGATCTCCTGCAGTATATTAACATCTATTTCATTTTTATTTTTTTGCAGGTCTCATCCGAAACAAAATAGTAATCTGCAATTTTTTTTTTTTAATTAAATAGATAGTATCTATATTCTATTCTGTTGTTCTATTGTTTTTCTAGTCTATTTTCTATTTCTATTCTAATCTTTTCTAATTGGAATTCCAAAAATCGGTCGCTTTCGAAAATATTTCAACCAAATTCGAAAACATTTCTACCGGATTCGATAATATTTCATCCGCATTCGTTAATATTCCAACCAAATTCGAAAATATTTCTACCGGATTCGATAATATTTCATCCGCATTCGTTAATATTTCAACCAAATTCGATAATATTTCTACCGGATTCGATAATATTTCATCCGCATTCGTTAATATTTCAACCAAATTCGAAAATATTTCTACCGGATTCGATAATATTTCATCCGCATTCGTTAATATTTCAACCAAATTCGATAATATTTCTACCGGATTCAAAATTATTCCAACCAAATAGAAAAGATAATAATAAACCATGTTCCGACATTCGAATTTCGAATTTCGTATAGAATGAATTCAAGTTCCAATTAGAAAAGATTAGAATAGAAATAGAAAATAGACTAGAAATAGACTAGACTAGGGAATTTCATGAATTTTTTTTTTTTTTTGCAGGTCTCCTGCAAACTATTAGCAGCCATTACCCTAGTCTAGTCTATTTCTAGTCTATTTTCTATATCTATTCTAATCTTTTCTTATTGGAATTTGAATTCATTCTATACAAAATTCGAATGTCGGAACATGGTCTTTTCTGTTCGGTTGGAATAATTTCGAACCCGGTTGAAATATTATCGAATTTGGTTGAAATATTAACGAATGCGGATGAAATATTATCGAATCCGGTAGAAATATTTTCGAATTTGGTTGAAATATTTTCAAATGCGACTGATTTTTCGAATTCCAATTAGAAAAGATTAGAATAGAAATAGAAAATAGACTAGAAAAAAAAAATAGAACAGAATGGAATAAAATATAATATAATGTATTTTATTCTATTCTGTTCTATTGTTTTTCTATTCGATTCTTTCCAATATTTTCGATTCTATTTGTTTTCAAATTCGATTCGACTAGCATTTTTTTTCGAATTCGATTCGAATTTCGTCCGTGGTTTTTCGATTCGAAACTTTATTTCGGATTCGGTTTGAATTCGTTAGCATTGTAAATCGTTAATTCGGATGCATCCGAACGTCCGAATAATGAAAATTCGTCTGAATTTCGATTCGGAACGAAACCAAATTCACATGCCTATCTAACTATAGGATGATGGTACCCACCCCCACATGCTAAACTTTCCCAGTGAGGCAACATCCCTTAATCTGCGTGCAAAGGAAGGCGTCCCAATACTTTTGCAAATATAGTGTATAAAGCCCCGTACACACGGTCGGACTTTTGCCCAACAAACTTCATTTTAAGCAAGTTGGACCAACAATCCGACCGCGTGTACGCTCCATCGGACAAACTTTTTTCGTTTGGTTTTGGATTTCACCGGACAAAAGTTGGGTCTGCAAACGGACAAACTTTTGCCCAACAAAAATCCGATGGAGCAAAGTCCGACCGTGTGTACAGGTAACCATCGGACTTTAGTCCGATGGACAAAACAACTAATGTTAAAATCAACCAACAATAGCAGAAGTTGACCAAAGGGTGGCAGTAAAGAGCAGAAAAGAGCAGAAAAAACACGCGATGTTGTAAGAAGTTTTAAGAAAGTTTGCAGAAAAGTCCTGTGGTGTGTATGCTATGGGTGTTCCCAACCAACTCCGTTCGGACAAAAAACCACGGAAAAGTCTGATGGAAGTCCGACCGTGTGTACGAGGCTTTCGGCTTGAATTTGTGTAAACTTTTTGCCTTTTAGGTACTTTCGTCGGCATTGCTTCAGTTTCCGTTTTTCTTAGCAAACCCTGCAACGCTTAGTAAATCATTCTTAATTCATTGCATATGTATCGAATGAGAAAAGACGAGCGTAAGTCAGCATTCTACACAAGACAAACAATTAAGAGTCCGCTCTAGCCAAGATAAAGCTTTACACCAAAAAAAAAAAAAAGAAACAAAAGTTTGAAAAATTTCTTAATTAAAAGGTTTTTTATCTTCATCGCAATTTAGAAAGCATTGATTATCAAAAGCCAGAATGCCGCAGGGTTGGGGACAAGATCCAAACGGCTTCTTCATTATCAGTTCGGCTGGAAGCAATGAAAATGAATAGCTGTTTGCCCGACTAATATCCGATTAGATTTATTTACTTGCATACCAATGTTCTGGTGACGGAAAGCAGTTTTTTTTTAAAATAAATAATTAATTTGCATAAAGGAGGGTGTGTTAAAAGAGTAAACCAGGAAGTCATATATTTGTGAGATATTTGCTGAAAGTGTTGAAGCCAACTTAAATCATTAGCTTTTCGGAAAGTGCTGACAAATCAGTGCAAGAGACGTCTTCCTGTTGTATCAGCCTTCTGCCGAACTCCAAGCAGATTTATAAGACACAAACTAATAAAGCTCTGTGTTTATTTATATATATACAGTGTCTCACAAAAGTGAGTACACCCCTCACATTTTTGTAAATATTTTATTCTATCTTTTCATGTGACAACACTGAAGAAATGACACTTTGCTACAATGTAAAGAAGTTGAGGTCACGTGCTCAGCGTCATATCCAGAAATTGTCTTTGGGAAATAGACATATGAGTGCTGCCAGCATTGCTGCAGAGGTTGAAGGGGTGGGGGAGGGGTCAGCCTGTTAGTGATCAGACCATTCGCCGCACACTGCATCAAATTGGTCTGCATGGCTGTTGTCCCAGAAGGAAGTCTCTTCTAAAGATGATCCACAAGAAAGCCGCAAACAGTTTGCTGAAGACAACCAGACTAAGGACATGGATTACTGGAACCATGTCCTGTGGTCTGATGAGACCAAGATAAACTTATTTGGTGTCAGATGGTGTCAGGCGTGTGTGGCGGCAACCAGGTGAGGAGTACAAAGACAAGTGTTTCTTGTCTACAGTCAGGCATGGTGGTGGGGGTGTCATGGTCTGGGGCTGCATGAGTGCTGCCGGCACTGGGGAGCTACAGATCATTGAGGGAACCATGAATGCCAACATGTACTGTGACATACTGAAACAGAGCATGATCCCCTCCCTTCAGAGACTGGACCGCAGGGTAGTATTCCAACATGATAAAGACCCCAAACACACCCCCAAGACGACCACTGCCTTGCTAAAGAAGCTGAGGGTAAAGGTGATGGACTGGCCAAGCATGTCTTCAGACCTAAACCCTATTGATCATCTGTGGGGGATCCTCAAACGGAAGGTGGAGGAGCGCAAGGTCTCCAACATCCACCAGCTCCGTGATGTCGTCATGGAGGAGGGGAAGAGGACTCCAGTGGCAACCTGTGAAGCTCTGGTGAACTCACAAAATATTGACACTTTGGGCCCAATTTGGACATTTTCACTTAGGGGTGTACTCACTTTTGTTGCCAGCGGTTTAGACATTAATGGCTGTGTGTTGAGTTATTTTGAGGGGACAGCAAATTTACACCGTTATACAAGCTGTACACTCACTACTTTACATTGTAGCAAAGTGTCATTTCTTCAGTGTTGTCACATGAAAAGATAGAATAAAATATTTACAAAAATGTGAGGGGTGTACTTACTTTTGTGAGATACTGTATATATACACACTCACCAGCCACTTTATTAGGTCCACCTTGCTAGTAGCGGGTTGGACCGCCTTTTGCATTCATTCTTCATGGCATAGATACAACAAGGTGTTGGAAACATTCCTCAGAGAAGTCCTTCCCGTCGATCAGTCAAACCATCCACCCCCCGTGGCTCGCCCATCCCTCCGTCCATCAGCCTGCCCGGCTACTGGACATGTGCAGGTATGCTGTTCACTTGGATGGGACTTATAGGTGCACTCTGATGGCCACATATGGTGTAAAGAGGATTTCTGGTGGGCACATCAATTATATAGACAACACAAACAGGCCTTAGCAAACCAGTCAGCTTTGGGTGAAATCAGTGTCCAATTGGGTACTGGGTTACATAATTAACCCTGAAAGAATTTTTTTTTATAACTATGTAGCAATGTCCCCGGGCCTCTTTAGGCCCAATAGTTACTTCCAGAGTTAGGGACAGCTGACATCCTTGAGGCCGGGTTCACACCTATGCGAATTGGATGCGGCTTAAAACGCACTCAATTCGCATGTCATTAGAAAATACATACATTTTAATGAGGCTGGTTCACATATCTGCGGTGGATTCGCACTGCGCAGTGCAGAAAAAACACGTGCGTTTTCTAGGCATTGCGTTCTGGCTCAGGTGCGAATTCAGGCCCATTATCTTCTATGGACACGCATCTGATTCGCAGATGCATTGCGTTGTGAACAGGCATTCTCACCCCCTGCTCAGTACACCCCCCCCCCCTCTCCCTGCTCTTCTGATCCACAGCTACAATGCAGAGGAAGCGCTGAACAGCTGCGTCTTCTCTTCGCACAGAGAACGGAGCTGGAATTCGCACCGGACTGGTGTGAACCCAGCCTCATGCCGTGTACACACGATCGTGATTCACGGCGGTGAAAACACCGCCGTGAATCACAACAGGAAAAACAAGGGAACGGCTTGTTCCCCCACACACGGCCGTTTTTCCCGTCATTTTTTCTCTTGGCGAGAAAAACGACCGTGTGTAGGCTCCGCTGCAGTTCCCTATGGGAAAACTGCCGCGGAAAAAAAATGACAGGAATCACGACGAGAAAAATGAGAGCATGTTCTAATTTTTCTCGTCGTGATTAATGCCGTTTTTCCCGGCGGGAAAAACGGCAAAAAGCCCACAGACGATCGTTTTTCTCGTCCGAAGGAAAAAATTTCATTTTTCCCGACTGGAAAAATTATCGTGTGTACGCGGCATCAGTGTAGAGTGGGTTACAAGGCATGGTGGGTGTAATGCAAGATGAACAGGTGGGCGCCAGACACTTTTTGAATACAAAGAGATTTATTGTCCCTTAAACAGAACTGTGGGAGAGAGGGTTAGGGCCTGGACACCCTTAAGTAGATGCAATGACAATTGGCAGACTCCGAGACTTCTACAGGCAGATAGCTATACAGGTGAAGGCCTCCGGCCGGACACCACTTCTGTATAGGTAGGACGCTGTCTCCTATGGCAAATATCTTGTAGCTGTTACTAACGGTAATGGTATTCAACTATCTGCAACATGAACAGTTCTCTTTACCCCACACTCACTCACTGTGGGTCTTCACTCAACGAGCTCCCAGTCTTTCTCACTAGACTTCCTATCCACTAGCCACTGGATCCCCTGAGCTCTTCCAATGTTAGCACTCAGTATCTTCCTCAAGCGTCACCCCCGCTTCCCTGCTGGGTCCCTGGATAGGCACTCACAGATACTCTTCAAGCTTCAACCCTGCTGACATGTTAGGTGCCTGGTGTTGGCACTCCACAAGCGTCACCTCTGCTTTCCCGCTGGGTCCCTAACTTCGCACTTGCTGAAGTTTTCCCACTTTTTCACCGTCCCCGGCTGGCGAGAAGTCTTTTCTGGTACTGGCCTCAGCTCACTCACTGTGATCCCCAGTAGCATGGTGGATGATCCCTTAGTGGCGACAGCTTCCCCTCAACTTCTGACCACAACTGCTTCCCCGGCCAGTGGAACCGTTACTTCTGGTTGGACTACAAGCCCACTGTCCCAACCCTACACTGCTTCTCCTGCTTCTGGATAGGCCCTCAGACAGCCTAGCAGCCAGATGTCCCTGGGATAGGCTTCAGGCTTCTGGCCTAGCAAATAATTAATGCAATAATAAAGATTTAATTTCAAATATATATTTGTATGACAATTTAAATCAGTTTATTGATATTATTTATTTATTTATTCCTCTGTATTACAAAGGCTGTTTTTATTTTATTTTGAACATGTGACCAGCAACAGAGGACTAAAAGCTCCTCCTGCTTATGTTTCCCTGTAGACAGGCTGGGAGAGAGCTGGGTCATGTGACAGCTGGATATCGATTAGGAAAAAAGGTACTTAGATGTTTTTTTTTATAAAAATAATTACAGAGCCGTCATCCACATACAGAAATAGAAGGGCCAATGTGAATTAAGCAGTGTGTGTGTTTAGTATCGCTTTAAGCATTTTTATGGCACTTTATGGATTTTGAACTTTTTAATTTTGTTTTCTATATGTGATACTCGGATTGCACTTTTTGAAGTTTTTGTTGGTATAATTTATGTTTACTGGCATGTTTTATACCTGAAACATTTCCACTGTCAATAGTGGTTAAGGATACTGATGGGTGCAGGCACCACACAAGTGGAACTTCCGCTTATCTGCTTCCTCCCTCCGGAGCCACATTTGGTACCTTTCAGGGGGGTGGGGGGAACGGGTACCTGTTTTTGACAGGTACCCTTCCCCACTTCCGGGGGATTGCACCGCGGCCCTTCAGTCCCTCTGAAGTTTGGCCCCCCTCCTCCTTCCTCCACCACCGGGCCAGTTAGAAAGCGCAGCACACTTCGCGCATGCCCAGTAGGGAAATGGCTGTGAAGCCGAAAGGCTTTACTGCCGGTTTCCCTTACGATGATTGGTGGCGGCTGCACCCGACAGCCCATCCGAAAAACGCCTGGGGTGCTGACATCTGACAGGCAAGTGTCCATGCATTAAAAGTCAGAAGCTACAGTGTTTGTAGGCGGAACTCCTCTTTATCAACCAGTGATGTCACTGGCCCTATTCACTTATATAGCTAGGAATCCCTGGCCAAGTAAGAAAAAGAGCTAGGGTTAGTTAAAAAATGTTGGAACCCCCCCCCCCCTCCCAAATGCACGCCAGGCCCTTAAAGCGGAGCTCCACCCTAAAGTGAAACTTCCGCTCATCGGATTCCTCCCCCCCTCCGGTGCCACAATTGGCACCTTTCAGGGGGGAGGGGGGACAGGATACCTGTCAAAGACAGGTATCCTTACCCACTTACTGGAGTCCGGCCGCGGCGGTGAAGTCGCGCAAGGCTCCCTCCTCCTCCTCCCCTGGCCGCTGGGCTAATAGGAGAGAGGATCGGGGCCTCGCGCATGTGCAGTAGGGTTCCCGGCGTGAAGCCGAAAGTCTTCACTGCCGGGTTCCCTTACCCGCAATGGCGACGGAAGCACCGACAGCTGATGTGAAACATCAGCTGCGGTGCCGACATCGAGGGACACCAGGACAGGTAAGTCTCCATTTATTAAAAGCCAGCAGCTGCAGTATTTGTAGCTGCTGGCTTTTAATTATTCTTTTTTTGCCCGGAGTTGCCTGGAACACCACTTTAAGGACCTTCTATTATCACATTCAAATCATCAAACAAAAAGAAACATGTGGTCCCTTTAAACTTTAAAATTCATACCAGACCCTTATCTGAGCATGCAGCCTGGTGGAACAGGAAAGGGGGGGGGGAATGAGAATTGCCCCCCCCCCCTCTGAACCATACCAGGCCACATGCTCTCAACACGGAGCAGTACCTTGCCAGGGAGGGACTTTCTCTGACAAAGCCCCTTGTCATTGTGTTGATGAAGAGAAGGGCCTCTTTCCCACAACCCTGGTCTGGTAGCCAGGGGGTCTATTGGAAACTAGAAGATCTCTTTAAAAAACACTTTAGGTCCAAGGACAGAGCCTCATTTTGAGATTTGGTGTTTACTGTTTTTTTTTTGCTAGAAAATTACCTTAAACCCCCAAACATTATATATTTTTTTTTATAACACCCTAGAAAATAAAATGGCGGTCATTGCAATACTTTATGTCACACCGTATTTGCGCAGCAGTCTTGCAAGTGCACTTTTTTGGGGAAAATATACACTTTTTTGAATTAAAAAATCAGACAACAGTAAAGTTAGCCCATTTTTTCTTTATCTAGCGCACTCACCCCAGACTTTACCTGCTTTTTCTTTTACTTGGCTCCTCCGCAGGAAAGAATGAGGCACACCACACTAGCAGCCCGTACCCTCCTGGATGGGGAGGTTGAGCTGTGTTAGTTTTTTTCGGGTCTGCCTGCGGCTAGTGTTAGAATCCTCCCGAGCTGATCTCATCTCTGCATTAGCCAGAGACAAGTCCTTAATTCTCCCCAGTAAAGTAACTGTCCACGCCAACTGAAAGTCCAACCTTAGTATTTATTTCACCACGGATAACGAATAGTCTCTATGAGAGCGGACAGGTTGACACGAGACACAGGTCAGATAAGGTGGGAGGAGATCCAGGCACAAACTCAATTTAGGCTTCTCTTACTGTTCTGCTTTCATGAACAGGTTTGGGCGCATGGTCTCTGCCACAGACCTGGTGAATATGAAAAGTCACAGCCACTGACTTGGTGAAGTTGGTCACTCCCACTGACCTGGTGAATAGGGCCTTGCCCCATTTGGTCACTCCCACTGACCTGGTGAATAGGGCCTTGCCCCATTTGGTCACTCCCACTGACCTGGTGAATAGGGCCTTGCCCCATTTGGTCACTCCCACTGACCTGGTGAATAGGACCTTGCCCTATTTGGTCACTGCCACTGACCTAGTGTGCGTAGAGTCACTGCCACTATGACCTACAGGACATGCACTTCCTTCTTCAAGAAACTTGGCCCTTGTTAAGGAGAAGAACCTCCCTCCGGAGAGTTACCAGAGGCCCCCACTGTCACCACGACTCTGCGCAGGGTCTTCAGAAGGGGTCACCTCCCTGGCCTTCTCGATCCTGGATACGGGTCCCCTCGCAAGGCGGCACCCTGGGAGCCCTCATTCCCGGGCGGAACCCAGCCGAAGCCGCTGGGCTCCGGGCCTCAAAAATAGTACCTCACCCCAGACTAAAGGTGTCTGGGATGGAACAGGAACTCGGCCTCCTGGCCTAGGGCACCCGGAGGCGACACACGCACCACCCAGGCTGAAGGTGCCTGGGCGCGACCCCTATGGAAGATGGCAGCGCCTTTTTATACCCTCTCCTGACAGGCACAGCAGGTTCCCCGCCCCGCCGTACTGCTGCCGAGAGGGGACAAGAAAAGGCACAACCTTGTATCAGTGGTTCAACCCTGGCCCACGGCAACAGCACCACCTGTAGGCCACAGGGAACAGCACACCAACACTATCTCCCAAGGACAGAAATGGTCCAAGAAGCCTAACAATTAGTGTACCTGAGCCATATTATTATTCAGATACTCCCCTTAAATATAGCACCCCGCTACATTTATATTGTTGAAGATAATGTTACACCGAGTAAATAGATACCCAACATGTCACGCTTCAAAATTGCGCACACTCGTGGAATAGCGACAAACTTTTGCCCTTAAAAATCTCCATAGGCGATGTTTAAAAAAAATTCTACAGGTTACCAGTTTTTAGTTACAGAGGAGGTCTAGGGCTAGAATTATTGCTCTCACTCTAACGATTGCGGCGATACCTCACATGTGTGGTTTGAACATTGTTTACATTTGCGGGCGCTACTCACGTATGCGTTCGCTTCTGTGTGCGAGCACGGGCCACGTTTACATTTTTTGCTTTTTTTTCTTATTTATTTAACTTTTTATTTTTACACTGTTCTTTTATGTAAACATCCCTTGTAAAAGAAAAAAAAATAGCATTACAGGACTTCTTAAAGTGGTTGTAAATCCACTTTTTCAACTTGCACCTACAGGTAAGCCTAGATTAAGGCTGGTGCAAGTTAATCCCATTCACAAAATCGGCTACTTCCCAGCAATCGCTGGGCGTAGCCAAATGTGACGGCTCCCGCGCGCATGCGCAGAGTGACGTCTCCGCCGCTCCGGCCAATCACAGCGCCGAAGCGGCGCTGTGATTGGCTGGTGCGGCGATACCCGGAAGTAACATTCCGGCTATCGCCGCAGCGATGGCTGCGGCTCAAGACAGGGACACGGACGGCTTCGGGGGCCCCGGTCTAAGGTAAGTGGTACATAATGAGCTAGTATGCTAGTCATACTAGCTCATTATGCCTTTCTCTTGCAGGTGGGGTAAAAAAAAAAAAAAACGATTAGTGGGTTTACAACCACTTTAAATCTGAGATCTGGGGTCAAAAAGACCTCAGATCTCATATTTACACTAAAATGCAATAAAAAAACTTTAAGAGCTATGAGCGGAAGTGGCTCCGGTAAGCGGCTGAGGGCACCGGAGCAGGGCGGGTGGGGGGCCCTCTCCAACAACCGGTAAAAGTGATCTTGCAGCGAATCTGCCGCAGAGACCACTTTTATCTGAAAGCCGACCGCCTGCTCTTGAACAGGGTACCGGGGTTATGGTAGCTAGCTGCTGCCATAATAACGATATTCCTCTTCAAACAGCTGATGTATAACGACAGCGGGCGGTCGGCAAGTGGTTAACAAAAAGGGGCTCCCAGATATCACCCCGCATATAAATAAGTCTTGGATATATAGTAACCCTACTCATTCAGAAAAATTAAAAACAAGAACAGTTAAGGAAAAAAAAAAACAGACCCCCAAACTTTTGTCAAATCCTTTAATAAAAAATATACAGTGGACCCTTGGATTACGAGCATAATCCATTCCAGGAGAATGCTTGTAATCCAAAGCACTCGCATATCAAAGCGAGTTTCCCCATAGAGGTCAATGGAAACAAAGATAATTTTTTCTGCATTGACTTCTATGGCATGCAATACCGCATGTGGCCAGAGGTGGGGGGCGCCTGAGCGCCTCGGAAACACTCTGGGACAGCTCGGCTGATCTCGGAAAACCCTCGGAAAGGTTCGGAAACACCTGGGAACGGAGTATTTCCGAGTGATTCCGAGTATTTCCGAATGGCTCCAAACCTTTCCGAGTGTCACCGGCGCCCCCACACCTCTGGCCAAATGCAGTACTGCACACCCAATTAGCATGAATTCTGCTTGTTTTGCGAGACAACACTCGCAAACCGAGTCGGGATTTAAAAAAAAAAAAAATTGCTCGTTATTCAAAACGCTCGTTAACCGCGTTACTCGTAAACCAAGGTTCCACTGTAGTCCCATGAGGTACATTCACAGTCCATGAAAGAAAGAAAAAAGGAGGGCGCACCGACCTAGTGCATTACCACTTAAAGTGGAGCTCCGCCGGAAAAAAAAATATTAAAAGCCAGCAGCTACAGCTACAGCAGCTGCTGGCTTTTAATATTTGGACACTTACCTGTCCTGGAGTCCAGCGACGTCCGCAGCAGAGGACGAGCGAACCGCTCGTCGCTCTGCTGCTCCCTCCGCCATCCTCGCTGAGGGAACCAGGAAGTGAAGCCCTGCGGCTTCATGCCCGGTTCCCTACGGCGCATTCGCGAGTCACGCTGCGCCGTTCTGATTGGTGCTCCTGTGTTCTGGGAGCCGATTGTCTCCCAGAACACTACGGGAAGTCTGGGGGAAGTGACGTCACTCCCGCAGATTCCCGGAGACAGGACTCCCGGATGTGGGTGAAAATACCTGTCTTAGACAGGTATCTTCACCCCCCTCCCCCCTGAAAGGTGTCAATTGTGACACCGGAGGGGGGGAGGGTTCCAAATAGCAAAAGTTGCTATTTAGGGTGGAGCTCCACTTTAAAGGTTTTATTAAAAATAGAATAGAAGCAATGATCCTACTCACAAAAGGAGCTTCGGTAAGCGCTTTTCAGACAGTTAGGCTGGATCTCATGGCACCTGCCAGCAGGACTTGATGACAAGGAGGATCAGATCCTCCTACGTCACAATGCCCAAACCAAGCCCACCAAAAGAAAAACAAAAATGTCAACCACCGATGCACATCTGGTCCCGTCACTTAACCCCAGCCGACTGACAAGTCTGGTGAATGATAGCTCATACATACCATATTAGGTCAATGACGTCATGGGCATCCCAAAAGTGGAACTTCCACTTTAACCCTTTCCATATCGGGCTTTTTGTACCACTTCCATACCGGGCCTATTCTGGCACTTCTCTCCTACATGTACAAATCATCATTCTTTTGCTAGAAAATTACTCAGAACCCCCAAACATTATATATGTTTTTTTAGCAGACACCCTAGGGAATAAAATGACAGTCATTGCAACTTTTTATCTTGCACGGTATTTGCGCAATAATTTTTCAAACGCCTTTTTTTGGGGAAAAAAATGGTTTCATGAATTAAAAAATAACAAAACAGTAAATTTAGCCCAATTCTTTTGTAAAATATGAAAGCTTATGTTATGCCGAGTAAATAGATACCTAACATGTCACGCTTTAAAATTGCGCACACTCATGGAATGGTGCCTAACTTTGGTACTTAAAAATCTCCATAGGCGACGCTTTGAAAATTTTTACAGGTTACCAGGTTAGAGTTACAGAGGAGGTCTAGTGCTAGAATTGTTGCACGCGCTCTAACGCACGCGGCGATACCTCACATATGTGGTTTGAATGGCGTTTACATATGCGGGCGGGACTTACGTGTGCATTCGCTTCTAAGCGCGAGCTATTGGGGACGGGCGTTTTTTTAAAAAAAATATATATTTTTTTTTTTATTTTACTTATTTTTTTTTATTTTTACTTTTTTTTTTACACTTTTTTTTTTTTTTGATCACTTTTATTCCTATTACAAGGAATGTAAACATCCATTGTAATAGGAATGGTGTGTGACAGGTCCTCTTTATAGAGAGATGCGGGGTGGTCAATAAGACCCCACATCTCTCCTCCAGGCTGGAAAGCATGAGATCGTGAAAAAAATTTCACTGATCTCATACTTACAGCCGCAATGGCAGCTTTGTTTACATTTGAGGACCCGGGCGTGACGTCATCACATCACGCCCGGGCCTCTGATGGCCATCTGGTCACCAGTCATCTCTATGCTCGTCACGTGACCCACCACCATGGCTGGACGATTCCTCCGGGTCCCCGATGGCACGGGAGAGCCCGGAGAAGCACCGGATGGCGGCGGGAGGGGGGGGATGTCCCGCCGCTATGATCGTTCTTATGGTGCGCAGGATCGCCGGCTGAAAACAAGGATATCTGAATAATGCCTCTAGCTGCACCCATCATTCAGATATCCCCCCTCAAACCCAGGACGTCATATGACATCCACCCGGAGGGAGAGAGGGTTCCTGCCGGCGTCATTTTACAATGGCCCGGTATGGAAGGGGTTAAGCACTCCTCGCCCCCTTACATGCCACATTTGGCATGTGATTTTTTTTTTGGGGGGGAGTGGGGACTTCCTGTCCCACTTCCTCCTTCTGCCCAGGGACCACCTAGGGGACTCCTCCTTTCGCCTTAGGCGGGCCCTCCTTGTAGGCGATCTGCTGGGACACGTGACAGGTCCGAGGAGATCGCCTGTCCACTCCGGGAGCGCAGCGCGACTCGCACATGCGCCGTGCGTGCCTGGCCGTGAAGCCGAAATCTGTCATGGCCGGGTGCCCAGAGTGGCAATGGAGGCGCCGGTGGAGAGGAGGGGGAGAGGAGCGATGCTCCGTTTGGCCCCATCGCTGGACCGTAAAGCAGGTAAGTGTCTGTTTAATAAAAGTCAGCAGCTACACTTTTTGAAGCTGCTGACTTTTATTAAACCTAAAAAGCCTGGAACTCCCCTTTTTTTGCCTTTAGAAAAAAATATTTTAAAAAGCTGTTGGGCATCGTCCTTTTTTCTTTAGAATGCCACCCTGGAGTACTGCCGCCCTTGTTGGAATATGATGTGCGGCGCTGAACATTTTCTAGGCACATTGCTGACTGACTCAGGAGAACAAAGTCGAAACAGATGCACCGTCTAGAGGAGCAGATTGTCTGCCTCAAATGTTCCGTTTCATTAAGCACAAAGTTGATGCATTATTTTTTTATAGTCATTGATGTCTGGCTCTTTTGGGAAACAGGAGAGTAATGTCTTCTGGTTTTGTAGCTGAAACGTGGGGATCAAAATGCAAAATGCGGTGACATGCTATCTGCGTGTAAAAATCAACCGTGAATGGCAACATGTACTGTGACATACTGAAGCAGAGCATGATCCCCTCCCTTCAGAGACTGGACCGCAGGGCAGTATTCCAACATGATAACGACCCCAACACACCTCCAAGACGACCACTGCCTTGCTAAAGAAGCTGAGGGTAAAGGTGATGGACTGGCCAAGCATGTCTCCAGACCTAAACCCTATTGATCATCTGTGGGGCTCCTCAAACGGAAGGTGGAGGAGCGCAAGGTCTCTAACATCCCCCAGCTCCGTGATGTCGTCATGGAGGAGGGGAAGAGGACTCCAGTGGCAACCTGTGAAGCTCTGGTGACCTCCATGCCCAAGATGGTTAAGGCAGTGCTGGAAAATAATGGTGGCCACACAAAATATTGACACTTTGGGCCAATTTAGACATTTTCACGTAGGGGTCAAGTCTGTTCTTTTTTTTATCTCAGTTTATTACACCTTAACCTCTTCCCATCCAGCCCCGGCGTCCCTATAAGTTGGTCTCTGCACCCAGGAGGAGGGTAAACCCCGGCCACTTATGATTGGCAGAGAGCTAACCCTATGACAAAGCCACGGTGGGTGGGGTGAAACGCACCAGGGGCATGTTTTGGCAAAGACAGGCAGGCTGAGGCCGCCTTTCACTCTTGTTTACATGGATGATCGGAAGAGTGGCAATCCTCCCTAAGACACAAATTAGCCTTATAGACGGGTTCTTGTTCGTTTTGAATAAACCAGCGACATAAATGTATTAAACATAATTCCGTGTAAAAAGTCTAGAATAAAACTAGTCCAAATCCTCAAGGGATAATCCAAGTGCTCTATTAGTGTATAGTGATGAACACAAACAAGACTATGTAAAGTAGACATGCGCAATTCGTTTTGTTCCAAATTTGTTTTTCAACTAATATCGACACATTTGTTAACTTTGGAAATATCCGAATTAACGAAAACCTGATTTTTTCAGAATATTCGTAACTTCAAATATTCGAAAATTCGTAAATTCTTATATTTGAATATTCAAAAATTCAGAAATGAAAAAATCCGGAAAATCAAAAATTTAGAAGTTCGAGAATCCAGAAATTCGAAAATTCGGACATTCAAAATTCGAAAATCCAAAATTTTGGACAATCAGAAATTCGAAAATAGGAACGAAAATTCAAAATAACGAAAACCCGAAAATTCGAAAATCTGAAATAAAAACAAACTAATAATAACTTACTGTATATACTCGAGTATAAGCCGAGATTTTCAGCCCTTTTTTTGGGGCTGAAAGTCCCCCCCCTCAGCTTATACTCGAGTCAGCAAAAAATTTTACATTGAAAATCATAACCTGTAAAGACGTTGCGGCTGTGGCGTCCATCGTTCGAATTCCGCGGTCTCCTCCTGTTCCTTCCGTGATAGGCGATTCTCATCAGACACTCTCCGCCTATCACGATCATTCTCTCATCCTCAGTTTCCCAGCAGACGTCTGTGATTGGCGGAACACCCAACACAGTGTCTGCTGGGAAACTGAGGATGAGAGAATGATCGTGATAGGCGATTCTCATCAGACACTCTCCGCCTATCACGGAAGGAACAGGAAGAGACCGCGGAATTTGAACGATGGACGCCGCAACCGCAACTTCTTTACAGGTACGATTTACAATGTAAAATAGCGAGCTAGGGAACAGTGAGCTAGGGAACAGTGAGGATAGGAGAACAGTGAGGATAGGAGAACAGTGAGGATAGGAGAACAGTGAGGATAGGAGAACAGTGAGGATAGGAGAACAGTGAGGATAGGAGAACAGTGAGGATAGGAGAACAGTGAGGATAGGAGAACAGTGAGGATAGGAGAACAGTAAGGATGACCCTCGGCTTATACTCAAGTCAGCAAGTTTTCCCAGTTTTTTGAGGCAACATTAGGTACCTCGGCTTATACTCGGGTCGGCTTATACTCGAGTATATACGGTAACTATTACTAACTATTAAATAAAAGGTATTGGAATTTCCTTTCAAATTTGGCTGTTAGTGAACGTAACGAATACAAATGTATCCGAAGTTACGAATTATCCAAAATAACGAATGCCGCATCTAAACGAATGGAACGTAACAAATTAATAACAATAAAAATAATAAAAACGTTGTGTTATTATTACTATTATTATTAATAATTTATTCCGTTCCATTTGTTTAGATGCGGCATTCATTATTTCGGATAATTCATAACTTCGGATACATTTTTATTCGTTATGTTCACTAACGACCAAATTGGAAAGGTAATTCCAATACTTATAATTTAATAGTTAGTTATTGTTAGATATTATTTCAAATTTTTGGATTTTCTTTCTTATTTTAGAATTTTCAAATTTCAGAATTTTTGAATTTCCGGATTTTTGGATTTTCAAATTTTCGAATTTTCGGATTTTTGAATTTACGACTTTTTGAATTTACGAATTTATGGATTTACGAATTTCGATCATAACAAATGACAAAGAACAAATGAAACAAAAAAAAACACTTTTTTTGGCATTGCACATGTCTAATGTAAAGGTGCTCAGGAGGTGCAATCCCCACATAAAATCACGCCTCTTACCAGATAGCTATGATCTCAAATTATAAAGATCTAACTCACTCCTGTAAAGAGAGCCACTGTGCTTATCCAGTGTTTACTTGTCTCAATCCAGAACACTAATTGTCATTTCTTTCTGCTGCTTCTTTCCACTGCTATCAGTAAGAGTCACTTCTGACAAGTTTTCCTGACACTAAGAGAAAAATGGAGACATGGAAGGGAGCTCCAGCACACAGCCTGTGATTGACAGCCTCAGCTCTGTTCCTGTGTGCTGTGTGGAGGGGGGGATGTCTCTTCTCTCCAATCAGCTCTCAGAGCTCTCCTCACTGATCTCTGCAGAGTGTAACTTTATCTCTCCGCCCCCTTTCTTCTGAACTCTCAGACAAACTTTATAATTCAGCACTTTGAACAGACAACTGCAGACAAACAGGTAGAGCTTATGTAGGAGGATTTGTTTCATCTCTGTGTATCACCTAGGCCAGTCACTTCACTGGCTGCAAGTTCTTGAGCCGTCGCACCAATACTCTGGGGAGCATCCTTTCCCCCAGTCTATATCAGTGAGGAGGACACACTGATCCTCAATCCAGCCAATCAGACCCTTTTTCCGATTGGCCAAAAAGAGAAGAGTCCCAATTGGCCGCCAAGGAGAGCAGGGTAAGGGAAAACCATTGCTGCCAAGCAATGGAAGCCACCGGTGAAGCCTGGGATAAGCGCTGCCCACCATAGATGGGGTAAGTGCACCAGACCCACCCGACCAACTGGGGGGGGGTGTTACAGTTTGCCGCCCCCCCCCCAAAAAAAAAAATCCCACCGGCCTCCACTGCTCTGTGGAATGCACTTCCTGTAAGTTACAATATGTGGGGTGCACGATCAGACCCCTTAGGACACGAATTGTGAACATTACCATGGGGCATCCTATCTTAGTGATAAAGGACTATCCAATGTGTCTGAACATTTTAAACATCTACATCCTGGTAATATGTCATCCTTTATTTTATGGTCTAGAAAAGCTTAAAAATCCCCCCCCCCCCGAGGAGACATACACCGTAGACCTGTAGAAAGAGAGGTCTGGTGGATTTTTAACCTCCAGACCAGAATACCATCCGGCATGAATTTTCCGTATGGTGTTGATCTTTTCCTCCGTTGATCGCATGTCTGTGTAGTATTCTGGTTTGTGATTATTTAGTTTATTTTAGTTTGTCATTGCTTAAATCCATATTGCTTATCTATTGACTTCAACACCATCATGATATGTTTTGTAGGTATCACTCCCTAGAGACCTGCAGTGGTGTCTCTCGTTTACTTCAATTGATGACATCATCTAACGAGTGGGAGTGGACCTCATTATCTTTTTACACATCTTTGTGTATATATATATATATATATTGTGACAGCAGGAAGGTAAAGTCACCTGGTTGCATCCAGGGGGGTAGATATATTTCGCCCAGATTCAGGCTTTACGCCGACTTATACAACTAGGTGGAGAGTTGTATAAGGCTAGTGGGCTCATGGATGACTCATACCTCTAGGGAGAGTGTGGGGCGTCGTGCAGACAGGGAGTTGATGAGACCAGCTGAAGCTTGTCAGCTCATTTAGGCCTCTATAAGAACTCCCAGCTTCATTAGATGTTAGCTCATGCCTGGACCCAGACCTGTGTGGACTGTCTAGGGAGAGTGAACCCCTGTGCGGTGAGACAAAGCCTGTGTGGCTATTTGCTTGGACATTTAAAACCAGGGACTTAGGGACTAGGACAGCACTAGGCTGATCCCAGTTGTTAGTTAGGAAACCTGTATGTTTAGTCAGAGGTCAAGTTGACCAGGATTTATTTTGTTTATGTTTCTTTTTCTTTGCTGTGTTTTGTCACTGTAAATAGAAAATAAACCGCACCTTTTTGATTTTGAAAACCACAACCTCCGTTTGCTGGGCCTGTTTTTGTGTGGGGAGCCCATCTCGGGGGTCACACACACCCGCTTCCGAGCCAACCCCCTCACAGTTGGTGGAGAACCAGTGGCAGTTTTTTTTTAAGCCAGCATGGAGGAGATACTGAAGCAGCTGGCTCTAGCAAATGCCAATCAACAGCAGACAAATGCAGGTTTGCAAAAGAACTTCGCAGCCCAGCAGCAAGCTCATCAACAGAGCCTTGCAGCCCAGCAGCAGACAAACGCAACTTTGCAACAGAGTCTGGAGGCTCAGCAACAAGCCCAGCAGCAATCTGAGGCCCGCTTCATAGACCTGTTGCAGAAGCAAGAGCAGAGACTACAACAACAGATGGAAGCAGTAATGCAGCAACGTCCGCAGACCAGTGAGGAAAGCCGTCCCACTAATATCGCGTCCTTTGGGGTGAGTCGTTTATTGACAAAAATGACTGGAGAGGATGATCCAGAGGTATTTTTGACCACATTTGAAAGGACCGCTGAAAGAGAAAAGTGGCCTGAGGAGCAGTGGGCTGGACTGGTGGCTCCTCTGTTAACTGGTGAATCGCAGAAAGCTTACTATGACCTAGAGCCTAACCAAGCAAAAGACTATGTGATGCTAAAAGCTGAAATATTGGCAAGGCTGGGTGTCACCCAGGCTGTCCGGGCTCAGCGTGTGCATAACTGGACTTTCCAGCTTGGAAAACCCCCCAGGTCTCAAATGTATGATCTCATTCACCTGAGCAGAAAGTGGCTACAGCCAGAGACTTTGTCCGCACCAAAGATTGTGGAACGTGTTGTAATGGATCGGTTTTTGAGAGCTCTTCCTACTGCCATCCAAAAGTGGGTAAGCCATGGAGACCCAGAGACGGCCGATGGTCTTGTGGATCGTGTGGAGAAATACTTGGCTACAGAGAACCTGACGGCCTCTTCCAGAGACACTCGGACTTTCCACCCTAAGACCAGACCATCCCCAGGGGCGGATAAGAGGATTCCAAGGGGTGAGGGTGGAGAGAGTGAGAGGGTGGGAGCTCTACCCCAAGTTTGGCGAGAACAGCCTGGGAAATCAGCGGCTCAAGAGGCCGCAAGAAGGATCGTTTGCTACCGCTGCCGGCAAGCGGGACATATTGCAGCCAATTGCCCGGTTGTGGAGGAACCCATGCAGTGTGACTTTCTGACGGGCAGACGTCAGTCGCTGTGTGCGACAGTCGCATGCACTGCCATTCGAGGAACTGAGAAACATTTATGCAAAATGTGTGTTAATGGTAGAAATGTTGTGGTATTGCTGGATTCAGGTAGCCTTGTGACCCTGATAAAGGCTGAGTTAGTTAAAACAGAGGTCTCTGGGAATAGCAAGGTAGCGGTTATTTGTGTGCATGGGGACACCCGAGAGTATCCAGTGACTACAGTGTGTTTCGAGACCCCCAAAGGTACCCTCTCTCATCCAGTGGGCTTAGTATCTCAGTTACCGCATGACGCCATTGTGGGAAGGGATTTTCCGAAGTTCTGGGAACTGTGGGATGATCCTGAGCCCCCCACTGGTGCCCCTATGTACCAGGAATGTGATAGCCAGAACTCCCCTGAGAGTGGTGAGGACTCTCCGGAATTTCCCTTATCAGTATTGGCAGGGGAGACTCAAGAAACTGGAGAGGAGCCCACCTCCTCAGACGAAAACCTACCGTCTGTGGAGTTTTCTGATCTTGAGGTTCACAGGGAAAACTTTGCCACAGAACAGTTGAAAGACCCCGCCCTAATAAAGGCACGGGAAAACGTAGTGAAAATAGATGGCGAGTTAGTGAACCCAGATAATACCTGCACTTACCCATACTTCAGCGTAGAGAAGGACCTACTGTATCGGGTGGCAAAAAGGGCAGAAGAAACCGTTGAGCAGCTTGTGGTGCCCAAACCTTACAGGAAGTTGGTGTTGGAGTTGGCCCATGGGCACATTCTTGGAGGTCATCTGGGGACAGAGAAAACCCGAGAGAGGGTATTACAGAGATTCTATTGGCCGGGGGTGATGAAGGACATAGAAAATTATTGTTCCTCCTGCCCTGTGTGTCAGAGGTCGGCCCCGATGCCACATTTCCGTAGCCCGCTGGTCCCTCTACCCATCATTGAGGTCCCGTTTGAGAGGATCGCCATGGATTTGGTAGGTCCTATAATCAAGTCCGCTAGGGGGCACCAGTACATATTAGTTATAATGGACTATGCCACCCGTTATCCAGAAGCGATCCCTCTCCGAAATACCTCGGCCAAAACCATAGCCAAAGAGCTATCTCTTGTGTTTAGCCGGGTGGGTATTTGTAAAGAACTGCTTACGGACCAAGGTACACCCTTTATGTCCCGGGTTATGAAGGAGCTGTGTAAATTGTTCAAAGTGACGCAATTACGTACATCTGTGTATCACCCCCAAACCGATGGGCTGGTTGAAAGATTCAACAAAACCCTAAAACAAATGTTGAAGAAAGTGGTGGATAGAGATGGAAAGGATTGGGACTGTCTACTTCCTTATCTGATGTTTGCTATTAGGGAGGTGCCCCAATCCTCTACGGGATTCTCCCCCTTTGAGTTACTGTATGGGAGACACCCAAGAGGGCTGTTGGATATTGCCAAGGAAACTTGGGAAAGTGAGAGTTCTCCCCACAGGAGTGTGATTGAGCATGTCGCCCTGATGCAAGACCGAATTGCACAGGTAATGCCCATCGTGAAGGAACATTTGGCCCAAGCGCAGTTAGCACAGCAGAGAGTGTACAACCGTGGAGCCAAGACCCGTACCTTTTCCCCGGGGGATAGGATACTGGTACTTGTCCCTACGGTTGAAAGTAAATTCCTTGCCAAATGGCAAGGCCCCTACGAGATAATGGAAAAAGTGAGCGAAGTGAATTACAAGGTCAGACAACCAGGAAGGCGAAAGCCCGAACAGATCTATCACGTTAATCTGTTGAAAGCCTGGAGGGATAGAGAGTCCCCAGTCGCAGACACTTGGTCACCAGCTCAAACTGGTTGCGTGATTCCTGAGGTTGGAATAGCAGCCACCTTGTCACAACCCCAACAACAGGAGGTTAAGGAGTTTGTGCTTCGCAACAAGGAGGTATTCTCTGAGCTGCCGGGACAAACATCTGGGGTAGAGCATGACATCATTACCCCGCCCGGTGAAAGGGTGAAGTTAAAACCCTATCGGATCCCAGAGGCCCGACGGGAGGCAATACGGGAGGAAGTACAGATAATGCTGAACTTAGGGGTGATAGAGGAGTCCCAAAGTGATTGGTCTAGTCCCATTGTGTTGGTGCCTAAACCGGATGGGAGCTGGCGATTTTGTAACGATTTTCGTCAGTTGAACAAAGTTACAAAATTTGACACCTACCCCATGCCACGTATAGATGAGTTGATCGACCGGCTGGGAACAGCCCGATACATGACGACTCTTGACCTCACAAAAGGGTATTGGCAAATCCCCCTGGCCAAGTCGGCCAAAGAGAAAACCGCATTTGTAACCCCAGACGGGGCGTTCCAATATAAAAGAATGCCGTTCGGGTTACAGAATGCGCCGGCCACATTCCAGCGGAAAATGGACCAGATGCTGAGGCCCCATCGGAAGTATGCTGCGGCTTACCTGGATGACGTAATTGTCCATAGCACAGATTGGGCCTCACATCTGCCAAAAGTGCAAGCAGTCCTGGACTCTGTTCAGGAAGCGGGGTTTACGGCTAACCCCAAGAAGTGTACCATTGGGCAGGAGGAGGCCAAATATCTTGGGTACACCATTGGGAGGGGAGTAATAAAACCCCAACTCAACAAAGTCGAGGCCATCCAGAGTTGGCCACGTCCCAACAGCAAGAAGCAGGTACGAGCCTTTCTGGGAATCGCTGGGTATTATCGGCGATTCATTCCCCACTTTGCTTCTAAGGCTGTGCCCCTAACCAACCTGACGAAGGGGAAAGGGTCGGTCATGATTAAATGGACCCCCGAGGCTGAGGCAGCATTCCAATTCTTGAAACAAGCCTTATGTAGCCAGCCAGTGTTGTACTCACCCGACTTCTCTAAAGACTTTGTCGTACAAAGTGATGCGTCAGATGTGGGGTTAGGAGCAGTATTGTCCCAGGTCTGGAACGGGGAAGAGCACCCAGTCATTTACCTCAGCAGGAAGTTGAAGTCCCATGAGGTAAATTACGCCACCGTTGAAAAGGAGTGTTTAGCGGTGAAGTGGGCTCTAGATTCCCTTCGGTACTACCTGCTAGGTAGGCACTTTGACTTGGTTACGGATCACGCTCCATTAAAGTGGATGGCTCAAAACAAGGAAACAAATAGAAGAGTGAATAGGTGGTTCCTGGCCCTCCAGGAATTCAACTTCACAGTAAAGCATCGCCCTGGCGTTCAAATGGGGAATGTGGATGCTTTGTCTCGAGTACATGAATGCCTGATTGCTGGTGTTCCAACCCCGAGGTTAAAACAAGAGGGGGGGGTATGTGACAGCAGGAAGGTAAAGTCACCTGGTTGCATCCAGGGGGGTAGATATATTTCGCCCAGATTCAGGCTTTACGCCGACTTATACAACTAGGTGGAGAGTTGTATAAGGCTAGTGGGCTCATGGATGACTCATACCTCTAGGGAGAGTGTGGGGCGTCGTGCAGACAGGGAGTTGATGAGACCAGCTGAAGCTTGTCAGCTCATTTAGGCCTCTATAAGAACTCCCAGCTTCATTAGATGTTAGCTCATGCCTGGACCCAGACCTGTGTGGACTGTCTAGGGAGAGTGAACCCCTGTGCGGTGAGACAAAGCCTGTGTGGCTATTTGCTTGGACATTTAAAACCAGGGACTTAGGGACTAGGACAGCACTAGGCTGATCCCAGTTGTTAGTTAGGAAACCTGTATGTTTAGTCAGAGGTCAAGTTGACCAGGATTTATTTTGTTTATGTTTCTTTTTCTTTGCTGTGTTTTGTCACTGTAAATAGAAAATAAACCGCACCTTTTTGATTTTGAAAACCACAACCTCCGTTTGCTGGGCCTGTTTTTGTGTGGGGAGCCCATCTCGGGGGTCACACACACCCGCTGCCGAGCCAACCCCCTCACAATATATATATATATATATATATATATGTTGTGTTTCTCATTTTAATCGTGCTGTTAATGAGGCTTGCTGCCGAAACGCGTTAGCCGTTACATTTAACATGGTCACTTTACAATAATGTCAAGCATGTTTCCGGAACGAATTATTCTCGCAATCCAAGGTTTTACTGTATAAAAAAAATGATAATATTGGCATTTAACCACTTGAGGACCAGCCGCCGCAGTTATACTGCAGTACGTTGGCTCCCATGGGCGAGCCGTCGTAGCTGTACGTCGGCCTCTTTAAGAGCACTAGGGGGTGTGCGCCGCCAGCGTGATGGCAAAGCCGATGCACCTGCCCAGGGCGCGATGTCCGCCGGGCACCCGTGATCGCTCCTGAGAGAGACAGACAGACAGACAGATATCCATTCTGTCAGGGGTGAGGAGACTGATCTGTTGTCCCCACTGCTTAAGAACATGGATTGGTCTCCTCCCCCAGGCAGTCCCATCCCCCCACAGTTAGAAACACCTCCCTAGGACACACATTTAACCCCTTGATCGCCCCCCAGTGTTAACCCCTTCCCTGCCAGTGACATTTATACAGTAATCAGTGGCTATTTTTAGCTCTGATCACAGTATAGATGTCAATGGTCCCAAAATAGTGAAATAGTGCCCGATCTGTCCACCGCAATGTCGTAGTCCCGCTAAAAATCGGTGATCTCTGCCATTACTAGTAAAAAAAAAATAATAATAAGAAGAATTTGTTGGGAGCATTTTATCTAGTTCAGGTTGGGCTTTCCATTTCAGGACAGTGTAATTAACCTGTTATAGGTACACACTGCCCTGCTTTAGGAATTATATGTGGGGTCGTTTGGTCCTAATGGGTGGTCTCTGGGGTATATCAGGTTCATATAGGGGGTGTTCCTCATACTAGGGGAGGGAGTGGGTCCGCCAGCTGTGTAATTGCTGTGCTTTCTCCGGATTGGTTGAACTCGCAGTGATTGGATAGCTCTTTTTGTGTTTGTTTTTTTGGTTAATTCTAGGAACCTGGGGTATCATAGAATGTGTTTTATTCATGTACTTTGTTTTTTATAGGTTATTAAACATTGTAGTGTTACTCATTCAGGTGTGTGGAGGTCTATTTATTTAATATTTTTCTGTTTTTGATATATGTCATTTTTGACCACACCCCCGATAATTTTTCGGTGAGCACTACTGTCTCAATAGGTAGGATTCCCATTTTGCTCTTTTTTTGTGTACCGTATATACTCGAGTATAAGCCAAGTTTTTCAGCCCTTTTTTTAGGGCTGAAAGTATACCCCTCGGCTTATACTCGAGTCAGTACCTGAAAATCTTCTTATTCCGCGGCCGGCGTCCATTGTTTAAATCTCGCGGCTTTTTGGCGTTTCCAGCAAACACTGTGTTGAGTGTTGTGCCTATCATGGATGTTCTCTTGTCCGACGTCCGTGATTGGCGGAACACTGAACACAGTGCCTGCTGGGAAACGGAGTCCGAGAATGAGAGGAGCTCTGTGATAGGCGCAACACTCAACACAGTGTTTGCTGGAAACGCCTATCACGGAAGGGACCAGAAGAAAGCCGCGAGATTTAAACAATGGACGCCGGCCATGGAATAAGAAGATTTTCAGGTACACTGACTGACTCGGGCACAGGGAGGCTGCAATGGACACAGTAAGGTGGCAATGGACACAGTAAGGTGGCAATGGGCACAGTGAGGTGGCAATGGGCACAGTGAGGTTGGGCAATTGGCTCAGTAAGGTTGGGCAATTGGCACAGTGAGGTAGCAATGGGCACACCCCCCCCCCTAGGCTTATACTCGAGTCAATACGTTTTCCCAGTTTTTTGTGGTAAAAGAAGGTACCTCGGTTTATACTCGGGTCGGCTTATACTCGAGTATATACGGTAATAATAAGAATGCCATAAATCTATCCCCTATTTTGTAGATGCTATAACTTTTGCGCAAACCAATCAATGTACGCTTTTTGCTATTTTTTTACCAAAAATATGTAGAAGAATACGTTTCGGCCTAAACTGAGGAAGAAATTTGTTTTTAAAAAAATAAATTGGGATATTTATTACAGCAAAAAGTAGGAAATATTTATTTATTTTTTTGTTAAAATTGTCAGTATTTTTTTGTTTATAGCTCAAAAAATAAAAACCCCAGAATTGATCAAATACCACCAAAAGAAAGCTCTATTTGTGGGAAAAAAAAGGACGTCAATTTTGTTTGGGTACAGCATTGCATGACCGAGCAATTGTCAGTTAAACCGATGCAGTGCCGTATCGCAAAAAATGGCCCGGTCCGTGGCTGAAGTGGCTTCTGCTTTCAAAAAAATCTAAAAAATTGTTTGAGGGTTTGAAGAAATTTCCAGCAAAAATGCAAATTTTATGCAAAAAAAAAAAAAAATGATCACATAATAATAAAAAAGATACATGGTTAAAATGGAATGTATATGCTGAGCTCATTGGTTTTAGGAAGGATTTTGCTGTTTTATGTAGAATTTTTTTTAGGTAAAAATTTAATTTCAGCACGAACATCAAGTGATTTAACACTAGAAACGTTTTTTGGGTTTTTTTTGCCCTTCACTGCATTAATTCCTAGAAGACGATTGTGCTGATGCCACTGAGATGTATGCAGATACAGGACCATCTGCTGTTTTACAAGCTGATAGTTTTTGCTGCTTAAAAAAGCGACTGCATAAGCTGTTCCCTAAGAAATTATTTTTTTTCCAGCAGTTTCGGATTTACATGAATTTATGTGTTTGTGAATTTTAAAGACATTTTGTTTAGTGGAAATAAACACTTTGGAAAGATATATCATAATCAGGAGAGAAAATTGGCTTGGGGTTTCTATGGCAGGTGTACGCGGAAACATTATACCGACGATTGATGGATGGGTGATTAGTAGGTAATAAATCATGATTAGAGAGAAGCAAATTTAATTAAAAAAAAGTCATCCCGCCGGTGATCAGTGCGATCTGTTGGGTTGGGGGAACCTTTTTGTTCAAAAACTCAAGGGGTGTATTTATTAGACATGTGCACTAGAGATGGCCTTGCGGTTCGCCCCGGGGTTGTTTTGCGGCGAACTTTGCGCGTTCGCTATTCGCCAAACCGGCGGACATATGGCGCTGTTCGCGACCGCCATATTCTTTTACATTGTGAAGAACTTTGACCCATGACACATCCATCATGTGGTACAGGACAGCCAATTGAGACATTTCAGCACATGGACATACCCCCTGCCTTATAAATAGACCTGATCTGGCTGCCATTTCACATTCTGTCTTTTGTCAGTGTAGGGAAAGGTTGCTGTGTGGAGCAGGGACAGACTGTATCACTAGCTATTACAGGTAGGTCCACAAAAGTCCTTTTAAGGACTGGTATAGGTGTACTATTGTTTGGTGAGCAGTATATAGGGGTGTAATACACTTATAATATACTATATAATATACTTTCGAATATAGATAGCATATTATAGTGCATTTCTATTGTGCAGCATTGTGACTGCAGTGCTGAGCGATTCTGCAGTTGTCTTTTGTCAGTGTAGGGAGAGGTTGCTGTGTGTAGCAGGGACATACTGTAATCACTAGCTATTAGGTCCACAAAAGTTATTTTAAGGACTGGTATAGGTGTACTATTAGGTGTGCATTATATAGGGGTGTAATACACGCCTAAAATACTTTCAAATATAGAAAGCATATTATCAGTGTAGGGAGAAGTTGCTGTGTGTCGCAGGGACAGACTGTAGCGACACAAATCGCTAACGATTATAGGTCCACAAAAGTCCCTTTAAGGACTGGTATAGGTGTACTATTAGGTGTGCATTATATAGGGGTGTAATACACGTATAAAATACTTTCAAATATAGAAAGCATATTATAGTGCATTTCTACTCTGCAGCATTGTGACTGCTGAGCGGTTCTGCAGCAATACTACAAAAGAGTGGCAAACGCAATTAGAAAAAAGTATTATAACTGGTGTGATAGACCAGTGGCCCCCCAAAACGACAGATTGAAGCAGGGTGTTATATACCTTCTTCCTCATATACCGCACTTCTCTAGAGACTTTTGTCACAGGGTCATTTAAAAAATGACATGCAGAGGAAGAGGCAGGCCCTTCCGCAGGGGTGGTAGGGGTAGGGCAGGAGCACCAGGCTTGAGCCAAAGTGGGAAGTTGCAGAAGGTGCATTCGATTATGTCAAAAGATGCACCAGACTTGGTTGAGTGGCTCACTCAGCCTTACTCTTCTGCACCCTCCTCATCCTCTCTATCTGCACCCTCTTCACTCTCTGCTGTGTGCACCCCCAAAGACACTACCACCAACCCCACCACCACCATAAACCCTCCGCTTGAGTCACTGGAAATATTTTCCAATCCATCACAAGACATTTCCGATGCGCAGGAATTCTTGGCATTGGATCAGGAAGAGGAGGTAGCAACAACCGCTACTCAGCAGTCTGACGACAGTACCCAGATCAGCCCAAGGAGGTTGGTCCCCGCTGTTACTGCCTACTCCGTGATCTCTAATTATAGTGGTGGGGAAGGTGAATCCGATGATGACGTGTCTAGGGACGTCACGTGGGTGCTCACAAGAGAGGAAGAGGAGGGGAGTTCAGAGGGAGAGATAGACCAGCAGATAGGGAGGAGAAGCAGGCGGAACTTACATTGCACAGGAGGGACAAACCAGACTGCTAATGTATCAGGAGCGAACCATCAACCATGTACGGTGACATCTGGTGCTCCCAGGACGCCGGCACATGGCTCCGCAGTGTGGGCTTTTTTTAACGTGTCCGCTGCTGACAATAGTGTTGCCATCTGCAGCCTTTGCAGTCAACGCATAAGTCGCGGTAAGCCCAACACTTACCTAGGGACGACCGCCTTAAGAAGGCACATTAACTCCCATCACTGAGCCAAGTGGGAGCAACGCCATCAGAACCCAGAAAGCCACACTCCAGGCTCTCACCGTCCAGCCTCTTCTACTTCTCCTTCTCCTCTCTCCTCACAATTGTCCTCCACTCCACCTTCCATCATGCTGTCCTCACGTTTTTCTGGAAAAAGGCAGGCTTCCGTGGACCAAATGTTCGAGCGTAAAAAAATTATGACGCCAGATAACCCTCTTGCCCAACGGTTGACCGCTGGCTTGTCAGAACTGATAGCCCACCAACTACTGCCATATAAACTGGTGGACTCGGAGGCCTTTCGAAAATTTGTGGCCATTGGAACACCACAACGGAAGGTCCCAGGAAGGAAATATTTCTCACAGAAGGGCATCCCAGAGCTATATGGCCATGTTCAGCGGCAAGTGAATGTATCTCTGGCACACAATGTCGGTGCCAAGATACATCTGACCACAGACACGTGGTCTAGCAAACATGGGCAGAGAAGGTATATAACTTGACGGCCGTCAAGCATGTAACCCGTGACACCCTTGTAGATTTGGTTTTACCGCCACGGATTGCATGCAGGCCTGCCTCTTCTTCTCCTCCTCTTACTCCATCCTCCCTCTCCTCCTCGGCTGACTCCTCCTTTTCTGCTGTTACCGTCTGTTCCGCTGCGCCACCCAAGTTCCCCAGAACCTATTCGACATGCCAGGTGAGATGTTGCCATGCTGTGCTGCGTCTGTTGTGCCTGGAAGCCAAGAGCCACAGTGGCCCTGCACTCTTTTCAGCTTTGCGTTCACAGGCAGATCAGTGGCTAACACCGCTCAATTTGACAGTTGGTAAAGTGGTGTGCGACAACGGTGCCAATCTGCTGAGCGCGTTGAAACAGGGCAAAATTACACACGGCACACGTCTTAAGCTTGGTCGTGCAGCGATTCGTTGTTAAATACCCTGGGGTCCAGAACGTCTTGCGGCAGGCAAGGAAAATCTCGGCCCATTTCAGAAGATCTTACACGGCCATGGCTCGCCTTGCCGACATTCAGCGGCGACACAATCTGCCGGTCAGACGTCTTATTTGTGACTGCCCTACGCCATGGAACTCAACCTTGTATATGCTTGATAGGCTGCTCCAGCAGAAACGTGCAGTTAACGACTACCTGTACGAACTCTGCAGCAGAACAGGTTCTGGGGAGCTTGTTTTTTTTCTCACCACGCCAGTGGCTGCTCATGCGCGACACATGCAGACATTTGATGAGATCACCAAACTGGTCAGTCGCAGCCATGGCGCCATCAATGACATCGTACCTTACGCCTTCTTTATGGAGCGTGCATTGCGTCGTGTCATTGATCAAGCCATCGAGGAGCAAGAGCAGGAAGATGAGGAAGTCGCAATGCTGGATGAATTCCCAGGGGGGGCTACTCTATCTGAGACAAGTCAACAACAGGAGTCTGAAGAGGAGTCAGAGGAGGATGGTGCCGGGGTGGATGAGGAGGAGCAAGAAGAGCATGCTTTAAACCTTTCTGGGATCCCTGTTGTTGTCCGTGGATGGATTTTTGCGTGCGCTGGCAGAGGAATTTCCACTCATGGAGAAACAGTTGCGGGTACCAATCCAACAGCCCCTGCAAGAAGAGGGCAGTTTGAAGATGTGTTGGTCACTTCTGAGAAGAGATCATTCTTTCAGCCGACCCATCGACAGCTGTCATCCGGATCCAGCATCAGGGTACGTCTAGACCGACAGGTGTCCGACTACATCGGGTTAACGGCCGATGTGGACGCTCTGAGAAGTGATGAACCCCTGGACTACTGGGTGGGCAGCTTGACCTCTGGCCAGAGCTTGCACAATTTGCAATGGAACTGTTGGCTTGCCCCTCGTCCAGTGTCCTGTCCGAAAGGACGTTCAGCACAGCAGGGGGGATCGTGACCGATAAGCGCGCTCGCCTAGCTCACAACAGTGTTGACTACCTCACATTTATAAAAATGAATGAGGCAGGGATCTCTGAGGAATTCAACACATGTGACCAGTAGACCATGTATATGCATAACTGTATAAACAACTTATATAATGTAGGACACGGACCTTTTTTCTACCTTTGGCTCACTTGTAGAAAAAAGCACACCGTACTATATGCCTGTACCCTCCTGTTTGAAGAGGTTGAGCAGTGTCATATTTTTTGGGTCCCGCAGTGAGTTGCTTCCTTCCACTGGTTCTCCCCTCCAGAGTTTAGAGGCAAGTCTTTACCTTTCCCAAAGAAGGCCAATGTCCACACCACGCTTCAACTCCAACACTAGTTTATTTTCCTTTTATGCTTCAGTAACCAGAGAGTTGAAAAGAGAAAGGGGTTAGCAGATAGAACTGATTCAGGCACACTCTTGGCTTCATCGCCACTCGGTCCCGAATGGGTACAGCTCACCCGGATAGTCACCCAATGGCACTAGCAGCCGGCATGTAGCTTGAACAGTGACTTAGTCCCCTCCAAGGACAAAGTCAAGGAGATCCCTCCTTAGGTAGCAGCACTCCACAAAGGCAGTCTGCGGAGCAAGGAATCCTTCCCTCCGACAGGTCACCAGGCCTCTCCCGATACAGCAATCTTTATCACTCGCCTCCTGTTATGGGACCAATCCTCCCCTGGCTTCCTCTTAGTCAGAGCGGTCGCCCTCACCTGGGCTCCCTGGGTTTCCTTTCTGGCTTTGCAGACCCAGTTAAAGGTACTGGGCCTACCTGGAACTCTGTAGCCTTGGGCTGAAGGTGCCCGAGACCCCACAGTCAATGCTCGTTTCCCCCCTCGAGGGGATACACTCCTCCAGGTACAGGTCCCCGGGTATTCACGCCCAGAACAATGGCGTCTGCCCCTTTTGTACCCTCTTCCGGCATGCACAGCGTGTAGACCACGCCCACTGCACGGCTGCCGAGAGAGGACACCCAATAGCCACTCCATCACCTGTGGTTCAACCCCGGGTACAAGTGTCAGCACCACCTATACACCTAAGAGGAACTGCACGCAAGGCAGAGTCCAAACAATTCGAAGACCCGAGCCAACTATTGCTCAGGTCACCCCTAAATTTAGGATACCCGCTACAATAACTTATAAAAAATAAAATTAAAATATGGCAACTTTTCCAATAGCAGGATCATCTCCTGCACCCCCTTCATAGCCTGGCCTTGCCTCTCCTCCATGGCCTTCATGCGCTCCTGAATTGATGAAAGTTTGCAGATAAAAAAAGAAGAATGCTTGTCGTTGTCGATCGCAGATTCGCTTAATACTTCTGGTATGTCAGTGTCCATGTTGTGGGACTATGTGTGCACAGCTAGTAAGTATTTTGTGGCTGCAAATATGACCTGGAGGTTTTTAATGTTCGCCTGCCATTAAAATAAATGGGACCCGCCGCGAACCTGCGGTTCGTGACCATTTGTGCGCGATCGCGTTTGTGAACCGTTCCGTTAGATGTTCGTCCATCTCTATTAGCCACTAGATCAGGGATATGCAATTAGCGGACCTCCAGCTGTTGCCAAACTACAAGTCCCATGAGGCATAGCAAGACTCTGACAGCAGCAAGCATGAGACCCAGAGGCAGAGGCATGATGGGACTTGTAGTTTTGCAACAGCTGGAGGTCCGCTAATTGCATATCCCTGCACTAGATGGTGCTGACTATCATAAAAAATAAATATGCTCCTCAACACCATCCAGTGGCCATAATGTGTTATTTTATACATTCACACATTCGAATTGCAGAAACTAGAGCCTGAGAAAAATACATTTTGCCCCACTTGCACAGAATAAATTTACATGCAGTTTCAATGGAAGAACTGCTATGCAAATTTATTTTTAAAACTCAACCCTTTTCTAAATTGAATTTGCTACAGCTTACTTACTATTGTATCTAAATACATAAATGTTGTTTCCAAACGTAGTCATTCCTCGGTTCTTGTTCTTCATTAGTAAGTCAATCTCCTTTGAATTCCAATAGAGGTGTGGGCTGTTTAAATAAATGATGAGGAGAAGCCTGGTGGGCATTCAGCAAAATACCTTTCAATTTAATGGCGCTCAGATGAAGACAGGTCGCTCGGCGCTTTAATTAGAACTGAGGTGTCTATTGTCTATCTATGCATATTATATTTCACAAAGAGGGCTCTGCTGTTTATCTGGCATTTAATGAGATCTCGTTCCATCACAAGCCCGGCTTCAATAACAAATGATAAGCCCGGCGCAAACAACAGGGGCACGAAGGAAAAAAGCTGTGACATGGCCTATATAAGTTCATTTCATCAAACGGATCGGGGGGGGGGGCAAAAAATAAAAAGGGATTTTCGCTATTGTCACCCGAATAATAACAACTCCGCGGGGATTTGAGACAGAAGGTAAATGAAAAGCTCCCTACTTGCAACTACATCTGAATGTTTGTTATTTCGGCAATGTGTTTATCTAAAGGAGCTAGGGGAGGAAAAAAAAGGAGATGGGCCAAAAAAAAAAACGATTAGAGGAAACCCCCGTCATGTTAAAATCGTGGGGATTATTATGAAAAATATTATATTACTAGTATGGCCCTTTACAGGCAGGGATTGTGGGCCCCTATCCTTGAGAACGTTGGGTTGACACCACTAGCACTTTCACTGCGCTTCCTCCCGTGGTCACTGATCTCAGCACCACCTCTTCAGGTGGTGTCACCCTAAGGAAAGGTTTGTAAGAATGGCCCTTTACAGGCATGGACTGCGGGCCCCTATCCTTGAGAACGTTAGGTTGACACCACTAGCACTTTCACTCCACTTCCTCCCGTGGTCACTGATCTCAGTGCCACCTCTTCAGGTGGTGTCACCCTAAGGAAAGGTTTGTAGGAATGGCCCTTTACAGTCAGGGACTGCGGGCCCCTATCCTTGAGAACATTGGGTTTGACACCATTAGCACTTTCACTGCACTTCCTCAAGTGGTCACTGATCTCAGCACCACCTCTTCAGGTGGTGTCACCCTAAGGAAAGGTTTGTAGGAATGGCCCTTTACAGTCAGGGACTGCGGGCCCCTATCCTTGAGAACGTTGGGTTGACACCACTAGCACTTTCACTGCACTTCCTCCAGTGGTCACTGATCTCAGCACCACCTCTTCAGGTGATGTCAACCTAAGGAAAGGTTTGTAGGAATGGCCCTTTACAGGCAGGAACTGCGACCCCCTATTCTTGAGAACGTTGGGTTGACACCACTAGCACTTTCACTGCACTACCTCCCGTGGTCACTAATCTCAGCACCACTTTTTCCGGTGGTGTCACCCTAAGGAAAGGTTTATAGGAATGGCCCTTTACAGGCAGGGACTGCGGGCCCCTATCCTTGAGAACATTGGGTTGACACCACTAGCACTTTCACTGCACTTCCTCCCATGGTCACTGATCTCAGCACCACCTCTCAGCACCAGCAGTCGCTTTCACTAGCCCTCCTGGCTACATCCCACAGTCCTCCCAGACTCCACACTCACCAGCCTACCCAGCTGACTTCTCCTGAAGACCTCCTGGATGTGCTCACTGGCTCCCGCTGTCCTCACTCTTGCTCCTGTGCCTCTGGACAGGAATTCTCCGTGTGTTGTAAGAGGATCCTTCCAGCACCCAAACCCCTGACCCGAGGTTACCCCCCCCCCCCCCCAGCTTAGTGGTTTACCCTCAAGGGCCAATGACAGCCTCTTCAGAACTCCATCTCTAGCTTACACCCAAACTCCACTGCCCCTGCTGGCATGGTCCTGAGTATTTAAGAGGGGCCTACCCACTGCCAGCCCATTTGCTGGGAAATGGCTGGGGCCCTCCTCAATACTCCAGGCAGCTTCTCCAAACCTCTCTCCCATTCTTCTGGAAGCTTCTCCAAGGATCCAGCAAGCAGGGGGAGGTACCAAATGTGCTGCCTGATGAGTCATCCAGCCTCCATGGGTCACTCACCCTGACCCAGATTCAACCCAGTCTGGCTGTCAGCCAGGCTAAAGTTACCTACACTATCACTAACTAGCTAGAGGGTGCTTCACCCGCAAAGAAAAAAAAAACAAATTTTTAATTTTTTTAAAGTGGTCACATGACCACCGTCTGTCACGGTTTAGCCTGCAGTTTTCTGCTTGAGTAGGTCTTACCTCCTTGCTGTAGTGGTTCTACTACTCCTGGTTCGTCTCCTAGTTTGCTTCCTTATATAGGACATGCTCAGTGCAGCCCGTGTTGCCTGAGCAACTTCATAGTTCTCTGAGCTCCCGCTTGCCAAGAGTTTAATGTATTCAGTGTTTGACGTCCCATGTAGTACACATGTGCTGCTCATTTCGGTCCGAATCAAAATTCAGACGGATTTTTTGTTACCGGTATTCAAATATTTGGATGTATCAGAATTTCCAAACTACAATAGTAACAGTAACAAGCTACAAAATTTGAATTAGAAGAGTTTTCAAATCGAATTTCAGAAGAGAATAAAATAGAAAATAATAGAATAGAATAGAAAAAAATAGAATAGAATAGAAAATATAAGAATAGAATATAATATAGTAAAACAGAACAGAAAGTGAAATAGAAAAAAAATTGAATATAAAATAATAGAATAGCAAATAAAGGGATAGAATATAAAAATAGAATAGAATAAAAAAAGAATAGAACAAAAAGAATAGAATAGAAAAGAATAGGAGAAAAACAAGAGAATACTATAGAATAAAACAGAAAGAATATAACCTTCTTCCGAAATTCGAATTTCAAATAGAATAAATTCAAATTTCAAATAGAATAAATTCAAACGAATAAGCTAGAATAAAAAATAAAATAGAATAGAATAGAAAAAAACAGACTAGAATAGAATAAAATAGAAAGAAAAATAACCATCTTCCGGAATTTGAATTTTGAATAAAATAAATTAAAATTTGATTGGAATATAAAAGAATAGAGTAGAATAGAAAAGAATAGGGTAAAACAGAACAAAATAAAATAGAAAATAAAGGAATATAATAGAAAATAATAGAATATTGTAAAACAGAAAATAATAGAAAAAAATTGAATAGAAAATAAAGGGATAGAATAGAACATATTAGAATAGAAAATAAAGTGATAAAATAGAAAAGAATAGAATAGAAGAATAGAGTAAAACCGAATAAAATAGAATAGAAAATAACGGAATAGAGTAAAAAAAAAAAAGAATAGAATGGAAAAAAAGAGAATAAAAAAGAATAGGAAAAAAACAATAGAATACTGTAGAAAAAAATATAACCTTCTGAAATTCACATATCAAATAGAATAAATATAAATTTGAATATAATAAAAAATAATAGATTAAAATAGAAGAGAAAATAAAATAATAGAATAGAATAGAAAAAAATATATACTAGAATAGTATAAAATAGAAAGAAAATAACCATTTTCCAGAATTTGAATTTCAAATAGAATAAATTTGAATTTGAATAGAATAGAAAAGAATAAAATAGAATAGAAAATAATAGAATAAAACATGAAATAATAGAAAAGAATAGAAAAGAAAAAAACAATAAATTAAAATAAAATGGAATTGAAAAAACAATAAAACCATCTTACGAAATTCGAATTTTGAATAGAATAAATTTGAATAGAATAGAAAACAATCGAATATAATGAAAAACCAAAAACTAGAAAATAAAAGAATAGAATAGAAAAGTCAATATAATAGAATGGAGTAGAATACCACCATCTTCCAAAATTCAAATTTCAAATAGAATGCATGTGATTTAGAATGGAATTTAATCTAGTAAATTAAATAAGCATTTCTCAACCGTTTTATTCCAGAGGAACCATTGAGACCATTTTTTTTAGGTCTCAGAGAATATTTATACCGACAGCAATGGTTCTTAACCTTTTTGAAATCAAGGCCAGGTAAATTCTCCCAAAGCCTTCCATGTCCCACCAGAATAACCACTTGCCCGACCGCACACTGTAGCTTTACTGCGCAGAATCACATACACGTGATTTTGCTTTTCTGGGTAGGGGGCCCGCACGTGCGTGCGCCGGCCCTTCTGTGCTCAAAAGGTTTCACGCTCACATAATCTGGAAAAGCGTTCAGCTTCAGATAGGCCCCTGGGTATGGCTTCAATGACCCATACCCGTAGGCCCATAGTGGACCGGTCATGATGCCCCAAAAAGTGGCGTGGTACGCTATGTTCGTCACAACCCCCCTCCACGAAGCGCCGATGTTTGCCAAAGCGCTGTCTAAGTGGATTGATGGTGCGACCAACATATAACAGTTTGCACGGGCACGTGAGGCAGTAGACAACATAATCGCTTGAACAGTTGTAAAAATTGTCAAGCTGATAGGTCTTATCTCTATGGGGAACAAAATGGCACGTCTTGCACAAAGGCTTGTTACATCTATACATCCCTTTGAGAGGGGTCAAACATATAGTGCTAGCTGGTTTTTGACATTTTTAACTTGCTAGGCGCTATTTTATTTTTTAGGGTAGGGGCCCTTCTATAAGTAACCTTGGGTTTATCACACAGGGTAGTACCTAAGGCCCCTTTCACACTGCAGCGTTTTTCATGCGGTTTAGCGCTAATATTAGCGCTATTATACCGCATGAAAAAATCATGCCCTTTAGCCTTCAATGTGAAAGCCCGAAGGCTTTCACACTGAAGCGGTGCGCTAGCAGGACCGCTCCAAAAGTCCTGCTAGCCGCTTCTTTACAGCGGTAAAGGAGCGGTGTGTTCACCGCTCCTTTACCGTGGTCTCCCATTGAAATCAATGGAACAGTGCGGCAATACCGCCCGCAAACCGCGGCAATAGCCGCGGTTTGCGGGCGGTATTAACCCTTTTTCGGCCGCTAGCGGGTGGTTAAATTCACCCCCCTAGCGACCGCATACCGCGGTAAGAACGACGGTATAGCAGCGATGAAAATCGCGCTGCTATACCGCCACCGCTCCTGCCCGCCCCAGTGTGAAAGCGGCCTAAATGAGGGTCTTGTTTTAGAATATTCCAATGTTTGTTAATAATGTATTTCATTTTCTTATACTGTCCCTGGAAGCCAGTAATAAACCGAACAACCGGTTTTTCTGGTGATTTAACCTTTTTGGTTTGTTTTTTTTCCAGGGAGGAAAGTGGTATAAGCTTGATCTATTATTTTTTCTCAGGATACTCTTTTTCCAGAAATTTCTGCTTCAAGTGTGTACTTTGTGAAATATAGTCAATGTCTCTCGTACAGTTTTGCCTCAATCTACAGTACTGTCCCTTTGGTATGTTTTTAACCCATAAAGGGTGGTGACAACTGTCGAAATGGAGATATGAATTTCCCGCGGTAGGTTTTGTGTAATTGCGGGCAAAGATGTTATCTAATTCATGATTGATGAGCTCAAGGTCAAGAAAGGCCAAACTGTCCTTGTTCCATACAGATGAGAAGGAAAGTCCTAAATCATTAGCGTTACAATGGGCGACAAATTCGTCAACCAGGGATGGAGGACCATCCCAGATTATGACGATGTCGTCAATATACCTGCCATAAAATACCAGATGCCTGGCAAAATACCTTGTGTGCATGTTGGCATATATCCTGTGCACACATATAATAGTAACCATACATGACTATATGCTGCTAAATATGCAGTTTTAAATATGTTGTTGTTTTTAAAAATGTTGTTCACTGCGTTTTTGTACTGGAAAAACTGCCTTTTATCACTACTCAGTGCACTAATCAAGTGTTTGATTCAGCTGGCCTCTGATTTCAAGCAGGAGCATTTAAGTCCTGTCCTCCTCTTCCCTTGTACACTTGACAAATGAGCGCACATGTTCTATTCCAGACCTCTGAAACGCGTTGTGTTTCTTCTATCCATTTGATCCAGCTGATGTCTCACGCTGTTCCACGAGCACACAGTTGCCATCTCCATTCATGGATTCAGACGGCATCCTCTCCGGTACCTTGCGGCTCTCATAGCCGGGATTTGGGACTTCTCTGGACGCAATAATAGACCCTGGACTATACACCTGACATGGCATTGATCCCCCTTCATAGGAGCATCTCTACATTTACCCCTATGTAAGTGTTGGCTACATATTTATGCTACTATATTAAACAGTTTAATCAGAAGCGCTTTTCTATTTGTTTTTTCTCCATGGTTTCCTGAGCTGGCTTTACTCCTGAGAAGAGCTGCCCTGATTGTCTGTTCACTCCAATTAGACCACTCATCTATTATTTTCTTCCTTCAAGATCATCATTGAGCCATTCAACCATTTTACTTTATTTTAATGGACATCCGCCCTGCTACCTGGACTTGGTTCATAGACTTTTATTATTGCTTTTAAATATAATTTGTGATTTACTATGCAGGCATCCTGAGCGCTAGCATTTGCTGGTTTTTACAAGGTTTAGGAGGGTGTCTATGGGAATGTTTGACCATTCTTCCAGAAGAGCATTTGTGAGGTCAGGCACCGATGTTGGAGGGAAGGCCTGGCTCATAGTCTGCACTCTAATTCATCCCAAAGGTGTTCTATCGGGTTGAGGTCAGGACTCTGTGCAGGCCAGTCAAGTTCCTCCAACCCCAAACTCGCTCATCCATGTCTTTATGGACCTTGCTTTGTGCACTGGTGCGCAGTCATGTTGGAACAGGAAGGAGCCGTCCCCAAACTGTTCCCATAAAGTTGGGATCATGAAATTGTCCAAAATGTCTTGGTATGCTGACACCTTAAGAGTTCCCTTCACTGTAACTAAGGGGCCAAGCCCAACCCCTGAAAAACAACCCCACACCATAGCCCCCCCCCCCTCCACCAAATGATTAGGCTTGTGCAATTCGTTTCGTAACAAATCGAAATTCGTCCGAATTTAGCAACTTTCGGACATTCGGAAGCATTCGAATTTCCGAACAAAGCAATTACGAATAAGACCGAATCCGAAATAAATTATACCGCAAATAGCGAATGCCCGAATGTCTTCGGCATAATTTGTTATGAAAAAGTTAGGAATGTACGAATCCATACGAAGCACAATAACACTCTGCTCTGCTCTCTGCTCCTCCCTCACCGTGCTGAACTCCCTCTCAAAATGGTGTACAGGGGCGGAGGCTATAGCCGCATGTAAAAAACGAAAGTAAAATACGAGATTTCGAATCGTTACAAATAACCGCTATGTATTTAGAAAAGTACAAATCCATTGGAAGCACATTAGGCATTATAGGCAGCGTCGTTGTGAGAGAGACACAGAAAATTACGAATCAACGAACCCAAAAAAAGTTACGAAAGTAGGAGTTGTGTCCAGAATCAACGAAAAACAATGTACTCTACCGAAAGTACGAATTATAAATCAACGAAAAATTCAACGAAAAATGTCGCTTGCGAAAATACGAATTAGTCCGAACACGAAAAATCCCATCTAGCAAAATTACGAATGATTACGAATCAACAGGACCGAAAAGAAACGAACCGAAACTAACCGAATTTTTCCGTTGTGCACAAGCCTACAAATGATTTGGACCAGTGCACAAAGCAAGGATGCAAGGTCTATAAAGACATGGATGAACGAGTTTGGGGTGAAGCAACTTGACTGGCCTGCACAGAGTCCTGACCTCAACCCGATAGAACACCTTTGGGATGAATTAGAGCAGAGATTGCAAGCCAGGCCTTCCCTCCAACATCAGTGCCTGACCTCACAAATGCGCTTCTGGAATAATGGTCAAACATTCCCATAGATACTCCTAAACCTTGTGGACAGCCTTCCCAGAAGAGTTGAAGCTGTTATAGCTGCAAAGGGGGGGGGCAACTCAATATTGAACCCTACAAACTAAGACTGGGATGCCATTAAAGTTCATGTCCGTGTAAAGGCAGGTGTCCCAATACTTTTGACAATATAATGTGTATCTCACAGTACCATAGGCGTGCGCAGCCTATTGCATTAGGGTGTGCACCTCAAACCAAAGTTCAAACACAGATGCGTCTGTGTGTATATTATATATAGAAATAAATATGCACTTTTTTTGCTGACAAGCCAGGGTTCATATCGATTTGAAGTGTGTGTGTGAGTGAGTGAGTGAGTGAGTGAGTGAGTGAGTGAGAGAGAGAGAAAGAGAGGGGAGAGAGAAAGGGTGGGAGAAAGGAGAGAGCGAGAGGGGGGAGAGAGAGGGGGAGAGAGGGGGGAGAGAGGGGGAAGAGAGGGGGAAAAGAGAGAGAGAGGGGAGAAGAGAGAGAGAGGGGGAGAGGGAGAGGGGAGAAGAGAGAGAGAGGGGGAGAGGGAGAGAGAGAGAGAGAGAGGGGGAGAAAGAAAGAGAGAGGGGGAGAAAGAAAGAGAGAGAGGGGGGAGGGAAGAGAGAGAGAGGGGGAGGGAAGAGAGAGGAGGGAAGAGGGGGGAGGAAGAGAGGGGGGAGAGAGAGGGGAGGAGAGAGAGAGAGGAGAGAGGGGAGAGAGGGAGGGGAGAGAGGGAGAGGGGAGAGAGAGAGGGGAGAGAGAGGGGAGAGAGGGAGGGGAGAGGGGGAGAGAGAGAGAGAGAGGGGGGAGAAAGAAAGAGAGAGAGAGAAGGGAAGAGAGAGAGAGAGAGGGGGGAGAGAGGGGGGAGAAAGAGAGAGAGAGAGGGGGAGAGAAAGAGAGATAGAGAGGGGGAGAAAGAGAGAGAGGGGGGAGAAAGAGAGAGAGGGGGAGAAAGAGAGGGGGAAAGATAGAGAGAGGGGGAGAAAGAGAGAGAGAGAGGGGGGAGAAAGAGAGAGAGAGGGGGAGGAGGAGAGGAGAAAGAGAGAGAAAAAGAGAGGGGAGAGAGATGGGGAGAAAGAGAGGGGGTAGGAGAGAGGGGGTGAAGAGAGTGGGGGGGTGAAGAGAGAGGGGGAGAAGAGAGAGGGGGAGAAGAGAGAGGGAGAAGAGAGATGCGGAGAAAGAGAGGGGGAGAAGAGAGAGGGGGGGAGAAGAGAGAGGGGGGAGAAGAGAGAGGGGGGAGAAGAGAGAGGGGGAGAAGAGAGAGAGAGAAAGAAAGAGAGGGGGAGAGAGGGAGGTGGAGAAGAGAGAGGGGAGAGAGAGAGAGAAAAGAGAGAGGGGGGAGAGAGAATAGAATGGAGAGAGAGAGGGGAGGGAGAGAGAGAGGGAGGGAAGGAGAGAGAGAGGGGAGAGAGAGAGGGGGAGAGAGAGAGGGAGGGAGAGAGAGAGGGGAGAGAGAGAGAGGAGAAGGGGAGAGAGAGAGAGGGGGAGAGAGAGAGAGAGGGGAGAGAGAGAGAGGGAGAGAGAGAAGGGGGAGAGAGAGAGGAGGAGAGAGGAGAGAGAGGGAGAGAGAGAGAAGGGGAGAGAGAGAGAGGAGGGGAGAGA